>CM042187.1:19642740-19676224 GCA_023539305.1 Ilex asprella
ACAAATACACATGAATATATATATATACATACTTGTATATGTATATACATATATAAATATACGTATTTATATATATATATATATATATATATAATTGTTTGTATGCACATACACACATATATATTAACAAATACACATGAATCAAGGTGCATTAAATATTAAAGTCTCCCATAAAACTAGGAGATATTTAATGCACTACTTTCCCTAAAATGGGCATTTATGTCTTTGTATCTAACTAATGTACCTTTTTCCAAAATATTTTTCAATGTGTATTTTTTGCCAAATAAGTCTAACTAAGTGTACCGGCTTCCAAAAACCCCTATTTTTTTTCACACACTTATAAATTAGACCTCATTTTACTGTACAGTGTGTCAAAATTAAAATAAAACGAGAATTAAACTAATAGGAAACCATTAAAATGTGAAAAAAAAATAAAGACTCAGATCTAACAAATTAAACAGCCTAATAGTGAGAGAAATCACCTTTATATTAGCAAAATTTTGCTTGAATAAATCCAAAGAATTCGTGAAAAAAAATCAGAAACGCAGCTAGGGCTTCCAATCATAGCGCAGCTAAATTCTAGAGAGAGCAATAGAGTGACTAATTGCGATCTGGTATTTCTGTAGGCACGGGACATCGTCTAGGGTTTCTCTCTGCGCGAAGTTGAGATTTGGGGAAGAAGGTTAAATGGCTTCGACTGTTTTTCCAAGACTCGCTTTGGGTTTTACTCTTAAGCCACTTGTCCTGTAATAGTGCCACATGTAAACGCTTGGGTATTTTAGGGCCCTTTATTAACATTAATGTTTTACATCTTTCACTTTTATTTTGATATTTAAAAAAAACAAGAAAAGAAAATTCGATTTTTCTTTTGCCCTAAGGACGAACGATTTTTAAAAACGAAAAAAAAAGACATTTTTTTTTAAAAAAAAAACGTTTAACACGCGTTTGCTATTAATGAGATCAAAGAATCGAACATTGTTCACACCAAAAAAACATATTTATTGGACACCAATTGAAATAGCAGTACCAAAACACTAACCCCTCAAATCTGTCTTCATCACCTTTCATCTTCATCGTGCTTCTCTGTCTCTCTCTCTATCTCTCCTATCCTCTTCATCGCCAAGTTTCTTCGTCGCTTGTCATCTTCATCACTAGGCACCTCTCCTGTTCAATGAAGACATTGGTAGTTGCTTCAATCTGCGTCGGTGAAGGTATATCCCATCAAGGTAAACCTGAACTATCTTCATCTTTTTCGTCTGTGATTGTTTATGGTTATTATAGATCTGATCTAGAATATAGTTATAGATCTGATATAGAATATGTTAATAGGTCTGATCAACTCAAGGTCTTGTTGCTGATTTTTTTTTTGCTATGTAGTTGTTGATATGCACCTAACCTTATCTGTTTTTTTTTTTTTGCTCTATTCCTGATTTGTTCATATGTTGCTGATTTTTTTTTTCTCTGTAGCTTTTATTATTATTATTTTTTGCTATATAGTTGGTGCTAATTTTTTATGCTTTATGTAATCTACTAAGTTGTGTTGTATTTTATTGTATTTTTCTTTTGTGATGTATTGGTGATTAACTCCTAAACGTAATGGAAGACCCTAGAAAGCTTGAATTTTTTTTTTCTTTTGTGTTGTATTACTGATTTTTTTATTAACTTTTTTTTGTGTTGTATTGTTGATTACTCTTAGCAGATCTTTTGTGATCTGCTAAGATTTAGATTTAAAGACCCTAGAAAGCCTTATAAATCTCAAAATAGGAGACTCCCCCAAAATAATCTCAAAACCAATAATAGTAGCATGTAACTGAGACCCAACAACTCAAAAACACCCTCCAAAGTTGCTGATTTTTTCTCTATGTAGTTGCTGATTTTTTTTTTGCTCTCTCTATATCTACTAAATCTGTGATGTTCTTGTGCTTGCAATGGTGTCATACAATATTATGTTATGTACGCTTTCTTTAATTAGGATTTATATGTAATGGTACTCTTTAAATGTTATTTTATGTTATGTATGCTTTCTTTAATTAGTATTTGTATGTAATGGTACTATTTAAATGTTATGCTATGCATGTTTTCTTTAATTAGAATTTATATGTAATGGTACTAATTTTTTTATATTGCATTAGGTATTGCATCATGAATTCGGACAATTTGATTGAAACGATGGAACAGGAAGATGAGGAGTATATTGTCTAGATTGTTGTGTTACTATTAATGGAGGAACTTGATAGGCTCTCTTCAAAACAACCACCTAAAACATCTCAACTAAGGGGCCATTACTATGTCTTAGAATTAATTAATGGACATGAAGATAGGTGCTATGATCAGTTCAAGATGGACCCTAACGTGTTTGTGTTATTTTGTCAGGAACTAAAAAGTAAAAGGAATTTGAATAGCTCTAGCTTTGTGACTGTTCAAGAACAAGTGGCTATATTCTTACTAATTATATCTCACAGTAAGAGAATTCAAATAGTAGCTGAGAGGTTCCAGCATTCAAGCCATACTATCCATTGTTATTTTCATCGTGTCTTGAAGGTTGTTTGTAGACTTGGTGTCCATATTATCAGACCTCATGATTTCAATATTGTTCCACCTCAGATTCGGCACAATCCTAAGTACTATCCATTCTTTAAGGTATGATATATTTTATTATTTGTTATGCACATGATTTATTTATTTTAACGGTTTATGTGTCGTGTTAGAATTGTATCAGCGCTATAGATGGTACCCATGTTGACGCGCGTGTACCGGAGAATGAACAAATACCATATCATGGCAAAAAAATTGAACCAACACATAATGTGATGTGTTCATGTTCATTCGACATGCGATTTACTTTTGTAATGAGTGGTTGGGAATGAACTGCCAATGACTCAAAAGTATTTATTGAGTCTCTTCCTGACCCAGAAAATAACTTCCCAATGCCTGAAGGAGGTATTTATTCAATTGTACCCTTATATTTATTTATACAAATTATCATATTAACTTACAAGGGTACTGTTTGACAGATAAGTATTATGTTGTTGACTATGGATGTACGAACATGCCGGGATTTTTTGTCACCATATCGTGGAGAGAGATATCATTTATGTGAGTATAGAGGTAGTGGCCGACGTCTGAGAAGTAAGATATAGTTATTCAACTACCATCAGTCATCTCTTCAGAATGTGATTGAACGTTGTTTTTGGAGTACTGAAGGCTCGATTTCCCATTCTCAATCAGATGCCCCCTTATCCCATAAAAACAAAAAAATACATAACAACAACTTGTTGTACCATGCACAACTTTATTAGAATGCATGCTCATCAAGATCGATTGTTTGATGAGTTCAGTGATGAAAATACGGATTGTACTGGCAATTCGAGATCGTCTTTCACAAAACTCAATTGAAGTAGATATCAGTCCAAACTAACTTCACCAGATGGCTCGTGTGAGAGATGGCATTGCTACTAAATTGTGGGCAAAAGTGCATGGGCATTGATAGACATTATTGTTGTTGGTGTTTATGAACTATTACTTTTGTTGTTGGTGGTGCTAACTTTAGTGTGGTGTTATTAGTATTAATATGACTATGAAGTATCAGATACTTATGTTGAATGTTTGTAAATCATAGGATATATTTGTAGTATGTTTGAAAACTATTGGATGATCAATTATGGATTGTTGTTCTAAATTTTAAATAGCATGGAATTATGTTAATGTATACAAGCTAGTAAAAAAAAAAATACAAGTGTTATATCCAAACAAGTTTTCTGTTTTTGTTTTCATTTTTTTTACAATTATAAAAGCAATCAAACACGTTTTCTGTTTTCATTTTTGGCTAACGAAAATCTAAAACTAATTATGTTTTTAATTTTTTTAAAAAATCAAAATTGTAAACGTTTCCAAACGAGCCCTTAGTAATTGTGTAATGTCTTATAAGAGAAATTATTGGGCGTAACAGAAACACTGCGTCAGTAATATTAGGTTGTATAACAATCCAATAAAAAAAACTAAAAATGGATAAAATGGACCCCACTTTTCTTACATTGAATGGTTATGAATTTTTGTTACATTTACTTACAAACTTAATTACTTATTAGTAAACGGTTACACCATATGACATTATTGATGGTTACACTATGTGACATTACATGTTTCATCATCTTCCTCAAATTTTATGTCTGCATCTTGCATTTTCATTATTCTTTTCCTCATGGATGCTTATAATGGACAAAATAGAAAATTCAGAAGACGAGCTCATCTTCACATGGAACCTGAGTGGGCTGACCTCTTGGTTCCTAGTGTTATGAAAATGGTCCTGTTGTTGGTGATTTAGGAACACTATTGCTTCCTTGTCGAAATTTGAGTTCATGTCTCCAAACCTGACTTCTTCTACAACACCATCTCCCCATGGGCTTGCTTTTTTCAGCATGCCTTTGAAGCTGATCTTCGATTCCTTCTTCCTCCCTTTGTAAGGGTTATTCTACATTACTTCAACTTATGCTCTATTCACGTCTCTATAGAGGGGTGGGGCATTTTGGTTAGAGTGATCACCATTTGGCACATGGCTGGGTTAGGCCCATCTTCTTCAGTGGTTGAGTTCATTAACCTCTTTTGTTTGGCTCCCGACCAATGAGGCTTCTTCCAGTTTCTCTAGAGGGAGGACATACCCGAACTTGTCTCCAAACTCCTTCGTCCTACTCTTGCTTGGAAAGGGAGATTTTTCTATATCTTAGGAGATGGCTAGAAGTTTCGAGTAACTATAGAAACCGGTCCTCGTGTTCCCTTGATTTGGTATCCTCCATCTAACTTGAGTAAATTTTGTTTCCCGCCTTTCATTGCGAATCCTTCCCTCTTTACTTAAGGTGGATCTTGTTGTTTTTGTAGTGGAGATGACTCCATTGAGTCTAGATGAGAGGGCTAGAATAAACAACGCCATTGAAGGAGGTTTAAGGCCTCTTAGGAGTTTAATTACTCCCGAGATACTTGTTTTCCTGGATCTTGGTCCTCGTTTTGCTGTTGCGGAAGAGAACCCCTATGACGACCAGGGCCTACAGTGGCTTCGAAGGATAATGATGTTGGACCAGCCGAAGTGCTGGTGGTTGAGACTACTCCCTCTCATATACGGAGCTAGTAGGAGGAATCCTTTTCATTTGGGAAGCGCGCGAAGAAGAGCTGGTTGTGTTTCGCGCATTGATACTTCTGTCTTTTTATTTTTCCTTTCAGAAAAATTGTAAAGTTTTTTCTTAGTTTATCAATGAAATGGGAACGTTTTTCTTTTTTCTTTTTACTTGCTGCTTTGTCATTTGCACCCTTGACTTTTGAAAGAATGATTGTCTTGTAAAAGTCATTGTTGAGTCAATTTGTCTTGATTCAAGTTTACACAAGGAGCTTAGAAGTCTTTTCTTTGCTTCTGTTGCGTCAAGGAGACTCAATCTGAGTTGGGCGAGGAGCTTGAAGGCTCTAACTTGGCTTATGCTGAGTTAAGTAGACTCAATACGAGCTAGTCGAGGAGCTTGAAAGCTCTTACTTTGCTGATGTTGAATCAAATAGACTTATTCTAAGCTAGGCGATGAGCTTGAAAGCACTGTAACTTGGTTTCTATTGAATCAAGTAAACTCAATCGGAGACAAGCAAGGAGCCTGAAAGCTCTTTAACTTTTATACTTTGCCATAATTGTAAAAAAAAACTTCATTCTTTTGTTGAAAAAGGGAATAACTGTAACACACAACTTTATTTGAACCAATTACATGGGAATGGAGGTTTTTGAAGGTTATTGATAAAACTTCTTCAGGTGCTTAGCATTCCATGGATGTGGCAACTTGGTCCCTTCTAGGGTTTCCAAATGATATGTCTTTGGTCTCAATATCTTTACGACTCGGTAGGGTCCTTCCCATGTTGCCACTAGTTTTCCTTCTCTTGAATTTTTGGTTACTTGGGTGACTTTCTGGAGTAGTAAGTTATTAACGATAAACTGCCTTGACTTTACCCAAGTGTTGTAATATTTGGAGACTTTATTTTGATATGTGATCATCCTTATTTAGGATTCTTCTCTTTTTTTATCATGCCAATCAAGGTTATTTGCGAGCAGCTGATCATTCATGTTAAGGTCCCACTCCTTGGTCCGATAGGTTAACATCCCTATCTCTACTAGTATGATTGCTTCCTACTAGTAGGCTAAAGAGAACAGTGTTTCCCCCGTTGACACTCTTACTTTGGTCTTATATGCCCATAAGATACGCGAGAGCTACTCCACCCAAAAACCTTTGACAATTCTAATCTACTCTTTAGAAGCACCAGCTCAACCACAAGAAGATCGACCATACATACTGGTAGATGACATAACTGATAGACAGAGGGATGGAGACTAGCATTACTCAGATCAATCAGCGTATGGATGAATATGAGCAGAATCAAGCTGAGTTTTTGAAGTTATTTAGAGATCGTTTTGGAGGAGGACCTTCTACTTCCTAAACAGACTGGAGATTCTACAAAATAATTTGCTATCTTTCACTCATCTTTTACATTATGCACTTGAACTTTAAAAATAACCTTAATCTGATCATGCGGGATTTTTATATTTTAGTTGCATATTATCTTAATATTTTTATTTAAACTTACTCTAATAAAGCACAAATAGATTTTTTTATTTCAGAACCCTTGGGAAATATTACACTCTTTGCATATATAGTGGAGATGTATAACCAATTGAAGAATTTGAGCCAAGCTTTCTTGGAGAGATATTCTACATCTACTCAATTAAACATTTTCGATTCTACGGTAAAATTTCTTTGAATAATCTCATTAATTTTGTTTGATTATCACTTGTTAGATAATATTATTAGCATTTTCTTTAAAATTCTTTTATAAAAATTATACAGAAGTATGTTTTTTGAAAAATGATCTTACACAATTTTTGAATAACTTGAGCCTTGATCATTTCTCTTACAAAATTATATCCTTAGTCAGCTATGATTGAGCCTGAAAGAATATAAATTCTTTTCATAATACTGGAAAAGTACCTGAGCCACATGAAAATATATTAAACTTACTTATGCTACATAATTTTCTTGCACCCTATTCTAAATCAAAGGATACGAAAAAACAGAGAGAGGGAGCTCCAAAGAAATCCAAAGAACAAAAGGTAAAAGAATGATCACGGTTCAAAGAAAAGAAAATTTTGAAAAAGAAAAAAGCCTACAAAGTCTTAGAAAAATGGAAAGAGATGTGCCACAATATAAATGGTAGCTCTTGAATCCTACTGACGTCATTTCTTAAACCCTAAACCAATGGCCACATTACAATCCAAAGAAAGTCCTTTTTGATTCCAGAAATCATGTATCTATATTAATCCTATATAAGGGAAAATGTTAATAATACGTCTAATATAGTGTTGATATCTAGTCATGAAATTATGTCAAAATTCAATTTTAGTCAAATATTTGTTCTTCAAATATACTACATGTGATATGATTTGCTTTGTTAACAATATTCTAAAATCACATGTAGCTATTAAGAGAATAGTCACTATAACGTATGTGTATTCTTTACTAAGTGTATTTCAAGAAAGGATTGACATCAAGACTACCGTAAAAGAGGGGTAATATTTCTTCAGTGATTTTTGAAACAAAAGAAATCATCACACACACATACACAAGTTTTTATAAAAATATATGAATAAAGTTACAACTAACGTGTATTACTGTTGTAGTGATCAGAGAAAAAAAGGAAGTATTGTAGCAATACACAAGAATATTGATTTAATTTTACATGTGAAAAATATGAGTTATAAATTCCTAACTATTGAAGTTTACAGGTAGCTTCATTGAAAACTTTCATGAGACAAAACTCGTTTACTAGGGATCACCTAGAGGTTTAACGACTTGTTACATATGCTAAATGCAATCGTGAAAAGATCTACAAAAATGATTTTACCTCTGCTTTATTTTGAGAAATAGATTTTTTAAATTATGTTTATTAGGGACTAGTAAAGTTTAAGTTGTGGGATGTGATTAACCCTAACTAGTATGTAATTTAAACTAAGTAAGTAATCAACTTTGTAAAATAAAACAACTAAAAAGTAGTAATTAAGGTCAATTAGGGTTTGTGCGTAGATTAAAGTTTAAAATACTTTATGTTCAAAATTTCAGGGTTTAATACAAAAAAATCGGAGAATACGAGTAAGGATATTGCAAAACTTGAAACAACATAGGGGCAAAGTGTAATAGACACATGAAAGACCCAAAACATGACACATGGAACCTATTGCAAGGCACCACCGTCCGAACGGTGGTGGCGGCGTTCGGATGGCCAGCCTTGGCGATTGGAGCTTATCTTCCACCTCGTGCTTCCTTGTGCCTATAAATAGGGGCTACCATCCTTTTCTTTGAAGAGGTCGGCCACCCTAGATCTTCAAGAGAGAAAGAATGAAAAGAAAGAGAGAAAGAGAAAGGTGCAATTCAATCCGGTCCGTAATCCATTCCAATCGATACACTGTATTTCTACATTTTTGTTGTATATTTCTATTCGAATAATTAAACTACTGCCATTTGTTGTTTTGATTAATAATAAAGGTGGTTATGTTTTAGTTGTTGCTTGTGAAATAAGTTTTAGAGTTTGTATTTATATTTCAGTTGTAATGGAAACTACCCATTCTCCTTTCTTGTCTGTAGCAATGGAGTGTGAGTAGTCACTTATACCCTTCAGTGAAGGGTGAACATATGTAAAGTATTGGTTAGATTATGGAAATATTGATGTTTTATTCATATATTTTTATATATATGTACTATATACTTCATGCCTGTTTCAACGATGTACGTAATTTCAATGTTGTGCTTGAAATTATGTCATCGATGCATCATCAACCTGTCGGTTAAATATCTACGGTGTTCCTACTGGTCTGTCTTGTCCTCCACTGGATGCTGAGGATGTTCTACTGATGCATGGTACAAAACCTAAATGATCCTCATGAATGGTTTGTCCTTCTGGGTTATTAGGGTTGTTTAATTAGTATATATAACTATATTGCTAATTGAATATCTACGGTGTTCCTATCGATATGGCTTATCCTCCATCGAACACAAATGATGTTTAACTGGTATATATATCACATATGACCTATTGAGTAATTCAAGTATTCCTCATGAATGACTTGTCCTTTTGGTTTACTTGGATTAATGAATTGACACAACTATAAACAGCTAACGTAAAAAGTTATTGTGTTATGCCTTAATATCACCAGCTAGCCTAAGAACTTCTTATGTTATGGTTTATTTTGTACGCACTTACAATCAAAAGATCAATTGAATAATTCACGTAGTCCTCATGAATGACTTGTCCTTCTGGTATGCTTGGATTGATCAATTGTCGTGAATACCACCAGTTAACCTAAGAAGTTGTTGTGTGATAGTTTATATACATCAGACCAACCGGTTGACTTGTCAGTAACATAGAAGTTAATTGTGGTAAGTTAGCATTTCCAGTATTTAACCAATATAAAACATATGAGATTCTTAAACTGAAGGTTATCTTTTATATTATTGTCATTAACAAACTTATCTCCGCACTTTATTTAAATTAGCCTAGTTATCAATCTAAGCTCACATCACAAGCTATCAAACATTATACTACTTCAAACAATAACTTTACTGTTTGTTTTATTTATTTTAAATGCAAATTATTAAAATTCTTTGTGGGATCGATACTTGGACTTAAATCAAAAAAACTACAATTTGACCACTTAAACTTGGGTGTATAATTAATATAATTTTGATCACTAAAAAGTGTGAATCACATATTGTAGTTGATTTAATGAAAATGAGTAAATTCAATTCTAGCATGAATTGGTAATTAGAAATTGCTAGTTTGTGATTTTTTTGGAAGCTTTGATAATTGGATATGTGAAAATCACTTAATTTGATTTCTTTTGAGTTATTTGATAAATTTAGGCATTTTATGTGATTAAATGTTTTGGTGCCTTAAAGATGTTTGATAAAATGCCTATGTGAAATAAAGTGTGTTAATTGCATGAGATTATGTAAAAACATGTTTGAAAATTGTTGTTCGATAAAAATGCTGATATATGATTGATGATACGTATGATTTGGGAAAATTATATGTTTTGGATAGAAGTGTCTATGGAATGTGTTGAAATGTGGTTTAAATAGATCATATGTCATCATTACATATTGGATAAGATATTGATATTGCAATGGTTCATTATATTGCATATGCACGAAGACATTGCATTTGGTGGGTGTGTGGGCATGGTTTGATCAAACATCATTCTTGGTGGATGATACTTGAGCTCGAGGAAAGTTGGATCGAAGATTCGACTGAGTCGCACAGTTTGCATGAAAAATTTGTATCGGGTATAACAAACAGGACTAGATTCTCCATAGGGTGTAAGACCTGATTACTTGGTTCATACACTCATTTGTAGTACAATTTCAGAAAAAGTGTATTGGTGTGCGGAACCGATAGTGCGACACCAAAACTCCGCTACCCAATAAAGAAACATGATTTTTTTTATAACAATAACACATGGTTTATTTCAAAAAGATCGTTGGACATATATCATTAATGTCGGATTTATACACATTGACATTGCATTGTATTGTGGGAACCAGAGAAGGCTTTGGTTGAGTTGCTTGAGTGAGTCTCATCTCATTTCATGGCATGACATAGTGAATTCTGACATTGAGTTGCATATTCTTGATTGGAATGATTTGTGGCTTGTTGAAATTGCTTATGGCATTTCATATGCACTTAGGTTGGAGAGTAGCCTTTTTAGGAGATACCCTATTAAGCACGACTCACCCTTTATAGGTAAACATTTCAGGTGCGGGTTATACACCGATGGACGACTTTTAGGGCCTCAAGGATGGAGAAAAGTCGACTTGTGGCTTTTAAACCTTGTTTTGTAAAATTTTTGTGAAATTCGGTTTTGGACATGTAAATCTATGGAAATAATTGTAATCTAACTTGTATTAACTATGTTTGATGCATAAATTCATGATGTGGGAGTATGAATTGATGTATATTGGACCTCGAATAAGTCATGTGTGAAGTGTTGTATGATTGTACATGTTGTATTTTGGGTAGAGTTCCTCGTACAAAGGAGACTCTATCCGAATTTTGTTAAATTATGGATCCCGGTAAATGGGGCATAACAGTGTAATATCGAGTTATACAGTATCCACAGCTATTCTGCGGGTTGATGAGTGATCAACGAATTGACAAAAGACCCCTAGTTTTTAGGGCGTCAGAGAGAGTGCCAAGGCTAGTCGTGCTAATGAGTTTCCATTAGAGTTCTGAGATTGCGGGACTTGTGCAATCTTAAAGTGCTTAACTTATGCAATCTTCTCTTTTGTAATTTTCAGATAGGATCTCATCCACAAATCTCTAGCTTCATATTAACCCTGAATCTATCTGACCACAAGTTGTGAATCACTATATGTCTTCAGGCTCTTGACCTCTAGGGCTTTAGCTAATTCCAGCCTTGTGATGAGAGCATCATACTTTGCCTCATTATTTGAGGCCTTGAATCCTAAACGTAGTGCAAACTTAATTTCATCTTTAGTTGGAGAGATAAGAATTAATCAAGCTCCTCCTCTTACTGAATTGGAGTATCTATCGCCATACATCTGTCATTCCCCTATTTGAGTGACAACGTCATTGAGTTTTGGTGCTTCAAGGGTAAACTCGGCCAAGAGATCAACTACAGTAAAAATCTAAAGAGGGGATACAGAATATCCCAATTCAGTAAGAGGAGGAGCAAAAGGGGATACAGAATATCCAACAACATCCAAATGAAGCTAAAGAGGTTTTCATTCCACTAAAGTAAAAATCTTGCATCCATTACAAGCTTACTTACATTTCAAAAAATAAACATATGTAACAAGCACACAGAAGAAAGAGGAAAAGGGAGCAGAGAGCCTCAAGGCTTTGAGGAGGAGAGATTAGCACTGCCACCTTCAGAGGAGCCTCTAGAAGGATGGAGGAGCCAATGCTCAAACAAGTCAAAGCCAAGATTATGGAACTTCTCATGGGCTTGCTCTTTAAAGTTGAAAAACCCATCCCTAAAGGCTTTGGTTGCTTCCCTTTTTGTCCACTCAATCTTCTTTCTCTACTTATCGACCAATCGTTGCTCTGAACTCAGAGAGTCCTCTAGGTCGGCAATGACTGCACAAGATTGGGCCAGCTGGGCCTTCAGCTTTGTGTTATCATCTTACGAGTTGACCAGCTCATCCAATTATTGACTTAGTTGATCTCGCAAAGAGATCTCTAAAGTGGTGGCAAAAATCAACTGCCGAAAGACCTAAAGCTCGGCAAGCCTTGCCTCCATCTTGTTGGCCTCCATCTTCAGATAATGTATCTCCTCGCCAAAGACTAGACAAGGCAAAAATGACAGACCTACATCAAGAAGAGCATGCAAAGAGTTTTGAGTTCTTGCCTTGAAAGGTTGGTTGACAGAGAAACAGAGTCAACTTGAGGAATCAGCTCTATGAAATCTCAGCCACCTCTAACCATGTAGTCCAAAAGACTCGCCCGAAAGCTATTGGCCATAACCGGCTCGGATGCCTCGAGCTGGAACCTTGCACACCCTCGAGAAGAGACAAGTTTTGAACTGGTCCCACCTTAGGATTAATGGACACAAATCTGGTCGTGACTCCCCTAGTAGTCGACAGGATTGAGGGAATGGCGGCAGGACTCAATGTGGGGCTATCCTCGGCTACCCTCACCCTTTTCGTAGGAAGCCCTAGGGCCCGTGCTGATCTTCTTTGATTCACCTACTCCACGATCACATCCTTCTAACTGACCAGACACGTAGGGATTGAAGAAATAAGACAATCAAAGCAAAAAATCAGGAAGATTTATTAAAGACGAGGTACTCAAACCTTATAAGGATACTGGAAACCTATGGTAAGGGATGTCAGACGGGTCAGGCCCTATCGATTCAACATAGGAGAAAGGGAATCAATCCTGATCTTGATCAACACGAACTCGTGCGTCTCCACTTAAGCTCAGGCATTCATCCGTAAAAAAAATGGAAGAAAGAGAGAAAAAGTTAGAGCCCTAGAAACACAAAATGAGCAACTCGGTAAAGGAAAAGTCATCTAGATGAACACGTCGCCCCCAGACCGTGGGAACTCGAATTGACGACATCACATGGGATGCGAACTCCCAGCCTGTACCAGACACAAAGAAGTACCTTTTCTGAAGAAATGCAAAACATCTCTCACAAATGGAGGAAGGGGAAATCTAAGGCCCAATTGGAAGGGAGCCGTGAAAAAATAAACCCAGCTAGCCAAGAACCGGTGATAAAGGTCATTGCCTATAGCATGAACTGTTAACCCACCAGGAAAACTTTAGTGGCTAGACAATGCCTAAACCTCCGCCACATCGATCTCACTAACTTCGACATCTGGAAAAGTCTCTCTTAGGGCATCGTAGTCAGAGTTTGGAAAATTTTGTGTCATGGAAAAAACTCAACAAAAGGGTTTAGAAAATCGAAGTAGAAACTTAGAGAATGAAGAAGAAAACAATCAAGCACCAATGACAAGAACCTGCAAATGGGGTGTGCTATTTAAAGGAATTTTAGGTGGTACACATCCCTCTTGAAAGAAACAATAAACACTTGTCAATCACATTAATTGCACCCACAACATGTCGTAAATCAAGGGAGTGGGCGCTACTTTTGATGAGACAACTACTCCTCCATAGACACATAGCCTCTACTGAAAAAGAATCGTCAAACTTGGAATGCACAAAAAAACGGGATAAAAAGTCTAAAATAACCTTGGAGAACTAGAACAGCTCGAGCGAGACTTCCCAGCTAGGGACTTTTGTAAGGCAACCCGAAGTAAAACTATGAGCACAAATATTAGCTTGGGATATCACTACCATAGTGAACGAAAGTTAGTGCAACTAAAAGGAGCGAAATTCACCCCCCCAACCCTCCAAGGCTAAGAGCCAAGAGAGGTGCAGAAAAAAAAAAGAGGAAAAAAGAGGAAAGAAAGGAAAGATAAACAAGGAAACATACAAAAACATCCAGGGCAAAAAGGGTGGTCCATAGGAAGTGTTGAAAACTAAGAACAGAGTTTTGGATACACAACCTTGACATAAAGATCAAATATATTCCACCACAATATACAATAATTCATGGATAGAAACTAAGCAATGGATTTCCCGGTCTCTTCAGTAAGCTCAACAGTAGCTTCCTCTGTGACGCCCCAAATTTTCGGGAGTCATTTATAAGTCTATTGATAACCCATCAACCCACAGAAATACCCGTGGATGCTAGTTAACCCGATACCACGGTACCACATCTCCTTTACCGGGATTTTCTAAAGGTAAAAAACATATTTTCTTTTAAGCGGGTGACCCATCCTAGGTCCCACATACCATCATTGGTATTCCATTAATGTCCTTTTATACTCTTGGGAGGAAGGAATGCATAGCCCAAAAACTTGTGGAAGTAAAACAAAAAAAAAAATTGAAAATTTGTGAAAGCGGACCAGTACAGTGAACTCACTGGACATCGTCGTACCAGTACGCTCTATCCGGATTTCCTTGTTTCACCTATTTTTCATTTTCAAACCATTCCAAACCTTATCATTTTCATCCCGAACATGTATAATAAAGTTTCTACCCAAAACATGATCCATACTAGTTCCATTACATACAATTTCATATATTTACGAATCAAAATGGAATTTTAATAAAAACTTTACAAAATGAACTATAAAAGTTGCAAATCAGCTTTCTTCATCGGTGAGGCTCGAAATAAGTGCCTTCCATCAGTGAAAGTCCCGCACCTGAAATGTTTTTCCACGAAGGGTGAGCCATGCTCAATAAGGTATCTCCTAAAGAGGCTACTCCCTAACCTAAGTGCACATGAAATGTGCACATGCAATATTTAATGAGCAATAATCATTCCAAGCAAGAATGTGCAATTCAAGGTTGGAATTTCACCATGACATGCTATGAAATGAGATGAGACTCAACCATGCCCGTATACATGAGTCCTCACTGGCTCCCACCACACAATGTATGTCAATGTATGATAAATCCGTCATTGATGTTATACATCGTAAGAAAATTTTATAATAAAACTCTTGTGGCTTTGTTGGGTATCGGACTTTTAGTGTAGCACCGCCGGCTCTATACACCGATACACTTTTTGGACTTGCACCGACGGAAATGTATAAACCAGTAGCCAGGTCTTGCACCCGAGGGATAGTTTAGCCCTACTTGTTATACCCGACATAAATTTTTCTTTTTCATGCAGTCGTGCGACTCTGTTGAACCTTGGTTCAATGGTACCAAGCCCACTCATCATCCACTAAGTATGGTATTTGATTTAACCATGCATACACAACCCACACTCATGCACAATGCCCATGAATGCGATATTCCCGTGTAAGTGCAATGTAATGTATCATTGCAATACTATCACCATGTTCCATATATAATGACCGCCATATGAACAAACGCATCATACTTATCATAAATCAACATATCCATGGTAAACTATATCAAGAGCATATAAATACCATAATTTATCCCAATGTCAATATCTTTGGCAAGCATGTATATATTAATATTTCATTCAACCCAATTTTCAAGCATGTTATCACATAATCATGAAATTAACATACTAAACTCATCAAGGCATAATGTAAACATATAACATGCCCACAATCAACATTTTTACCAAGAAACTACTATTTTCACATTTCTGAAGAAACCACTTCAAGCAATTTCTACATATTTAAATCAAGATAGAAATTATTCTACCCAATTTCAAAATCCATTTCACCAAATCAACACAATAGGCAACTGATATACATATCTCTATCAACCTACCAATTCCATATTAACCTCCTAGGTTGGAGATAAGCCTAAATAGGAGGGAACCCTACCTCTTGTAGCATAAAGAACACATTGGGAAGCTCCACGACTCAAACCCGAGCTCTAATCCAAGTCTTCCCAAGTTTTTGTTTTTTCAACATTCGGTGAAAACCCTCGTTTTTGGTAAGTAGCTGCAGCCCTCGACGAGGAGAATGACTTTCCCTCTTGGCTCGAACGGATACGAGCACCGTAGTTTCATAGATCATAAAGAGAAGTTAAATTTCTTTTTCTCTTTTCCCTCTCTTCTCTATCGGTTAACCGGCTGAACAAGAATGGGGGAAAATCGGATTTTTCCCCTATTTATATTTCTCAATACTTGACCCACAATACACCATACGACCCTTTTAATTTTGGGTTCGTTTTCGCCCCGAAACGATTAAATTTCGTTCCGGTTCAAGTTCAAAATATTTTTATTTTGACTCGCCTTAAATTATTTCCCAAAATTCACAATTTTATTTAAAAATTTCGTCCTTGGGTCACCCGAGGCCTGATCACCTCGTAAAACGTGACAAATTTGACTATTTCAGAATTTGACGAAAATTGACAAGGAAACTAGATTTTGCGAAAAGAATCCAACAGTGAAATCCTTTTTGTCATCCTAGATCTAAAAAATTTTAGGTTTTCAACCCGTACCGTAGTGTCAATTTATCATTTTGTGCTTTTTCATAAAAAGTTCAAATTTACCCGAGTTTTTACATCCTCGGTAGCTTCCTTAGGCTTCAAGGCCTCAATCTCCAGCGTGAAAGAGTTCAGGTCAATGTTGGGATATGACCTATCGACCAGATCCTAGAAGTTCATGAACTCTTGCAAAAAGACAGAAACGTTCGCCTTAAGGAGTGTAACAATCTTCTCATCTTGGGACTTTAGCTCTACCACTTTTGCCTTCAACTCCTCATCGTTCGCCCTCAACTCGGTGTCTTTTTCCGTGATGGATCCAAATCGGTATAATCTTTCTTCATCTCCGCTAGCTTGATGCTCAGGACATTACTCTTTTCCTCAGCTTAAACTCTTCCCTCCTTGGTAGCATCAACGACGTCCAAAGCCCCTTCACGCTCCTTTACAACTAGATCATCCCTTAGCTACCATTCAACTATTTTGATCTTCTCAAGTTCAGAACGCAAGGGCACCTGCTCAGAAGACTGGCCGGCTAGTTCACTCGAAACATGCCCATGATGAAACTCCATCATCTTGATACACGCTGAAGCCTAAAAATGGAAATAGGGAAAATCTAGGAATAATATTTTAAAGGGGTGGTAAGAAAGCACAATACCTCGACCAAGCCTTGGATGGCGTGTTCGGTCTTTCTTTCAAAGCTAACCTTTGTAGCCTCCTTTGTGGTCAAAGGTGGGGACTAGCTTGGCCAATACATCCATAACTGTGATAGGATCACGCAAGAACCCACTGCCTTGCATACCCATCTTGGGAAAATCCAACTCGACCTCTTTCCCCTAGGAGAATGTGATCGGATGAGAAGTTGAAGCCGACCCGATAAGCTCGTCTCCTTTAGCCTGGGGCTCATTCTTGGATGGCAGCTCGATGAGCTCACCTCTTTTCACATGTTGTCCATCTTTGAATGGTAGCTCGGGAGGTAAGAAAGGAGGAAGGCTGGTTTCATGAAAGATTAAATCCTCATGTTTATGCCTCGAGGTGATGCCATCAAAGTTAATTTTTTCAAAGAATGAAGCTTGAAAGTTTTCACTAGCTTCATCCTCATCCTCTTCCTCTTCCTCTCATCAGTAAATCCTGTCATAATGAGGTTAGGATCCATCTGGTCGGGAGACTCCACAAGCAATGATTCAGTGGTTTGGGTAGGCAATGTCTCCACAGGGGGACCAAGCTCGTACTCTGCAAGCTTCTCCCTAGTCACTAAAGCAAAAAAGACTTAAGTCCGTAGGCTTCAAC
The DNA here is from genome assembly GCA_023539305.1 of Ilex asprella. NCBI lineage: Eukaryota > Viridiplantae > Streptophyta > Magnoliopsida > Aquifoliales > Aquifoliaceae > Ilex > Ilex asprella. Next base: position 19,660,546 of record CM042187.1, read on the forward strand.
CAAAGCCACTTGCCTAGCCTTCGAAGCATTAAGGGAAAGGTGAAAACTTACACGCAAACCAAAATTCAAGCTTAGAACCATGAAAAAATCATAGTCAATGGGCAAGTATTTAATTATCACTCTTATGTGTGTTCCTTGGGATCCCCTAGGACCAAGGAATACAGGGAATATCACCAAGCACTCCTGAAAACTCCCAGAAATCACCCTGAACGAAGAAGAACTTTGGCTTCCACCTTTTGTTAGAAAAAGAAAGCCCTAATATCTAACGTTTTACCTTCACCCGCTTGGAAAAATAGAAAAAGCCCAACGCTAGAGAAAATTTAAGCTAAAAAAGGTGGACGAACAAGCAAATAGTAGGTGGAGAAGTGTTCCCACTCTCACGCCAGTGAACGAGAAAGCTGATTGTTAGGTCCCAGCCATTCGGAAAAACCCTAGCTAGGCACACGTTATATAAGAAATGACATCTCGAATGAAGGGATGAATGGGGAACCTAATACCAGCGTGAAACGGTGATGTGAAGAAACATGTCATTCCAGGAATAGGCAAATTACATGTTTTGTTTTCCTAGGAGAGTGGATTAGAACAAAAGCCGAAAAAGAGTATTCTTCCCTTAGGGCCTTTAAGTCTTTCTTATCGATAACTCTCGAGGTCGACTCGACACAAATCAAACAAGTCTCATCAGACTTTTTTCTTTTTTGGGGCACAAGAAGATGAATCGCCTTTGGACCCTATTTTTTTGGTAAGACTCGAGGAAACAGGGGTAATGCCAAAGGAGGCTCGATAGAATGACATGAAGTTGAAGCCTCGAGAACTGATCACGGCCCCCCAAATCTAACACCCTGGGGCAAAATTTGAACTTCTCTGCTAAAGCTAATAAAAATTGGTCACCCTCGACCAGGACATTGTCGTCAGCAGGGGGCTCATCACCACCAAGGGAAAAAGAGGCCTCCTCAGCACGATCGCTAGAATGGGAAAATGAAACCTCCTCAACACTCTCATCATTCCCATCCCCGGACATAAAATTAAAAGGGTTATCGAGAACCACTATCCCCATTGGGGGCACAAATTGTAACCTATAATGCAAATAAGACAAATGCAAAGCACAATCCATCAGAAATAAAGGGACTAAACACCAGGATCTGACCAAGGATAACCTCAATAGTAAAGAATAATGTACAAATTGTGAAAGAAAACCAAAACTACCAGAATGATTCCTAAAGTAGCTAAACCTCCAAATAATGAAACGAAACCTATGGCCCCATTAGTGGGGGTTAAAGGAATCTAGAACGAAGGAGAAAAGGCTAGGACATACGTAATGAAGAGCTAAGGTCGATTCACAGAAAAATGAAAGCCCAGAACTCTTAGAACCACCGAGAATATGAAGTGACCACCTTAGAGTCCAAAAGGAGAGGAAAGAAGCGCAAAAAGGCTTAAATTTGAAATTTTAGTAAAGAGGCTAAGTGATTACCCCTTTTATGACATTTATTACCATTATGAGACATGGAAAAAGACGTATAGGAAGAGCCCTCTCCAAATGACACGTGTGTTAGCACATCTCTTGCATTGGAGCAAATATGGGGAAACTAAGGGCTTGTTTGTTTAATGATTATGTTTCATGTTTTATGTTTTTGTTTTCAATTTTTGCCAAAAAAAACATGTTTGGTATTTTTTTTTATTTTTTGTTTCAAATTAATTGTCTTGGAAACAATGGGAACAAAAAAATTGTGTTCCAAGAAACAAATGAAACACAAAACATGCGTTTTGGTGGAAGAGAAATTTTAATAAGGTCTCTACTTTAACTTTTGTTAGGCACAAAAGATCACATCATGTTGTGAACTATAAATATGGTGCCTTTTGGTCTTTTTTCATTTTTATTCTCACATCTTTTCTCTCTAAATGACTCTCTCTTTTCCTCTCTTTCTCTCTCAACGACTCTCTTTTCTTCCAAGATGGCGTGAGTGCAATAGCTAGGATGAAGAAAAGGCTTGCAATCATAGATCTCTTGATGATCCTCCATCTGTTAGTCTATCTATTTTCTCCATCGATTTATCTATTGCTATGAATGTAAGGTAAGTGTATCTATTCAAATATATGCTAGATCCATTCAAATATATGCAAGATCTATGAATGTAAGGTAACATAGAGGTACATATATATATATATACAAGGCCATATATGTGATACTTGTATCTGTGTGTGAGTTTGTGTGTTTATGTGTGAGGGTGAGTTTTGTGTGAAAATCTATAATGGACCCCCTTCTTTTTTCGTTTTCCCCTAAAATCTGTGTATGCAGATCCATCAGAAACCCCCTTTTTTCATTTTCTATTACAAAGAATTTGGGTGTGTGTGCGCGTGAGAGAGGGTGAGTTTTGTGTGCAGATCTGTGATGGACCTCTTTTTTTTCCCATAAAATTTGTGTGTGTAGATCCATCAGAAACCCTTTTTTCATTTTCCATTACAAAAAATTGGGCGTGCAGAGTATGTGTGTTATGTGCATGTTTGTGTATGTTTTATGTGTCTGTGTATGTATGTGTGTTTTATGTTTGTGCATGTGTGATTGTATGTGTGTGTCTGTGTGTGTCTACGTGTGTATGTGTGTGTCTCTATGTTGAGTCTGTGTGTGATTGTGCGTGTGGTCTATGTGTGTTGTGACTGTCTGTGTGTGAATGAGTGTGTGGTATGTGTGTGTCGTGTCTGTAAGTGTTTGTGTGTGTGGTTTGTATGTGGTTTGTGTGTCAGTGTGTTGAGCAATTTATAGAATGATGTGTGTGTGTGTTGAGTCTTTGTGCTAGTATATATGTGTTGAATATATTGTGGATATTTTGAATCTATTTGTGGGTGAATTTTTGTCGATGTGTTCAACTTCATGTTGTTGGGAAATTGTTAGTATAATTGTGAATTTGTTATGGATGAAAACGGGTAACGAACAAACTCATGATGATGAGGTTGTAGAGGTTGACCTTGAAAAAATGTAGTCATATGGACGTCCAATTTGTAGGCAATTTTCATTGACTTGATGGATAGGGAAGTAACAGCTAGGAATAGACCAAATACTACTTTTGACAAAGTTGGGTGAAAAACCTCTCATAACAAACATGAAATTTAAAACGAGGTACAACTATACTTATGCACAACTACGGAGGAAGTTTAATACATTGAGACTAATTTACCATGCTTTCAAGAAACTGTTGAATCAAACTGGAGTTGGTTGGGAGCCCGTGAAGAAAACCATTGTCTTGGAGGACGAGGTTTGGAAAGATTTGTGTAAGGCAGATTTTAGTATTGAGTACTATCCATTTTTATTTTTTAACCACAATGTCAAATGGTTTTAGGTTAATAACAATTGATTACCTTTCATAATCTTTGTTTAATTTAGATTAATAAGCATGCTAGACAATTTAGGAAAAAAGGGTGTCTGCATTACGAGAATTTGTGCAGGGTTTATGAAAGGACAATTGCAATCGGTGATAATGCTCATCCATTCACCCAACCTCCCTCAGATAACGAGGAAGATAAAGACCCTACTTTTGGTCTGACACTTGAGGTTGATGACGGTGAGGAGAATGTGGACAAAGGGACAAATGATCATCCTTGAAGTAGTAGGTCTACCATTCCAACAAGCAATCGTCCTAGGAAGAAGGATAACTATAGCCTAGCATTTACATCTGTCCTTAATGTGTTGGTTGAAAATTCAAAGAAAAAGGCAGAGTATATTGATTATAAGATGTGTAGTGCTTCTATGACAACGACTTCATGTGGTGATAGTGAGACTAATACGCGTAATGATGATCTGTTAGAACTATGTGTGGTTGCGCTGAATTCTCTAGAGGACATTGACGCAACTTCTTACACAAAGACCATTAAGATTTTTGGAGATGGTATAAGTTATAGGAAGATGTTCTTAGTTATGCCAAATCATAGGAAGAATGACTTTGTTACTCATCTATGATGGTTGTAATTTAGATGGTCGTTCATTTTGGATATGTACTTTGGGATTTATTATGTTTAACTATTTTGAGTACTTATAATGTTTTGTGATAAATGTCTGATTTGTGTCTTACTTATGGATCCTACATGTAGACTTGACTATTCAATAATGAATTTAAAAGAAGAATTGGATATGGTATTAGATGGTGACAATGAGATGTCTGTATTTACTGCAAAAGAATTAGATATCCAAAACTCATCACAACAACCATGTAGAACGTCTGCTCTTACAGGTCATGATTACGTGTTGGAGCTATTACATGGACATAAAAATAGGTGCTATGAGTAATTTAGAATGAACACACTTGTGTTCATGTTGTTTTCTGAGGCATTAAAAGAAAAAGGGTAGAAACACTCCAAGTTTGTAACCGTGCAAGAGCAAGTTGTAATATTTTTACTAACAATATCACATAGTAGCTGAAAGGTTTCAGCATTTAGGGGAGACCACTTCCAAATACTTTAACCGTGTTCTGAAAGCAGTTTGTAGGCTTAGATTTGATATCATTAGCCCTCTCGATATTAGTATGGTTCAACCTCAGATTCGTTTCAACCCAAGATATTACCCTTTCTTTAAGGGAAGTGGTAGTAATTTGAAATATATGTTGTAACAAAATGCTACTTTCAATGTCATTCATTTGTTTTTTTCTTTTAATAATTGTGTTGGCACCATTGATGGAACCCACGTTGATGCACGTGTTCCGACGGATTCTCAAATACCATACCGTGGAAAGTGTGTAATAGCAACTCAAAATATAATGTGTGCATGTTCCTCTGGCATGCACTTTGTATTTGTGATGAGTGGGTGGGAGGGTACTGCTCATAAATCAAGAGTATTTGCTGAGGTTGTTGTAAATCTAGCCAACAAGTTTCTAATGTCACCAGAAGGTAAGCCTAATCATGAAAATTAGAATACTTATACATAAAATTGGACAATGGATCTTACACTTAAAAATTTTGATAGATAAATACTATGTTGTGGATTCGGGGTACATAAAGATAGATGTCAGCTCGGCATCCACAAGCTCAGTACTAATATCTGCTCGGGAATTGGGAGCTCAACAATAAACAGTTCACAAATGGCCATACCGCAACAAGTGGATTGGAGACAAGGGGACAATACCTGAAAATTCTAACAAATGAATATTCACTGACAGTGGAGATATCTTACATATTTTGTTCAAGGCGTAGTGGGTGCAGGAAAACGTCAAGGATGACAGGATCAACTACATGGCAAAGAATGAGAGGACATCAAAATCAGCTAGGAAAAGAACCACTATGAAACCCTAATGATATGGTGTATAAATAGCAAACGATAACACTATGTAAAGATATATGAAAAAAGGTTACCAAATAGTAATCTGGAAAATATTCTGTAAAAAGGCTTCTAGCCAAATTTCTTATAATAGTAATCTTCTTCCCCAAGCAATACAATTCTCCAAGGAGTAAGAGCCTCTCTTACAATGAACATAACCTTAGTCCTTCGGTTGGGGTGAACCACTCACATTGCTATTTTTGTATCACCTATAACACTTAATATGTTTTCAGTTACACAGGCACATATTCATTCCCTCTGACCTGCACCCCATATTGGTCTGCAATTGGATCAGTTGATTTCAAACACCATCAGATACCACATGTTTATCCTTATACCTAATTTGAGATCTACTTTAATTACTTAATACACCAATCAACCAGACAAAAAAAAGTAGATGTAGACATTAATGGTCTGTTTGGTACGAAGGAGAGAAAGAAGGAAGGACGAAAAATGGAAAGGAATAAGCTTTCCATCTATGAAGGAAAGAAAATTATTTTTCCTCTTTTTTGTTTGGTAGGAGGGATGGAAAATAAAATGGATATATTTTCCATCGTTTGGTATTGGATGAAAAATGAAAGGAAAGGAAAAACATATATGCCTAATTTACAATTATACCCTTAAAAATATTAAGTGAATTTTTTTATTACAAATCAATCCAATTAATTTGAAAAAGCTTTTAATCCCCTTATTTTTGTTACGAATTAATTTTTGAGGAATTAATTTTTCTTTGAATAGTTTATAACTATTAATTAAAAAATGTAAAAATGGCATTAAGAGTTGAATTGCAAAACATATGAACCAGCTATTCAGCATACATCCCCTCTTTTTTTTTCCAAAATAAAATGTTATTTATTCATAAGAAGCAAATAAAAGGCCCAGGCCCTTACAAAACAACCAAACTCCAAAAAACAAGGCACAAACGCCTATCTTCACAATCAAACTCAATAAGCCTAAAAAAGAAACACAGTATTAACAGTAAAACCCCCCTAAGAAATAAGCAAAAACTCCCAGTCCCAAATTTCCATCAAAGCCATCCTTATCTTCCCAAGAATTTCAAGCAAATCAACACTATCTTCTTAGCAAAGGCATCAAACAGACTGTTAGCAGGCATCAAAATTTGAAATAAAATTATTTTTCATAGTATCTATTCCTAAGAACAATTTGGGATTAAAGTGTAATTTAACAGCGTCAAAAACATTTTTTTTTAATTCTTCTCTTTCTCTCTCTTTTTCTCAAACAATTTTTTCCATCAAATTCTTTGATTGATGTTAAAAATCCATAAAGAAAACCCCAATACTATAGTTACAATAGTTCCACGGCTATTCAACAATCAATCAAGTTAATCAAATTCAAAAAGGATTGAACAACAAAGTACAAGAGAGAGATAGAAAGGGAGATGTAGGGAGACCTCTATAGTGGATTTACGGGGTGGAGATGGAGAAACCTTGAGAGTTCTTTTCTTTGGATTTGGTAACGAAGAAACAAGTGGGTCTTCGAGACGTGGCGAAGAGACGTTGAGAGGTCAAAGAATAACGGGAAGTGCCATTGGAGGTGAGTACAGAGAACTAGCCAGAAGTTGCAAAAAGTTGGGAGAACTTACCATGAAAAAGGGCGAAGAAATTCATGTGAAGAAAGGTCGAGATCGCAGACTCCTTCAGACATCTAAGCTCTTTCTCCAGTCGAAGTTTCAAGAGTCGTTGGTGAGGGACCCTAATCAAAAGTGAATGAATTTTGGCTACAAAAAGGGTAAAATAGTCAATTTATTAATATGCCATCTTCCCTCCACTTTTTCAATCTATTTTCCGCCCAAAAGTGGGGGGAAATATTTTGGGGGGTGCTAGTGAAAGTAAATCCTCCCAATTTTTCATTCCATCCCATTTTCCTTTCAAACCAAACAGTGGAAATTCTTTCCTTCTCTTCCACTTTCCTTCCTCTATTTTTCATCCTCTCTATTTTCCCTCATACCGAACAGGCTATAAAAATTTAATTAGTAAATTAATGTCTATAATTGAGCTCAAATCAATTAGATAAATAAAATTGGGTTGGACGTAAATTTCATAACCTAAATAATACAAACTCAAATTTAATTAACAAGGCTTGTTAAATTAAAATAAACTGGGCCTAAATTCCATAACCTAAATAATACAAGCCCAAAATGCAATTAATCAGGTTTGTTAAATTAAAATATACTTAAATTCAATAGGCCCAATTAAATAAACCTTCAAAAGGTAAAGTAGGTTGGACTTAAATTCCATAAATTAATTAAAGCCTACAAATTTATGGGTAGCCCACTACCTAATGCCCATCTAAGAGTAATAAAGACTCTTATATGGATAACTATCACTCTTATATGAAGCACTACTCCTACCACTATAAATAGAGGTCTAGGGGAGCACCAAAGGGGGAAAAAATGGAGAAGAAGTCAAGGAGAAATGAAGATCGACGAAGCTCTGCTTGAAGTTCACTAAAGCCTTAAAGTCTTACAAGTTCATCTCTGGAAAGAAGAACACACCACCAAGGTCCTTCTTCAAGAAACTCAAATCATCTTCAAGCCATTCAAAACGAAGAACACTGAGAAGATTCATCAAAAACATCCTTAAATTGAAGAGTGGGAGATACATTGATCTAGCTCTCGTATTCATCAAAGTCACCACAAATTGAAGAGTGAGAAATAAGCCAATCAGACCCTCATCTTCACCAAAGTCATCATCTTCATTAAATCCATAGAGAATCAAAAGACAGTGCACGTGAGAAGCACACCGAAGAGAATCAACACTACATCTTTTACTTAAAGTCAATCAAATTGACTATTGTAACGTGACCTTATTTTGTGTTAATTCATTCACGAAATTTGTTGTTACAAATTTTGAGTTGTTAACTAGTGATGTTACAGAAGTCATTTTGAACTGTTACAGAAGTCACCTAGGGCTGTTACAGAAGTCACTTTAGGTCAAGTCGTGCACATTTTTAACTCATGCGGGCTAGGAGTAACATGTAGTTTAGGCTCATGCGTAAAGGAGCGCTGCTTGCTTTCAGACGTAGAAGCATTTTAAATTTTTTTTATTGATTGGGCCAACCTTCAAGCCATCTTTGTCAACAATCTTGTATACGCCGGTGATGTAAACTTCTTTCAACACATATGCACCATCCCATTTTGGCATGAATTTTTCACCGGTGCGATGCGGTTTTACAGGATTACATAGATAGTTTTACAATTGATGTTGTCGAGGTCTGGAAGTACATCATCTTTTCACCAGTTGTTGTAACTATTGACACATTGATTCTCAATCCGAGCATTATTAAGGACATGGAATCCTGCCCCACTATTTATCCTAGTCAAACTAAACCATTCCCGATATAAAAAAGAGGCATCAAATGAAATTATCGATGGGTGTGAGGGAGTACCCGACAATCTTTGATAAAATCCATGCTTCCTAGCAAGAATGAAAATTGGCCCACAACGATACATAACATGTCCATCTGCATACTTGTCATTAATTCAGAGGTTTTATATGATCTTTATCCATCATCATGACAAGACCCTCGATTTTCAGAATACGAAACTGGTTACCAACAAAAATCATTGGAAGTCATACTTCCATGCCGAAAATCTCAAAATCCTTTTGCTTCTTCCTCATAAAAAAGATAAGCATTCAGTGTACCTCTAAATTTTCAAAGCAAATGACGATCAAGATCCTCATCAACCTCAGCATAAACTCCCCGAAAGAAATGCAACGCTGCCCAAGCATAAAAGTAATGACCTGGAAAAGAATAAGAAGTCATCTTGAGGTTCTTTTGATCATACCGAGTGCTGCATGTCTCAAATAGACCTTTGTAAATGCTTGCAACAATAGGAGGAACTAAGCTATATGTGACTCCAGAAGCCATTCGGGAAGCAATCTTGAAGATAGTTGGACAAATAACGTCATCCAATGAAGGAAATACAAAGCTACATAGCCATAAAGCTAAATAAGCTACAATCTCCAAGTCTTCACGTGTTGTGACATCAAGGTCAAGATCTAGAAGAATGAAGGGATCATCACATTGACCTTTGTCTTCATAGGTTGTATTTCTACTTGAATAGATCTCACCAATCTTCACTTTGTAAAAAATTCTCCATCACTTTTAAATAAATTTGCCATGGTTGCTTTATATGCCTTGCTCTTCTTGGGATCCGAAGCACGTGCACCATCCTTGAACCAAAATTCAAGCCAATCCAAGTGACGGGGACAATTATCCCCTTTCTTCTTATTAATTAAGACAAAAGTCTTAAACAAATACAGGCAAGTCACAGGGAGAGCGTCAGTACCAGAGTCTCTCAACTCAGTCATGCTTGAGATAACTTCCTCAAAATATTCGCCACGGATTGGAAGACCGGTGATGTGTTGCTTTCCCAAAGAAAGATTCCAATTTCTCCCACGCCTGTAACAAACGTATTTGTCTAAGGACACCAAGCTTCACAAAGGGCACGATATACACTGTTGGGTCGAGAATAGTCAAAAGAAGCTGCATGCACAGCATAAGCAAGTTCGTAGAAACCTTTGTTTAATAGCTTGCGATAAATTCGTTGAGACCACTCCCAAAACCCATTCAGATATTGAATATCTCCCCTTGGGTTCAATGAACATCCCCACCTTGCAGTCCTTTGGTTGATCAAATCAGTAACAAGTGGCTTTGGGATAAGATGATCTTTAGAATGATATGAAGGTGTGCAAAGTGAGGGTAGCCGATCTGACTTAACCTTGTCACTTTTGTGCGTGTTCTCTAGCAGAGGATATTCACTAATCACGGACATATGAAGTTCAGGTTCATAGATTATTCTCGAGCAGCTACAGGACCCGGTCATGGGCTCAAGAACTTTGAGTGACAATGTTGACAGCTCGTTGGTTCTATAGTTCTTTACCATAACAGTTGGAAAACACAAAACTTTATCTTTTAGAATTTGATCATCCGACTCTACAATCCACTCATCGGAAGGTAAGTTCGTTCTTTGGCTTGAAATTTTGATATCTTTTCCCGATTTGGCTTTTTGAGATGAGGTCATCTCAAATAAATAAATAAAATAAATAAAGTAAATAATCATAAAAAATTAATAATAATTTTAAAAAAATTAATAATAAAAATAAAATAAACCTTGATGCTATCAATAAGTAAATGAGGGGAAATAAAAAAATAATAGTAGCAATACAATAATACAAAAGTCACTTGGGCTATTATAGAAGTCACCTTGTGTTGTTAAAGAAGTCACCTAGGGCTGTTACAGAAGTCACTTTGGACTGTTACAAAAGTCACCTAGTGCTATAACAGAAGTCACCTTGGGCTGTTATTGAAGTCACCCAGTGCTGCTATAGAAGTCACTTTGAGCTATTACATAAGTCACCTAGGGCTGTTATAAAAGTCACCTAGTGCAGTTACAGAAGTCATCTAGGGCTGTTAAAGAAGTCACATAAGGTTGTAACAGAAGTCACATAGGGTTGTAACAGAAGTCACCTAGGGTTGTTACTATGAGATCTCGTGTTTCATATAAATATAAATGATATTAACTTGTTAGTATTTTTAAAATGATTAAAATGATGTGAAAAACTTCGAATCGTTGTTACAAGAATAGTCGCGTAAGTTTGAGGCACGAATGTATTAACTTTTGGATCAAATTTAATTTTTGGAGGTTTTTAAAGTTGATAAGGGTAACTAAGTAAATATATTAATATTTTTAAGTTAAAATAATATTACCAATGAATTCAGGAGGTCCGAAAACTTGAAATAGCCGTTTAGCATATGTAGCGGTTCAGAGGGATAAAATAGTAATTTTAATATTTCTGGTGTAAATTAACTTTAGTTTTGAGATAAATCATAAAATTAATTTTTTTAAGGTTAAAATAACATTAAAAATGAATCTAAAATGTCAAAAAATCTTAGGATAGTCATATGGATCAAAATTAGAATGTTTAGTGGTAAAATCGTAATTTCAGAGAAAAAATATATTTTTCAGCCCATAAGCAGTAGAATTCGGGACTGCTGGGTTCAAAACCCAGATTTCAGCCCCTTTTCTTCCATTTTTTCTCACATCTCTTACGCAAAACTCCTTCACCCATCTTAAAACTATAAAGAGAAAGAGAGAAGATATAAGAATGGCTCTAGGGCTTGGGCTTAGGTTTGGCTTGAGGATCTTGGAGATTAAGTTTGAAATTTTGATTTCTAGGTGGGGTTTTCCTCTCTCTTGCATTTACAATGTGCATCTCATTTATTTTCTTTAGTTAAAGCTTATTATGTGTTTGATGGAAAAATACTTGTTAAAAACCTTGATTTAGTGTTGAGTATGCCATGAATTGTGAACTCACATGCATAAAAATGATATTTGTGTAAGGGTTTGAAACTCTCGTTTGATTTTAGTTATGGGTATTTGATTAAACTTATGATTTTGGGGGGTTTTGAAGTATGTTATGATCTTTTACATAATATGACTTATTCTCTTGGAATAAAAATGCCCTAGTTTGATTTTAATTTTGGGTATTTGATTAAACCTATGATTTGGGAGTTTTGAAGTATGTTATGATTTTGTACATAATATATATGGCTTATTCTCTTGGAAATGGTTGTGTTGCTTTGAAAATGCAACTTTTGAGATTTGAGTATACTACATATTTGATAAAATATTAAGGTTATGACATGTATTTTCAAAAGGATTTATGGATATTAAAAATAATAATTTTTGAAAAATGTATACTCGATACTGACAGGTAGAGGGTTAGTAGATGGTTGGGGCCAATTGAGTGGGTTGTGAAGGCGGTTACTAGTCCTAAAAGGGATTGGTTATGGTAGTGGTTTTCGATGATGGCATATGTGGCATCACAAGTTGTGCCCTACACGTTCCCCTTGAAAAGCAAGAAGGGCGATGAGACCTTACGATGCAAGACTCAAAAAGGTTTCCTGGGGATGGTTAGTGTATGAACTGGTGTGATTGATTATATTGTCCGTATGCGAAGCATACATGATATTTGATATGATGGTTTGACTTTAAATATATAAACTTTTAATTTGTACCTTGTATATTACTAATGTTGAGGTGTTGGGTGGTTTTTATAAATGCTTTACTTATTATCATGTACCTGTATTTAATTATAGAAATCTTTTATCACTTAATCGTATGGTTTATGAAATGTTGGTATTTAAAACTTTGTGAATGTTTGAGAAAATGATTATCCTACTGAGCATGTGGTTGCTCACCCTTATCATTTAACATGTTCAGTTATGGGCATAGGTGATGGAATGCTTGTGAAAGCTTGGACTAGAAATAATCTCTTTTGGAGTTTTTTTGTATTTACCTTTAGAACTTATGTAGAAATGTTAGCACTCAATCATTGTGTTTGAAAAGGTTGTCTTGAGGCATTTATGGTGTACATTTGATCATCCCATAGAGGGATTATTATTGTGGGTATTGTAATGTAAAGTTACGACTTTTTGTACTAAGTTGTGGTATGTATTGGTATTGGATGTATCCGAGTTTGGGAGGATTTCGTGGGCATCTAGTTGCCACCCCGGATTTAGTTAGATTATATTTTGATAAAGACATCTTGTGGATGTTTAGTTAGTTTAAATTATGTTATGCTCTCACAGGGGTGCTCTTACTAGTTAGTTGGAAGCCCATTTTTTAAAGAAAACTCTGCCTAAATTTTTGAAAAAAAAAAGTATAAGTTTTGATAAAAACCAAATGTTTCATTTAATTTAATTATTATTGTAAACCAGCAAGAGAATTTGAGGTAAATATATCTTTTTATTTAATTACGCTTTAATTAAAATTAGGGCGTGACAGTTACAGAACTCACTTAGTGCGGTTACAGAAGTCACATAGGATTGTTACATAAATCACATAGAATTGTTACAAAAGTTGTCTAGGGCTGTTATAGAAGTCACTTAGGGCTGTCATAAGTGTCATTTAAGTAAATACAAAAATTACTTAAGGTGATCCAAAATAATAATAATAAAAAATAAATAAAACTCACCTATAATTAACACAAAAGTTATAAACTATCAAAGCGTCATCTAAAATAAATTTATGAGAAAAACCAATTAAAATTAAAATTGATACTCTTGAAAGTAAAGTTAACCCAAAACAAAAATCCCACAGAACAAGATGTATTTATTTCTTGAAAGAAAAAAAAATCAAGGTCGAGTTTGTTAAAAAAAAAATCATCTAAAATCAAGTCAGTAAGATAAAATTCTAAGGTCAAAATGTTACCTAACATAAATTTTTGGGATAAAGATATTCAAGACTAACATTTTTGAGGGAAAAAAAAGTTATCAAGAAATTGTAACACCCCGTATTTTCTTTTATATATTTGTATAGATATATATAGTAAAATATTGTTGTGAATGTGTGGATATGTATAATGAGGTAAGGATAAACCATATAGATTTTAATAATAGGATAAATACTAGAGACGCATATTGATTGGAAAGTTTGAGTTTCAAAGACGTTGAAACATGGAAATGGGGATTAGATGAATTTCTAATTACTTTTAGGTCAAAATAAGGTGTCCATTGAATCCAGAAGGTCGAACAAACTTGGGAAAGGTTGTAATACCCCACAGGCGTATATTAATATAGTAATATGCGAGTTTAATAGTTCTTTTGTATATAATAGTGTAAGAATGAATCACATAGGTTAAAACATTATAAATGAATACTTAGGAGACAAATGAATTTAGGAAGTTTAATTATCAAAGGCGTTTGAGATTGAAAATAGTTATTAGATAAGTTTCTAAATATGTTTAGGTCAAGATAATGTTTTCATTGAATCCGGAAGGTCGAAAAACCTTGGGAAAGGTAATATGAAGTGCATTGGAAACTTGGTAGACGGAGGAAGAATCTGTCTGCTGATTAGTACCGGTACCCCGATTCCAGAAGATTTTTGGTACCGGTACTGGGTACCGGTACCCCGATTCCAGAAGGTTTTTGGTACCGGTACCAAATGGTACCGGTACCGGCTACCGGTACACCCGATATAAAAATTTGAAGGTTTTAAGTCGCGACCGTGGTCCAATCTTAGCCTTATAAATACCCAAGGTCGTCCATTTGGGCCCTATTTCAGACACTCCAACCTTAGAAACCCTAAGAGAGAAAGAAAGGAAGAGAAAAGAGGAAGGAAGGAAGAGAAAAACAAGAGATTAAGGGTATATTCAAGAATCCAAACTCTAGTTCTTCAAGATTCAAGGTAGGGATTTTCTTCCATTTTCATCCAATGATGTTAGGGTTATTATATATGTACATTTTGACTCTAAATAGTATGTATTTGTTATGGGTTCATTGTTTCTTAGTCTTTGTACAAACATACACATGATTTGAACAAAATAATGGTTGGAAATTCATCAAACCCTAGTTTTTGGGGGAAATATGAATTTTTCTCTATATCTTCACATCATCTTGATTTCTAAAATTCTAGAACTTTGTGTTGGGTAGTAAAATGATTGTATTGATGATCTCATGCTTATTTCCTTTAAACTTGTCTCTTGTAACATGAATTGCGAAATGAGTATGTTTTCTTAAATTATTCTATTATGTATCTTGCTTGTGAAAATTGGGGAAAATCATAGAATTTGCTTGTATATGAGGTTGAGTATATTGTTGGTATGTCACTCTTGTGTATGGTGTTGTGAGGGACTTGGATTACCTTCGAAAACTGCCGTAGAGCGTTAGAGGTTAGTCTATCCCAATGGGGGATGAGATGGTTGCCTAATGCTCGTAGTGGATCATTGTGGTGACAATGACCACTATTGTTCACAGATACCAGGGAAAAGGGTTAGTATACTAGACACCTTGGAAGGATTTCGTCAATGCCGTATGAGACGGTACACGTCCTTCCTAAATTGGCCTGTGATTGTGATTATATATAGGTGAACGAGGTAGATTCGTTGGGTAGATTCATGAGAAGCGACAACCTACTTGAGTGGTACCAAATAGAAATTTCTGTTCATTGTACCAAATATTATTTTCCCAAGACTTTCGGGTAGTATGGGATGCCGCGATAACTTGTGGAAATGGTGTATGGTGGATTGGATTATGTTGGAAATTGCTTGCCAATTAAAGTGAATTTTATTCTCTTTCCATTGCTTTATTATTGTCCAAACTTGAGATCTCTTTTAAAATGCCCTTGTTTTATTTCAAATGTTATATATGTTACTTGTGAAATGAGACCGACCGTTTTCTATGTTTTTAAAACCTTGTTTGGATTTGGGAGAAATTTTCTACAGAGCTTCGTGCTCACCCCCTACTGCTAACCTTTTCAGATTATGTACTTGAGGAAGAGTTAGGAGCCGAGGAGGCCGTCCAGTGGGAGACTCCAATTAATGGGAGTGTGGATCCCGAGGTGGACGCATAGAG
>CM042187.1:19680750-19705834 GCA_023539305.1 Ilex asprella
ATATATATATATATATATTTATTTATATATATATATGTATACACACACACACACACATATATATATATATACACACACACGTAATACAGTGACATCAAACAGTGACACGCTCAATAAAAAATAGTAACATCAAACAGTGACACGCTCAATAAAAAAAGAGTAACATCAAACAGTAACACACTCAATAAAAAAAATAGTTATATCAAACATTAACTTACTCCATAAAAAAATAGTAACATCAACCGGTAACACAAATATTTTTGGTGAGCGTGTCACTGTTTGATGTTACTATTTTTTTGTTAAGCGTGTCACTATTTGATGTTACTATTTTTTCTGTTGAGTGTGTCACTGTTTGATGTCACTGTATTACGTATGTGTGTGTGTGTGCGCGTGTGTATATATATATATATATGTGTGTGTGTGTGTGTGTGTGTGTGTGTGTGTGTGTGTGTGTGTGTGAAATTTTAAAATTCAAATGATACACAAATATCAAAAGGAATTTTGAAAGTATCACATTCTAATCTTAAAAGTCTCACATTCAAGTAGGTATGCACTATTTATGGTAGGGGTAATTATGGAATACATTTTAGAAAGAATTTGAAAATGTTTTAAAATATGTACTTATTGACAACTATTTAATGAAAAAGATGACTTAAAAGAGGATAAGTTTGGAGGTAATACTTAAAGCCAAATAAGTTTTGGAAAAAATACTTACATCCCATTATCTCAATTACTTTGTAGGTTTATACAAGCTGTCAGCCTTATAGCTCGTTGGTGACATTGGTTGCTCATATATCATTTGTTAAACCATTAGACTTGCTTAAGTAAGATACTTTGTGCTTGAGATAGTTTGAAGCCAAAATTTTTTACTATAACTGAGGCATTTTATTTTTAATATTATTAATTTGGTATTTATCCTCTACTCATCTTACTTTTTGTTGGAAAAGTGGATTATCATTTAGCCTCGAACATACTTGCAAGTTGAATGTGAATGCTTGAGATGGCCAATGCCAACCCATGAAAGCAATATGTTACTCTTTTTTTCTATTATTTTTTGTTATTGAAAAAAAATTGCAATTTTGTTTTCGAGTTTTTGAAATGTGTTATTATCTTTTGGGTATCTCTGATTTTTAGTCGGATCAGACACTTATAAATGATCAATGGAAGTGTTTCATTCTTGAAGGATTTTAATTAATTGTCTGATGCATTTCTATATATAATCTCATCTATTACATGGTTATGTCATTTTGTGTGAAACTGTGTACCCTCTAATTCCTAATTCCATTTGGCATGATTCCATTGAAATGAGCTAGTCTTAAAGCAATATCGAAGCTATGATTCTATAAAAGCCAGCTCAATCATAAAGCATTGGATTTCGTTCTTCTTTGACCACTTATTATGGAGTAAAAGTTTGGTGGTTCAAATTTTATGTATATATCGTTATCTTTAAGCTATTGTTTTAGTGTTCTATACTTATTCCCAAAACACTTGAATATGACCTGTTTCAAATTTTGGAGCTTTTGGTGATGCCCAAGTCTGCTAACGTTTAAATCGTCCTTGAATGAGAAAGCGTAATTAATTATGATGTCATCTAAGAGCTAATTGTTTTGTGGTAAAATTAATGAAATGGTGTGTCAAGGAGCTTTCCTTTAGTTTGTGAGCTATACATTGGAATTCGAGTGTGTCGATACCTATGGTTGCTTTGAAAAATACTAAATTTGATGTCAATTGAATGAATTTTCATGTAATTTCATTGTTTGAAATTCTTAAATGCTTGTTGTATACTCATGACAATAAAATACCTATAATAGACGTCCATTTGGGTCTCTAATCTCTTCTAATTTATCTTAAATTAATATAGCAATTGAATACCTTATATAGGAATACATATATTATAATTCAAAAATATATTTTTTATATTATATTGAGTTAATTATTTAAACAAATTGATTCACATGCATCGCACGTGTGCCTCAACTAAACCCCACATCCAAAAAATTCAATATACGGATCTCATGTTTAAGATCATGGGAGGTTGTTTGTTTCACACCAAATAAAAAATAAAAAATTTGACGTGTGGTTTCAATTAATAAGCCCTCTCAAATTTTGATGTAGAAGAGATTAATAGATTGTTGTAATTTTGTGTCATTGATTCTAAGAAGTAGAATCCAATTAAAAATATTCTGTTCTAGTAAAAACTAATTTTTACACTTACTTTCATGTTAATGTTATTAGGTATTTGTAAATCTTTTTCATGATAAATAGCACTGTCCATACAAAGACAAAATGGTCTCTTTTTTTTTCGTTTATAATAAATACTATCGGCTTAACTAAGTACTATTTTTTTTTTTATAATTCTGTGTACTCTAATATAATGCTCACCAAACCCAAATCACCGCAACCACACCCCTCCACCACCAATTAAAAAATAAAAAATTAGCTACTTCACACGACCTTTTAATTTTTGCCATGAAGTTGAAGGCTTGAAAAGAAATTAGAGCCATGCCAAATATGTTCAATAGTCAATTTGGAGACAAAAATTTACTCTGTCCTCAAATTAAATAAAACAAAAAAAAATATTTATCTATATAATAAAGTAGCTAGATTGTTTGTCTTGAGCTTTTCGCGGTTCAGATCATTTTAATCTGATGGTCTTAATTGAACTTTCATTCATTTTACAACTCTAAGACTTCTATCTCTCATATAATTCTCTCTCTCACACACACACACACACATATTATTATCTTTTTTTTTCTGTGTTGTTTTTGTTATTATTTACTCCATAAAAATAAAACTACATGCTTTACAATTATTTATTCGATAAAATTTTATCAAAATTTTTATATTTCTGACATAATATATTTTGTCACTTACTTCTTAATTTATAAATAACACTTAATGTAAATAAAAAATAACACATTGACTATAAACTCCAAATAATAGTCAACACAAATGAACCTTAGATTGTAAATTACTATATAATTTTATCAAAAATTGACATTCAAATTTATCAAATTAATATCAAATTAATTTTTATTGTTATCAAATTAATATTGAAATTCATTGAATCAATTTTTTTGGGTACTAAATCAAATTTTATTAATTTTTTAATTTTTTTGGTACTAAATTTGAAGAAGGACAACTGTAAAAATAATAAAGTTTTTTTGGGATGAAATTATCAATTTTTGTTAGCAACATTTACGGAAAGGAGACATAAGGAGTCTCCATATAATAAATTTTACACCTCAGGGGGTCTCCGTGTTATTTATAAAATGTCAGAAGGTGCCTGTGCAATATTGTCAAAACTCAGAGGATATGCATAATTTTTACCCTGTTTCTTAATTAAATATTATTTTATTATTATTTTCTCTTAAAAACATTAATTATTATATTTCTAATAAAAGTTGTTATTAGTTAGGAAGATTTGTTGGTAACCAAAAAAGAAATGTGAGTGAGTTTGTTTCTGTGTATATTTATATGTGGAGGATTGGACACTTAGTGATTAAATTTATAATTATATTATATAATTTGGGGGTTGAATGGTGATAGTGGTGATAAATTCATAAGTTTTATAAATGAACAAGATTTAAGTTGATTTTATTTATCGTTTAAAAATTGTGAATTTAATGTTTTCCATAAGTATTTTTTTTTTTTGGCTTGAGGTATTTATTTCAAACAGATAGGTGGATTGAAATTATGGTGGTTGAGTTTATAATTATATTGTGTTATTAAATTGAATGGTAGTAAATGTGATAAATTCGTGAGTCTTATAAATGAGCAATATTTTATTTATTTTTTTATTGCTTAAAGATTGTCAATTTCAATAGGTTATGTTAGTATTTGCTTCCTTTTTTTTTTCAGAGACATTTGTAAATATGATGTTATTTTGTAGAGTTTTTATATATTTTTACGGCAGTTCCATCAATATGGAGGATATGGTCGATATATTTCGAGCCATTTTGAAAGAAGAATTTGTATTAATATTTTTTGGATATTCCTTTTGAATTTGGATAATTGTTTAAGTTTTTTTTGTTTGTATCCGATGGTCCCAATTGAACTTTTATTCATTTTATAACACTAAAACTCCTATCATTCATATAACTCTCTCTCTCTCTCTCTCTCTCTCTCTCTCTCTCTCTCTCTCTCTCATACTATTGTCTTTTTTTGCGCTGTGTTGTTTTTGTTATTATTTATTACATAAAAATAAAATTACATGTTATATAATTATTTATTCCATGAAACTAATTCAAAGTTTTTGTACATTTGATAGCATGTATTTTCTCCTTTATTTCTTAATTTTTAAATAACACTTAATGTAAATAAAAAATAACACATTAACTATAAACACCAAATAATATTCAACACGAAATGAGTCTTAGATTGTAAATTAATATATAATTTTATCAAAAATTGATATTTAATTTGTCCAATTTATATTCAACTTTATCAAATTAATTTTTATTATTATCAAATTAATATTGAAATTCATTTAATCAATTTTTTGGGTACTAAATCAAATTTTATTTGATTTTATTAAATTTTTAATTTTTTGGTACTAAATTTGGAGAAGGGAAATTATAAAAATAATAAATATTTCGGGATGAAATTATCAATTTTCGTTAGCAATATTGACTGAAGAGAGACATAGGGTCTCTATACAATGAATTTCAAACTTTAAGGTGTCTCCATGTTATTTATAAAATGTCAGGAGGTGTCTGTGTAATATTGTCAAAATTCAAGGGATGTCCAAGATTATTACCCTGTTTTTTAATTAAATATTATTTTATTATTATTTTATCTTAAACTTGAATTCATGTATTTCTAATAAAAATAGTTATTGATTAGGAGGGTTTGTTGGTAACCAAAAAAAAATGTGAGTGAGTTTGTTTCTATTTATATTTATATGTGGAGAATTGGACATTTGATAATTAAATTTATAATTATATTGTGTCATTTTGGGGTTGAACGGTGATAAAGGTGATAAATTCATGAGTGTTATAAATGAAGAAGATTTAGTTGATTTTATTTATCACTTAAATATTGTGAATTTAATGTTGTTGTGTTAGTTTTTTTTTTTGAGGTATTTATTACATAGGGATATGATAGATTGAAAATATGGTGGTTGAGTTTCTAATTATGTTGTGTTATTGGATGGAGTGGTAGTAGAGGTGATAAATTCGTCAGTTTTATAAATGAGTAAAATTTTATTTATTACTTAAAATTTGTAAATTCAATAGGTTATGTTAGTATTTGTTTTTCTTTCAAAGACATTTATATATATAGTGTTATTTTGGAGAGTTTTTATATATTTTTATAACAGTTCCATTAATATGGAGGATGTGAACGATAATATATTTCTATCCATTTTGAAAGAAGAATTTGTATGAATATTTTTAGATTATTCCTTTCAAATTTGAACAATTATTTAAGGTTTTTTTGTTTACTATATAGTGCCTTCAGGCACGGGCAATGACTAGTTCTCATATATGTTTCATCCCTCACGCCAAACAAAAAAACTATTATTTTTTTCTTTGTGGATGAAAAATCTATCTCTTTCACTTCTTTATATTTTTCTACTTTTCATCACTCTCACCAAACATACCATCATGTTCTTTCTTAGAAACATTTTAGGTGTCGTTTGATAACTTCGTGTTTTTGTTTTTGTTTTTGTTTTTTTTTTTCATTTTATGGAAATATAAAAATAAAAATGCGTTTAGTAAATGTTTTCAATTTTTTTTTACTGCTTTGTTTTGAAAATAAGGCCGAAATATAGAAAAATTCAAAATGATGTTTTTTTAAAACATCCAAAAAACAAAACAGACGGACGTTCTCAACCCCATTTTAATGAGGTCAGACTTCGAACTTTTTTCATTGCAAAATATCCTTTTTTTTTTCCCTTACCATATAAAAAGCCAAGAACAATGCATTTCATTTGACTATTTTGTGTTGCTTCTTGCCAAAATTTAGACAAAGCTCCTCTAGCTCCAACGATCTCTCCAACTCTAGCAAAGATCTCCATCTTTGACGAAGTGGTAAACTCCTTGTTCTCGACGAGGGTCTTCATTTATTTTCAGATCTATGAAAATTTTGTTTAGATCTAGGGCTTATATTTGTAGATCTATAGTTTATTTTTGCAAATCTATACTCTATTATTTCAGATCTAGGGTTCTTGTTGTTTATTTTAACATCTATCTATCTCTCTCTCTGCATCTTTGGTGTGTGCATATGATTTGTGTGTGTGTCTATGTGTGTGTGCATCTAGCCTGTGTGTGTGTGTGTGTGTGCATGGTATGTGTGTGCATCTGATGTGTGTGTGTGTGTGTGTGCGTGTGCATCTGTTTCGTGTGTGTTTGTGCATCGGTGTGTGTGTGTGTGTGTGCGCGCGCATCTGGTATGTGTGTGTGTGTGTGTGTGTGTGTGCGCCCATCTGGTTCGTGTGTGTGTGAGTGGGTGCGTGTGTGTGTGCATCTATTTCGTGTGTGTGTGTGTGCATTTGGTTCTTTTTTGTTCATGTAGTATAAATGTCAGAATGTAGTGTGTTTGTGTATTTTCTTTTTCTGTAATATGCAATTCATAAGTTAACATGTTATAAGTTGCTTTATGACTGTCAAGTAAGAATTTCAACTTGATTTAACATGTTATATACTTATTATTTTGAATTCAAGTATGAATTATTAATTGATTTAACCTCTTATATGCTTATGATATTTGAATTAAAGTATGAATTATGAATTGATTTAACATGTTATATGCTTATCTTTATATATAAGTAATTGTGATTTGAGAGGGTGGTTTAAGTGTGAGTGTCTGATGAATGTTTAGAGTTGTTGGTTATGTAGATGGAAAATAAGAATGGCGATGTTATTGAGGTTGGGGCTAAGAAATGTGATGGGCCATGGACGTCTAAAATAAGGTCATTTTTATTGAATTGATGGATTTAGAAGTACCATATCATCCTAAAGACACATCTACGTTTGAAAGGGATGCTTGGAACAAAATCTTAGTACAACTAAGCGCCTAGACGGGATATAATTACAACTTTGAATAGTTGTGAAACAAATACAATACTTTGAGAACAACGTATAATGCATTTAAGAAGTTATTGAATGAAACAACTCGAGTAAGATGGGACCCAAATAGACAGACAATTATTTTACTTGATGACATCTTGAAGAATTTGTGCAAAGTAACCAATTATTCTTAGAACTCTTAAGCATTATTATGTCTATATTTGTCAATGGTTTAGTATTCATTAGTTTTCATGTCTGCTAGGTGAACTAGTATGCTAGACAATTCAAGAAAAAGGGTTGCCCGCATTATGGTAAGACAAGTTCAACCGGTGAGCATGCTCACCCCTCAACCCTACCTCCATCTAATAGCGAGGAAGAGAAAGACCCAACTTTTGATCCTACAAATGAAGTTGATAAAGGCTATGACAATGAAAATTCTAAAGGGCCACCCAACCGTTCTCGTAGTAGGTCTACAACTCCAACATGCAGACACCTTAGGAAGAAAGATAATGTTATGCTTGGTGTTACAACTTCCCTTAATGTGTTGGTTGAAAATTCAAAGAAAAAATGAGTATTTAGAGTACAAGATGACGCAATAAACAGGGGCAACATCTTCTTATGGGGATAGTGAGGTTAATACCAATAAGGATGATTTGATAGATGAATCTATAAGTGCTTTGGATACTTTGAAGGACATTGATGTTGATAGCTATTCAAAAGCCATAACCAAATTTAGCGAGGGTATGACTTGGAGGAAGCTATTATTGGCTATGCCAGACCATAGGAAGTGGGATTAGGTTATGCGCATGTGATGTTTATGATTGTTCTTTACGTATTTGGATATATATTTATATTTAACTTTAGAACATTGGAATGTTTGTTTCTTTATGACTGTCATGGATGTCCATCCGTCTTTTTGCCTTATGCTTAAAAGTTGAGATGTTTGTAATAAGTTTAATGGCATGGATGTTTGTACGTGTTATGTTTGGTACTAGGGATAACCCGTGCCTGAAGGCACAGTGTAACGTAAACCAACCGATTAATTTGAAGAAGTGATGAGTGAAGATCTCTTATAATAGTAGCGGAGCAAAAATATGATATAGGGTGGACACATTTTAAGTATAATAGATAAAAATAATGTAATATATTTTTATATCGAATTTGATACTTAAAAATTCATTAAACATAAAAAGGGTTTATTTGAAAAAAATTCATTTGATAACATCTATAGATTAAGAATCAATTATATAATTTATTTGACACAAATAGAAGTAAAATTCTATAATTTTTAATTTTCTTACAAATTTCACATTTTAGTCATTTTTTGCTATAAATTCCATAATTTTTTAACCAAATGAGATTTCAACAAATCATACTAATATTCTAAGGAATCAAGTTTAATTTTCTAATTTTAAGAGATTTGGTATGGACTTTTAGATTTTATTTTTTTGTTCTAATACCCAACTTGTTTGACTCAATTAATTTTCTTTTCACCAATATTATTGAGACATAATTTAGAGATTTAATGTATTGTGACAATTAGATTGATAGTGTTGGAGTCTGTTTTTAAGTATAATAGATAAAACTCTTTTTTTTTAAAATCATAAAGTGATGAGATTTTTTTAATTAAAATACTCTCATTGTGTCTTATACAAATTCAAAATGTTATACTCTACAGATGATATTAATGATAAATTTGACCAATTTAATTATTATGTTAGAAAAAATCTTGTATTTCAAGATCAGTCGTAATCGTTAACCTATTGGAAGGAAAAATATTAAGGAAAAAGATTATAATTACTTGATCATTGGATAAATGAATTTGAGACTGTAGGATGTGTTCCAAGATAAGTCATAATCGTTGACTTTTTAGGAAAAATATTAAGGACAAAAATTATAATTTCTTGACCGATGAATTAATGAATTTAAGACTGTAGAATTGATTTATTGAACTCGCCTTGTTTTATACTACAAACTAACTTAAAAACATATTAATTTATATACATGTAATTAAAATCGAGTTAACTCTTATAGAAACTAAAAATTTATTTTATCAAAGAGCATATCACCAAAATATTTTATATCAAAAAATTATTTACAAATATCATTTATAAAGTATTTTTATTTTTTAATTAATACAAGCTATTACAAAATTATTAATTTACAAGAATATATTAGTGTTGAGTTTTCTTATGTGTAAGACATGTTAGTTTGATATAATTAATTAAATAAATAAAATTAAAATTAAGTATATTCAATATAAATGTGTTAAGCAGCGCCCTTATTTTTTTTTAATCTTAAATTGATGAGTTTTTTTTAATCTCATTGTATATTATAAAAATTCAAAATGTACACTACATAGATGATATTAATGATAAATTTGATCAATTTAATTATTATGTTAGAGAAAATCATGTATTCCAAGATCAACAGTAATTGTTGACCTGTTGGGAGGAAAAAATTATAATTTCTTAACCGTTTGATGAATGAATTTGAAACTGTATGATGTATTTCAAGATCAGTTGTAATCGTTGACTTTTTGAAAGGGAAAATATTAAGGAAAAAAATTATAATTTCTTGTCCGTTGGATGAATGAATTTGAGACCATAGGATGTGTTAGAAGTTCAGCCGCAATTGTTGACTTTTTTTTTAAGGGAAAATATTAAAAGAAAAATTATAAATTTTTGACCGTAGGATCGGCTTGTTGAAGCCTTTGATGAATGAAAGTCGTTGGATGTTGAAGCCTAGATTGACTTGAGACTGTTGGATGTTGAAGCCTATATTGATTTGAGGCATTTGGATGTTGAAGCCTTGAGATTTGAGCCGCTCTGTTTTATATTATAGATTTACATACTTATGCTTATTATGTGCTATAGGTGCTTGGACACTAATGGATTCAGATGAGGAATTGAGATTGATATTTGGTAGTGATGATGAGATGGGTATTGTAATGACTGAAATAGTAGTTGATCATTATTCTAGTCAAAATTTTGGACCACATCTATGTAAAACATCTACACTTATGGGGCATGAATATGTATTGGAATTAATTAATAGACATAAAGATAGGTACTTCGACCAATTTAAAATGAATTCACCAGTCTTTGTGTTGTTTTGCGAAGAGCTAAAAAGTAGAGAACTACAACATTTCAGATACCTCACTGTTCAAGAGCAATTCGCTATATTTATGCTTACTATATGCCATAATGAACGAAACCGCATAGTAGCTGAAAGGTTTCAACATTCGGGTGAAACAATCTCTAAATATTTCAAGCATGTGTTGAAGGCAGTTTGTAGGCTTGGAATGGATATCATATAGCCCCGAATTTTGAAGTCATTCAACCTTAGATCAATTCAATCACAAATATATCCATTTTTAAGGTAATTGAAAGTATTATTGTATCTTCATATGAATTAAAAAATATATGTTTTGGTGTAGTTGATGGTATTTGGGATATAGCTTTGTCATGGTAAAAATGTGTTGGTGCAATTGATTGTACCTATGTTGATGTACATGTTCCAACAAACCAACAAGTATCATACCGTGGAAAGCAAACTATACCAACCCACAACGTTATGTGTGCATGTTCATTTGACATGCGATTTACATTTGTGTTGAGTGGGTGGGAAGGTACAGCGTTTGACGCAAGAGTTTTTATAGAGTGTGTCTCTAATCTAGCAAACAAGTTTCCAAGACTGTTATGAGGTAAATTTATCCACGGATTTTAGATAAGTAATTTGTACAAATACAGGACTTTATCTTACAATGATATATATTTTACAGATAAATATTATGTTGTGAATTCGAATTAGACAAACATACTAGTTTTTTTGTCCCCTTACCACAATGATAGATATCACTTATGTGATTATAGAGGTAGGGGTCGACAACCAACTGACAAATAGGAGTTGTTCAATTACCGTCACTCATCACTTCAAA
The DNA here is from genome assembly GCA_023539305.1 of Ilex asprella. Lineage (NCBI taxonomy): Eukaryota > Viridiplantae > Streptophyta > Magnoliopsida > Aquifoliales > Aquifoliaceae > Ilex > Ilex asprella. The sequence goes on from CM042187.1 coordinate 19,691,701, forward strand.
ATGTAATTGAACATTGTTTTGCAGTTTTGAAGGCTCGTTTTCCTATTCTCAAACTAATGTCACCTTATCCCATAATCACACAAAAATATTTGTCCACAACTTGTTATACAATCCATAACTTCATTAAAAGTCAATCTCCAATATAGATAATGGTAGAGGTGGTGCAAGATCTAGTTCACAAGCATCAACTGAAATAGATATAACTCTGAGTTAATTGAGTGAAATGACTCATGTTAGAGATGGCATTGTCAACTCATCATTGATATATGTCAGACTTAGAATGATATTATACTTTTTCTTAACTTCCAATATTATGTTGAACAAATTATTATGTAACACCCCAAAACACACCCTAGACGGCATTACATTCTAAAATCATTCATATCATGAGAGCACTAATAAAATCCCTTAAGAAACACGACTTCATTTGTCATCCACAAATAATTACAACATTATCCCAAAAGAATAAGCCCCAAGTCATGGCTATTACATCTCGAAAATTAATTAAAGAAACGCAGCGGAATAAACAAAAGAAGCTAGACTACACAATGTTCCAAAAGAATGTCCTAGTCTAGTACAAAAGGAAAGGAGGCTGCTCTATGTGTCCACCTCGGGATCCACACTCCCGTCAAGTGGAGTCTCCCAAGTAGCGGGCTCCTCGACCCTTATTTCCTCTTCTAGCGGGTAATCTGAAAAATGTTAGCGGTAGGGGGTGAGCACGAAGTTCCGTAGAAAATTCTCCCAAACCCATACAAGGTTTAGAAAAGCATGTAAAATGGTCGGTCTTATTTTCAACATAACATAGATACATAATTTGAAATAAAGCGGTGGCATTTAAAAAGGATCTCGAGTTTATTCAAAAAAACATTACTTAAATGAATAACGAGCACTTCATACAAATAATAATCATTAATGGTCATAAACAATTCCCAACAATTCTTTCGGTAGGTTACATACTTTGGGGTAACCTCCACCCCCATTTAGGTCACCTTTGATTCTCAAGCATCCTTACTGGGAACCTCTTAAGAATGAGTGAGCATCCTTATATGGAACCTCCCACTAATAACTACATTGTTTCCCAAGCATCTTTATTGGGAACCTCTTGGGAAGGGGTGAGTATCCTTACGTGGAACCTCTCACTAATCACTATATTGTTTCCCAAGCATCCTTACAGGGAACCTCTTGGGAATGGGTGAGCATCCTTACATGGAACTTCTCACTAATCACTACATTGTTTCCCCAAGCATCTTTATCGGGAACCTCTTGGGAATGGATGAGCATCCTTACATGGAAACTCTCACTAATCACTACAGTGTTTTCCCAAACATCCTTACCGGGAACCTCTTGGGAAAGGGGTGAGCATCCTTACATGGAACCTCTCACTAATCACTACATTGTTTCCCCAAGCATCCTTATCTAGAATCTCTTGGGAATGGGTGAGCATCCTTACGTGGAACCTCTCACTCATGTGCATCACCAACAACCCAACCAAGCATACAATTCCAACATTTATCTCAATTTACAAGCATATATTCAAAATCCCCAAAATATGTCATGCACCAATTCCACAACCAACTAAGAAAAATAAATGAGATCACAATAGCATCATTTTATGTTTGAAACACTAAGGTTTTGAAATCAAGAATAAAGCAAAATTTAGAGAAAAGTCCATCTCTCTTGAAATCTAGAGTTTTTAGCCAAGAACAAGGATTTAATGGTGAACTCACCATTAATATTGTTTAAGGCATGGTAATACTCATGACGATATTAAGAATCAATGATCTACAACATACCTATAACATTTAGAGTGGAAAGAGTACATATAAGTAAACCTAGCCTCAATGTAAGTGAATGAGAGAAAACTCCTACCTTGTGTTCTTAAAAGCTAGGTTTTGATCTTGAATAACTCCTTTAAACTCTTATTTTTCTCTTCCTTTCTTCCTCTTTTCTCTTCCTTTCTTTCTATCTTAGGGTTTCTAAGGTTGGAGGGGCGGAAATGGAGCCAAAAGAGGTGAAATAATGTATTTATAGGGAAAAAATCGGACCAAGATCGCGACATTTAAGTTTTAAAAATCTTTCGACCGTACCGGTACGGTACAGTACCGGTACGCTGTACCGTTACGTCGAACTCTCTGGACCATTTAGTACCGGTACGCAGTGCCGGTACAGTTCAGTACCGATACACAGTACCGGTACGGTTTTGCCCAATTTTTCCTATTTCCTCCATTTTTTTTATTTCTAATCCATCCTAAACCCTTCCAAAACCAACCCAAACTTACACTACGTACATTTGTTCCCCACACATAGTTGCTAGAAGTTATTTCACAATTTATTTCATATTTTCACTTATTAAAACTAAATTTCAACTATTATTTCCACTAACATTCTAAATCTCTACTTTTTTCCAATTTACCAAATTCAAACACACATCACTACACATATTCACATTTTTACAACAATCATTTAATATATATCTACATATATATAGAAAAGAAAATGTGGGGTGTTACATATTATGTCGAATTTTTCGTGATCAATGATGTTGAAACAAAAATCATATAATGGCACCAATTGGACTTCCATGCTCATGTGGATATGGTAATATGAATATTTTCATTGCGCAAACTAAAAGAAACAACAATCACCTTTTTTATCATTGCCCAAGATGACGTGATCATGTTGATTGTTTTATTTGGGTTGATGACTATGATATACGCTGAGATAACCCAAAAATAGTGATCTCACAAGCTAATTTAGGAAGGAGAAAGAGAAAATAGATCATACTTTTTATGCTTACTAGTTGTTGATGCAATTTCATCGTGTGTTGTGCATTACTATTCTTAGTATTTGTATTACTTATTGAGATTTTAGTGATGTGATTATGGTGTACTTGTGTATTTGGTAGAATATTAACAATATCTTGATGTATTGATATATTGGATGTTTAGCAACTTCAAATATTTTGGGTTGATGTATTGTGCACTAATTTATGAATTGATGGATATATTGGTATATAAAATTTAATGTGTATTATAGGACTTAAAATAAATGAAAAATATATGACATAAAATAAATGGTTACTAAACATATTTTATGTTTTAGTTTTTAGATTTCTTAAAACAACAATTGTATGCAAACACGTTTTTTGTTTTAACTTTTAACCACACAAAAACTGATTCTATTTTTATTTTTTTGAAAACATAAAAACGAAAAAATTATCAAACGCACCCTCAGTTAATTTTATTTTGGCCCAAAGTTAAAATCCTTTCAAAAATCTAGTACCCAAATGTAAATTATGATGGGCTATTATTCCACTTCAGACATACTCCAAGAATCAAGCACGAAGGCCTAACACAACCCAAGAAATTTTTGTATGAGTACTACACACCACTTGGCCTTGTCCACATGTTGTGCATAGCCAATAAATACCTTCCATTCTCCAATTTGCAAAGAGAATTTTAAAAATGCCAGCTCATCAACCAAGTTGTGCTCATTGACGGAAAATTAACGGGGCAAAACTGCCAGGAAAAGGTCGTTGTCCTTTTGGGGGGGTGTCAAAAACTCGTCTTTTAACTTTTTCAAAATTTTAAAAAGTCAAAATCTATCTCTCCATCACCATTTATCTCTCTATGTAAATATTTCCTCTCCCTACCACAGCACATTTCTAACCCGCTATTTGGTTCTCTCTTCATGCAACTCGCTCTCTCTCTCTAGATACCACTGGTGAAGCTAGGTGGAGACCTAACGATATCGAGGATGAAGAACCGGTAAGAAACAGTCACAGTGGAGGATTTCGACTAAAGATTTCTCCAATTTCTACTTTGTACGAATCTTTTTGCAAGTGGTCTGTAACAGAAATTTGTTGTGTATCTACTTTGAACCTTTCTTGCAAGGGTTGAACTTTATAGAATGAACCATTAATTGTAATTTGTATTTGTTTTCTAGTAAATCCCCCCTCCCAACCCTTTGTGTGTTTACTATAAATTACGAACTAGTTTTATATTGATTTTAAGATGTATTTGCTACTACCCAATGGTGGAGAAGGTTTGGCGGTGTGGGTTCTTTATGAATTCAATGGGTGTTGGAGATTTGGTGCCAAGCGTGTATTTATAGGTGATGCACAAGGCTAGTTGGTGGAGGTGGAGGGCCTTCTCAACTTTGGAGTGGTGTTGTTTTATTTTTTTTCCTCACATGTCTTCAATCATGTTTATCATTCGTGCGGAATTCCTTTATTTTTTCGTATTTCTTCAACCTAAACAATTTTTTTTGTTAAATAAATTAAAATTCAGCACAATGATATATATTTTATGTGATAAATAATCGTTAACATATCAAAAAAGAAACGCACAAACTACCCATTCTATTTCACAATTTGCGTATGTCATGAAGGCTGAGAAGAAGTGTTGGATGGGTTTTATATGTAGAGATTTTTTTTGGTTAGTACATGTAGAGATTGAGGTGGGTAAAAATGGGGTGAAATAGTATTGTAGTTTATAGGATATGTACAAATTTAATGGTTATGATGAAGTCTTGCTTGAATTCAATGAAACTGTTGCTAGGATGAAGCAACTTAGCAATTAGGTTGAGCTTCTTTACTGATTTCAAGTAACCCAAGCAATGGTTGTTTTTATGTAACTTTGGTAATAAAATCTGTTTTTGTTTTTTGGAGTTTTATAGAGGGACAACCCATTAGCTTTATTACAAATTTATGTTATGGTTTGTTGGAATTGCATTGTCAGACCACAATTGGTCCTGGATTGCAATGAAATATTTTTTTTTTGTAAGCTAAATCTTAGGATCTCAATTTTAAAAATAGAGATCAAAGGTTCATCAATTCTCCAAGTTGATGAAATGAATTTTCCATCTTGTCAGATATAAATGAATTTTCCCTAAGTAGCATGAAATAACAACCCATTGATTCAAAGATAAGATAATGTCTCATTTCGCACTGAAAATTTTCTCCAAAGCCTCAAACGTCCACATCCATTGCTCTAATAAAACCAATTTGTATTGACTATCATTATATAGTAACGTAATTATGCTTTTGAAATGATAATATATATAATGATGTATGTATGAATTATGTGGATTGTAAGAGTATAAATAAAAATTTTAGTTGAGGTAATAGGGTATGTTGTAGAAGTTGGAGGCATTCTGGAGTGAAAGCACACTTAGGGAGAATTTGAATAGGAAGGAATTTTAATGTCCATTTGATCTCAAATTGTGACAGTGGATAGTAGACTTCCAGGGCTACAAAAGAGTATTTCACGAAAATTTTTCAAATTGACCTCTAAATAAGTCAAAACTTCATTAAAAGTTACACCAGAAACTGGGATGACGTTTAAAAGTGAAAGTCCGTTCGAACGACTGTTCGTTCCAGTACTCTTGTCTGATGGAAAAACAAAAGTACTGGGAGCTTGTCTGATAGAAAATGCAAAAGTACTGAGAGCAACCAATGTTCGAAAGTCAAATGACGTTAGAACGTGAAACATAAATTTGCACTAGTGACGTTCGAACGTGATTGACGAATCAGAACATCAGGTTCAGGTCGGATGAGATATTTTCTTCCTCTATAAATACATAAGGCCGTCTCCTTTAGCCTCCATACACTATTTACCACCCTAGAAAGTCTTGAGAAACAAGAAAGAAAGGGGAAAAATACAAGATCAAAGAAAATTTTCATCTTGAAGTGAATCAAAATCTCAAGTTCTTCAAGAATTATAAGGAAGAAAAAGGTAGGAGTTTCTTCTACTCTTGTTCATTGATGCTAGGACTTATATACATACATGTTTTGACTCTTAATCATATATATGTGTTATGGAATCCTTGTTTCTTGATGTTCTTGCAATCTTACCATGTTTTGATGGAAGTTGTAGCTTGATAGCCAATAAACCTTTGTTCTTGATTTTCAAACTCTAGATTTTCAAGAAGTATGACTTTTTCTTCTTGTTGTTCTTGATTCATAAACTTGATATTGATTTGTGTTTGATTTCAAGACTTGATATTCATTGTTCTTGATCTCTCTACTTGATAAATCATTTGTTCTTGATTTCTCTACTTGATACTCATTGTTCTTGATCTCTCTACTTGATAAATCATTTTTTATTGATTTCTCTACTTGATATTCATTTGTTCTTGATTTCAAAAAAAACTCTAGTGTTTTATTGAAACAATAAAACTATATCTTTTGATGATCTCTTACTTATTTTTCTTGAGATGTTATATTGAAAAAATACCTATGAAATTGAGGGGTTTTGAAATACATGTTAATTGAAAAATTGGTTGGTATTGTATCTCTTGTATGGATGTTTGGATGAACATGGGTGACTGATGACCGGATATCGTTGAGTGGGATAGATGCGTTTCCTACTCCGTACGGGTTTGAAGATTCTTTATCACTCATAGTTGGGTTGGTGTCTTGCGAGGATCAAATCATTATTCGCTCACGTGGAATCAGGGCTGAGGGCTAGTATACTATTCCTGAGTTGGATTCGTCATTGCCAATGCGTTGGTATATGCCCTTCCTAAAGTGGATATCCTTTCGAGGATGAGTGTGTGTATTTATGGGTCAGGATATTCTCAATGTGTATTCATACGAGATCTTACATGATACCTTAGATACAGATACAATTGGGGATACGGATATACATTGGGGGTTATGTTATAATTGGTGGATTATGTGGTTCATTATTGAAAATGGTTGATTGTGGCTAATGGTACTTGGTTTCTACAAGAATTTGTTGGAAGTATGGAATTCCACCAGAACTTGTTGGAAATGGTGTGTCATTGGAAATGGCCTATTATTTGTAAATTGGTTTTACTCTTCATTTAATTTATTGTTATTGTGTTAACTTGAGATCCGTTTAAATGTCACTGTTTTCTTTCAAAAGTTATATATGATTTTTTGGAAAGTGAGACCGTACTGTTTTATATGTTTTTCAAACCTTGTTCGAGTTTGGGAGGATATTGCTACGAAGCTTAGTGTTCACCCCCAACAAACAATATTTATTCTCATATTTCGATTTAGAGGAAGAACTCAAAGTCGATGAACAGGTAGCTTGGGAACCTCAACTGGATGGAAGCGTAGATCCCGAGGGGATGGTCTAGAGTTGCTATCTTTATGTCATATACTAAGAGATGCATTTTTGAGACATTGTTTGAATGATACTATGTTTATTCCGCTGCAAGATAATACTTGATTTTTGGGATGTAATTGTTATAGTTTGACATATTCTTTTGGATGATAATATAGACATTATGTATGATAAATGAAACTTTCTGTATTTATGGATTTTATTAGTTGCTCTCAAGATGTAAATGGTTTAAATAGTAATGTTGTCCAAGGTGAATTTTGGGGCGTTTCAGACCACCATTGCATCAGCTCAATGTAACAGTTGGATGTGGAATCACATACATATCATTAAACAAAATTTCAAAAACAATGACATATAAATCAACAACACAATTAGTGAAAATCAAATAACACTCACTTACACCAAACTAACAATGTTCCATTTATAAGAACTTCCCATCAAATAAATGAAAAAAAGAAAAAAAATCAGACGCAAAGTCCTAATTTTTGCACCCCACATGGTGTCTACTTCAAATCCAATACGGTGTAAAGCAAAAACTCACTATGTGCATTTTTCAAACAGGCGGTGTACTCAACTATCTGTCTTAGATTATTGGAATGAAATCAAAACCACCTCTATGGACCATTTGTCTTCACTCTTCACCTTCGAAGTCCATGTTCAGCAAGTTCATGTTCTGATTACAAAATAACAACTAGGGGTGTTCAAATTTCCAACTGGCCGCAATTTTCTACCTTACCCGACCCTATCATACCCTACTCTACAGAACGGTTTGCCACAAAAATCGGGTAAGAATTCAGAAAAAAATTTGGTCTTCCGATTAAATCGGGTAGGAATGCGGAATAGCCATCTATTTCCACATTCCTACCCTACCCTACCCTACCCGCATTAATTAATTAATATATATATACACTAAAAAAGCCCTAATCTACTGAGTCTTAAGAGTGCCTGTGCCTCACACCTCACTCGGTCACTCCACTGCTCCTCCTTTATTGATCCAGACTTCCCACCCAGGTGTTCTCTCTCTCTCTCTCTCTCTCTGGTGTGGTCTGGCTTGGAAGGTCTGATTGTAGACCTTTATCTACAGTGACAGATCTGTGTCGTTGTGCGTGATCTAGTCATGAGTTGCAGATCAATGCGCGATCTGATCTCGTCTGATCTGAGTTGTAGATCCATGAGTCGCAGATCCTATGGTCTTTTTTCCTATGTTGCAGATCTAGTTATTGCCATTTTGTTTGTGTATATTGAGTCGATGATTGGGTGGGTTTTTTAACAAGTGAACCTAAATATGGCCCGGTATGGTGGCTGGTGTTTTGTTGGAAAAAAGAAAGACGTACTGTGTGTTAAGAAAACATATCATTTTCTCTCTCTAAGCCCCAACGTTGCATCCCATCCCAAACTCTCACCCCCATCTCTCTTAACAGCTTTGTATTGCCCTCTCCCTCTCACCCCTCAATTGACATGGGTTTTTCTGTGGGGAGGTTGGGAAGGTCAGTTCAAATGTACTCCTACACATCTCCCCTTGTGTTTGTATACGTGTGGGGTTGTGCACCTCTAGGACCTCTAGTAGTGGTGGTGGTGGTTAAATCTAGTGGTCTCTCTCCCTCGCTAATTCAATCCATCAAGTAACAATTGCAGGTGATGGAGTTAGGAATTCGGTTTTACATATGTTGAACGAAATCACCAAATAGATCAAACTAGGAATTACATAAACCAGTAAAATTAATTGCTAAAAATAAAATTCGGAAGGCTAAGATCTGTTTGATCATGGTGACCAAGATTTTTTTTAACTACGCAAGCCTTTATTCTGATATTTATTTCTTGGTTTAATTTATTCTAATTTCTTGGTTCAATTTACAGTTCCAACATATCATTTCTTGGTTCAATTTTCAATTCCAACATATCAGTTCAATTTATTCTGATTTCTTGGTTCTTATACCATCTCCATATTTTATTTTTGTTCACAGATCATTTCTTAATGGATGAAATGACTCCACAATCATCTGCTCAAGCTTATTCTAACAGTAACATCCAAGTTACTGATGACATTCAGTGTGAGGGTCAAGATTTAAAAAAATGATCTAGAATTTGGGAGCATTTTGAAAAGATTAAAGCTACAAATGTGTAGGTTACATGATTTGTGGTGAACTGTCACAGACAGAGCAATTATGATTTTAATGTATTTCATATGGTTTAAACTTAAATTAATTGTTATTGTATTTGTGTAACAATTATGGTGGATTGATGTTCATAGTTTCTTGTATTTTATTATAATTATTGTTGTAGTTGTTTTAGATTTTAGTGTTATTGATTTATTGTGTTGTTAAATTGGTGCATGTTATTTAATTAAATTATTAAAATGATCTAAAAATTAATAGCTATAAAAGTGTTTAACCGACTTCCTACCCGATTAGAGTATGAATACCACACCTGATCGGGTAGGGTAGGCCAAGAAAAAACTCTTCTGCAAAGTATCGGGTAGGAAGACGGAAGAACATATTTGTTACCCGTAGGGTAGGGTGAACACCCCTAATAACGACAAAATAATCAATAAATACAATTTTCTCCTTCATTTCATATATAAAAGTCTACTGCCATCGCCAACTAACAACATTTGCAATTAGTTAAAAATAAGAAATTTCATGTCTTCATTTTCTTCTTCTCTATGTTTCCATTTCTCTTAAACTTTGAAATTTTTCATGAAAAATACTAAACTCTTGAACCAACCTATAAAGAAAAAATACTAAACACCTTCAATTTGTGGTTTATTCATGGCCAACAGTTGCCTTTACATGATTTCTCATTTTAGAGAGAGAAAGATGATTGCTTACCTGTTCCTCCACACAAACAACTTGGGTATGTCCAGATCTCCACCTAATTTTACCGGTGATATCTAGAGAGAGAGCCAAATAGTGGGTGAGAAACTATGGTGTGAGACGAAGAGGAAAGATTTACAGAAAGACAAAAAATGGTGAGGGAGAGATGGATTTTGAATTTTAGAACAACTCCAAAGGGGAGTGGAGTGGCAATCCCATAATTGTCAAAATACCACGTCAAATTCAAAATTTTTCACTCCAACAAGAGTGGCATCAAGGGTTAAAAAATGACATTAATGCTCTTGAGGTGGCAATTTTAACAATTCTAGAGAAAAAAATAGAGAAGTTACAAAGAATATTAAAATAGTTGCCAAGAATATTAAATATTAAGTTTAATTATATTTTATAATAAAAAAATATTAAAATAGCAACCCATTTTAACACCTGTTATTAAAATAAATTTATAATTTAAAAATGTCAAAATACTGTTCATAATTTGACATTTCAAAATGAAAATTTCCTTTAGAGCTGCTCTCAGAGTTTTTAAAATTTGAAAAGAGTTAAAAAGACAGTTGTCTTTTTCTTGGAGTTTCATCTAACTTTCCTTTTATAAACACAGTTGAGTGGGTGAGTTGGCTTCTTTAAAAAAAAAATTGTGACAAAATAGTGACAGGAAGACATTTATTGGCCCTGCACACCACAAGCTTTCTTCTTCTGCTGCTTCTTCGCTCTTCAATCTCTGCAGAAAAAAAAATGGAACAGAGAAAAGAAAACATAGTAATGTTCCCATTCATGGCACAAGGCCATATAATTCCATTCTTAGCATTAGCCCTCGAACTAGAACAAAAGGGTTACACCATAACCTTCGTCAACACCCCTCTCAACATCAAGAAACTCCGATCATCTCTCTCACCCACCTCCACCATTCGCCTCCATGAAATCCCGTTCAACAGCCCCGATTACGGCCTCCCTCCCGGTGGTGAAAACACCGACGTCCTTCACCCCCACCTCATAGCCCACTTCGTCACAATCTGTCCCTCTCTTGAACCCTCCTTCAGAAAGCTCCTGTCCGATCTCATCCAAGAAAACGGCGGCGTTAAGCCTCTGTGTGTGATCGGAGACTTCTTTTTCGGGTGGTCGGCCGGCGTAGCCCATGAGTTCGGGGTGTTTCATGCAATATTCAGTGGCGCCAGCGGGTTTGGATTGGCTTGTTACTACTCTACGTGGTTGAATTTGCCTCACAAGAAAACTGATTCATCCGAGTTCACTTTACCGGATTTTCCAGAAGCCGGAAAAATTCACCGGACTCAGCTGACGCCGAGTCAATTGTCGGCGAGTGACACTGATCCTTCCACTCTATTCCCATGGAAAAACCTTCCGGCGTGGTCCAATTCTGATGGGTTTTTGTTTAACACAGTCGAAGGGCTTGACAAAACTGGATTAACATATTTTAGGCATAAATTAGGCATTCCAATTTGGCCGATTGGGCCTATACTTTTATCAGTGGAAGGCAGAGCTCGAGCTGTTAAAGTATCAGGAATTTCTGCTGAGCAAGTCATTGAATGGCTTGATACAAAACCACTTAGATCAGTTCTGTTCATATCATTCGGGTCACAGAACACAATCTCAGCATCACAAATGATGCAATTAGCAAAAGGGGTAGAAAAAATTGAGAATTATTTCATCTGGGTGGTTAGACCACCATTGGGTTTTGACATTAAAGCTGAGTTTAGAGCAGAACAATGGCTGCCGGAAGGATTTTTACAGCGAGTTGATGATCAGAAAAAGGGTTTAATTGTCGAAAATTGGGCACCCCAAATTGAAATTTTGTCACACAAATCAGTTGGGGCGTATATGACTCATTGTGGATGGAACTCGGTGCTGGAATCGCTGAGCCATGGTGTGCCATTGCTGGGTTGGCCAATGGGGGCTGAGCAGTTTTTCAATGTCAAGTTTTTGGAAGAAGAGGTTGGGATTTGTGTTGAAGTGGCTAGAGGGATTAATTTTGAGGTTAGGCATGAAGATATAGTGAAGAAGATTGAGTTGGTGATGAGTGAGAATGAGAGAGGACATGAAATAAGGAGGAAAGCTCGTGAGGTTAAGGAGATGATCGAGGATAGCATTAGAGATGAAGAGGAGTTCAAGGGGTCTTCTGTGAAAGCCATGGATGAGTTCTTCAAAGCTGTATTGTTGATGAAGGAGAATAACTAGGTGTGATTCAATGTAAAAGGGGCATGCGAGTATAAAATTATGCCCACCAAAAATGGCTTCTTTCCGGTGCAGTAGTTAAACCACAAACCATACTTCATCAGAGCAACTGCTGATAGATTTTTAATCCTGGATCTACATCAGTATCACATCAAACAAGGTATATCGTTGGATTAGGGGATCATATTAATTTATTTATGCAGGACCTATTAGATCAATCATCCTGTTCATTTAGGAACATTTCCTTCCTGTATTTGTAATTCATTGTCTATGTAAGTGTTTGAGTTGAGTTTTGTTATGATGTGGTCGGATAGTGTTATTTTGAATTCATCTTGAAAATTAATCACTCCACACCGAGCATATCTGATCCATTGTGGTTGATGGCAAGATATTAAGTTAATCTATTTGTCAATCGTGTCCAACCATCCAAAACAGGAATTACCGTCTTTTATTTTTTGGTTGTGTTAAACTTGTGTTCCATGTCAACTTCGGTATTTGGAGAATTCTTTAGGAAGCTCCCTGAATTGAGATATTAGTCATGTATAAAGGCACGATAAAACATAAAATTCGAGTACCCAAAAAATTTTTAAAAAGGCACGATAAAACATAAAAGCATGAATTTGAGTACACAAATCATAATTAATCATAACTTGTGTATAAAAGCACTATAAAACATAAAATTCGAATACCCAACAAAAATTATTCTACTATATTAAATAATAATTTTTCCTTTATTTCTTTAATTAAATTATTTAAATCTATGTTTATCTATTATTTTCTTAAAAATATCAACAATTTTTTTTTATAATACGTAATTTGATAAAAAAAATTAACATATATATACTATCGTGTATGAATAATGTTTGAAATAAAAATTATATTCCACTATAAATTAATTAAATATTAAAATAATTGGGCATATAATAAAAATAAATGATGTGATATTTTTAGAGAAAAAAAATATAAAAAATAAAATTTAATTTGTAAACTATCTTAAGGACTACTCTTTAATTGTTTGTCTTACTATACAAGTTGATATTATTATTTAATTGGGACAATGCTAGTTATGTCCAGGACCTGATAGACATTGGGAAGAAAAGAAAGAGTTTCACTTCGAATAAAGTTCTGCCAAGCCATACAAATAGGTCCAAAAAAAGTCCGTGTACAGTACGGATTTTTTTTACCGTACCGCTAAATAATTCAAGGTCATTGATCTTTTATAAATCATTTAAAATTGTTGATAAGATATTTAATTTTTTATGGGTAACCCATTTATTTAGTTACTTAATTGCGGCCGAGAGAAAAATGCTAAAAGAAAAGAATTATTACAAATAATTACATTTTAAATTAGTTAATGCATTTTTTTTACAAATATCAATACTCAATAGAATTATTATAAAAAATCCATTGAGATTAATGCGTTTTTTAAAATAAAAAAATTCAATGTACAACAGAATTATTATCACTTTGTGGGCGTAAGTTATCATTTTTGGTAGGTAAGTTACCATTTCTTAAGAGTAATTTATCACTCTTTGGGAGATAAGGTTACCACTTTCTGGGTATTTTGGATCAATCATGTTTTACATGACCAATCTTCTTACATCAAGATCGGTCAAATAACTGGTCTTGTGCTAAAATCAATAGGATCAGTTTTGTTACGATCATAGCAACATCACGACCTGTCTAAATGCAAAATTGATAATTATCATTTACTCCCGTGCTGAATAGATATTTTTAATCAAACCTCAAATAATCTTTGTACGTACACAGCGATTGAAATTCGAATTGATTAAAATTCATTTTTTTACAAATATTTGAGATAATTGAGCTAATTAAATTTTATTTTTTTATGAATTTTAAGTCTATTAACATGAAATTGAATGTCAATTTGATTAATTGGATGTGTAACGACAAATTTCGTGAATGAATTAGCACAAAACAAGATCAAGTTACAATAGTCAATTTGATTGATTTTAAGTAAAAGAATGAAGTGTTGACTCTCTTCGGCGTGCTTCTCAC
>CM042187.1:19712324-19750075 GCA_023539305.1 Ilex asprella
TCTTTATATATATATATATATATATATATATATATATATATTTCCAAACCTCTAACCATTTTTTTTTGAAGACTTTCCTCCACTTCCAGATCTTGCCACATTAAATTCCCTCCCAGGTATTTGTGGAGACCAAAATCTTGACAATGATATCATTGGAGCTTTATTTGATGACAACAATCGGGCCTTGTCCATTCTTTCTAGCAGTGGTGAGATTCTTCCTTTGGTTGAAAGAGAAAATGTCAATCCATGTGAAGGAGAAGTTAATTCTAAAAGAAGCCCTTCATGTGCTGTACAAGAAAGACAAGAAACTATTAATAGTTCTGTTATGAATACTCTTCCTGAGCCTTCTGGACCCGGTAAGGCGCAATCTCCAAGACTAATGCCGATGTTTTCATCTATCTCAAGTATAATTCATTAGCTTGATCTAGTTGCCTTTTTGATTAGTATGAAACTAACCATATATCTTTATTTGTGTCAGGTTCTCCTGTTGAAGCAATTACTTCTGAAACATTGGCAAAAAAAATAATTCTGACTGGGATGCCCCCATATTTAAAGGGTGAATTTGATTATGCTATGAAAAATGGCTTCTCTAGATTGAAGACCTGGTGGACCTCCAAGTCTTCAAGTATTGAAGATACTCTTAAAAAGCTTTTCTATGTCGACACTGATCCTTTGGTGAGAAAAATGGATTGTCTTCTTGTGAAAGTAGATGAGTACCTTTCAAAACGTCAAGAAAGCGTCAAAGCTTTTACCCTTATAGAAAGAGATAGAAGGTTGACGACGATTGATAGCACGATATCAGCAGGACAATTCAAAGCTCTTGGCTTGAGTGAACAACTGTTGAAATCTGAAGCAGAGTTATTGATTCTTGATCATGAAATTCGACGATTACAAGATCGGAGGGCCAAGATAGCATCTAGCATTGACTTCATTCGTGATGAACGACAGAACACTGAAGAGACTATTGTGGTGAAGGAGAAAGAACGTGTCGAACTCCAAGAGTCTCATATTCGCAATGTTGAGGAGATACAAGATGTAGACAAGATGCGATCCATGTTAGAGAATGAATTTGCTTCACTAGCCTCGATTGACTGGGTTGAGAAATTCTTATGATCTTATAACTCCTCAATTGTAATTCTTTATTATTATTTTTTATTTATTTTTTTAGCAAATGTGAATGTTTAGATTTGAATTTATTTATTTATTTTAAATAACTTTGATATCTTGAAAAATGTTTAAGTTTAAACATAATTTCGAAGGAATTTTTTTTTTTTTGAGCCGTACACAGTTTTAACCCATACGGGCCAGGAGTAAAAAGTTTTTTTTTTGTTTAGCTGTACGCCGTATACAGTTTTAACTCATGCGGGCCAGGAGTAAAAAGTTTTTTTTTTTTGTTAAGGTAAAAAAAATATATTTTTTTTAGCCGTACACAGTTTTAACTCATGCGGGCCAGGAGTAACATGCAGTTTAGGCTCATGTGTAAAGGAGCACTGCTTTCTTTCAGGCGTAAAAATGTTTTAGAAATTTTCTATTGATTGGGCCAACCCTCAAGCCATCTTTGTCAACAATCTTGTATGCGCCATTAGTGTAAACTTCTTTCACCACATATGGACCATCCTATTTCGGCATGAATTTTCCACCGGTGCGAAGCGGAATGACAATGGGTCTTCGAATTGCAAGGACCAAATCTCCTATTTGGAATGATCGGACACGAACTTTCTTATTGAAGGCTTTGGAAAGTCTAGCTTGATAACATTCCAGGTTTTGTTGTGCATCTAGTCTCTTCTCGTCAAGAGCTTCCAGCTCATTTAAACGTAAATGAACATTTTCTTCATTTGTGAGTTCTTCTTGTAAGGCGATCCGCAGTGAAGGGATTTGACGCTCCAAAGGAAGGACAGCTTCAACGCCATACACAAGGGAATATGGAATAGCTTGTGTTGGAGTTCGGTACGTTGTTCGATATGCCCAGAGAGCTTCACCAACCTTTTCATGCCAATCTTTCTTTGATTTGAAGACAACTTTCTTCAACAAATTGCACAGGGTCTTATTGAAGGCTTCTGCAAGTTCATTGGCTGGTGCGTTGTACATAGATGAATTATGTTGTACAAACCCAAATTTGATGCAGAGCTTGGCCATGAGACTATTGACAAATGATTTTCCATTATCAGTAATAATGTAACGCGGTACACCATACCGATATATAATATTTATGCAAATAAAGTCGACGACATTCTCTTTTTTCACTTCTTTAAGAGGAACCGCTTCCGCCCACTTGGAAAAATAATCGGTTGCTGCTAAGATGTAAAGATGTCCTGCTGACGATTTTGGAGTCAAAGGTCCTACAACATCAAGTCCCCATGCATCAAAAGGCCATGACATGACTGTAGGGTGCAACGGTTCAGGTGGCTGGTGAATGAAGTTGGCATGGAACTGACAAGCTTGACATTTCTTAGTGTAATTCATCGAGTCTTGTACCATAGTGGGCCAGTAATACCCCATTCTCTTTATGCAGAAATGTAATTTAGGCCCTGATTGATGAGCACCACAGATTCCAGAATGAGCTTCCTCAAGTGCTTGAGCAGCTTCATCTTCATCCAAACATCGCAAGAAAATACCATCAAATGAACGACGATAGAGAATACCTTTATAATAAATAAATCGAGGAGCTCTCCGTAATCGAGGGTTATCCGGTAATTTTCCATTCTGCAAATAGTCAATCAGAAGTTGCCTCCAATCTTCATTTTCAACTTGTACTACTGAAATGGTAGTAACTTCCTCTATTTCAAGGAGTAACGGAGGTATTACCCATCTTTGACAAACTGGAACTGAAATTATTTGGTAATAGGGTTTTGTCAGCACAACAGCAAGATTGGCAAGAGCATCAGCATATTTGTTTTCACCGCGTGGTAAATTTTCAATGGTGACTCGATCAAACTGCCTCATAAGTTGAGTTGCATAGCGACAGTATGGCATCAAATCTGGTTTGCGAACATCGTATAATCCTAAAACTTGATGAACCATCAGTTGTGAGTCTCCATAAATTTTTAATTGAGAGAGCTGCATATCAAGTACCATTTCTAAGCCAATGATCAAAGCTTGGTATTCCGCCACGTTATTAGAGCAAGACTCCGTCAAGGTAATTGCATATGGCAATACTTCGTCTTTAGGGGTAATGAAAACCACACCTGCGCCGGCTTCATATCTTCGAGCAGCACTATCAAAGTATAACTTCCAAGATGGTATGAAGTCATTGAAGAAAACTTCTTCATCTGGCAATTCTTCTGGTAGCTCCCAGTCTGTAGGGATCGGGTGATTTACAAGAAAATCAGCTAATGCTTGTCCTTTGACTGCCTTTTGTGGAACATAAACTATGTCATATTCAGACAATAGAAGTGCCCACTTTGCCAACCTTCCCGAGAGAACTGGCCTTGACATAATGTACTTGACAGGATCAGATTTTGAAATGAGATGAACAACATGAGCCAGCATATAATGCCTCAACTTCTTTATAGCGAAGACTAATGCAAGACACATCTTTTCAATAGGTGAGTAGTTCAATTCTACACCTACTAATGTCCGACTCAGATAATATAATGCGTTTTCCTTTCCCTCGTCATTAACTTGTGCTAAGAGTGCTCCTAATGACTGTTCTTGAGCAGCAATATAAAGGATCAACGGTTTTCCTTGAATTGGCGCTGCGAGGACCGGAGGATGAATGAGATATTGTTTGATACTTTCAAATGCATTCTGACAAGCGTCATCCCATTCGAAAGGAACACCTTTCTTCATTAGTTTATTGAACGGATGACAATGTCCGGCGAGATTTGAGATAAATCTTCGTATATAGGCGAGCCTTCCTTGAAGACTTTTCAGGTCATGCTGATTGCGAGGTTCTGGCATCTTTAAGATAGCCTCTATTTTAGATCGATCAATCTCGATGCCTCGATGTCTGACAATGAATCCGAGGAACTTGCCAGAGGTAACCCCAAAGGCACATTTTAAAGGGTTCATTTTTAGTTAATATTTCCGAAGTCATTCAAAGATGCTGCGCAAATCATCAAGATGATCTTCGCGCCTTCTTGTTTTTACGACCAAGTCATCACTGTAACATTCAACCTTTTTGTGTAGTACATCATCAAAAATCTTTTGCATTGCACGTTGATATGTGGCACCTGCATTCTTGAGTCCGAAGGGCATCACCTTGTAGCAATAAACTCCCTTGGGGGTTCGAAATGCAGTGAGTTCTTCGTCCTTAGGGTTCATTCGAATTTGATTGTATCCAGAGGAACCATCCATGAAAGATAAGGCCTCATGTCCCGTGATCGCATCAATCATGAGTTCTGTAATCGGCAATGGAAAGTCATCTTTCAGACATGCTTGATTTAAATCTCTAAAATCAACACAAACTCAAATTTGTCCATTCTTCTTTTTGACAGGTACAATATTAGCAATCCATGTTGGATATTTGACTTCTCGAATGAATCCCGCGTCTATCAACTTGTTGACTTCAGCTTCGATCGGTGGGACTAATTCTGGACGAAATCTTCGTTGTGGCTGCTTAATGGGGCGAGCACCATGTTTAACAGCAAGATGATGAACTGCAACTTTGGGATTAAGCCCTGGCATTTCTTTGTATGACCATGCAAAAACATCTTTATACTCCTGTAATAGTTTAAAGTACTCATCTTCCTCTTGAGGTTTCAGAAGAGCACTGATGAATATTGGTCTTGGATCATCTTTCGTTCCCAGATTCAATTGTTTTAGATCATCAACAGTGGCTTGTCCTCCTTCTTCAAATGTCGATGGTGCTGGTTCGGGCTCATCATCAGAAGTTGAGTCTTCTAATTCTGAAGTTTCATCAATAGTCACATGGTTCACAGAGACAACTTCTTCCTCAATCTTGACTTTATTGATCGGTAAGGAATAAACATCCCTCGAACATACCTGATCCAAGTTCTGAAAAACGATACAAATTCTCGTATTTTCATCCTTTTTTTTGACAAGTACAAAATTTCCAATCCATGCGGAATTTTTTGCTTCCTGAATGAAACCAGACTTGACCAACGTATTGACTTGGGCTGAAAATTGTAAAATTAATTGTTGACAGAACCACTGCGGTGAAGACATATTAGAGAAAATGTCATTTGTAATAGCGGAATAGATGATTGCATCATTGTGGTCAATATCTTCATGGTCATCCTCAATACTTTCAGCCGTATCTTGCCCCCATCCTTCATAGGTGATCGAAGTTTTGGTTGGATTCACCTGTTGAGGATAATTCTTCAATATCAAATTCTTCCACTGTTGTTTGCTCAACGGTGACATAGTTCACTGAGATGACTTCTTCTTCGATGCTTTTGGTATGCACTATTTTTTGTCTTTTCTTATCTTTTTTAAGCAAGTCTTGGGTGGATATAGGATTATTAGGATCAACAGTGTCTTCCTGAGATACATTTGTAAACTTTGGTATATGATGTCTGTGTCTTCTCCGTTGTTTCTTGACCTACTTGGAAAAGTTTGGTACATTTTGGTCAACAGATTGTCCAAGACGTGTGAACACTAAAGCTTTTTGTGAAGATTCCAAAGGAAGAACTTCCCTGCTCAATCGATCAAATACTGTGTCTCGAGTATTTTGTTTACCAAGTCGATCAAAAATAGAAGCACGAGATTGTATGATCTCTTCATCCTTATCCCTGCCTAATCGATCAAATACTGTGTCTTGAGTATCTTGATTACCAAGTCGATCAAGAATAGAAGTACGAGATTGCATGATCCCTTCATCCTTATACTCAAATATTTGTATCATAATAGGATTTGATGAAGCCTTCTTTAGCTTAATTGGGATTGGAGTGTGATAATATCCTATTCCAAATTTATGTTGTGCAGAGGTATCTCCTTTAGCGACCTTTTGTAGTATCACCGACTCATCAATTTTCTCCCTTGAAAGGACTAGATCGAGTTTCCCAAGTTGGCGTGGTTCACCTTTACCATAACCTGCATTTTCAAAGAGCTTTTTAACACGAGGGTCAAACCAACCTTCTTTGTAATCTTTTCCTTCTTTTGCTACAGAAGGTTTCGTGAAGCCCTTCAGTGGTGAGTCAAAGATTGTCAACTTTGATAATTGTGTTACAGGTAAGGTCATTTCATTCTTCAAGTGCTTGATGTCATCTGTTGACAATTGTTCTTGTTTTTCTCTTGATAGCTTGATATTTGGTATAGTACTAGGAAGTGCCTCCATGATAAGCTCGGCTTCAGAGTAGAACTTGGCATTTGCAAAGTGAGATTCTTTTGTTGATGTCATCTGTTGACAATTGTTCTTGTTTTTCTCTTGATAGCTTGATATTTGGCATAGTACTAGGAAGTGCCTCCATGATAAGCTCGGCTTCAGAGTAGAACTTGGCATTTGCAAAGTGAGATTCTTTTGTTGAGAAAGGCTTGGTTTCAGCAATGACTTGTCTCACTTCTCCATTATGATAATATTTGAAACATTGGTTCAAAGTTGATATCACAACTCCTGTCTCATGTAACCAAGGTCGCCCCAATAGTAATTCATAGGATGTTTTGGAGTCGATGACATGGAAGAGAGCAAAAGACACTAATTCCCCGATCTCAATCTTAAGTCGAATCATACCAATGGCACGTTGCCCCTGTTGATTAAAGCCTTGAATTGTTAGTTTACTTTTTGACAACTCCTCCAAAGAGATTCCAAGCTGCTTCATGATACGAATTGGCATGAACAGCCGATCCACAATCGATCAAGATACGAGATATTTTATATTCTCGGATAAATCCACTCACGTAAAGGGGTCTATTGTGGAGGAGAGATCCTAACTGCAAATCTTCATCAGTAAATGAAATTATTGTCATGCAATCTGATTGACTAACTTGGTCAGCAATAATTAAGATCTTCTTTTTAAATCTTTCTGGGTTGATCAAAGCTTGTACCAACATTTGTCTAATTTTTTTGGGTAATTCAAGTGCCTCAGGAAGACTTAGATTTGATGAAATTTCTTTGAACCTTGCAATCATATCTTCTTCATCTACCTGCACCTCTTTCTGAGCATTTTCTGAATCTTTATTTAGTGGAACATCAGTTATGCATTTTTCTTCACAAGCACTAATCACATAAGATGTCATTGATTCCCTTGTAAAAAATTACTTGAAAAAATATTCCATCAGTGTTACAGGTGTGCGAGAACATGACTTATAGTCTTTATCATCAATGGTTATCAGCTAGAAAGACACTCTTCTTTTACCTTCATGTCTTCGATTTTGGCGAGAATGAGATCCCCTCTTTGTTTTGGGGTGTTTTGGCTTATTAGTTGGAGGACATGAATGTTGTAGCTTACGGATTCTACGAGGTTTTACTATAGTTCATTCTCCCAAATCTTCTTCATTAGCCACAGAATCATCCAAAGGAGGCCACCCACTTGGTTTCAGATCCAAAATAGGTGGCCCCAACATAAAATTTGAGTTGCCTAGTAGATTAGATGACTTTGTGTTTATAATCGAGGTTCGGTATTTATCCTTTTTGCTGATAAATGTTGACCAACCATCTCCGATCTCGTCTTCTGATTCAGATGATGATGCCCAAACATCTAGATCATCTGTCATGAGTTCATAAAGCGTTGGAATATTGGGGTTTTTATGTCTCGGCATACCTGGGTATGCATACACCGTTGTCATCTCATCATCAACAATTAACTGTACTTGTACAGCTCCTTCAGGAAGAGTAAAAAGAAGTTCCTTACTTTCAACTGACATTGTCTCTTTTGCAGAGATAGAAGAATTCAACAATTGTGATGGTTCTTCAAAATGTATCAAAGGTGATGATTGTGCTCCTTTATTTGGAATTAGTATAGGGTCGAAGGACCCAAAAGTGACCATTGTCACATTTGCAGCTACCATTTCTTCGCTAGAATCGAGCTTAATTTTCTCGTTGTTCAATAAACGAAGAATCTCTTCCTTCAAGATAAAACATCTTTCAAGGGGATGACTAATAATTCGATGATATTTATAATACTTCGGATTATCAACCATTCCCAATTCTTCTGGCCGCTTGGGTGTTGGAAGCTCAAAAGTTTTAACTCGAGTAGTTGATCAAAAATATCTGATACTTCATCATCAGTGAAGGGATATTTCTTCTCTTCAAGTTCTTTCAAACTTGGTCTTATCTTCTTTTGAGTCTGACTTGATTAAATTTGACTTGGAAGTCTGTCTTTGACTTTTTATTAAAAATCTTCACCGGTGTAGTGGAGATTGCCAAAGATTCTTTTGATTTTAAGGTTTTCACATCTTTCTTTACTTCTTTCTTTTCACGAGGGTCACTGAGAAAGTAACTTTCGTGCCTCAAAATTTGAATTTTCAAGTCATGGGCTCGTGTTGCAAGTTCTTCAAACGTATGAGGCATGTTTCCTTGGAGACTGTAGAGTAGTCCCCAATGCATTCCTTGGACACACATATCAATCGAAGAGGCTTCACTAATGCGTTCTTTGCAATTGAGAACAAGACTCCTCCAGCGTTCAATATAATCAATGATAGGTTCGTCTTTTCTTTGCTTTGTTCCTGCAAGTTCAGGAAGACTTACCATACGTCGAGTGCTGTAGAAATGAGTGAGAAACTCTCTTTCAAGTTGGTCTCAACTGTCAACCGTCCCAGCAGTTAGATCAGTGTACCAGTCAAACGCAACCCCTCTGAGGGAACGAACAAATTGTTTCACCATCAGGTCGCCGTAGGTACCAGCATTATTGCATGTTTCAATGAAGTGTGCAATATGTTGTTTTGGATTGCCTTTCCCATCAAACTGTTGAAACTTCGGGGGTTGGTAACCTATTGGCATTTGTATCTCGTCAATTCGTTTGGTATATGGTTTCGCATATACCAACGAAAACTGGGGAGCTCCTCCATACTGGGCTCGAATAGTATCAGCAATCATATGTTGAAGTTGTTGGACAGAGAGTGCGGCAATAGACATTTGTGAAGAATCTCGCATGGTATTTTGTGCCACAGCTCGGTCATGTTGCTCTTGTTTTTGTTGTTGTTCTAAAAACTTCGGATTTTCTGGCATTTTAGTGCCAGACATACTAGGAGTTTCTTGAGTGCTTCGTTTTGAAGGTTCTTGCAATTCAAGCCGATTCATGAGTGCGGCGATTTGTATTTCTTTACCTTCAAGGGCCTTGGTCAACCTCTCGACCGTAGTAGTGAGTTGTTGAAGATGTTCTTTAGATGAAGTGGCTTCCGTCACCATTACAGGCATAGGCATATCAGAGGTCGAAGAATAATCACCCCATTTCTGCTTAGGAGAAATCTCGGAGTAAGATTCAGTCCTTGAACATGTGCTGGAATGTGTGTCGGGCAAAGAATCATCCGTATCTTCCTCCAAATCGACAGAAGAATAGACAGGTTGTCTTTTTTTGGTTGGAAGAGCCTTCTTTTGGCTTTGCCTAGATCGATGCTCCATTGGTGGCAACAGTTGAGATTTACCTGCCTTTGTTCTGGCACGGGTTATTGGAATTGACTCCTCGATCAGGTCTGCTGACTTTTCGATGGGATGAATCATGATGTCTTTAGTTGTCATTGTTGTTAGGATTGTTGGGTTTTTGACTTGAGAGATGAGAGGAAGAAAGGGTCCCACCGGGCGAGCCAAAATTTGTAACGACAAATTTCGTGAATGAATTAACACAAAACAAGGTCAAGTTACAATAGTCAATTTGATTGACTTTAAGTAAAAGAATGAAGTGTTGACTCTCTTCGGCGTGCTTCTCACGTGCACTAACCTCTGATTCTCGGTGAATTTGATGAAGATGCTGAATTTGGTGAAGATGAGGGCTTGATTGACGTATTTCTCACTCTTCAATTAGTGGTGGCTTTGATGAATACGAGAGATTGATCAATGTATCTCACACTCTTCAATTTAAGGATGTTTTAGATGAATCTTCTCATCGTTCTTCGTTTGGAATGGCTTGAAGATGACTTGGGTTTGTTTATGAAGAAGGACCTTGGCGGTGTGTTCTTCTTTCTGGAGATGAACTTCCAAGGCTTTAAGGCTTTAGTGAACTTCGAGCAGAGCTTCGCCGATCTTCCTTTCTCCTTGCCTTCTTCTCCTTTTTCCCCCCTTTTTGGCCTATCCCAAGACCTCTATTTATAGTAGTAGGAGTAGTTATCCATATAAAGGTATTTTACCTGAGTACCCTTATGTGGACTTTAAGTAATGGACTACCCATAAATCTGTGGGTTTTAGTGTATGGAATTTAAGTCCAACCCACTTTACCTTTTAAAAGTTTATTTAATTTGTGCCTATGAAATTTTAGTCCATTTTAATTTAATTTCAACAAGCCTGCTTAATTGTATTGGGCTTGTATTATTTAGGCTATGGAATTTAGGCCTAGTTTGATTTTGACCAGCCTCATTACTTAGATTTGGGCTTGTATTATTTAGGTTATAGAATTTAGGTCCAACCCAATTTTATTTAATTAATTAATTTAAGCTCAATTATAGACATTAATTTGTTAAATTTTTAATGTCTACAGGATGAATTTGTATGTTACTTTGGTATTGATTTGATAAATTAAATCTTTATTAGATGATTTACGATGTTAATTTGATTAATTGAGTTTTAAATGGATGAATTTGAAAATAAATTGGATGAATTAAATGATAATTTGACATTAATTTCATGAATTGGGTGTTAATAGGATGAAATTATTGTTAAATAATTGAATTTCAATGTTAATTTAATGAATTGAATATTTATTAGATGACTTAAATGTTAATTTGGTGTTGATTTGATAAATTTAATGTGTATTAGATAAATTAAATATTAATTTGATAGAAATGAATGCAATTTATTTTTCTCTTGAAATGAGAGCTCGTTACCCTAGTTAGGGTTTTTCTGAGGTGTCTCCTCATCTGTTCTTTTCATTGGAATATCCCCAAATCTTTCCATCTCCCAAAGCAATGTAATTTATCGAAAAACCCAGTAGGAGCGTTCGTTTCGCCTCCATTTTTCTGAACTCTTTAGTTTCCTTAACCTTACCACCTCTCTTCACCCATGTATTGAAAGTACCCATCCTCCCCAAATCCTGTGTATTTCTATTCCCTATCGCTCATCAGTCCCCTTAGAGCATCTCCAACGCCCCCGCCAATTGCTTCCTCTACACCATTTTAGCCAGCAAATTCCAAATCCCAAGCTCCAACGCTCTAGCTATCCAGCTCGCCAAATAGCTGAAGGCTTTCTTGCTAGCCAGATCTGGCGAGGGTTTACCAGCTCGCCAGTTGCTGCCTTCCCTCCATTTCTGCACAAGTGCCTTCCATTTCCTCCTTCATCCTAGTCAAATCAGGTATTGAAGTTTCAAAGATAATCTCTATTTTTGGCAAGCCAAGCGAATGCCATCGACGTTCAGGTTGCCACCGATTCTCCTCCCTCTGTTTTTCTCCATCGCCAACGCTTTCAGGTATTCCTTTCTTTACGCTTCTGCTCGTCGTTACCGTCTTTCTATTCCTCTCTTTCCCCTTCTCTATCACCACCTACCACCACCATAGCGCCACCACAAATCGAAATCGCACACACACAGAGAGAACACATCACACACTCACAAATTGAAATCACACACAGCACAACACAGACGCACACAAAAAACACACACACACCCCATAGCACTAGCACACACCCAAAATTCAAATTTGTTGTTAGTTTGGTGTGGATTTGTGGTCAACCATAACGGACATCAATTGTTTGTTGAAATGTCTGACAGACTCTACTATTGATTTTTCTTTTGATTGGTATGAATTTACTATGTACACATTTTTTTGAGTGTAATTGGTTGAAATTATATTCATCTTTGATGTGGTTTTGTTTGATTTTTGCATATATTGTTATGAAATTCGATTGGATTCTCTTCCTTGGATTTAATTGAATCTTTCTCAAAATTTAATATCGTCTTGTTTGCTTATTAGGCTGACATTTGATCCTTATCTATTCTTTGGGCTTTGATTGTTTTTTACTCCCCAGTAAATGTATCAAATATTGTATAGTAGAATTTCCATTGTCCTTCATTTATTTGCTTCTGCAAGCCCTCTGCTGCTTATCTTTACACTCCAGGGCCATTGAACTCATCTGCTTTCTTATAGGAAATTTGGTTCTATGGAAGTAAATTATATGGTTGTGTTAAGAAATTATTTTCCAAACTTGAAGTTGGTTCTATAATGTGGTATGCTTCATTAATGGTTTTCATTTATATAATGTTGAATCTAGGCCTACTCAAACCTGACATTCAATCCTGGTATGTGCTGCATCTAATTAGTTGAGCAATAATTTTCTTAGAGAATATGATCATTGATAGTAAAGCCCTCAATATGAGTTCACAAACTACTGGTTTATTTTCTTAGTGTTTGTTCAAGTTCTCAAATGCTCTTGCAACATGATTTTTATTAGTCATGTTCTGCCCAATTTCAGCAGTGAACCTTTATGCACATTTCTTTTGAACTTTTTTCATCGACGATGTAGGTTTTTTTCCTGTTAACTTAGTTTTCATAACATGTTTTAAATTGTCAAGTCTTTTACTACCTTGTTTCCATGATATGGTGCTAGGTGCTAAGAGGCTTTGTGCTGAAGTTTTGTGCTAAAGTTGTACCTTCTCTATGGTGCTAGGTGCTGAAGTTTCAACAAACATTGCAGTGAGGCAAGAGCCTTTGGTTCAGAGGTGTGCTGTGCTGTTTGGTTTGTGCCCATGAGCTGAGTTAATAGCTTCTGCATCAGGTCCTATTTGCAGGATGTCTAAAGCTCCAGTTCTTGATCAGAGGGCAGGTTTACTGAGCTGGTCTGAAGCTCTAGTGGATCAAACATAGCAGGAGCTGAGCTGTAGGGTCAAAACCAGTTGTTGTACAGGATCTTTTGTTGATAGCAGAAATTTGTACAGTTTCAGTTTTGCTTAAACAGTTTCAGTTTTACTTCTTGTAATTCATTGATTTCATGAAATAAAATTTTCTCTTTCATTGATTTCTGAAGGATGAACATGAATATTACTTCACCAAGAGAAGGTACAACTCAAGCAAATGATGGAATAGTAGTACAACAAACAAGTACTGCATTATTATGCATGTTTAAATATTCGTGGACAATGAGTTTCTCCATTGCCATAGCAGCAACCGCTAATATCTCCAACTCATCATCGGAGTTGGAATCACTAAGAATCATCTTCAAAGAAATACTCATAGCAAAGAAATATGAGTTCAATACTAGTAAAATAAATTTGAGCTATATGATAATGGGAAAAAGGAGGTTTTGTTTATACAATTTCAAAAATATGACATTTGAAAATATGACCGTTGTAAAATTTAAAATTTGATGATGTGGCACGACACGTCATCATTATAGCACTTATGTGTTATGTCATGTGAAATTTTGAATTATATTATTGAAAGTTAGTTAAAGTTAGTTGAAGTAGTTAACTAAAATAGAGAGCATGGTTGGAGTAAATTTTAAAAAGTGGATAGTTAAAGTAGTGAATACAATATTTAAATATATTTTGGGTAGCTATTTTATTGAGCGTGGTTGGAGATGCTCTTAGACTACCATTATTCCTCGATGACTGTTTCAAACCCTAAACCTTCTGTTTTTTTATTGTATATCCCATTCCTTCTATGCTTCTTATGGTTAATCTTTTTTGTCCCTAAGTTTTGTTCCTATTTTCTCAATCTGATCATTCTCCATATCTAAAAAACCCTCAAAATTTTCATATCCTCTGATAGCCTTTCTTCATTACGGCCCTTGTCCGCGGTTTCAGTTCTCACCGTGTAAACTTCTTCAAGTCATTCTCAAGAACGTTTTTCATCATGGAAAAGGATATAGAAGTTGATTCTCATTCTATTTTTTACCCACGAATCTTGCTCTATACAAACCTTTCCACCTCAAAGAATGTCGAGAAATTTTGTCTAGTGGGTTGTTTCATCACAGATTCATCCTTAAACAAACAGGGTGTATGCAATGTGTTGCAGAGCTCTTGGAAGACGTCTAAAGGTTTCTCGATCACTTATTGGGAAATAAACACGTATATGTTCATGTTTAAGGGGAGGATGATAGAGATAAGATCCTGAATGGAGTCCCATGGTCTATTATGGGGACGTTGATGGTTCTGAACAGGTGCCAACCTCAGAGTATCATGAGTGATTTTGATTTCTAGTTTTTTGAGTTCTGGGTGCAGGTTTAGGGGTTTCCTTTGGACATGATGACCAAGAATAACTCTTGGAGGATAGGGATGGTAGTCAGTGAACCAATTCAATTGGAGGATTTTGATGGAGAGTTTCAAATCCAGCAAAATTTCATAAAGGGGTTTCTTCTTGACTCGCGATAATCATGATGATATTTGAATTAATTTGAAATATGAGAGACTTTGTGATTTATGTTATTAGTGCAGTTGGATTGGCCATTAATAGAGTCAATGTATAGAGAGACATCTTTCGGGACCTAATGGTCATTATGGTCTTGAATTGCAAGCACAAAGCAACCAATCGTCAGGTTTTTTCAGGGAAACCTAGTCTCTAAAAGCTCAAGAAAATATAGAAAAAAGAGAGAAGCTTAAAGGAAATCTACAAGCAACCGGAGAAGATGATGATTTGGTGGCACGTGTGGGTCCAGAAAGCAGCAAAGTACCATATGCAAGGGTGCCTGACATCCACCATGATCCCATAGGGGACGTGCCACTTCCCTGAGACACGGTTTCCGTATGAGACCTACAAAATCAGGCAAGTGGTTCCCAGCATCATGTCCCACCCCTCTCAATGGTGCCGATTTCTGGTGGGGACCGTTAATGGGACCAAAACAATTCTAAATCTGTATCTCAAGAAGACCCACACACATTGTTAGTAGTTAAAAAAGGGTCCTATTTTGTTATTGAACCCACAAATAGTATGGAGGTCCAAGAGTCAGATGTAAGGGAGGTCTAACTTCTCAAAGAGGGTGGCAATGAAGAGGTAGGAGAACAAATGGAGATCACTTCCAAACTATGTCGCTACAAAAAAGCCCATTTGGATTATATCGACTTGGAAGCCCATCCGATGATCTGGAAAATGACAAAACATCTATGCATGATGGATCAGGGGACAATTCATAATTCCTTCCTCATTTAGGGCACTCGTTGGATCTTGTTTTATCTCTTTCAGACATTGGGGAGAAGCATGTATTCAGGCACCATTCTAGGAAGAGCAAGTCTAAGAAGAGAAGAGGGCCAGATAAAAGGAATCACTGAGCTTTACTTTGCATATATGGAGGAATCAAAGGAACATAAGTAACAAGTCCAAGAGGAAGAGGAAGATATAAGCAAAAAGGGTAAAGATGAGAATAACCTTAACCTCTGTATGTCTCGATGGATCTCTCATTCGTCATGTGCTATGCCAGATAACGGGAATTCAGTCTGTTAATCGAAAAAGTGGTGGTGGCTGACCTTAAATAGTCTCACGACTCATGTTAATTCTATCCAAGAACTGTCAGGGAGTACGACGACCCCAGACAATCCGTAATCTACGAGGGCTACTTGAAACCCATCGTCCCTCAATCGTCTTTCTTATGGAGACTAAAAACAAGTTTTGTAAGTTAGAACATTTGAGAAGATCTTTGAATTTTCATTCTTATGAGTATGTGGAACCTGTAGGGCTTTCGGGTGGCTTGGCTATTTGGTGGAAAGAGGGGATCAACCTACAATTGGTGGAAAATAACAAAAACCTGATTAATTTAAGATGCAGCTTATAGCACCAACCAAGGATTTGGCAATGCATGTTCATTTATGCCGATACAATGTTTGGAACTTTCAGTGGAGAACCTTATTAGGGAAGCAAAGTTGTGCTCTCAAATCGATACGTTCAGAAACAAAGAGGAAAAGTATTGGCAACAACGATCCAAAATTAATTGGTTGAAAGGGGGTGACCAGAATACAAGATTTTTCCACCTTACTACCATTCAAAGGTGGAATAGAAATCAGATCCTGAGGCTCAAGGCAGAGGATGCAGTCTGGCTCGAAGGGGAGGAGGAAATTAATTCCCACATCATAGATTATTTCCACAATCTGTTTAAAACGATGGGGGAAATGAACTGGTCTGAAGCACTGATAGTTGTGCAATGCAAGGTTACTGCGGAGATGAATCAGGACCTAATAAGAACCATTACTGAGGTAGAGATGAAGGGAGTAGTGAGTGAATTGGGAGCCCATAAAGCCCCTGGTATCTTCTATCACAGATTCTGGCACATTGTGGGTCAAGATGTCTTTCATATGGTTAAGAATTTCTTTGAAGGGGGCCAGATGATTAGGGAGCTTAATCACACCAACATTGTACTTATTCCAAAAGAAGTTGCACCTGAAACTATCACTCAGTTTAGGCCAATTGCCTTGTGTAATTTTCTATATAAGGTGATTTCAAAAGTCATGGAAAATAGGATGAAGGGAATGCTAGGCTCTATCGTCTCCCCAAACCAGGCTGTCTTTATCCCTAATAAAGAAATCCAAGATTGCATTATTATTGCAAATGAAGTTTTCCATCATCTTAAAGGGAAGAAGAGATGTAGAATTTCAGAAATGGCAATTAAGATGGATATTAGCAAGGCTTACTAGAGAGTTGAATGGGACTTCCTAGAAGCAACTATGATCAAGCTGGGTTTTGATAGGCGATGGGTGCATCTTATCATGCAGTGTGTTAGTATAGTGACGTTTCGAGTTGTTCTGAATGGGGAAATAAAGTGTGAAATTAAGCCATAGACGGGAATTAGACAAGGAGACCCGTTATCCCCATATATGTTTATTTTTTTTGTTCATGTTCTCTCAGCCATGCTTTTAAAAGAAGTTGAAGAGAGAAGGTTGATGGGAATTAAAATCAAGAGAAGAAGCCCTGTCATCTCCCTCCTCTTTTTCGTTGATGACTCCTTGTTTTTTTATAAAATCAAAGGAGAAGGGAGTTGTGGAACTCATAATGATTCTACAGGTTTATTATGAAGCATCAGGACAAAGTGCAAACCATCAGAAGTCAGGGATCATTTTCTTTAATAACACCACTGAGGATCAAAAGTCTTTCTATTGTCACCTCTTCGGGATGCAGTCTCTTCCACACCATGCTAAGTATCTGGGGATCCCCACTACTTAGGGAAGTTCCAAGAATGAGGTTTTTGGATATCTGTTTGAGAGTGTAGTGAAAAAATTTCAGAGGTGGAAAAGTATCTGTCTCCCACAAGTTGGTAAAGAAGTTCTGATTAAGGCCGTAATCCAAGCTATCCCAAATTATGCTATGTCAGTGGTGGCTTTCCCTAATAATTTTTTTGACAAGCTGAGCAGCTATGCAAGGAAGTTTTGGTGGAAAGGAACTAAAGATATAAATGAAATATGTTGGAGGAAATGGGAAAGAATGGCAGAATCAAAGGCTTCAGGGGGTATGAGCTTTTAATATTTTAATCTATTCAAATCAGGCTCTTTTGGCAAAGCAACGTTGGAGTTTGATGCTTTTTGGGCGAAGTTTATGAAGGCGATCTACTTTCCTAAGGACGATCTGATGAAAGCGAAACATGGAGTTAGACCATCATGGGCTTGGAACAATCTGCTTCATGGGACTACTTGACAAAAGACTTATGTGGCAGGTAGAGGATGGCAAAGAGGTAAGTTTCTGGGATGACAAATGGATTCCCCTTCTTCCAAGTCTGGCAATTATTTCACCAAAGCCCCAAGAGTGCTCGATCAATAAGGTTGCTAATGTTATAAGGGAAGATCCTAAAGGATGGAACTCCCCGAGTCTGACTAGTATTGTTTCAAGGGAGGAAATGAAGGCAATCCAAGCCATTCCATTGTCAATCAAAGCGGGTAAAGATAAGAGAATTTAGTGGGTTAATTGCAAGGGAGATTATAATGTTGGATCTGGCTACAGATTGGGAAACAAGCTTGCCTCGAGTCTGATGGATGTTAGCTCCTCTGTTTTCCCCCATCCCAAGTTGTGGCAGACCATTTGGAATATGAAGGTTGTGCCAAGGGTTCAACATTTTTGGTGAAAAGTCTGTCACAATATACTTGCTACACAAGAAAATCTTCACAAGAGGAGGTGTGCTTCATCGCCTTGCTACCAGATAAGCAAGATGGCTCAGGAATCCATTTAACATACCCTGTTCAAATATGAATGAATTTTCAATGGGAGGAGACATCCTTTGTTTCGGTGGCACAAAGATCCTCTCGAATTCTAGAGTTAGTGAAGGATTCTCAAGGCAAATTCGAAGTGTTGGGGAAAATGACTACTGTGAGATGGATTATCTAGAAGCAAAGAACCAGAAAATCTTTAATGACAAAGAGACAAATGCATATGTTACTATTATTCGTGCACAAGGTATGTGGAATGACCAAATCAGGGTGGGAACTGTGGGGAGTTCAAGGGGATATAGAGAACCAGTGGCTAGGGAGGAAAGATCGCAAGAGGCAGAGTCTGGGATCCTTATCTGCTCTGATGGACTTTCAAGCCAAATTCTACAAAGGCTGCATGTGGAGTGGTGGTTTGCAACAATAAGGGAGAACTTGATAATGGTGCTGCAAAGTCCTTCCCAACTGTGTCTTACATTCTCTCTAAAGCAGAGGCAGTGCGACAAGCATGCCTTCTTGCTGAAGTGCATTTGATGACAAACGCCACCATTATAAATGACTGCCTAAACATCATCAAACTAAGCTCCAATGAGCATGTTCCCCCGTGGAAAATTAGTGTTATTGTTGAAGATATTAGACATTATGCTAGGTTATACAACCTTAATTTTCTACACAAGCCTAGAGCCTTTAACAAGGCTGCTCATAGGGTAGCAACTGATGTGTTAAACAATTCGATTCCACTAAATTAGATAGGCTTCCCCCCCCCCCAAAAAAAAAAAAAAAAGCTTAAGGCTTTTCTTTTGACCAATTGTAATATCAACTTTCCTACTTAATGATATGTTTTTTAGATGTTTTTTTGATCCCCAAAAAAATTATTAATTTGACGAATTGAATGATATTTAATATTAATTTGATGAGTTCAATGTTAATTAGATGAATTTGGAGATTAATGTGATGCCATTTTTTTTTTGAATTACATGTTAATTGAATACTTTATAGATTAAACCTAACAAATTGATATTTTAGATATGAAACTGACAAAATGTCCATCTTTTAGGGATAAAAGTGTTATTAACCACCTATTAGGAAATTAAGATCGGTAATGTTTGTCATGACTAGGGTTAGTCGAACAAGCTAAAACCGAGCTTAAAAAACTTATTTCTTTATAATGGCCTGATTTGGTAGATTAATAACAATTTTATCCCTAAAGTATAGACGTTTTATTAATTGGTCCCTAAGGTATGAATTTTGTCAATTTTATCTCTAAAGTATTTAATTAACATGTAATTAGCAAATTAACATTCAATTCATTCAATTAACATCTAAAATCATCCAATTAATATTCAATTCATTCAATTAATATCCAAAATCATCCAATAAAAATTCATTTTCTCAAATTAAAACTGAACTAATTTTCAATTTCATTCAATTTATATTTAATTTATCAAATTAACACTAAATTAATATTCAATTTATTAAATCAACAATTACTTCCATCTAATAAGCATTCAACTCATCAAATGAACATTCATAGTCATTCGATTAATACTCAATTAAACAAATTAACATCTGAATCATCTAATAAAGATTTAATTTATCAAATTAACACTAAAGTAACATGCAATTTCAACTAATTAATATTTAATCAATCAAATTAATATTCAATTTAATCTATTAAATACTCAATTCATAAAATTAACATTCAAATTCATTCAATTTACCCCAAATTAACATTCAAGTTATCAAATTTATATTCAAATTAACACTCAATTCATTGAATTAACTATCCAAATCAAACAATAAAGATTCAATTTAACAAATTAACACCAAAGTAGCATATAGTTTCATCTAATTAATATTCATTTTCATCAAATTAACATTAAATTTCATCTAATTAACTTTCAATTTCATCTAATAAGCATTTAATTCATCAAATTAAGATTAAAATTCAACTCATTAATTAACATTAAATTAATCAAATTAACTTTCAATTTTATTCAATTAATATTAAATTCATAACATTAAACACTAAATTAATATCCAATGCATCAAATTAACACTAAATTCAACAAATTTACTTCAAAAATCATCCAATAAAGATCAAATATATCAAATCAATGTCAAAATAACATGTAATTTCATCTAATTAATATTCAATTCATCAAGTTAACATTCAATTTTATCTATTAAACATAGAGTTCATGAAATTAACATGCATCCAAAAAGAGGGTGCAGACTTCAATAAAAAAAATTCACCAGCTGTGATACAATGCTCTATTTGTGTACTGCTTATCATGTTTGCTTTACTCAAACTAGATTTTGAGCAACTTGATGTAAAGATATTTTTTCAACATGGTGAATTTGAATAAACTATCTACATGTATCAACTAGAGGGATTTATTGTTCAAGGTAAAAAAGATCATACTTTTTTGTTGAATAAATTATTATATGATTTGAAACAGTCTTCAAGGCATTGGTACAAACGTTTTGACACCTTTATGATAGTTGTGTGTATCACAGATAGTTATCAGATAATTCTTCTATATAATTATTGTTTTATGTGGATGACATGTTTATTGTTGTTAAAAACATGTTAGAGATTGACAAGTTGTAGAAACTTTTGATTTCAAAGTTTAAGATAAAAAATTTGGGAGTTGCAAAAAAAATTTGAATATGGAGATCCACAAGCATAGAAAAGCGAGTATGTTGTATTTATCTCAAAAACAAATTTATTGAGAAAGTTATTGAGCGATTTAGGATGTATAATTCGTAGCCCGTGAGTACTCTATTTGCTGCTTACTTTAGACTTTCAACAGTTATATCATTACAAAGTGAGAATGAGGAACAATTTATGTCTTATGTTCCTTATTCTAGTGCAATTGAGAGTATCATGTATGTTATGGTTTGCACTCGTCCAAAGATTTCACAGGCAGTTAGTGTGGTTAGCTCTTAAATAGCTAATCCTGATAAAGTTCATTTACAGGCTGTGAAATAGATACTTTGTTATTTGAGAGACACTACAGATATTGGTTCAATCTTTAGTAGAAGAGATGGTTTCAATTCTATTGTTGTTATTTATGTTGATTCAAATTATACGAATAATCTAAATAAGAGGAGATCTCATGGTCGACGAATACAATGGTCAAGTTTACTTTGATTGAATAGCTATTTGGATTACAAGCCAACATGAAAATTTGTTATACGTTGACTTGTATTCCATGTCAACTTCGGGGTTGCATTTGGAGAATTCTTTAGGCAGCCCATATTGAGATATGGCTCTTAAGTGAGTACAAGTTGATAATATTATTTAATTGGGACAATGCTAGTTATGTCCAGTACGTTATGGACTCTGGGAAAAAGAGTTTTGACTTCAAATAAAGTCAGTCAAGCTATACAAATAGGTCCAAAAAAAGGCTTGAATGAAACAGGACGTCTTCTAATGTCATGGGTGATCTTGAATGAAATAGGACGTCTTTTCATGCCATGGGTGATCGAGGCTGGGTTGGTTCCTTATCAGTAACTAGTCCTAATCTTTCTATTGTGCCTTCTTAACGTATCCTCATATTCTATAGAAATTTCTCACCCCTGGTTTTGAGGATGGGCCGAGCTTAATGTACACTGCTATCACTGGCTTAAAGCAATTGATGACCGTGAGAATTGAAAGAAAGAAACTTCTTAAACTGCAAATTAAATCTCCAGTCGTGTACTATGAGTTTACATATGAAATAAATGCGGATTAACCATTAACACCTAATGCATATATACGTAGTGACAGACCATAAACCTCACAATAAGCAGTCGACTGGGCGTTTGTACAAGAATATTGGCTAAAACATTTAGCAATTTGTCTGGCTCGTGACACCAAAAATATATATATATATATATATATATATAGAGAGAGAGAGAGAGAGAGAACAGGGGCTATAGAAAAGAATGCATAATCAGGAAACAAGTGAACTTCCGCTATCACTCCACCAAAAACTAACCGAAAAACTTGTAGTGAGAGATCGGATGTAGTGCCACCATTTTGGAGGGATATACAGCATTTCACCTTCCTCTAAAATGCAATCAAGAAATTCCAAATCCTGCACCTTTGGAAACTCTTCTCCGTCTATGTTGTCCAAATCAACCTGCAAAAAAAATTCCACATTTTGCATCCAAAGGAGTATAGGAGACATCATGATTATAAATGTAGTAACCAGAAGAGCATGAAAAAGGGAACCATAAGAAAGAACGGGCAGGAAAAATTTGCAATAAAGCCTAGAAAGTTTAAGTGGTCCATTACTCAATTAAAAAATGGAGTAAACAGTAGAGTAAAATTAGAAAAAAAAAAAATTTAACAAAAGTAGGATCCCAAATCTTCATATCAGTTGCAAAGATCCCTCCACGCCATTCAACTCTATCTAGGGCCATGCTCTTCTAGCAAAACATACATAATATCTTTTCTCATTTCTTCCACCCACATGGGCATTCTGCATTTCATATTGAATCTACTCACCCCTGACTAGTGCACATATTGGGGAGAAGCTATCCTGGCCAACAATCTTTCATTTTTGCAAAAGTCGTACCATCTTCCCTTTTCGAAGGTGCATCCATTTCCTTCATTTAATCTGTATTTCAATCAGTTATCTCACTAGGTATTACGACATGCGGGGTTGCAAAGGGGACCCTTTTTCTTGACCACCTCGAAAGATAAACACTGCTCCCCATACCCATGACATGGCAGGGCAGCGTGAAATTTCAAAACAGGGAAAGAGGGAGAGGGGGCAAGGAGGTTTCGACAGAAAATCATTTAAAGCTGCAAGTAGATAGTTTATGGATGCCAAACTTACAGGTTTTAATGGAAAGGTAAGGCTTGGTCATGCTCCAAACAAACCCACCCCACAGAAAAGAAAAAACATATTTTGAGGTCAAAAACCATTGCTTACAAGTAAGAGACCACTACGTACCAAATTGAACTCCAAGTTCTTAGTTGAGTTATTTCCGTGCTCTTCGTGTGATATACCACAGGAACCCCAACTAATGGCTCATTTTTTTTTTTTAGCAGTCAACTAATGGCTTATTAGAATGCAGCAAATATAAAAATATACTTTGAGAATTGCAAGTACCAAGAATGCAGCTACCTGGCTGGTATTGCTAAGCATGGTTTCAGGGTGTGGGTATAGCTCCTCCGATATTGAAGCAGGGTAAAGCCTTATGTATTTCCTACCAACAACCTGAAATTGAAGGTGGAAGGTTATTCACAATGCATATGTGCGAATCTAACGTCATCTAACAGCAACCAGAAAATGCCAGAAAAGGAAGCCAATGTGTCAACATGTGAACCCTGTTATCAACTTATATCACGTAGTGTATGTGGTTTCCCCAGCTCTGGGAGAATGTAATCTATGCTAGCCGTCAGCACTCTCGCTAGACTACATTATTTCGCAAATAAATTATCAATAATGATATCAAAGTGCATTCAAATTATAGGAAGAAAAAAGGTGCCAAAAGGCCCACTAAGAATGCATCAAATCAACATAATCCCAGAAGGAAGCTGTTTAAATCTCTTAGAAGCATCAGTTAATGTTATGGAAGAAGCCTTGGGTAATGACGAACATTAAGTCCCTACCTTCCAAGAAGAACGATTAGTCCCTTTGAGCTGGACCAACAAAAAGTGACCTTTACATTAATTGCACACCCCAAGTTCAACACGACTTTTGTCCAAACAGAGAAGCTGCAATCAATATCTACCTAGACTGGTGGAGTTATGTCAAGCCACGCAGTCCCATACCAGCAGCTTAGATATGTTGCTTAGTTTTTTCTATAATTTTTTATAGGTACTTGAATGACATTGTACAATAAGAGGAAAGACCAATGTGTTTGTACCTCCAAGGCTCTTAATTCAGCTGCATGAACTCACATTGTGAATCTTTAAAATTCAGTTAACAGACGCTTAAAGTCACTGATAATTTCACACAGCACACAACAGACATACCAATGCTTAAATTCTCTTCAATCTTTCCTAAGAGACAACAGAGTATTTTGGATCAATGGAGATGAGATGGATTCAAGTTTCAGGTCCAGTGTTAATACATAAATTCAAAACGAGCGTCATATATGAACAAAACGAAGTTCGTAATAATATCAAAAACAAAAAATGAAAAAAAGAATATATTCCGTGCAATCTTTCACATCAAAACATTGTTCTTTCAAAAATTAATTCTGACCTACATAATTGTTAGACTGAAAGTATGATCATTGGAAGGTTGAAGTGAATTCAAAAATAAAAAGCACCTTTTCAAAAATAAAAAGCGCCTTCACTTCTACTCAAAAGGTATCTTCATGCTATAAATATCCATTGTTGAGAACTAAACTTGAAATACCTGAGCAAGAATATTATGGTGCGGATCATGGTGCAATGGTGTCACTGTCCCAGATGGGCCAAACCAAGCATTGAGCGACCTGAGCTCACCACCACCAGCATAACAATAGTCGGGAATAACAATGTCCTTCCTTAGCTCTTTTATCTGTCATTTCAATACAAATTTCACAACTAAAATACTGTAATATAAAGTCCTAATGTTACATGCTACACTTCCACCTTATAGCATCCATATAATATAGTGTGCTTGCCTGGTCAAACAATGGATGCTGAGCCAAATATGTAGGCACAGAATGGTCATTGGATTGGATCCTCTCAAGAAACTCAGAAAATGTAATTAGCTCTTGCTTCCACTCTGAGGATACATAGTTTTTCCCAACCTGCAAGACATTCGCAATTTCAAAAGATTTAAAGCATCTATAACGTAGGAAAAAGCACCCACAAACGGGTAAAGAGAAGCCCGGAAGATGATTCCATAGAACTACCAAAAATAGGGACTTAAGAAGTCAATCTTCACATTTCAAAAAGATTGACACACTGACATCTTGGTTCATAGAATCTTGAGAGAATCATGGATGGTCAACTAGGCTAAACCCAGTTGGTATTTATGAAATATTTGTTGACGGCACAATCGCCACACTGAATGATAGGAGATTAAGGAGACGGTTACAGGGGTAAATTAGCCTCTTAGTTTGTTCACCTACTTGTTGAAAGCTTATATCAAACCATCAAAAGAAAGAAGATATAAGTAGAAGAGTCAAAGATAAAAGAGAAGTATCAGTTGCTCTATAATGGTTCATAATTAGAGGTTTTAATCGAGACGAGCTACTCGGGCTCAGTTCAAATAAGACTCGGCTTGAACTCGACTAGTGTTCAAGTTATGCTAGCAAAACTCGACTTGTTTATATGCAAAATAGTTGAGCTACTTGGACTTGGCTCAGATTCGGCTCAGCTCGGCTCGAGTTCTAAACAAACTGAACTTGAACAATTTTTAGACTCACTTAGAAAAACAAATTTGTCAGGCTCAAGCTCGCAAAGTTCAATTCAATTAACACCCCTATCTATAATAATGAAAATTAAGTGCAAGAGTTAATATAAAACCCAACAAGAAAAAAAACTAAACAATCCTTGAAATATGAAAAGCCAACAAATACTTATAAACTAAACACCAAGTTGTTGCTTGTCACTAGGGATGGCATTAGACCCGAAAAAAAAACGGGTATTCGTCCAAACCCGTCCCGTTTGGACCAGGAATGGACTATACGTATTGGACGGTGGACGTATATGAAAATACTCGTATAAACTCGTGCGGGGATGGAGGTGGGGATGGACTTACCCTTACCCCCACCTCGTACCCGCCCTGCTCCCGTTACCCGCTAAATAAATAAATAAATATAAAAAATATATATATATATATATATACTCTTTTTAGTCTTTTAGCCCAAATTGTGCAAATATTATTCATCTTTTACTAATAACATAACATACAGTTGTGAATGTTATATGAATAGGGCTAGAGCTTTTACTTTGCTGGGTTAAATTTTGCACAATTTGTATCTTATACATGTCAGTTACCTTTGAAAACCTTGCGCACACACACACAGAGCACAAATTCAAATAAAAGATTTTGTAAAATTTGATATACCTAATAGATCATATTTAGCATGCCCAATGCCCAACAAATCCTAGACAACAAACTTGTACAGATCAATGAACTTTACATTTGTGACCCCTTATGGAGAGTTGCCACCATTATGTTGTTTGTGGACATTTGTTTTAGACATTTGTTTGTGTTTTGTTCAAATATGTAGTATTTTAAAACAGTATTTTGGACATTTATTGTTTGTGTTTTATTCAAATATGTTATGTTAGATTATTTAGAATGTTGTAGGATTATTTAAAGTATTGGATTTATTTAGCTTAGGCTTGGGCGGATACGGGGAAAGTGGGGACGGGGACGAGGACGGGGATTAAAAATTTACCCACGGACAGAAATGGGGATGAAATTATACCCACTAACGAGGGTGGACCGAGGATGAACAGAATTTTTTTAAGTGGATACAATGATGGAGACTACACCCCCTGCTCCCGCTTTGGTCAATTGACATCGCTACTTGTCACCTACCCATCTTCTAGTAGGACACCAAAAAGCCCAAAAGCCCACCAGACTAACGGTCAACCCGGCCAGTACACATGGCAGAGCTTGGGTAGCCCGCTAGCCCGGCGGGTAAGGCATGGGCCGTGTTTTTTAGGGTCGGGGTCCGATAGACCGGCCTGTTAACAAGCCTATTTGCCCGCCAGTTAGCCCAATAAAATAATTAGATTATATTTCATAATTGTATTATTTATTTGATATTTGATCTGTAACTTTTATAGGTTAAGACTTGCAAATGATTGACAATTGTGTCGGTGTCAACCTAATTAGGATGTACTCAATTTGTAGTGATACAAAATTATCTCACCCACCAATCAATTTGTAATGTAACATTGTAACTCTATACTAAGATTTTTTAAATTTAATCAATATGAATAATTTTTTTGTTAATTTATTTTTTCATACCAACTTCAAATAAATTTGTTGATTTTTTTTGTATTTGTTTACATAAAAAGTAATTTTTTAATAAAAGGCCTGTTTCAGGCCAATGGCCCGGCCACGAGACCCGGCCTATATTTAGCCCATTTTTGGCCCAATAAGTCGGTCCATGAGCCTTAAAAATTCCTAAAGGGCAGGCCCGGCCCGTTGCCGAGGCCTATCCTTTGGTAGGCTTCTTCAAAATGTGTCACCTCATTATTGTTAACCCTATACTTGGTTAAACAAAGTTTTGATGATAATAAATATTTTTGTATTACTAATCATCTTCTTGTGAGCTTGGTAGAAAGTGTTGTACAAGTTTGACACAAGATGAGAAAGCTTGAAGGTTTAATGTGGTATACTATCTATGAAGAACCAAAAGAGAAGATGCGATGATTGAAGATGCATATATTGAAGAAAAATGAACATGGCTAAAAAAAGTGATTGAATATAAGAAGATACAACTACATGAAAAGAATGAGTATCATGGATATAGGTTGATTAAAATAGTTGAAGAACATGGCATGAGAAGCTTCTTCAACAACTTTGTCAGTTTGATGTGCATATGAGCACAACTTGAAGAGGTTAAGGATAATTGTTATATGTTAATTATCCAAGTTAATAATTTGATTATGTTGGTTGAAGAAGAAGAGTTGAAAGATCAAAGTAAAGAAGTGAAAGAAACAACCCAATAAGGTAAAATATTGAAATCGTCAATTAACATAGTCTTGGTAATATTAGAATAACTTTTGATAGAGATATTCAATTGATATGATTCAAATGTAGTTGGCAAGAAGACATGAAGATCTACAACTTTGTGTGAAATAGAAATTTTGAGATTTAAATGTCTTGAAGGTGAAAGATAACTTAGAAGTTGAAGGTTATGCATGAAGGTTGAACAATCAAGAGTTTCAGATATGTGTCGGTATTTGAGACATAAAGTTCTACTTAAATGTCCAAATGACTTGATTCCAATAGGGTTGCAAAGAAGTCATCCATGTCTACAATTTTGTCAAAAATAGCCTTCTTCTAATTCCAATGTTTTGAGAGGCAAAATCGCTTTGGAATATAAAATGGCGGTGCACAAAACCGGTATGCCAATTGGTGAACCGGTATACCTCAATTCTTCCGAATATCTCCCATTTTTCAAGGCTTAAAATGAACCGGTATGCTAATTGGACCAACCGGTATGCCAAGATGTATCTGTTGAAGGTTCTAACGACTAGTTTTTGGCTCCTTTGCTTGTCCAATTGCTTCCTCTATAAAAAAGGAATGTGAGGGCTATTGAAGCAAGATTTTTGGGGAGTTTTTGGGGACTTCCGGAGCATTCAAAGTGACATACATATTGAGGAAAATTAAAATTGTGAGATTTGGGCTACAGGGCCAACTGTATTTTTCTCTCTATTTGAGTTTATTTGAGTGATTTGTTGCTTGTAAAGAGAGGCGACAATTATTGTATTGAGTGAATTTCAAGTTATATCATTTGAGAGTGATATTGTAAATGTGTGCCTTCACCTATCGAAGAAGATAAGGTTATAAAGGGTTTGATCTTCACTCGTGAAGGAGATTGAAATAGTGAAAGAAAAGCTCCATGGAGGAGAAAAGAGAGGACGTAGGTCATCGTGGTTAGGGCTAAACCTCAATAAATGGTATTTGTTCTTCTTCTTACTTACTATTACTTAATTGCATCATCTATATCACATTACTTATCATATAAAATGTCTATCATACAATAATTTACATTGCATATTTATTATGATTTAAAGAAGCCCAAAATTAGTCACAGCCTCTCATAACCTAATTCAGCCCCCTCTTATTTTACATTTGGGCCAACAATTATGACCTCTGTGTTGTTACTCCCCTTTTGAAAGGAAAGGAATTGCCAAATTTGGAAGAATTATGCAGCTTTTGGTGCAGCTGTAAGCATACACCCTTGGGCAACAAAAAAATATTGTCTCCTTGCACTATCTAGGTTTAGGGCCATGGTTCAAAGTTGCAGCATCGGCTGTCAACTTGGAAGTCATTGATACTCATCGGGTGCGCTAAGAAATTTGGCATGACAAAAGATTTAAGCTATATGGCCACTTGACATTGGCCGATCCGGTGACGATGACTCAAAGTCGGCTAATACTTCGAACCATATTTAGGGTTTAATAAAGCCAAGGCAAGGGCATCCTTAGGAGGAGTATGCAGACTTGAACCATTGGCCTTGAGGGGCAGTTTTCAAGATTAGGGATGTTTGTGCTGCCCAAACCTAATCTATAAGCGTTTTATAGTAACATTAATTATATTGTAGCAAAAAACAATCTATAACCTCATTATATACCAATGAAAGTGGTACAAATGTAGGATTGGAAGACAAAGAAAAGAAAGAAGACGACAATAAGGGGAGGTTACTACATCCACACAAGGATTAAGTTAAGAAACACACAAATTCTCCACAACCAAATACTCAACTCAACAAAGCCTTAATCCCAACTATTTGATGTTGGCTACATAAATCATGTTTATTCAATGCACTCTATCAAGGGTCCTAAGTTCCGTTAAGCCATAAGCTATCATTTTTTTTCACTATTTCATTCACTGTTATTTTAAGCCTACCTCTGCCTCTTGCATTACCTCCAATGGATCAAATCACTCATCCTTACCGGTGACTTCTATAAACATGTCCAAACCACCTAAGGCAATGCTCCCATAATTTATCTCTTAATGGTGTTACTTTTACAATTTTACGAATATACTCATTTTTAATTCTATTCTTTCTCGTTTTACCACACATCCATATTTTTTCGATATGTATAAAAAAAATTCCAGTGAAGTGTTCTTTAGCATGTTATTGAGCACGTCATCCATCTTAAAATTCTCATTTTTTCAACACTTAGTTTTTGAGCGTGTTAACATTTTGTCCCATAAAGCATTGCTGGCCTAATGCATGCTTTACAAAACTTTCCTTTCAACCTAAGGGGTATACGTCGATCACATAATACAACAAATGCATTCCTCCATTTATTCCGTTAGACATGTTTAATCGATACCAATCTCTCTCAAATGCATTCAGAGTTTGATTAGATTATAGAGTTTTAGTACGAGCGTAACTTGAGATTTTGATTAGATCACTGTTTTGGAATTTTAGAAGAGTGATTTTTATCTGGGTAGGGAACTTGACCTATAAATATTAATGTAATATCTACTATTTCGTGGTCGAGAGTGATATTCATAAAATGATTTCTCTGTGGAGCATCTATGTTTCTTGACCTAATTTTTGCGTTGGTTTGATATCTCTTCTTTTTTACTTTTGCGCCTTCTTTTCTCTGCTCTCTTCTCATCCTCATTCTCTATCAAGGAGCTTGTGGTACAAGGACTTGTTCAACCATTCATTGATGATTGGTGGATAAAGAAAATAAATCAATATCATCCTTGTTCAAATCCTTGCTAATGGGCAACATAACTCCCAAGGATAGCAACCAACTTGGCTACATTTTCTTTTATTGAATTCCCAAGGATAGCAACCAACTTGGTTACATTTTCTTTTATTGAATCCACCAATGCATGAAGTGA
This sequence comes from Ilex asprella, assembly GCA_023539305.1. Taxonomy (NCBI): domain Eukaryota; kingdom Viridiplantae; phylum Streptophyta; class Magnoliopsida; order Aquifoliales; family Aquifoliaceae; genus Ilex; species Ilex asprella. The sequence continues at coordinate 19,742,917 of CM042187.1, forward strand.
ATCTGCGGATGCTTGGAGTGAATCCAGAGTAAATCTATCTTAGCATTACGTACCTCAATCTTAGCAAGTAACTTTCAAGAAAACAATCCATATGATCGAAAAGAAATCAAAACATTTGTTTATCTATCATATATTTACGAATTGGAATCAAAATTTACATATGTGATAACCCTAACTTCAATGAATTGGAAGAAAATTCTACATTAATCCGCAGATAGTAAGTCCTAACGTGTGTGTGCGATTACCCATGCATTAATGGGTTAATTTGTAGTTTAAAAAATTGGGGTCAAATATATCATTTTAAAAACTTTAAGGGTCAAACTATAATTTTAGACCTTTATAGGGATGAATATTTAATTTTAGAAAGTTGTGGGACGTTTATATAATTACAGATAGTTGTGTTGTGTTGTTCGGTCAGGTTAGATGGTTTCTTACGTGTTGGGTTTGGTAAATATGGACTTAGGTCTAGTACATAAGGGCTGTGGGCTGATTCTGTATTTGCATATGAGTTTGCATCAAGTAATATTTATCGATCCTAGGTCAAGATTTAAAGAAAGTGAAAATTAGAACCAAGTATAATAATAACCGTAGACACGTACTTACTGGGTCATTAACGACACATGATATACACTATTTGGTAAACAGATTCATAGGACTACTTTTTTTTTCTTATTTTGACCTTAAATTATTCTCTCTCCTCTATCTATTCGTCCCACTCTTTCATTTTCCTCCCCCATTCAATTTCTCTCTCCTCTCTCTTCCTTTAATTTCTCTATCCTCTCTCTTGCATCAATCTCTCTTCTACCTTTTTATTTAAATTTTGTCTCTCCTCTTTATTCCATCCCACTCATTCTCTCTACTCTCACTTCCTTCAATTTTTCTATCCTCTGTCAATCTCTCTTCTATGTTTTATTTAAATTTCTCGCTCCTCACTTTTCCATCCCAATCATTTTTTTACTCTATTTTCCATCTTACTAATTTTATCTCCCCCTTTCTTCTATCTCACTCCTTCAATCTAAACCTTGAATTACTTGTTTAATGCTCCTTGTTACACAAGTTCATATTCAAATCGATGTGGATATTGGCACATCATCTGCAGCAAGGAGTGTCATCGGTCTTGTGTTTGGATGTCACAAGTATCGTTGAGATTGCAATCTTTAAATAGGTTTATTTATACTTATTACTATAATTGTGAAAATTTTCTCTTATTTTTTGGTATATGTTATTCTTGTGGGATACTTATTACAATGGTGTTTGTCACTGTCCTGGAACAGTGACAGTGAGATATTTCCAGTGGCAGTAGCAGTGGAGTATTTTCATTGTCCAAGGACAGTGACAGTGGGACTATTACTGTCCTTCAACAGTATAAGTGGGAATTTATATATATTTATAGATATGTATGACAACATATATATACTTCATGGTTCATCTGAATTGATCTCGACTTTGCAGGTGTATTTTGTTCATTGAAATCTTTGATATAAGGTAATTTTACTATATGTTTCTTTTTGTGCCCAAAAGCATTAGGACTATTAGAACATACTTGATTTTCTAATTTCTCTTCAAACCTTTCAATCTTTTGAATTAAGATTGCATTGTTTAACTGTTCTTGAATTCTTTTGTAATTAATTTCTTCTTTAAGAAATTTTACTCGATTACTTTTTGTGTTACTAAATTAAGGGATTTTGAGATTGAATAATCTTTGAGTCTTCTTAATTCTTTTACTAGAGGTTTAGAAAAGAACTTAAAAGTTACTGATTGACCAAAAGGTTTGGTAGATACACATTCTATATCCGTAGTAAATGGATATAAGATGATGATACCCAGAAATAATTCTAAGTATGAGGTCAGAAAAAGGAGGTCAGCTAGGAGGTCCAGAGATTAGAGGTCTAGACCTCGGGCTCTCCCTCCCAAGAAGAGGCAGTAAAGGAAATGAGACGAAAATAGCTAGTTAACAAAAGGCACCCCCGAAGCATTAGGAAGCTACCATCAAGCCATAAAATTCTCAACTAAGCGTCATCCTCTCCCAAAATTAAAGGAAATCCTGTGAATGTAAGGCCAAGATCTCATTGCAGATCCCATAAAGTCAGGAATTGAACTATAAATATTGGACAGTGTCTCCAATACGGGGCAAGCAACTCTAGCCACCCCAGTTGTATCAAAAACATTTTGTAAATCACTTATTCCATTAATATAGATTCAAGGAGCAAGAGACTCCATTGAAGAGTGGACTAACCGTGAGCTCCCGAGCTAGTGAACCACTATATTTCCACTGTGTAAATCATCTCACACCTTCAAGGGATATTTACCTTGACACTTACGAGCCAAAAAGCTCAGATCCAAACTCACCCGAATATTCATACATTCTGCTCATCCACGTTATACACCACCATCATAAGAGATATATAAATGGTATACTAAGAATAATTTTATCTGTCATATATTGTACCAAGACAAATGATGTTTCAAAACATACATTGTCTTGACAAATATGCATGTTTGGTAACTTGTATTTTATACTCATTTTACGATCATTTACTGCACTTGAGTCTTTCAATTTTCTTGTGATAATACTTGGTTGGTATAAGTCCTTCGTGGATACAATTCAAATCTACACCAATATCTATACGGACTATGACTTCTAACTCATAATTATCATCAATTATGATTTTAATTTTGGAGTGCCAATTTTGGAGATTTAATGTGTTAATTAAATTTAACCTATTACTATTATTACTTGTTTGTGAACATCCATCATGAGATGGCAGCTCGTTACACCCAGGAATTCCACATTAGAGGTGAAGGATATAGGTATCCGGTAGGAGCATGTTCTTGTTGAGCTGTGTGAGCTATCTAAGATAGTTTCAGATTGACTGGAAGCTAGGCTACTTAATTTTTTAAAAACTTTTATTTTCTGGTTTTAACTCTTTGATTTCTTGTTTTAACTTATTAACTTCCATTTGGAGATCTTGTAAAATTATTTCTTTCTGTTTTTCTTTACTGAATCGCTCCATAGTTTTATTGAAGCTAATTAACTGCTTTTCACTAAAAGATTGTTTAATGTCTTTTTTGACAACAAATTTTTGAGTTTTTTGATATATTTTACCTTTAACTCTGGCTCTACAATCTTACTGAAAATATCTATAAGGATGTTTTCTTCCTCAGTTTGTTTGGTTACAACTTTGACTGTTTTACAAGAATTATCTTTGCATCCTATTTTTACATCAGGATCACTTGAATTGCTATATATTGACCGATAAGTTGAAGAACTTTTAGGATTGCTTGAATCATTTGAACTTTCTTTATTTTGACTTAAGTTACATGACTTAAAGATTATTAGTACTTGGTCTTTATTGTCCTTGGACAAGTTTAATTGTTTTATTTTCTTTTTTACTGGACATTTTGGGTTGATATATCTCTTTTTACCACAATTAAAACATTCAATATCCTTTTTACTTTTATCTTTCTTATAATCCCTATACTTATGAGATATTTTGTGTTTTTTTACTTGGAGATATTTTGTGTTTTTTCACTTGACTTTTCACAGAATCATATTTTGGAAAATTCTTTTTACTTTTCTAATAGCAATGTTTACTTCTATTATAAGGTTTAATTGATTTGTATTTTCTATGATATAGTGCTACTAAGGGTAGACCATATTGTTCACAGAAATTTCATAATTCATATTTAGCTTTCTTTTTATCATTTTACACTTTGTTACTAATTTTCATATCAATACACATTCTTAATCCTTCTTTTTAAATAATACTGAATAATATCATGATATGTTAACTGATCATATTCAATGATTCCTTTAGTTTACATTACTAAGTTGATCATGGATTCGAGATGATATATTTTAGGTGTACCAACAAAATGTTTGATTATGCCGTGTATTAGTGTGTTTAGTCCATCTTGTTTTGCTCTTCCTAGCCTTTCATCAAACTTTGGATTTTTAGCTTCATCTAACTCGACAACATGCTTGATGCTATCTCTATGTTCTTGACTAAGGTAGTTATCCCACCAATTTTTTAACTTTCCTGTAAATCCAAAAGTTATTAAATCAACTATTTCTAGTTCAATACAATCAAGATTGTTAATATAATTGTTGATAACCACAAACATATGATTTACTTTATTCAATATTTGTTGTTCACTTAATCCATCTATGTTTCCATTCATAGAGTTTGTTGGATTGAACTAAAAACTGATTACTGATATTCCTTTCTTCATATTGGAGGTCAGGAAGTGTAAGCCTAGCATACTAGTTTTTGGTAATACTAGTTGGATTAACTTTTGAAAATGTTCACTTGTTAAGATATTTTGAGTATCAGACTGTTCTTCTAATTTTCTTATTTCAGAAGTAGTAGAACTTTCTGATTTACTAGTTTCTTGAGATTCACCATCTTTAGAAGTTTCTTCACTTTTTGACGTATAGTATTAACTTGGGATGAGCCTGATTCAACTTCCATTTTTTGAATGACTTTTTCAATTTTTTGAAGTATTTTTCTATCTTTAATAAAGATACTAAGTTTACTTCATTCTTCTAGTCACTGATTTACAGGTTTCTCTAATTTTTAACTGGTTGATGATTTTAGATCATCAATCTTAGTTTCTATTTTCTCTAAGTGTTTAGCAGTTGTTTTTAAACATTGATTGGTAAAATTATTTTGCTCAATTATTCTTTTTCAGGTTCAATTCCTGAAGATAACTTGAATGGTGTGCCTTTACTTCATAATCCTTGTGACTAATTACTATGGTTTTTGTTGGAGGCAAGGTTTGAAGTATCCGACTCGGCCATCACCGATCCAATACCGCTACACGGTATGCGAATAACACGAGACTCAAGCAAATCGACATTGACTCGGTCATGACTCAGAGATATCGGTTGAAATCGGAGTCAAATCGTTTGAGTCGGACCGAGTCATCAACAAATCATTGTAAAAAACCAAGAAAAATAGAAAGGGAGAAGAAAAAGACCAATTCCACATGCAGATTCATAGACCCAAAGATGCAAAAACCAAAGTAGAAGAAATCAACGAACCCTAAAACAGAAATTGAAAAGATTTGTAGAAAAACCTGTAGTTCTTGTACATACAACGAACTATACCGTGGGAAATGTGTTGTACCAACACAATGTAAGGTCTGCATGTTCATTTGACATGCGTTTTGTATTTGTAAAGAGTGGGTGGGAGGGTACTACTCATGACTCAAGAATATTTGTTGAGTGTGTTACTAATCCAGCCAACAAGTTTCCAATGCCGCCAAAGGGTAAGTGTAATTATGGAAGTTGTAATACTTATACATAAAACTAGACAATGAATCTTACACTTATAAATTTTGACAGATAAATACTATGCTGTGGATTCGAGCAACACACATGTCTGGTTTTCTGTTCTCGTATCGTGGTGAAAGATATCACATGTGAGACTATAGAGGTAGGGGTCGACAACCAACCAGTAAAGAAGAACTTTTTAGTCATCGTCACTTCGAAATGTGATAGAGCGTTGCTTTGGAGTTCTAAAGGTTTGTTTTCCCATTCTGAAGTTAATGCCTCCATATCCCTTAGCCACACAGAAATACATTCTCATTGCATGTTGTACAGTGCATAACTTCATAAAAATGCATTCTCGTCAAGATCAGTTATTTGAAAAGTGGGAAAGAAGAGAATTTGTTGATAATGAAAGAATTGTTGCAGGATCAAGTTCACAGGTCCCAAAAGAATTAAGTTCGAGTCAAATGCGTCAAATGGCTCGTGTCAGAGATACAATTGCAGATCAATTGTGGGCATCAACTCACCATTGATACGTGTCCTAATATTATTATTTATTATGATGGTAAAAATATGTTGGTACTTGCATTGTTATATTGAATTTAATGTTTGTATGACTAATTTTACTTGTTAATGTTAATGTAATCAGGAGTGTCATAATGGCACATATTGGCCCTCCATGCTCGTGTGGATCCGAAAACATGAATATTTTGGTCGCAAGAACCAAACGAAACAATGGGTGAGCTTTTTATCGTTGTCCACGATGGCGTGAGCATGATAATTGTTCCATATGGGTTGATGAGTACAACACAATTACAAATGAACATGTGATTTCTCAAGCCCAATCAAGATGGAGAGAGAAGAAATGGATCACTAGTTTCATACTTGCTTGTTATGGTTGTAATTTTATCTTTATTTGTGCATTATTGTTCGTGGTATTTGTACTAATTATTAGAATTGTAGTTAAGTGAAATGACTTATTAATGTATGTATTTGGTTGTATGTTAAGCAATATGATGTATGAATGTGGGTAGTGACTTATGCAATCTAATTATCTTTATTGAAGTGTTCTTTAATGAATTAGTGAATTTTTTGGTTTAAAAAATTTTTGGATTTGTATTTTGTTGTATGATATATTATAAATCATTTTTAGGGTAAAGCGTGAAGTAGTTATCAAACATGTTTTTTGTTTTTTATTCTCATAATTTGATAGACAAAAATGACACCCAAACATGTTTTCTGTTTCAGTATTTATCACAAAACAGAGACAAAAATTGTCTCTGTTTTCGATTGTTTTGAAGATGCGAAAAAGAAAAACGTTACCAAACGACCCCTGAATCTCACTTATTTTATACTTGGATATGCTTTTTTTTGTTTTGTTTTTTTTTTTTTGGTTTAATCGACAAAAAAGTTATATTAATTACACTCACAACCAAGGATCAAAATATCATTTCGAAGTACCGTTTCGGTCAGCTCAAAAACGGAAACGTTTCCGAAACACAATGGAAACGCAGAAAAAATATGAAAACACGTGAAAACATGTAAAAATATAAATACAATCCATTTATTTATAAAGATCAACTTAATAGTTGATTAATTTAACATATTTATTTGGTTAACATCCATTTATATAAGAATAAATTTAAATTGGAGGGAAAAAAAAGGACTGACATGAGGCGAAAATTATTTAAATTATAATATTATCAAATTAATAATACAATTTTATTATAATACTAATTACTAATTAATAATACTAAGTGCAACATATTATTATAATACTAATTTGTGCAGCATATTATTATAATACTAATTTATTAATTTAAATTGTCTTCAAATTAACAAATAATATTATTTCATTAATATTAAAATCATTGTGTACACTATGAT
>CM042187.1:19750475-19805741 GCA_023539305.1 Ilex asprella
AATATTATCAAATTAATAATACAATTTTATTATAATACTAATTACTAATTAATAATACTAAGTGCAACATATTATTATAATACTAATTTGTGCAGCATATTATTATAATACTAATTTATTAATTTAAATTGTCTTCAAATTAACAAATAATATTATTTCATTAATATTAAAATCATTGTGTACACTATGATTAAAACACATAAATTTTTAGTTCTAGATACTGTTTCGACATATTTCGACCGAAACGGTCCGACACAGTGATGTTTCAACCGAAACTTTGAAATTTTGAAATTCAACCCATGTTTCGTGTCGGTGTGTTGAAATTCCGAAACGTTTCGGACGTTTCGACACGACATTTTGATCTTTGCCCACAACCCCTATTTTCTCTCTCTTTGTCAAACGATAAAAAGACCCAAAAAACGAGATATTTTATTTTTTTGGTTTTTTTTTTGTTCCCAAAGGTCTCAAATGCTTGTCCAAATTGAGAGCAAAATATTGCACACGTCCCAAATGATTTTGCATGTGTTTCCATTGCACATAAATGATGACAAATATTTTTCGGTTGCGCCCTTATTTTTCCTTTTTGTAATGATTAACGTGTTAAATAATGAATTTAGGGGATATGATGCATGGATAATGATATTTATATTATTACAATTTTTCTTCCTTTTTTCAAAAAAAAAAATGAGCCTTCTACATAGCGTTTTGAGCATATCAGCCTATACCGCGCCGCGATCAATGTGTCTCAGTAGCCTCCGAATCGAGGTTCAATACCGGGACTTTGAACCATGGTTGGAGGATGACTTGAAGATATTGTGGAGGCATCTTCTTCCATTTATGTTTTGTATCTACTTTTACTGATTTGTAATGGTTTTTTAAGTAATCGAAGAAATATATTTCACATCTTATTTCATTCATAAACCTAGTCCATTTTTCAAATATTCTTCATTGTTTACAATCACTATATTTACCATTAAATTCTCGTCTTTTAGATTTATTTTATTTAGATTTGAATTCTTCATACAGTCTATTAACATTAATTATAAATAGTTCATTTGTTTTTCTGATTGTTAGTAACTGTTTGTTTACTATGTTACTTTCCATGTCAGTTGCAGAAGGAGAAGGTGAAAAGCTCTCATCATCTTCTTCTTGGAATTTTGACTGGGTTGTGTAACATGGTTTATTGACTTGTGAGGAAGTATCAATTCCTTTTAATTTTAACATCTTGTCCAACTCTTTTGCTAAATCTCTATCTCTTCTAGACACACTAGAATATGTAGATTCAATTTTTTTTCCTTCATTAATTTGAAGTGGTTTACTATATCAATTAGATCTTTTATCAAAGGAGATTCTTACTGATCTATCATAATTCTATTGGATTCCTTCTAAGTTATTTTGATGGTTTTGATTGTAACTTTCATTTTCAAGCATCCAGCAATCTGAAAGATTTATATCTTTCCACTGAAGTTGCCTGGGAACTTGAATATTTGCTTCACTTGTACTTGGTTGAATTAATAGAGTTTTGTCTTTTGGACTTTTACTCCATGCATGAACATTCAAATTTCTTGTTATGCATTTGTAATAAATTCTATAAATTAACACCATTGATTGACTACCATATGTTATTTCTATGTATTCTCCAGAAGTTTTTATGTTCAAAGTTAAAGCAGTTAACATTTGGGATCACTTAGACTTAGGGTAAAGTCTGGGAAATAATTAAAATATAATGGACCATTATGCAGGCTTGTCTCCATTATTCCTAAGATACTTGTGCCATAGTTTTTAAATATGGCATCTCTTAGGCATAACAAAACTGAAGAGTTAATTTATCTGTTTGATAATGGTTTTACTGCAACTTGACTTAAGCCAAGATGGATAAAATTATTCCCTTTTGACCTATGTTTTTTAACTGATTATTTACTAAGCATTTGACAAGTTTCATGCTCCTTTGTCAAAATATAAACTTGTTCAATTGTTTTTACTTGTAATTCTAACTTGAAAGTTGTTGGTATCCAGCTTGTTTTGTATATTTCTTTTATTGATACTTAAGGTATATTCCATTCTTGCCAATGTATTTTTGACTCATGAAATTCATGTTCTTCTTCATTTACTATTGTCGGTATAGGAGGAAAGGATGTTCTAGATGAGCTAGCTATTGAATTCAATCTGAATAACCTACTCATTTTTTAAATCAAGAAATTTTCAACTGGGTAAATTACTCTTAAGTTTTGTTTCATTGAACATACCCACCTATTACACATACCCCTAGGTGTAACCTCTATCTCCTCTATTTTGCCTCTCCTTGGGACTTACGCTAGTATTCGAGAACCTAAAATGGGTGGTAAAGTTTAGGTGCCAAGGAAATAAGACTTATAAGAAATTTACTAAATGAATCTTAAGAGATTTATCAAAGAGTTGGGGTAAATAAATTTAACTCAGTAGAAAACCAACCAGGCCGTCAATGGCTTTGATACCACATTTAACTCAGTAATACCACATTTAAACAACGGAAAGAAACAAAGAGAGCGGAAAGAAGCAAAGAGAATTAAATTTAGAATATTGCACAACATAATATTTTACTAAAAGATTCAAATTTACTACAAATACAATTAACTGAAAATTAACTTACAAATATATGACTGCAAAAAGTTTTTTTTTTTTGCATCATTCGAATAACTTGAGAACTAGGGAGTCTATAGAGAGGGCTATGTGACTTGAACAATACTTGTCTGTTGAATGATTACTACTTTTTCATTTTATTTTGCCTTTCAGTGGAATTACTTGGGTGAATGTTGGCTTTTGTGCAGGACGAGTTGATAACTGGCCTGCCTACTGACTGATTCTCTCTTTGGTGAACATGGCTGACTGATTCCTCCTTTTGGTAGAATAGGAGTTTTGATTACTGAAATTATTCCACAGGCGTGCTAAAGACAACTTTTCTTTCTTTTGAGAAAGAAAATAGCGATTGAAGTCTTTACGCACATGGAAGCTAGAATCACAGACTGGATAAGTCATAGGCATCATCAGGATTTTGAGCAATCTAAAATGGATCCAATGACTGGTTTACTAAGGCTTGTGACTTCTTCAAAAAATTGAAGAAGCCATCCAAAAAATGGAAGTTGAACCAGGCTCATCCCAAATTAAATACTATACATCAAAAAAGAGAAGAAACTTCTGATAGTGAATCTCAAAAACTGGTAAATCAAAATGTTCTACTAATTCTGAAATGAGAAAATTAGAAGAACAGTTTGGTACTTAAAATCTTAACAAGTTAACATTTCAAAAGTTAATCCTACTAGTAGTACCAAATATTGGCATGCTAGACCTACACCTCCTGACCTCCGGTGCGAAGAAAGTAACATCAGTAATCAGTTTTCAGTTCAATCCAACAAACTATATGAATGGAACACAGATAGATTAAGTGAACAAGAAATATTGAATAAAGTAAATCATATGTATACGGCTATTAATAGTTATATTAACAACCTTGATTGTACTGAACCAGAAATAATTGATTTAATAACTTCTAGATTTACAGGAATGTTTAAAAACTGGTGGGATAACTTACCTTAGTCAAGAACATAGAGATAGCATTAAGCATATTGTCGAGTTAGATGAAGATAAAAATCTAATCTTTGATGAAAGGATAGGAAGAGCAAAACCAGATGGAGTAAACACACTAATATACACTATAACAAAACATTTTGTTGGTGTACACCTAGTAATATATCATCTCAAATCATTGATCAACTTAGTAATCTAAGAAGCTCAACCTTAAGTGATTTTTAATGGTACGAAAATGTATTCATCTCAAGAGTAATGATCAAAGAACTGTGAAAAGTCTTTCTGGAAAGAAAATTTTATTAATGACTTGCCTAATCGATTTGCACAAAATTAAAGAAGCACTGTGATAGGAATCGGATTATATTTCGTTATAGTAAGCGTAGACGTAGGGATTAAGAGTTATTTGTCATTTTGCTTTTCAGGGGTTTAATTGTTATTATGACAATTTATTTTTTTTAGAGTTCTTTTAAGATTTGTATTCTTTTAGGATTTGTGTTCTCCCTATATATATAGGGGATATGGTATTTGTTTTGGTTAGACTTTGATTATTGACTATTGATTATTGATACTACTTCTTCTTTTTCAAATTCTCTCTATTATCATCATCATCTTCTTCTTCTTCTTCTTTTTCTCATCTCCTTCTTCTTCCTTTCTCATCCCTAATTCTTTTTAATACGATTTACATCAATTTGGTATCAGAGCCCAACTTCGATTCACAAAAAAAAAAAAAAATCTGTTTGCATGCACTGGCAGTACTGTTCACACGATACTACTCGCTTGCACTGTTCATCGTCAGCGTTCACAAAAAAAAACTCAGTTCAATTTTTTTAAAAAAAATAGAACTGAAAAAAAAAAGTTACTGTTCATCGTGCACTATTCATCAAAAAAAAATCACCCCAGCAATTTCAGAAAATTCCAGCAACATCTCAACTGTTTTAGAAATTACAGAAACATCCCAGAAAATTTCAAAAGTTACAGAACTACCACCAGAAAGTTCTACAAATTGCAGAATCATCCCAGAAGTTCTAGTAAATTGCAAAAACATCATTCAGAAGTTCCAGAATCACAGAAACATCCCCAGAAGACCCATAAAATTACAGAATCACCCCCAGAAGTTCTATTAAATTGTAAAAATATTATCCAGAAGTTCCAGTATTGCAAAAACATCCCAATAGATTCAAAAAATTACAGAAACATCACCTCAAAAGTTCCAAAAATTACAAAAACACCCCAGAAAGTTCCAGGATTAGTAGGATCATCCTCTAAAGTGTCAAGTATCCTCTTGGAGTTACATCTAACACCAGGTACGAGTTCTTTTCGTTGAGAATTGGTGACTAGTATTTATATTTGTTGGTAAGTCAAAAAAAAAAAAACTTTCTTTGTTTGTTGTTCCCGCATACCACCTTCATAACCTTCTTTGTTTGTCGTTCCCACACACCATCTTCATAACTTAGTTTGCCCAATTTCTTGTTAAACCCATTGTTGCTTATCTCACGTTTATTTGAATCTCTTCATAATAAGCTTGTTCTTATGTGTGGCCATTCGCATTGATTTATAGTTTTAATTACTTGGTTTAATTTTTAGTCTAGTCGGCATTTTACATTAGCCCAAATTTTACATTACATTCACTATGACCCTTCGTGAGCTTTCCGAGTCCCATACTGCACTAGAACAAAAATTTAAGACCCTCTCCATTGATATGACCGACATCAAACAATCAGTCGACTTGTTACGTGGGGAAGTTAAAGGAATAGGACAACAACTTTCTCAAGTTACTATTCAACTAGCCCAATTGACTAAGTCTATGAAAAAACGACCAATAGAGTATGACCAGGGTGAGTCACCAATTTCACCTAAGTTTAGACAGACACACCATGTTAGGCACTTGCCTCTCCCGATAGATCCTACTGACTCATGTCAAGGTGTCCTACCCACCCCGCAGGTAGCTCAGGAGAGCCGAGTTCAGTGCCCAAATAGGAGGCCACCTCCTAATACCGTTTTTGGACGAAATGTAGGTCTTAAGAATTGTCAGGAGGATCTCGCTGAGGTAGTCATGTCTGACTATTCAGCAGAGGGTGACATGGATGGGTATCGTCAGTCCATTCGACCACGTGACAGATATCATAGGCCTCCCCCTCCGCGTTACCATAATCCTTGACATAGGCATGTCCATGAAGAATCTAGGGATATCACAAAAAGAGTCAAAGTAAATGCTCCTAGTTTTGATGGTAGGCTAGATCCTGTTGTTTTCTTAGATTGGTTGGATGACATGGATGACTATTTTGAATAGTATGATATGTTTGACAGCCATCGGGTTCGTTTTGCCAAAATGAAACTAAGTGGTTCAGCTAAGAGATATTAGTAGGGAATCCAACGAGACCAAGAACGCTTAGAGGGACAACCCATTACTTTATGGGCTGAGATGAAACAAAAACTGCGAGATAAATCTCTCTAGTTACTATAAGCGCCAACTCTTGAACAAGTGGATGAACTTGTGTCAATTGACATCGAGTGTGACTGATTACCTAGCTCGATTTGAAGAACTCTTTCTGAGATGTGACATAAAGGAATAACCTTGGGTAACAGTTACAAAATTCATTAATGGCTTAAGACCTGAGATTAAGAGAGAGATTAACTTACACTCTCCTGAAACGGTTGAGGAAGCATACTATAAAGCCTTAGAGATTGAACAATACCTTAGGCCACCCTTTTAGCGTCGCATGCCTTCTCAAACCGGAGTATCTCAACCATTAAGGTCTATCCCATTTGATAAGTCTCAAGGCATTACCCAGTCAGGACCTATCACATCCAGAGGTAACACTTATCCCCAACTTGAGAGGTAATACCACTAGGAGTCCAGATTCTACACTCACGGGTTCTCGCCAGGACAGTTCTTCCATAGAGTGTCACCGTTGTCATAGCAAGGGTCATATTGCTTCACAGTACCCTCAGCGTACCTTAACCATTGACCAGGGGTTAGGAAATTCACTTGAGGGAGATGATGTTGACCAAGAAGTTGATCCTTTAGATGAGGAACCCCTAGAGTTACTAGATGAAGGTGAGGAAGAATGGCAGAACGATGACACCCGTGTCAGTGTAATGCGATGCATCTTATCCACCCCTTTGGACAATGAAACCTAGAAACGCACCAGCATTTTCCATACTCTAGTCCGATGTGGGGGTCAAGTTTGCAAGGTCGTCATTGATGGGGGAAGTTCGTTGAATGTCATAGCTAAGTCAGTTGTAGCTCAGTAGCAGCTTAAGCCGGAGACACACCCACAACCTTATAAGGTTGCTTTGGTTGATAAGACCTTCTTACCAGTCTCACAGAGATGTTTGATCCCTATTCAGATGGGTGACTATTCAGATCATATATAGTGTGATGTCTTCTTACCTATGGATGTCGCTCATGTCTTATTAGGTCGCCCGTGGCTGTTTGATCTAGATGTGACAAACTATGGAAGAGAAAATACCTATGTTTTTAAGCACAAGGGAAAAACTATCAAGTTAAAACCTGCAAAACCCTCAGAAGGTAATAATTCAAAACATAGGTCATCTTCCCAAACAACTCACAAGCAAGACCTTCATATCTTGACCCATAGAGAATTTAAAAAAGAGAGAAAAAAGTCAGGCATAGTAGTAGCTCTAGTTGTCAAAGAAATTTCCCAGAGTCCTTGGAAATCTAAGAATGATCTTTTGCCTGAGGTTGATAGTATATTAAGAGAGTTCCACGATGTGATTCCTGAGGAACTACTCGATGAGTTGCCACCTATGAGAGATGTTCAGCATGCTATTGACTTAGTTCCAAGGTCTCAGTTGCCTATTCTTCCCCATTATCGTATGAACCCCACTGAGCGTGCTGAACTCTAAAAGCAAGTAGAAGGACTTTTACAAAAGGGGTCTGTTCGTCATAGTCTTAGTCCATGTGCTGACCCTGCTTTGTTGACCCCTAAGAAAGATGGCTCTTGGAGAATGTGTGTTGATAGTTATGTCATTAACAAAATTACAGTCAAGTATCGATTTCCTATACCGAGACTTGAAGATATGCTTGACCTTTCGGCCGGTGCACTTTGGTTCTCCAAAATAGATTTGCACAGTGGTTATCATCAAATCCGAATTAGACCAGGAGATGAATGAAAAACCGCCTTTAAAACCCAAGATGGACTTTATGAGTGGTTGGTCATGCCTTTTGGATTGTCTAATGCACCTAGCACATTTATAAGAGTTATGACTCAGCTATTGCGTCCTTTCCTAGGAAAATTTGTGGTGGTCTATTTTGATGACATCTTGATCTACAGTCGGTCTAAAGAAGAACACTTTGATCATCTTCGACAGGTATTTTATACATTACGTGTGAAAAAATTCTATGCAAACCTTAAGAAGTACTCCTTTATGCAATCTCAAGTGCTTTTTCTTGGATTTGTTATTTTTTTGCGCATGGTATTGCAGCTGACCCAGAGAAAATTCGTGCTATTAGGGATTGACCAGTGCCAAGAACAATATCTGAGGTTCGAAGTTTTCATAGTTTGGCCACCTTCTATAGACGATTTATTAAGGGATTTAGTTCCATTATGGCTCCCATCACAGAGTGCATGAAAAAAGGGGAGTTTCAATGGACTCTTGGTGCAACCAAAGCCTTTCAACAAGTTAAGCACAAAAATGACGGAGGCACCCGTCTTTTGACACCCGGATTTTTCAAAGGTATTTGAGGTTGCCTGTGATGCATCTGGTGTAGGAATAGGTAGAGTTTTGAGTCAAGAGGGTCATCCTGTTGCTTACTTCAGCGAAAAACTCAATGAAGCTAAACAACGATATTCTACATATGACAAAGAGTTCTACGTTGTGGTACAAGAGCTCCGCCATTGGAGGTATTATCTATTGCCATCTGAGTTTGTGTTATATTCTGATCATCAAGCATTGAAATACCTTCATTCCCAGAGAAAGTTTAGTGTTAGGCACGTTAGGTGGGTTGAGTTCCTTCAAGAATATACTTTTGTTCTTCACCACCGAGCAGGCATTGAGAACAAGCCTGCGGATGCTCTTAGTCGTGTAGTTGTTGTTTTACAGACTATGAGTGTCCATGTGATCGGCTTTGATAGGATTTGAT
Source organism: Ilex asprella (assembly GCA_023539305.1). Lineage (NCBI taxonomy): Eukaryota > Viridiplantae > Streptophyta > Magnoliopsida > Aquifoliales > Aquifoliaceae > Ilex > Ilex asprella. The sequence goes on from CM042187.1 coordinate 19,759,147, forward strand.
ATGAGTATGCCTCTTGTTCTGACTTTGGTATCATTTTTCAGGATGTTCAGGCTAGTAACCGTCATGAGTACATTGACTTCCTCCTTATGGACGGTTACTTGTTTAGAGGGTCGCGAATATGTATTCCCCGTACTTCACTTAGGGATTTCCTGATTTGGGAATTGTATGCGGGAGGTTTGGCAGGTCACTTTGGTAGGGATAAGACATTTGCACTTGTTGAGGATAAGTTTTATTGGCCCACTTTGGGGCGGGACATTATTAGGATAGTGTCACAGTGTCGCGCTTGTCAGTTAGCAAAGGCTAGGAAACAAAATACTGGGTTGTACACACCATTACCAGTTCCACACACACCATGGAGAGACCTTATTATGGACTTTGTTTTAGGATTGCCTAAAACACCCCATAGACATGATTCCATTCTAGTTGTCGTGGATAGGTTCTCTAAAATGGCCCATATCATTCCTTGCACGAAGTCTACTGATGCCTCACATATAGCAAAGTTATTTTTTAGAGAGGTCATCCGACTACATGGATTGCCTATTTCCATTGTGTCTGATAGAGATGTCAATTTATGAGTTATTTTTTGAAGACACTTTGGAAACTCTTTGAAACTAATCTTAAGTTTTCTTCTGCTTTTCATCCCCAAACTGATGGTCAAACTGAGGTTGTAAATCGTAGCTTGGGAGATTTACTTAGGTGTTTAGTGGGTTAGAAGATGGGAAATTGGGATTTGTTGTTGCCTACTGCTAAATTTACTTATAACAACTCCGTCAACAGGTCGACTGGTAGATCCCCTTTTGAGATTGTTTATGGTCATTTCCCTAGACAGCCTATTGACTTATTACCTTTACCTCCTAATTCCTGCCCTTCGCACTCAACCGAAGCTTTTGCCCAGCATATTCATAACTTGCATGCCGACATAAGACAGAAAATTACATTAAGTAATGATAATTATAAATTGGTTGCAGATGTTCACAGTATGAATAAAGAATTTACTGTGGGAGATTATGTTATGGTTTGTGTGCGTCCTGAACGTTACCATAAAAATTCTTTTAAAAAGTTACATGCTCGAGCCACGGGACCTTTTCGTATTCTTCGTAAGCTTGGACCTAATGCATATCACCTTGACTTACCTTCGAATATGAGTATTAGTCCTATTTTCAATGTGGAGGACTTGTTTCCTTATCATGGTACTTTTGAGCCTTCCATGTTGCCAGCAGGTGTTTCTACAGGTGGAGTTGCCTCATCATCAGTATCACCTACAGTTCATATTCTTCTACCGTTTCCACCACAGCTACATGACCAGATTGAAGATGTACTTGACGATCAGATTGTGGGCTCCTCGGATGGAGGATATCGTCGTTATCTTGTTCGGTGTGAGAGATCGTCCAGAGATTGATGATTCATTGATTACTGAGGAGGAGTTTCGTCGGCTTGACCCTGATCGTCTAGAGCATTATCATGATCATATCTCTCCGGAGGCGAGTTCTTTTCAGCCATGGGGAAATAACAGGAATCGGATTATATTTCGTTATAGTAGGTGTAGACATAGGGATTAGGAGTTATTTGTCATTTTGCTTTTCAGGAGTTTTATTGTCATTATGACTATTTATTTCTTTTAGAGTTCTTTTAGGATTTGTGTTCTCCCTATATATATAAGGGATATGGTATTTGTTTTGGTTAGACTTTGATTATTGACTATTGATTATTGATATTGCTTCTTCTTCAAATTCTCTCTATTCTCATCCATTTCTTCTTGTTTTCTCATCCCCTTCTTTTTCATTTCTCATCCTTAATTCTTTTTAATACGATTTACATCACACTGAGTAAACCAAAAGGAATCATTGAATATGATCAGTTCACATATGGTGATATTATCAGTACCATTCAAAAAGAAAGATCAAGAATGTGTATTGATATGAAAATTATTAACCAAATGAAAAATGATAAAAACAAAGCTAAATACGAATTACAAAATTTATGTGAACAATATGGTCTACCCTCAGTAGCACCATCCAGCAGAAAACACAAATCAATTAAACCATATATTAGAAGTAAACATTACTATAAGAAAAGTAAAAAGAATTTTCCAAAAAATGACTACTATGAAAAGTCAAGTAAAAAACACAAAATATCTAATACGTCTAGGGCATATAAGATAGATAAAAGTAAAAAGGATATTAAATGCTTTAATTGTGGTAAAATAGGGACATATCAGCCCAAAATGTCTAGTGAAAAAGAAAATAAAACAATTAAACTTGTCTCAGGAAGATGAAGACAAAGTACTAACAATCTTTAAGTAACTTAACTCAAAATGAAGAAAGTTCAAATGATTCAAGTAAACTTGAAAGTTCTTCAGCTTATCAGTCAATATATAGCAATTCAAGTGATCCTGATGAAAAAATAGGATGCAAAGATAAGTGTTGTAAAACTGTCAAAGCTTTAACCAGACAAACTGAGGAAAAAAACATCCTCAAAGATCTTATCAAAAAATATATCAAAAAACTCGAAGATTTGTTTGCCAAAAAAGACATTAAACAATCTTTTAGTGAAAAATAGTTAATTAGCTTCAATAAAATTATGGAGATTCAATAAAGAAAAACATGAAGAAGTAACTTTAAAAAATCTCCAAATGGAAGTTAATAAGATAAAAAGTTAGAAGAAGCTTTAAACCTTCTCCAAACCAATAACAAATTTAAAAAATCAAGAAGCCCAGCTTCCAGTTAATCTGAAACTAGCTCAGATAGCTCACACAGTTCAACAAGAACATGCTCCCAGCGGATACCCATAACCTCCACCTCTAATGTGGAACCCTTGGGTATAACAAAGTTGTCATCTAACGATGGACGTTCGCAAACAAGTAATAATAATAATAGATTAAATTTAATTAACAAAATTAAATCTCCAAAAATGGCACTCCAAAGTTAAAATCATAATTGATGATAATTATGAGTTAGAAGTCATAACCCGTATAGATACTAGTGCAGATTTGAATTGCATCCAGGAAGGACTTATATCAACTAAGTATTATCACAAGACAACTTAAGGACTCAATTCAGCAAATGATAGTAAAATGAAAATAAAATACAAGTTACCAAATGTGCATATTTGTCAAGACATTTGTCATAATACAAAATATGACAGATAAAGTTATCCTTGGTATACCATTTATATATCTCTTATATCCATTTACTATAGATATAGATGGTGTATCTACCAAAACTTTTGGTCCCTTTTAAGTTCTTATCGAAACCTCAGGTAAAAGAATTAAAAAGACTCAGATTATTCAATCTTAAAGTCCCTTAATTTAACAACACAAAAAAGAAATCAAGTAAAATTTCTTATAGAATAAATTAATTACAAAAGAATTCAAGAATAGTTAAACAATCCAATCTTAATTCAAAAGATTTGAAGGTTTAAAGAGAAATTAGAAAAATCAAGTATGTTCTAATGTTTCTAATGCTTTTTGGCACAGAAAGAAAAAAAATACTTTATATCAAAGGTTTCAGTGAACAAAATATACCTACAAAGTTAAGACCAATTTAAAAGAATCATGAAATAATGGAAATCTACAAAAAAGAGATTTCAGAGTTGCTCAAAAATGGTGTCATCAGAAAAAGTAAATCACATTTGTCCTGTCCTGCTTTCTATGTCATAAAAAATGCAAAATTAGAAAGAAGAATTCCAAGACTAGTAATTAATTATAAATCTTTAAATGCAGTGTTGGAATGGATCAAGTATCCAATCCCCAACAAGAAAATTTGACCAAAAGACTAAGTAAAACAGTAATTTTTTCAAATTTTGATTTGAAAAACGGATTCTAGCAAATTCAAATAAGTCCAAAAGAAAGATATAACACTGCATTTACAACACTCTTTGGTCATTATGAATGGAATGTAAAGCCCTTTAGATTGAAAAATGAACCAAGTGAATTTCAAAATATAATGAATGAAATATTCAACCCAGTAAGTCATTCTTCTATTGTATACATAGATGATGTTCTCATCTTCTCCAAATTAATAGAAGAACACTGGAAACACCTCTATGTCGATTTAGAGATTATCAGACAATGGTCTAGTCATCTCATCCAATAAATTCAAGTTGTTTCAAATTTCAGTAAGATTTCTCAGATATCATATCCACCCGTCAATCATTGTTCCCATCAGTAGATCTATCCATTTTGCAGAAAAATTTCCTGATTAAATTACTGACAAAGCCCAGTTACAGAGATTTTGAACTATGTCTCAGACTTCTACCAAAATCTTAGAAAGATAGTTAAACCATTGTATGAGAGATTGAAAGAAAATCCTCCTCTTTGGTTATCAGTCCATACTTCTATAGTCAAACATGTCAAAAGATACATCAAGACTTTGCCTTATCTTGATATTCCTTCAATAAACTCTTTCAAAATTATCCAGACAGACGCCTCTGACATTGGTTATGGAAGTATCTTTCTTCAAAAAGACGATCCAAATTTTACAAAACAAATTGTTCGTTTCCACTCTAAAATTTGGAATAGTGTACAAAGTAATTATAGTACAATTAAAAAAAAAATATCTATTGTCATGTGTATCTCGAAATTCCATGATGATATATTAAATCAAAAATTCTTATTAAGAGTTTATTGTAAATCAGCAAAATATGTTTTGGAACAAGATGTCAAAAACATTGCCAGTAAGCAAATTTTTGCTAGATGGCAATCGATTTTAAGTATTTTCGATTTGATATTGAATATATAAAATAAAGTAATAATTGTATTCCTGATTTCCTAACCCATGAATTCCTGCAAGAATCTCATGGCAGATAAGAAATCCACTACCCCCTCAAAAAAAAAGGTAAAGTCCATGGTAAACAACTAGCCTTGTCTAGTCCAAATCCAAAGCCCAGTCATTTACCACCATTGGAATTAGTAAACCGTTACCACATTCTTGGTAACATAGCCAGACCATCTGGTTTAGTAAACCCAAGTACTTACAAACAGGTTATCACAAGCCCATATCCAACCCAACCTATATCCTCTATAAAGCCTACCAAGTTAACCAACCCTTATCCAACAGGATCAACTCAGTTAACCCAAACTGAGTACATTCCAAAACCAACACCCATTAACCTGTTCATCATTGAAAAAGTACACGCCCATTTAACAAACCCAATTGATCTAGTTAGTGCATACCTTGAACCAGGATAGAATTTCATTCCATTGGATCCTGAAAAAACATTCCAATTTTACCAGGATACCCTGTTTCATACCCAATCAATATTCATCAAACCTATCTTTGATAGAAGAGATGCTAGTAAAATAATATATAATTCCTTATATATACTAAAGTTTATTTTAGTAAACGAAAGGGGATCTCAACCATCTTTGCTCAGAGATCGCTCTGGTCACAAGAAGCAGTTTAGTTACTATGACTACATGGAGTCATGGTTCAAACTGCTACTCTATCACGGTGATTCTTATACTTATTCCTGGTTCCTCCAATTCACTAAGGATTTCAAAAGCCAAATTCCTTCTTGGTTTTTACGGTGGTGGCAAATGCACGGCCCCATGATTGAAATCCTTCCAACTGATCTTCAAGATCAAGTAATCTACTTCTCCTCCTGTTTTAAAATTAGTTCGCATGATTCACAGTTTCCTACATTACTCCTTTTCATGAGTAAGTATAAGGTTTTGTTGATTCTAAAAGACAATACTCTATTGTTGCAAACACAGTTACCAAGCAATTCTATGTCAAATGGTGGGCTAAATTTGATCACCAACTACAGTTAAAATTACAATAAAAGTAGAATTTCCAATAAAAGTTCCTACTCCAGTTAAAATTACAGGTTCAGCCACTAATACACCACCAGTGATAAAGACAACAGTAGCACTCAGGGTCTCTACTCCGAGTGTCTCAAAGTCTTCACCAAAGACTTTTAGTAAACCACAAAAGAATAAATCACAATTAATTGAGCTTGCCCAAAAACTACTGCAGCAAGCTAGTGAAGATGATGATGACTCCTCTGCCTCATCACAAACCTCGGTAAGCCAATCATTGAATCCATTTCAAGATGGTCAAAATCGTGATGATGCCTATGACTTATCTAGTCTGTGATTCTCGCTTCCATGTGCATAAAGACTTCAATCACTATTTTCTTCCTCAAAAGAAAAAAAAGTTGTCTTTAGCACGCCTACGGAATCATTTCAGTAACCAAAACTCCTTTTCCACCGAAAGAAGGAATCAATCAGCATTTTCCACCAAAAGAGGGAATCAGACAAGACCCAGTTATCAACTCGTCCTGCATAAAAGTCATCATTCACCTAAGTAATTCCACCAAAAGGCAAAGAAAAAAGAAAATGCAGTAATCATTCAGCAGACAAGTATTGTTCAAGTCACATGTAACTCTGCTTTTATACAAGGCTCCAGGCCCTAGTCATTATTCAAAATTCATATCCTCTAGCCTATATAAGGATTGAAGAATTCAATAAAAAAGGGAGAATAAAATTGCCAAGACAAAGCCTTCTCTATACACTCACTAGTTCTTAAGTTATTGGAATATAGTTTTCATATGATACAAAAAAAAAAGATCTTTCTGCAATCATATATTTGTAAGTTAATTTCCAGTTAATTAAATTTTTTGTAAAAAATTATGTTGTGCAATATTCTGAATTAATTCTCTTTGCTTCTTTCCACTGTTTAAATGTATATCACTGAGTTAAATGTGGTTATATATATACGAATTTGAAAGTTCTAAAATGAAAGAGATTTGAATTTATTTTGAATTTTGAAATATGAATTTTATATGGATATAATTAAACTTTTTATTTATATGTGGTAGATAGAAAGAGAGTTTTAATTATGAAAAATCAAAAATGAAGGAAATTTGATTTTATTTGAATTGTGCATTTTATATGGTTATTACTAAACTTTCTATTTGGATTTAAATAAGGGTAAATGGGTCATTTGAAATGGATTTGTCCTTAAAGGCCCAAAAGAAAGGTGCATGGACCTGTTGCCCTATTAGATTATAAGATTGTACCGGCATCCAAAAAAACCATTAAGAAAAGGGTTTTTGTCTTAAAACCCAGAAGAAGGTTCCTGCTCTTCTCCACGCGCATACTGGTTTGTAAATGTGAAACCCTAGCCTCTGTGCCTACAACGACAAACCTTGACAACGCGATGGGAATGATGCAAGAACCCTTCCTCATATGCGGCCAAGGTGAATGAGCAACATAGGATTTCTTGTGATGCCTCAGAGCTTGCAAGTTAGGATTTGCAGCAACAATCCGACAAGTTGTTGCAAGAGTATCGACACTTTGGACTTCCAGCAACTCGTTGCAATAGTATCAACACTTCGGCAAGCATGGTGGCAAAGATTCTAACAATGAGGAGCAGCGAGAAGATAATAATAATGGCGATGATATGAAATGGCTAGTGAACATTAACAGTAGCTAGAGGGAAGCAAAGAGAGACTAATGGATCAGAGTGGTACTCTGATATCAATTGATTTAGGGCAAAAAGAGGAAGAGAAGAATAAGAGAACAAGGGGAGGTTACCACATGCTCGCCAGTATTAAGTTAAGGAACACAAATTCTCTACAAAGAAATAATTTTTTTAATATCCTTCCCGAAAACATCCTCTATACAAACACACATGTTATCTTTTTGGGTGATACCAATAAAGTTGTCTTAATGCTTGGTTGATTTTGGTCATAAACGGATATAGGTTTTGATGTCCATGATCAAGCTCCTCAATTGTGTAATGATCCAAATGCAAGGCAGCATAAGCCCCTTTAATTTTTGCAATGATAGCTTCTCATATTAGTAGTATAACCAACTAGTTATTTTAATGAGCTAACCTTAGTGCTACCTTGACGTTGGAGAGACTTTTGACAGTAAGCTTATCCATTTTTCCATTACTCCTAAACCACATACTCTCATGTCCGAACCGGGAGTTGAATCTTGCATCTCCCCTTTGTGGTCTTAGAAAAAATACCATTGTAAATTAATAGGTGGTGGTGACAAATTTATGAAGAGAATCTTTGGGTAGAGGACAAGCATCAATGATGAAATTTTGAAGAGCATGCATCTACTTTCGATATGTAAATAGAATTGCAACTAGTCTGCCAGAAGTCATTTAGCCTTAGCCTAAACATTTGGAGCGTTGTTCAAGATTGTGGTACCGGCTATCGGCATGGAGAGAACCGAGGTACACTGGTCACAGCATCACGAAACAGCATAATGTGATATGCACAAAATGCTCGATATTAGTTGGACATAGAAATAGATTAGGTCGCATCATAACGCCACTAAATGTTATGGCCGCATCATGCAACAATGATCACGTCAGAGATTTTCTGAGTCGACCATGAATCAAGTAAGACTCATAGTACACATGTAGAAGGTGTCGATCTAGATACGACTCTATCAAGTCGTATCAGCATCAGTTGATACTTTGAACCACATTCAACAGCCCCCATCCCCTTAAAAAATAAAAACCACCAATCAAGAATAGAGTGGGGTTGAAGGGCATACAAAAGTTGAGGCATCATGGTGTAGGCACATTCAAATGGAAGGTAAATTTTAGAGTTGTTACAAAGTTGGAGTATGGGAAAAGCAAAAGATTCTTGGAGACACATCCACCTTGTGACTTAAGTCATCATACACATTTCAAGTCTACAACCAATCTTATCTGCCGATCTATCCACTGCTTAGGCCGATAGCAGGCATATGTTCCAACTTCCAAGTATGCACCTAGCTGGAAACACAACATGTCACAGGAGCGAGGCAAGGTTTGGAACCCTACTACGAAAGGGACGCCTATCGAGCTAGGCTTTTAGAGATGAGGCCTTTTGACAATGCCAATTCAATTTAGGGCCACCAAACCCTGGAAAAACAAAGTCATGGCCAGTGCTATAATGGATCCCCCAAAAGTAAACCACCTGTGGTGCCTACTCGTGACACATATGGCTTTTTCCGAATAATGGAGCCCCACCATTATAAAAAAGAAAATGAAAGCAATAAGATTCCCACTTAATCTTCAGGCTGCCGCATTCCACTTTGCACATTCCATCCTTCAGCCTTTGCCTATCGGCTTGCCAGGCAAGCTACCTTGATGCATCTCCAGCTTCAATTCATTGGCTTCTTTTTTGGGCAAGTAATTCCATTGAAATAGGAAAGCAAACTTTCATCCAATATAAAAGAATTATGTCTTTGAAGGGTGACTATGTCCTCAACTCCTCCTTGAGTTCCTTTGTGTGGGTGATTTGGGCAGAGGAAAGAGGGTCATAGCTTTCATTGTTTTTTTTCATCTCTCTCTTTTTACAGATTTCCTAAACATCCATTTGTAACTCTAATTTTTTACCTTTAATTAGCATGCCCTTTCAATACATCAAAGTTCTGAATAATTTTGTTCAACTCCTTTAAGAAATTTCTGCATTAAATTAACATCTGTTATTGCTTTTGACGTGTGCAATCCCTACTGAGGAAGATATCCTTACCACAGTTCAGCTGGTGGGTTCTCCATACACTCCTCTTTTGCAGAACAAAATTCAAATAACAAGTACCAACTCAACAAAACATGAATAATTTTAGATGTGTACTAGACATATTAATCAGGACAATAATATTGTAAACCAAGTCGACAGCAACAAAGAATGAGACAACATCAATTAATGCAGCAAATGGGAATATCTGTGTTACTCCGTTGACTCAAAAATACTGCACAAATTTAAATCACCTCAACTGGAACTGTGCGACAGCCAGCCACCCTGGCAAGGTAATCCATGTTATTCCACCTCGTGCTAGCAGGCCAATGAGCCATACAATCACTGATTATAACTGGCAAACCTGACAGGACATAATCGCGCAAAAATCCCTCCAGTGATAGTACAGACCTTTTCCCAACTATCTTACAAGACAGCGACTTGATGGGTAAAACCCGAAGCACCTACAAGCACCACTATAAAATTCACAACTTTTTTTTTAATTCCGACTATTTGGAAAGATATTTAAAAGGTTCTAGTCAGTCCACAAGTGGTAAAAAGACAGTAAAAACAGTAAGAGTTAAGATCATAAAGAAAGGAAAAGACAGCTCATGGCCAACATTGACTTTTAAAGCTAAACAACCCAGATACTCCCAAGAATACCCACAGTAAACAAAAAAGGATTATCAAGTTTAATGCACTATATTACCTATAAGTACTTTGATGAAAACTTGAACAACAATATGCACCATCAAATACACAATCCCTTGTGGGGCCATATGAACTCCTATTCAAATCATGACTTGCACACTTCAATTCCACGTTCATGAGAATTTGTGAATTTGAGCCCTAAACTTATAAATCCCCAAAAAAAACCTTAGCTTTGGTGCATTTTTTGTACACAAAAATTCAATTTTGGTGTGAGGAGTTGAACCCACTTCCAAACCTACAGAAATTTGACCGAAATGCCAGCAGGATACAACAGATTTGCTCAAGCATACTGACTCTATTTGTAACGTGATGGTTAATACTAATAAGAATACTGACCCCATTTGTAACTATATAATTAATACTAATATATGTGTATTGTGAAAATTGCCAGTCTCTTTCGCTCTTGCACCGGCTATGGCTATGGGCTCTTGTATCCTAGGGTATGTGATGCAAAAGCCTAAAATAGCCAAGTTTCGACTTATGATCATCAAAAACATGCAAGCAATGGGACAACCTTTGATAGAAAAAGTTTGGATGGCCATGTTCTTCTCGCCCATTTATTAATAAATATCAGGTGTCTATGATTTCCATGTAGCTTAACTCTGGTCTGATTTCTGGATAGACAATTGTTAGGTTACATAAATGGTAGACAAGTAAAAAATATGAAACCTGGAATTTTTTTGTAATAGAAACCCTAAAGAAGCCAAAGGAACTTTACTCTTTCCCTAAGACAACCCATGGAGTCATCTTTTCCCTAAAATAATTCTATAATTTCTTTCCAACCAGCCTACCCAAAAAATAGTATTAATCACATAACTCTAAGGAACTAGGGCCCTTTTGTTCTTCCCACAGCCCCCAAAATCCTCCACAAGTGAAAGAGCACAACTACGAGGGAATATCCCAATCCATACTTAATTCCAAAAATAAATTATGCCACCGTCTTAAAGAAAGGGGACAGTGGGAAAAACTAAAAAAGATGGTCAATTTTCACATCACTCCCCCTACACATCACACACCAATTGGGAGATAGACAAACACCAAGCCGCCTTCTTTTTTGAACAAAAGTGTCAACGTTTATCTTCTCATGAGCAACAATTCATGCAAAGACCTAAATCCTCGATGGCACTTTTTCCTTTCAAATCATGAAAAAGGGCTCAAAACAATTATAAGATGCAGTATTGTTCCCAACTGAAAGAAACATTTACAAGACAAGATCCTTAAGGGGTTAAGGATCTGGTACCTCTTATCATAAGACAACAAATCCAACTAGGAAGCATAGATACTTCCACAGGGGAGTCATGGCACTATTGAACATGTGTCCGACACGGCTAGAAATATCCTAAATAGTGAATTCAATCGGACACGACTAGGCCACAACCAGGATACAATCAGGACATGGGCAAGATACAACCAAGATTTTAATTTTTTAAATGACTATTAACTATTAAGAGCGGTGTGATTTCTTTATTTTTTATTTGTGCTTAACTTATATACTACGAATATTAATGACTGCAGTGATTTTGAAGAAATAGTGGATGTTTATTTTGATCTATTTTAATTTTAATCAAAAAATTAAGATTTATTAGGTCTTATTAGTAATATTGTTTATAAAATATACTTTATTTTTAATATATTATAATTCTATGACTATCTAAAAAATATATTATATTATTTTCATTAATCATATCCGTGTCCTATATTTTCAAACTTTGTCATATTCTCTTGTCCGTGTCGTATCCGATACGACAACTGTGTCTATATCCGATACGACACCTGTGTCCGTATCCCTGCATCCTAAGTATCCAAAGACACCAAACCAAGAAGAGACGATAACAAAGGCAATTCTACAATCTCACTGTCATTCAAATTTATTAGAAAAATCAAAATTTCATCAAGACGGAACCGAAAAGGAATTAAACATAGTAGAGAATAGAGATTGAGAAATTATGAGTCCAAGAGAGCCAACAAAGGCCAGGGAACAAAAATGACAAAGGGACCTCACTCCTCTAAATATATTGCCAAAAGTGAATTATTCCCTATTCTCCACATTCATTATAATGTAATTAGAAAGGGTCCTGAGAAATATATTTCCAAGGACAGTGAGAAGAACTTCTAACCATCACATTAGAGCTCACCCATTAGATTGACCCATATTTACTAAGCAACTAAGAGCTAGAAGGATTATTGTCCCAAAGGGAACATCCAAAGCCAATTTCTCAACGACAGTACATTTCTCTCTACCAAATTGCCCCCAGCTAATGGAGATGTAATCAAAGCGCTAAATTAAAATATAAAATAGGGTTCAAAACTTCATTTTGCCAAAAGTTTAAACAAACTTCAAATTTTTGGTCTAAAAATCAAATGCCAAAATCGAGATTTTTTAGCCAGCACCGCTACATTGGCACTGCATTTTTTGGTCCTTCAATTTAGTCTCCTTTTTTTTTATCAATCTAGGAATAGGAGATGATGTCCAACATATTTTTGGTCTTAATTATTTGGGCCCTCTTAAGATAAAATTCAGGTTCTGTCCCTGCACATGATTAGATCTGGAGATGAGCAAAATGCTCCTGCATACATATTTAAAACATGCATGGTATAAACATAATTTTTTTATCAATCTAGAAAATAATGTCGAACATATCTTTTGGTTTTTCATTATTTCGCCCCTCTTACGATAAAATTCTGGTTCAGTCCGGCACATGAGTGTTTTTTATGAATAAACATAATATGAATTGAAGTTCAATAGTTCATCAACTTTTACCCCCATCCATAATGGATTAAAATGTGCCGCATAGCTGTACTGCACAAATTTAAAAAAACAACGAAAATTCACGAATACACAATAAATGATATTTACAATTTCTATCCCTACACAGTCAACATAAACATAAAAGAAACACAGAAAATATACCCCATTCAAAAAAATTTAAAATCAAACAAATACAATATAAACCAAAAATTAAGAAAAAAGGGATAAATTAAGGAAATAAGAACAAATAATAGATTAAAAAAACAGAGAAAATTTTGAAAGCGGAAGACGAACCTCACCTCCGCCTCGTCAAATTCTTCACAAACAATTCTACTCTTAACTCTCTCGGCACTGTCTATCCCTTCCTCTAAACCCATAAGCTCACCCGCTTTTTTTGAAGCCTTTTCCACAGCCGAATCCAAGTCCTTACGAAGAGTCATTCCTCCCATGATTAAACCCATATCAAGAACCCTGAGGGCTTCTCCAAAGTCTCCCTTAAAGTAATAGAACTTCGCCACTTGGAGGCACGCCATTGAGTAGGCGTCTCTCCATATGGGAAGAACTGAGTGCCACGGCCCAGAGTGGAGTTGCTCCCACGCCATCTCACGTGCCGCCTCCGCCGCTCGGAAATCGTTGTTGCTGACGGCGACGGATGACATCCTAACGTAGGCATACCCGCCTTGCTCCGTGATTTGTTGGATGAGGTTGGGTCTCTCGGAGTCTAGAGTTGGGGTTTCGAGGACGTCAGCGGCGGTGGCCATTGACGGTGATTGTGGAAGAGAAGCTTCGGTGACTCAGAGAGCGAGAGCGGGAGCGAGAGAAGTGTCGGTTTTTCTTTTTGCTTTATATTTTTGGGGGCAGAGAGAAGTGTCTAGTTGGACTGGAGATAGATATTTTTGCAAAGATATAGTATATAATATATATATATATATTTAAAATATATTATAATATATATAGTATATAATATATTATATAGCAAAGATATAGTATATAATATATATATATTTTGGATAAAAATATTTTGGATGTTTTAACTTGTAACATTAAAACTTATGGTTACAATTATAAAGAAGACACAGATATAATTATATTTGGATATAGAGTTTATTATAAGGTAATGAATACGTTGTGTCCTGAAGCTAAGCTTTTGAACCTTAAAGGTCAAACCATTTTAATTGAAACTAATACAATTAAAAATAAAATTGAAGTTCCTAAAACCATTAAATGGTCAGCAATCCAGTTTACAGAAACTTGACAATTGGAGGCTGTAATCCCTAAAAAAACCAGAAATAAATGAGGAAATAACTCAGATCTCCCAGTTCACTCAGCGTGATGTTTTGATTAAATTTACTAGGGAAAACTCTAGATATTATTCTGCTGATAAATCAGAAACATCTTCAGTTAATTACACTCCTTTAAGAACATCTACTTCCTCGATCCCAAATCGAAAAAGAGATAAGGAACCCATAATTGAAGGAATAAAAACTTCTCATAATCAAATACCACATGAAATTTACCAACAAAATAAAGACATTTTTAATGAACCTGAGGATTATATAGATCCAACCCCATCCGAAATAGGATTTCAACTATAATCTTTATGGATATACACCAAAAATAATTTGTTATTAATAAAAAAGAAATTAATGCAGAATTTAATTTCCCTAAATATGAAGAATTTAGGAATTGGTATTTTAAAACTATGAGTCCTGAAGAACTTAAAAATTATAAAAAAATGGTTTACCTTTATATTGAAAGGGAAAAGAAAATTGTTCCTTTTGTTAAATGGTTTTTAACATATTATGCTTCGCCAACTATGACTCAATTAAATATACTTGAACAATTCCAACATAAATGGGAAACTTTGGATGGAAAAACTATAAATAGTTTTTATCCCCCAACTACCGAACCTATAAAATTGACTTTAAATAATTCTGACAACATAATCATGAATGCTTGTTATGCAGGCACTAATGTCTCAGTCAGACAAAACAACTACACTAATGTTTGTTTACAAGTTATAGGACAACATTTGACTAAAATTAAAAATTTACTAACGGAACAAAATAAAAATGGAATAACTTCTTTAAAAGAAGTTGAAATCGAAAAGGTAAATATAAAACCACCAGTTGACACTTCCTTTTTCAATCTTCATAATAAACTTGAATAAGAGTTCATAAATGAGCTCAAAAATAAATTACAAGGCTTATCCTTAAATGTAATATCTAAAGAAGTTGTTGAAGAATCTGATATTGATATTCAAAATTTTGGAGATTCTTTACGACAAATGCAAACTGAAGAAATAAAATAAAATTGGCTATTCTAAACCAAAAACTAACACACATCAGCAAGCACCTCCCTTAAGAGCTTACTATCCACACTCAACTCCTCAAGATGTTTTTTATGAGGAAAGATTTTTTTATTGATCAAAGTGGCTATGATGCTTCTTCTATTTATGAATGGAATATTGATGGTATGTCTGAATATTTAATTCATCAAGTTTTACATAAAATTTTAATGTATGCTTCTGTCTGTAAAGCTAATCGTAATTCTGACTTTACATTTGCTAAATTTGTTATTGCTGGATTTACCGGTCAATTAAGAGGCTGGTGGGATAACTATTTAAGCTCAAACCAACAACATGAAATTTTAACCGCTGTTAAAATAACAATAGACGCTAATGGGGCTATAAATACCCAAGCAGATGTTGTATATACATTAATACAATCTATATTAAAACATTTTGTTGGAGCTGGTTTCCAAAATACTGATAAAAGTAAAAAAATTTTAATGAATTTACAATGTCCTACTTTAACCCATTTTAGGTGGTATAAAAATGTGTTTTTAGCTAAAGTTTTACTAAGACTAGATGCTAATAATGATTTTTGGAAAGAAAAATTTATTTCAGAATTACCTAGTTTATTTGCTGAAAAAATAAGGATTCGCTCAAAGCAAAGGCACGGTGGATTTAAAATCTCTTATGAAAATTATACTTATGTAGAACTAATTTTGGAATGTATTTCAGAGGGATTAGCTCTCTGTAATGATTTAAATCTTAAAGCTCAGCTTAAAAAACAAAGACTAACTGGAAGAAAAGAACTAGGTGAATTTTGTGACCAGTTTGCCTACAGTCTTGATATCCCAAAAGATAAATCTTATAAGAAAAAACCCTATCCTAAGACTTATATAAAAGACAAAAAAAATATATAAAAAGAATTATGATAAAGAAAAATCTAATAAACCCACTAAAAAATATAAAAGACGGGATAAGAAACCTCTTATTAAATGTTTTAAATGTGGAAAAGAGAGTCATGTTGCCTCTAAATGTTTAGTTAAACAACAAATTAATGAATTAATTAATGATTCAGATCTTAAAGAAAAATTTTTAAAAATTGTGTTAAACTCAGAAAGTGAATTAGATGAATTTTCTAATAATTCTTCTGAAGAAAATCCCTGTGTTAATGAAATCAGTAATTCATCTTCTGATAACGACCTTTTCACACAAGATAAAGCTTGTTCCTCCCCATTGTCAAGCAGAAACTAATTATTACAAATCTATTTTAGCCATGAATGGATTAAATCTAAACACTTTGACGAAGTCACAAAATTTTATTATTGATCTTATTGATACAATTCAAGACCCAGACTCTAAAAAAAAAATTATTGAACAATATTTGCAAATAAATCCAGAAGAAAAAAGTGATAAAGCAGTCCTATCACCAAACTTGTCTCTATCGTATTCTTTAAAAGAAATTTTTAAAAGATCTGAAAGCGACATGGAAGATAAACCCTTCTACACAAAAGAAACCCCCCTTTCTACGATTCAAAATTTACTAAAAGAAATGCTAGTAGTCAAAAGGGACATTGAGGGTTTGCAGGCTAGAGTCTTAGCCTTAGAAAAGTTGTCCATAAAAGACAACAACAATAATGTTGATAAAACATCAACATCCTATTCCTTTAACAATGACTATTTAAATACATTAAAAGATATAACTTTTCAGAAATAGTATGTTAAAGTTATTTTAGTAATAAATTCTGAATTTACTATTGAAACTATTGTTTTAATTGATAGTAGAGCAGATATGAACTACATAAAGACAGGATTAATTCCTACTAAATATTTTGAAAAAACTACTCAGTCAATAAGTATTGCTGATGGTTCAGCACTAAATATAAATTTTAAACTTTCTAATGTTTTGATATGTAACGAAGGAATTTGTATTCCTACAACTTTTATGCTCATTGATAATTTAAATCAATTAACTATTTTTGGAACACCATTTTTATCTTTAATCGAACCTATTGAACGAATTGACTCTAAAGGAATTTTGACTACTATAAATGGTCAACAAACATTGTTTGAATTTATAACCCCACCTCAAATAAAATTGAGCAATCAAGTTATAGAAAATAAATTAACTATGTTATCTTCTACTAATAGATGCTCTAATTATTCTGAAAGTTTTATTGCAGAATCTCAGCAAGAAGTTGCAGAAATGAATTCTCTCCAAGATTCATTTTCTTTAATTACTATTTATAATTCTCCCGAACTTCTTGACTGTATTTGTGATCATGCAGGTGAGGATATATTTAGTTTTGCCTCAACCTGACAAAAGAACTATTGCAAGGTATCAGTATGGTGCCTTTATAGCAATGCTATGGAAGATCAACTAACTAATGATGTTTCTATTTTTCTGCTAAGAATTGCAAGAGCTAAAAGAAACTCTTCTAATTTTTGTATTATTCTTGAAATAAACAACTGGTACTATGACTGGAGATATAAACAACGGCTGGAAACTCTGGTTCCTGAAGACTTTTGTCAGGACATGTTAACTAAGCTTGGTGGTATAACGGTTCGAACTCACTATTCTGCATATAAACATGCAATCTATTTTATTGAGTATAAAAATTCTTTTTATGCATATAAAAATGCATATTATTTCGATCTATATAAGGATAATTATCATAAGGCATATAAAGATGCTACGTGTGTTTTCCCTACTAAGAAAAAAATATCATATAAAGGTGATAAGGAAAATGCTAACTCTTTTAAAGTTGGTCCTTCTCTTTTGTCAAATAAAGTTGACAATAAATATCTTCTGTCTAGAGATAAATCTCTCTCTATAATTTTCACTATAGCTCCATATAAATAGGAGAATATTTTAATGTTTCTTAACATCATTAAAAGGATATATCCTTTTGATTCTATTAAAAAATTATTTGACCTATATAAAGAAAAAGGTCTATCCTTAAAGGATAAAACTAATTTGGCTACGTCAATTACTAATTTCTTTCAATGTCTTATAGACATGGGGAAAGAAGAAGGGAATTTTGAAGAATTTCTTGAAAAGGAAAATTCTCAAAGTTTAGCTACTAATTCTGTTATCCTCATTACCAGTATAAATACTGGACTTAATCCCCTTAAAGTTCTTAAAGAATAGATAAAGTGAATCAACCCCCATCTAAATTCTGAGCAGCTTAAAGTTGCAATATTGGAGGAATTTCATCTTCAGGTTTTGACCACATTTGGATTTGGCAGAACTATGAAGAGGGATATCACTAATACTCCAATCAGTGCCATAAACGGCAAAGGGAAAATGAAAGTTGAGGAGGATAGGAACGAGTTAATTCCTATTAACTTCGATGACGACTTTCTAAAGTCCCTGGGATATATCCCTACTAAGAATGATTTTAAAATTATTGGAACAATGCTAAACTACAGTATGGTAATGTTAAATTATGATAGGGAGATATATCTCCGTGATGATAATAATGTTAATATCTTGTATAAATTACTCCATAGGAAATAATTGGATAAACCCGAAGTTTCGGATAAAACTGATCCTATGGAAGTGACGCACGCCCTGACGTCACCATACATATATCAGATAAATCTGATGTTTCGGACAAATCCGACCTTGAAGAAGTGACATATGTCATGACGTCACTAAAACTGTGAATAGTAAAAAAATGTACAGTATTTCTTACGTATGTAATGACGCCAATGTGCAGTTGTGAATAGTATTTTTTGTTTTGAAATCTGGACTTCACGTCCGCCCTCTATATAAAGGGGTGCAGGCCCCGCATGTGAAGCATCGCCCCCTGATATCATTTCCTACATACACCGCTCCCTTACTACCCACTCGCACCTACTCTTTCTCTCTCCTTTCTTGCATCCTCTCTGAACCACTCTCTTGTAAAAAAGTCTTCTCCTTCTTCCACCTTCCACCTACGCCTGTAAGTATCTTTTGTAAAGAAGCTTTCATATAATAAAAGTCTCTTTTGTATAGTTTGTCTCCTATATATCTATATCTATAGTAGTTTAATATAGCTACTGCGATCCTCCGTATTATTGAAGTCTTAGCCTTAGAAAAGTTGTCCATAAAAGACAATAACAATAATGTTGATAAAACATCAACATCCTATTCCTTTAATAATGACTATTTAAATACATTAAAAGATATAACTTTATATTATATATATTATTATATTATATTATGTACTATATATTAGAATAATATATAATATATATTATACATATATATATTATATATTATATTAGTATATAGGTATATACTAATATATTATAAATTATAATATATTATATTTTATATTATATATATATAGAGAGAGAGAGAAAAAAAAATAATTACGAAATTTGTTGTTAAGGAGACTCGATGGACAGACCTCATTAAAGTCAAAAATTGTTCTCCTTGTTTCCAAAATTTTCAAAGAAAACTCTGAAAACAAGCTACACTTGTTTTCTGTTTCTTTGACTCAAATCTCATTTTTTTTTGGAAAATTTTGAGAACAAAAATGCTAAACAAACAGGTTTTGAGTGTTTTTAAAATTTTGAGAACAAAAAACTGTTTTGCAGAACATAACCAAACAGGCTTGTAAATTTTTTTTTTCAAACGGCCATGGTTAGTTTTTACCACTTTAACTAATTTTTATTTTCTTTGATTAAAAATAAATTATTTATGCCGAAATTAGGGTATTATTTAAACATAAAATAAATAAATCTTATAAATATTCAATATATCGATATTTGACAATTTTGATGCAATAAGAAGATGTCACATGGCAGAATCCGAAAAAAAAGTAGAGTTAATCGACTACAACCATTTTTTAAAAGAGAAATAACTAACTAAAGGATGATATTCAATAACCGTTGATGGAAACAAAATCGTCAAGAACAATGACTATAAGAAGACATGTAGTGGAGAGGACGAAACATACATTCAAACCCTCACAAAACCCATGATCTGGTCATTTTTAAGAGTAATGTTAGATTAATTTTAAAAGGCAGTTGCTACTACAACCAAGGCCATTAATCCAGTCTTTTCTATAACCATAGTCTCTTCGATTGAATTAATAAAGGAATTCTCTTTTATTAGTTTCGTGTATTGTGGTTTGTCCATTAAAATTCATCCAAGATAGTTCTAAAATAAGGTATTTGACCCTCTCACAAATAATCGCTTGAAAATTGTTTGTCGATTGAGTTTCTTCCATCTATAACAACAGATTTTAGAGTAACAATCTTTTAACAAGTTCAATGGAACAACATTACTAACTTTGATCAAGAAAAATGGTTCGAACAAGGACACAAGACGAGATTGTGTTTGGTACTATTGAAAATATGGAAACAACACCAATTAATGGCAATCATGAAGCAAGTTTGAGTACCAACCCAGTGAAAACTACAAATCCAAGAAATGGCCAAACCATGGCCAGGATAATCTACAGATACAAAAATTTGTGCAAAATCTGAAGTAGGTATTGCACAATCCTACTTTTGGCAGTAGGCAAAACATAGTTAATGTTATGCATAAGTTAATAAGTGTCCAGACACCAATGTCAGGACCAATTAATAAAAAATCGACAACTATGGTTATAAATAAAATAGTATAAGAAATAAACATCGATTATGTGATACTTCCTGTAGAAAATCAGTGACCACCACCAATGGTTACTAACAAAAAGACCAGACCAGCCACACCAAAAACATTTCGATGTGGTGTTTGATAGGGAATCTGTTGAAAAGTTACCTAATTTCTTCCTGGGGGGAGAAATGGGTTAAGAATGACCCCTGAATTTCCTAAAATAGGTCATTAGAGGCATGCCAAGCCTCCAATGGAACCCATAAAGAAATTTAACTCAAGGGCAGTGGCAACCCTTTGACCAGTTTAAAAACATATAAGACCACCAAAACATAGCTTTTAATAGGAATCAACTTGTAGAGATGATTCAAGACTTGTATGGCTATAGCCTTAGAAAAACTAAGAGACCTGTTTTTAGAAAATCGTATCCACCATGGATTGACTATGAGGAATTTCCAAGGGAATATAAATCTCATAATTCCATCTTTACTCTGGTGAAGAGAATCAATCCACAATAGAACACATAGGCAGATTTACTTTCCAATGTGGGGAAGTCGAAAACAATGGGAATCTAAAAATAAATTTATTCCCACAATCTTTAACAAAATAGCATTTGCTTGATTTGTAAACTTGTCTGCCAATTCAATTCAAACTTGGCAAAGAAATGGAAGAATAACTTCAAACTCAATTCTTTAGATGATGTGGTAAGAGAATTCATTGATAAGGATCTCCAATTCAGCACCAGAGGAGAATGAGGTGTACAGATCTATAATGATTTTGAAACAAATATTCGATGGTGTAGACCCAGACATATTTAAGTTGCAGGAAAAGTACCAGCACAGTCCCCATAATTTTTCTAAAATCAAGAGAAATCCAAGAAGCACTAGTTACCAATGTCAAGCCAAGAAAAAAAGGCTACAAGGGATAGACCCATCTGTTGGACCATCAATGGCCAAGGAGAGTGTTTGACAAAGAATCAAAAAACAAGAACAACAAGAAAAACATAGTCGAAAAAGGAAAGATGATTTGAGATCATCACAAATGTTAGGTCTAGAATAGTAAATCCCCTTGAAACTCATGATGAAAAATGGCACCACAGTTAACACCCAAAATTTCCATCTAAGACATGGTACCAAGTACTCAGCAGAACCCAAAAAAGGAGGGAACAAAGGAAGTTTGCTGCTTGGATGAGCTGGAGAGATCTTACTCCTATTGAGGCCTATTCAGGGCCAAGTTCATCAATTGGAAAGAAAAATCTCACATGGACCAGAGAATAACAAAAGGAGATCAAAGAAGTCCAAACAAAGCAAGACGTCCTTGATCATAAAGATTGCTCAATTCAAGTAGATATTGGGTCTATCTGAAGAAGAACCAAAGAAGATGCCATAAAATCCATCAACAAAAGGAAAAGAGAAAGTAGAAGAAGACAAAGGCATGCTTTCATATGAGGATTTTATGGATTTTGAAGATATAGAACCTCTCCTCAGAGATGATGAAGTATGCAACATGCTATTGGCTCTACTTGAAACATTCAAGGCTAAGTTAGGAAAACCAACCCAACTGGTAGGAAATGTGGAAGCTAACACTGAGTTATTAATAGTCTTTGTAGAAACTGTATAGGAATTCAGACCTAATGGATAGAACAAGGCTAAGCATAGAACAAGGCAACTAGGAGACATATAGAGTAATGTTACATTCCCCTAGAAAGGAATTGGTCAAACATTTGAGACCATTGTACATTTAGGCCCACATCAATGGCCAACTAGTCAGCAAAGTTTTGATTGACAATGGGACGGTGGTCAACATCTTGCCTTCAAGGATATTAAAAGTTCTAAAAAAATAGCAGAATACCTGATTCATATTGACTTCATAGTCAGTAATTTTGTTGGAGGATCATCCTCTATAAAGGGAATTTTGATTGTGCAATTGTGCGTAGGCAACAGAAAAACCACCGTAACATTCTTTATGGTAAATTCATCATCTAACTTCAATACTCTCATAGGAAAGGATTGTATACATACCAATGGATGCGTGTCGTCAGCCCTGCATCAAGCACTGATCTTCCTGTCAGAAAGTGATAATGAAGGAAGAAAGGGGATGGAGGCGCATTGAGCAGATACTTACCCTTTTTATGAAGATGCATATAATGTGGAGGCTTAATTCTATTACAAGGATTTAACTTCTATCGGGCAGAATGGTTGCAAAATCCAATTTAACGAGTATATTGAGGAAAGCTTGAATCAGATCTGCCATGACTTGGCTATATTTGGGTTTTTTCAGCCTAAATTGGAAAGTGAAGGATCCACAGAAGTTTAACAAATAGGATTTGCAAGAGGTCCTAGGATGGTAAAATGGTTGCCATTAAAGCCATGCTAACAATGTTATCATGATATACCTTGGGAGAAAATGAAGGCATTAAGTGATGCCTTTGTTGATTGAGCTAAAATGTAGAGAATTAGTCCAGAAAGTAAGAGTCATGATAAATGGTTGCAAAAAAGGATGACCAAATAAACTGGATATCTAATGATAAGTTGTACACCAGAGGGCTCTTCAACGAGTCAAGGGGATACTTGCTAGCGCCTCCAAGCATAGATGTCATAAGAGATCGGGGACAAGCCATTTAGTATTTAAGTAAGAGGATTGAATAGTTTTAAGTGTATTTCCTCTGTAATAGGGAATTCTTTGTTTGGTTTGTATCTTTTAAGCCATGGAATGAAAACTTTAATTTATGTCCATTCATTATTTGCAACCACTGTTTGATAGTTTCGATAATTCTATCGTGTAATGAATAAGGTTGTGGGCCATAGATAAGAAGATATTTTCTTTGTATTAATCAAAAGACCAACTAGCCAAGTTACAAATATGCAAGATTATAAAAGCAGTCAGAGTAAATAGTGTAGCCTCCTAAAATGTTAAAGAAAGTAGAGCATGAAAGTGTCATATTCATTTGATAGTAGTTTTAATTGTTGTTAGGCATGCTTCAAACTTTTTGCTACAGCCAACAGTTTACCACTGTCATCCTAGTAGTTAGTCAGCAACTCCTTAATTTCAAAAGTAGACTCTCACTTTCTTGCCTTATTTTGGTTATGTTCTCAACTATCTTTAACAATTTCTCTCTAAGTTCCATTTTTCCAGTAGTAAGATGGCATCTTGTTGCTTTAACTTGTCCTTACTTTCATTATTTAAAGTAAGTTGAGGGGAAAATTCTTTCACATAATCAATAATGCCTATCTTACTCTTCATTTTATCTTGGAAATAACAGGCTTGTTAGATTTTGGTCTGAAGATGAGTGCTCATATAAGCCACTTGTTGTTTTTGTTATTTTGTGAAATAAGTAGACAAAACAGCAAAAAATTTAACCAGGAAGGAGATTATGGCAGAGGAGTCGTCTTAGATAAGTTGATCGAAGGAAAGCTCAAGTTGTTTGAAGAAATGTGAGAACTCTTGCTTCAGAGCTTATTTGATAGGAGAAAGAGAGAGAAATACTAGAAGTAGACACAGAGTCCACTGTGTTTATAAATTCATCTGCTTTTTGGTAGATAGCCTCGATATCAAAATCTAAAATTGAGATATGAGATATAGATTCTGCCATTGACTGTAAAATAAAAAAGACGTTGGTTGGTGAAATGCAAGAAAAGACATACGAAAAATGAAGCAATAAAAAGATTGCTAGAAAATTACTTCGTTCATAGAAGAAAAAGATGGGAAGGACTTCTTTAATAGGATCATTAGGAGGAATTGGCACAGGAGGACCTTCAAAGACAATTTCCTCAAGGATAGGACTTTGATTAGTAGAAAGGCTCTGTTGAGCAAGATCCAGATGAGGAGACTCAGCTTGACTTTTAATGTGGAGTACATGAGTTATAATGGTAGAGTCTTCACAAGCAAGTTCCCTAGGAATGGTATGAGCCTCGATAGGAGAATTTTGTTGAGAAGGTGCTGGTTGACCTTCAATAGGAAAAAGGGGCATAAATTAACTCACAAGAGTAGCAATTACTATAGTTACCACTGTGTTGTCTCCTTGATTCTCTGAAATGACAGTATTTTCTTACCTTTAAGGAGTTGGGGAAGATTGCTCAAGATTACTATGCTATGATGGAAGAGTTAGTTTTTTACCCCCCTCTAAAAGATAAGAGATTGGAACATTAGAAGGAATGCTTAAGAGAGGAGAGAATGAAGAACATGAAAGATGTGGTTCTTACCTTAGCAGTCACTTTGAACCTTTTTGCCAGTTTGCATGGCCACAGGGATAAGTTTGCTAATCAACATGTCCTCATTGTTGTATAGGGAAGGAATTGCTTCTTTGTCTTCCTTCAAAGAAGGATCAGCTGACAATGGAAATGGAAGATCCTTCCTAGAGGTTGTCTCTTTTCATGTATATAAAGAAGAGGGATTATTTGTCTTCCTGCAAAGAAAAGGAGTTTTTTCAGTATCCCGCTCGTCAATGATAGGCAATGTAGGCACATCAGTTGCTGCTTGAGGAGACTTAACCCTCTTTGAGGGGTGAACAAAAATGTCATGAGCATTGATAGCTGATGGTAGCAATTTCAGAGAAAAAACCTCTTTGCCTTTTTTTTTCTTTGGCTCCTTAATCAAACCAACCTTATCCTTATTTGGATTTACATAAGGAGAAGGGGCCGAAGTAGGAGCCTCAGTTGTTTTCCTTTTTTGACTGGAAGAAGTGTCATTTGTCTGCCAATTGTCAAAACACAACTTATACACTTATTCGTCTATGGAACTGATGAAAATTAAGGCTGAAATATTCTATCACCACTCTGAATGAAATGAAGATTGAGATGGGCTGGTGAAAAAAATGAGAAAATCTAAAAGATTCTAATGATTTCTCATAAGCCTGAGAGATTTAGTGAACTAGAACATCTAATGTTATTTTTACTCTCTCACCTACATGCTCATCGATAGAGGGATGCATGCAAGGGAAAAAATGTTTTGAGTCAGGCTAAATTGACTAGGATTGTAGCTCTCGAAACTACATATATAAAATTTAGAGGTTGATAAATATCATGTAGATAACAAGGAAACATGACATTATCCCAGAAAATACGTTGCAATTCGTTAGCCTTTTCAGAGGAAGTGTCTGGATCAACAAAGAAAGATTCAAGGAGGGAAGAAGAATAGAGGAACTCAAAGAAAGGAGTATATAAAGAGTTTGGTCTATCTTTGTTGAAAGTGAAAAAAGCTTTCAGATAAGAATTGAAAATTTTCTTTGTGTATAAGAATAAGGAAGATAGGAATCAATGAGCACAATTTAGAATTTCAAACTTGGGCCTAGGAAAAGACTCCGAGGCCAAACTTCAGGGAAATATGCATAGAGCCAAGCTTGAAAGAGCCAGAACCCCCTCCCCCAACATCTGAGTGTGATCCTATTTTCTATCAAATTAAAAAGGGGTCAAGCTTATTTCTTTTAGCCAATTGGATGGCTACTCCCATGCATTCCTTTGTTACTTTAAAACCAGGAACACACAAAACGAATTAAAAGAGCCAATGAAAAAGAAAGAAAACATGTTCCACAAATTAAAGGGCAGGAGTTTGAGAAGCAAAGAAGCAGTTGATGAGTTCACTATACGCTACACTAGAAGGTATATTGAAAAGTCATGACCAGTAACAGTAGACACGCAAGTGTTCACCTTCATACCTTTCGATGGGATCTTGACAGATGAACAATATCTAGTATCGTTGGAGACATCATACCAACAGAAAGAAGCATGGCATTGTATGACTAGGACCAGAAATATGTGGCGGTGCCACTTAGCCACTAATTCATGTGCATTTCACAAGTGGAGAGCTTAATCATCTCAAAGATACTTTAGCATCTCCATTGAGGGGCATAACGGGGCTCTAACTTTGCAACCCAAGTGACCTAACGTTGATCAGGGTAAATCCACAAACAAAGTGGATTAGTTCCCTAATTCCATGATTTCCATAGGAGTTGGGATTGATTCAGAATTAGAGTTCCACCTTCATGAATAGGGTAGTGGTTTAAGAATCCTTCACAAACATTCGACTTGAAGAAGGGATCAAGATCAAGAGTCCCACTAGAACTAGGGTTAGTAATTAGAATCCTATGATCTATAAAGTCATGTGTTGTTTGCTTGATGTCAATAAGAGATCTCAGTGAGAAAAGGATTTTCATAGGAAGATGAAGATGGAGGGTTTTGCTTCTTTGGAGCCACTCAAGCACTAGAAAGAGTAATCTCTAGAAGAGAAGGAGGATAGGAAGCAAGAAGCAAACAAAAGAATGCGAAATGAACGGTAGTAACTGCTCATTCATTTGGGTTATTAATGAAACCCAATTAAATGTGGGGCATTATTTAGACATAAAATAAATAAATCTTATGAATATTCAATGTATCGACATCTGGAAATTTGGATGCAATAAGAAGATGCCACGTGGCAAAATTTGAAGAAATGTGCGAGATGATCAGTCACAACCATGTTTGAAAAGAGAAATAAGTAACTAGAGGTTGTTATTCAGTAATTGTCAATGAAAGAAAAACTGTCGAGAACAATGGCTATAATAGGGCATGTAGTAAAGAAGATGAAATATTCAAACCCCCACAATACCCACGACCTAGGCATTTTTAGAGGTAGCGTTAAATTAGTTTTAGAAGATAATTACTACTACAATCAAGACTATTAATCTAGTCTTTTCTGTAAATGAAGTCCCTTCGATTGAATTAATAAAAGACTTATCTTTTATTAGTTCCTTGTACTGTGTGTTTGTCCATTAAAAATAATCCAAATAAATTCTTAAATAAGACATTTAAACCCATCACAAACAATCATCTAAAAACTGTCTATCGATTAGATTTTTTTCGTTGATAACAATATATTTTAGAGTAACAGGTATTTATGAGAGATAAATACCTCATAGCTTGACCCAAATAAAAATATCAAACAAGGGGATATTACACGAATCTCCTCATATGGATATTTACAAAGAAATGAAGGCCAATAATAATGTTTCATCGGAAAATAATTAAATAAAATTAAAGATTGAACTATGAATGTTTATTTAAAAAAATGAACTATAATATGAATATTTTATGGGTGGATACCAAACCCCATAGTCTCCATTTCTAATAGAAATAGATTAGTGTTATGAAGCATATAGATTATATGAATATTCACAATATTCCTAATAGATCAAGATAATAAGATTTTTTTTTTGGATTATCACTTCTCTTAGATTTTATTCTCTTAATGTTGTTGTTTAGAATTAATTTCTCAAATGGTAATGCTACACAACCCAAAAAGTTGTAACCTAAATGCATATCATATCTTGGATTAGTAGGTTCTATCAACTTTTTTAGTGGGACCCACTCATCCAAGGGATGATATGCACTTGTGTTACAACTTTTTGAATAATATTTAGGTTGTGTAACATTTTCCAACATAATTTATTTATTTGTCCTCTTTCTCATCCATTGTTTTTCTTTTATATTGGATTTTTTCAAATTTAAAGGCTTTCCTCTCTTACTAGGGAGGAAAGTATTGTCCACAGGTGGCATTCATTCTCTCTAATGTAGAGGAATACACTATTTTAGCGTATGACAATTGATGATACCAAAAAAATATATAGCTCGAACAAGTCAGGTCTGGAGAGTAAAAGTCGAGCAGGTCAATTTGGCTTATGCTGAGCTAATCTGGTCAAACCAAGAAAGCTCAAGTTAGGTCGGCCAAACCAGCTCAGGTCAAGTCAGGTTAGCTCACGTCAGGTCAAGTCAGCACAAATCAATGATTATCAAGGTCAACAATGAGATTCTAGAGAGACAACAAACAACAAGGAAACTACAAGAAAGGGTAGAAAAGGACTTTCGCCATCAAACCCTACCTTGGACTATAAGTCACACTGCTTTATCTCAGAAGTTGTAAACTCACGTATAGGTTCTCAAGCAAGTAGTAATTCTTGGTAGAGTCCAAGGCTAATCCATAGGGAGATGGGAATTTCGGAGTGAGAAAAATGATTAATAAAAAAACTATGTTGTGTGTTTGAGAGAGAGAGTGATTTGATAATTGAACTTTAAAATAAATAAACTACAATTGCTTAAGAAAAATAATTTGGTAAAAATACTAAGACATTGGGTACTATTTCAATAACACTTGGGTAGCAAATTAATCCTAACTTTCAATCTCAATTGGGAAATAATTAGGAAGTGAACCCAATTCAAAGACTTGACAATAATTAATTAGGAAATTATCTAGAGTATAATCAATGAGTTAGTCTAAATGAATCCAAACATTCAATTGTTAATTACAAGTATTTAACATGCCCGAAGTCAATGATAAATTAAGCAATTAACCAATCAAACATTCAAATTCATAAAAAGCAACAAATCAATTAATTGAATGAAAACTCTAATAATTCAACCCAAGCATGTACATCTAGCTATTTAACTCAAAGGAAATCTCAAGCATCCATCATAATTAGCATAATAATTCAAGAGATTATATAGAGAGAAAGCTTTACTAAAATAAGAGGGATCGAATTATTAAAGTAATCATCTAATGAAGAACATAGGATTAATTTACATACCCAAATCAAATGAAACCTCCTCTAGTCTTATTATAAGAGATTAGTCAGCCATGGAAGATGTGCTAATCAAAAAATTAAGGATTAAAATTAATGGAAAATTTTCCAAATATAGTAAAAGCTTTTAAAACTCCCAAGAAAAAGCTAGAGTACTTTTCCAAAAAGAGGAAGATGAAGTCAACCTCATGTCATTGGGTTTTTTTGATTGGTTGGGAGCAAAGACACACGTCCGGACGTAGCCTTATGATGTCTGGAAGTGGCAGACGATTCAACATGAGTCCATACGTGGAATAAGTGACGTACGAACGTGGCCTTCTGGGAGCTTAGCCTGTTTCTGCCTCTGATGCAACACCTTACATTCAGACATGGATAAATGACGTTCAGACTTGTCCTTTAGAACTTCAATCTTCAATTTTCTCTTTTTCCTTTGTGTTGTCCACTCTCATGTTTGCCTATTTGCTTCCTAATCTTGGCATTTCACTCGTAAAATAGACAAACACCACTTATATCATGATAAAATCAAATATAACATTAATTTCATATAATTATGTCCAAACCTGTGACAATTAGCCCATAAATGATAGGATAAATATGCAATATTTAGGGGTAATCACCCCCCAATTAACTCTTACTAGTCCCTAAGAAGAAGCAAAATAAGAAAATAAACTAAACCTATATGTACATTCACTTCTATAGAACTCACGATTGCATTTAGCTCATGCAACAAATCTTTAAAACCCTAGGTAATACTTAGTGAACGAGTTTAATCTCGTGAAGGTTAATAGTGATACTACCCATAAACATCGAATGTCAATAAATATCAAAATAATAATTTCATAATACAAATGAACATCACAATCCAAAACCTTAGAGTCATATACAATCAATAAGCATTTGTAAATCAAGATATGGAATACGTCGTTGTATGAAAGTATACACCTATTAAATTACAATGAAAACTCGTGTGCAGTGTAAAATAAATGTACCAAATCAACAATCCACCAAGTGCTTACCCATACAACTTCAATTTATTCGCTTTAATGCCAACCCTCACAAAGTATACTTCTCTAAAAGAATCTTTCAGATTATAGTAGTTCATCACTCATAATTCACATGTGAGTATAAGATATTTAATTCAAAACAAAGTGATGCCTACATGTTAGATACAATAAATGGTAATTGAAAGAAATGACTTTAGCATGGTCCCATGAAAGGAAACCAACCATCAATATACAATAACTCCTATCTCTATCATTACTCACATAAGTCATGCATCACTAATTTTTTTTAAAGGGGTGAAATACGAGGACGTCCTAGGAGGTCATTCATCCTATTACTACTCTCGTTCAAGCACGCTTAACAGCGTAGTTCTAATGGGATCTGGTGCATTAGTGTTGGTATGATTGCACTCATGCATTACTAATATACTCTTGGGATCAAATAGTACTTTGCTAGTTTATAATGGGACCTTGGGATTTAGTTTAATGAAATGAAGGATTTACAAGGATTCAAAGAGGTATCCCTAGATAAAGCATTACATTATACAACCATTTCCATGTAACTCATAACCATTCACCCCTTCACCCCTTGAAGCACAATGCATATATTTGCTCAAATCTCCTCTCTTGTTTTCAACAAATTTTCTATCTTCAAAGATAGGCATTTTATCTCCTTTTTTTATACTTTTTTTTCCTTTTAAAGTAGTTTTCACATGTAAATATCACCAACATGCACAATTTCATCATTTTTAATCTTAAATCATTTAAATCTTAGTTATAAAGTGATGACTTTGATTTTTCATCGATGGTTAATCCTGCCTGTGTAATGCTTAGACCTCATTTATACAATCTAAATGCTTGCCATGCTAGTCTATTTCTTATCTTCAAAGCTACAACAATGTAAGTTTTGGTTTAGTTGAATATCATATGTTTGAGAGTGTTTGAATACAACTTCGGACATGAAAAAGTAAAGAATCAGAATGTTTGGTTATGGTGGGTTGATCCCTGGGGATTAGCCTGAGGGTTAGCCAATTGTTTTTCTATTGATTACAATCCATACAAATTTTGTTTTATCACACTTTCAAAAATCACAAAAACTCTATGTTCGCTCATGCACATCACCAATTGAATTCCGTCCGTCCCCTAAGGAAACAACCTTAGATTTATCCAAGTTACTACACTGTAATAATTTTTCTATACTTGGGAAGTCTACTATTACATTTTAAGAAGAAGTGATTCAATCACATATAAGATTAACAAGAATGTCCTTATAGAGAATGGTTTGACACTTATAAACCCTATATTAAAGGACTAGTTCTAATGGGTAATTTTACAGTTTGTAAGATTGTTGGAGTTGAGATCATTAAAATTAAAATATTTGATGGTATGGTGAGAACATTGGTTGATATACGACATGTCCCTGATCTTAAAAAGAATTTAATTTTTTTGTATTCACTTAATTCAAGTGGGTTTCCCCTTCACGACAACATATGGGGTCCTAAAAGTTTTCTAATGGACCATAGTTGTTATTAAGGTGAAAACCCGACAAGGAAATTTGTGGACACTAATAGGAGTAAATATTGGGTGTGACCATCCAATAAGAAAAGAACAAAAAGTGTAAAATATGACCCACTTACTATTATGGAGGTGGTTATGTATGATATGGCTGGGTGGTTATGAGTTTTAGTGGGACCAATTTGTTGATTTGTTTATCTACTAATAGACCGTTATACCATGTGACACTGCTGGCATGGTGCACCCAATTATTTGCCACTAGTAGGGAGTACTATTATAGGTGGAGCACCTATAATCATTCCATTGGATCCAGATACCGATGACACTTTTCAATGTCATTTATGCCTTGGCCATATGAGTGAGAGAAATGTTTGCTAGAACTTCAACGACCCAATCTCCTTGATGGGTAAAAATTTATAAACTTAATTTTTGTAAGTATTGCTAATATAGAAAACAATGCGGGGTTAGCTTCAAAATGGGACAACATACAAGCAAGAATGTGTTGAAATACATCTACGCTGACATGTGGGGACCCATGATAGTTCCATCCAAAGGTGGAACAGTATATTTTGTGACATTATTGACGACTTCTCCAGGAAGGTTTGGGTCTACTTCATGAATCACAAAAAATAAAGTGTTAATAAATTCAAGTAGTGAAAACAAAGGTTGAAAAGGGGACGGGAAGACAAGTCAAGTACATG
This sequence comes from Ilex asprella, assembly GCA_023539305.1. Classification (NCBI taxonomy): domain Eukaryota; kingdom Viridiplantae; phylum Streptophyta; class Magnoliopsida; order Aquifoliales; family Aquifoliaceae; genus Ilex; species Ilex asprella. Next base: position 19,791,717 of record CM042187.1, read on the forward strand.
CAGATGAACAACAAAATGTAATATACACTCTGGGAATTCAAAAGTCATTGCAAGACAAAAGAGATCTCTAGGCATTATTCTACACCAGGTAGGCCAAAAAAATGGAGTAATAAAAATAATGAATAAAAACCTTTTGGAGAGAGTAAGATGTATGAGAGTCCATGTAGACTTGCAAAAATCATTTTGGGTTGAAGTTGTTAACATGAAATTCTATGTTGTTAATAGGTCACTGTTTTCGAATGTTAATGTTAAAGTCCCTAAGAAGGTTTGGACAGATAAACAGGTTAATTATTCTAATATTAGAAGATTTGGTTGTTTGACCTATGTTCACTTGCATGAGTAGTAGAGATCCAAGTTGGACCCAAAGCCCAAACAGTGCAAATTTGTTGGGTTATGAAAAATGCGTGAAGGGGTGTAAACTTTGGGATCCGGTTGCATAAAAGGTGTTAATCAGCAGGGATGTCATTTTCAATAAAGAACCTACGCTTATTTTAAACATGGAGGAAACCAATAAATAGGTGGATGCTCATGCAGAAAAAATCTTATTCGATGTAGAGCCAAATGAAACAAAGGGGCCCAGTGGAAATGATGACGCACTAACATCTTCTCAGGAAGATACATGTGGTAGTGATGACATGTAGCAGGAACTCATTACTTTTGCTGCTGGAAGGGAAAAAAGGACTCATAAGGCAACCAGTCAGATATGATTTTAAAGACATAGTTTCTTTCACACTAATTGTTGGTAGTGGAGACCCATCTTGTTTTTAAGAGATAGTCTCAAAACTGACGAAAGTGAAAAAATGGATACGAGCAATGACGGATGAGATGAAATCTCTACACAAGAACAATACTTGGGAGTCGATTGAAAAACCCAAGGGGCAAAAGGTGATTGGTTGCAAATAGGTATATCAGAATAAGGAACCTATATGAAAAAACGAAGGAGAAAAAATTAAGGCACAACTTGTTGTCAAGGGTTATAGGCAAGTGGAAGGAATTAATTATACTGAAGAATTCAAGGAGCAAGGTAAAGAGCATCTGGTATGGATGCTAAAAAAGATCTCTTTATGGGCTGAAATAGTCTCCTTGAGAATGATATAGGAGGTTTGATTCATTTATGGTGTGTATTGACTACATGAGGAACAACTATGATAGTTGTGTTTATTCTAAAATGTTTGGCGATGTTTCTTTTGTTATTCTAATGCTTTACGCAAATGACATATTGATGAGCATAAAATATTGCACATTATTTGTCTCTTTGCACCCATTTTATATTTGCTTTTGTGGAGAAAATGGGGGAAATTGCATTTAATCTATCAACTAATGGAGTTTTGTGTGATTATAGGTAAAGAGTATGTAATGACGCGCATTAAACCTTCCATCAAGTGCTTAAAGATAATGAAGAATGAGGGGAGACCTAACGGGTGGCTCGGGATAGCAAGAAATAAAAAAAAAAAGCCTAAATAGGTGAAAACTTACCAGTAGGTTTTGTACACTGGAAATCTTCTACTGCTGCCCCTACCAAAACCTACCAGTAGGTTTTGCTTACTGAAAAAAATCTATCGGTAGGTTTTGTTGACGTTCTATTGGTAGGTTTTGCCAAGAAATACCAGAAAGCTGCAATCTCAACGCTAACTTCTTTGTGGGCCCACCTCTGCTTCTTCCACACATACCCTGACATATTCTATATACAAGCGTCCTCTTTTACACCTAAGGTCTAACTTTGGAAGAAAAATCATGGAAGATGGAGAGAGAGAAAGAGGGTGGTTAGGGAAGAATTCAAAAAGCAAGGCATGGCCTGTCCTTGCTGTAAAAAGGTGTCCAATCCCTTCCTAATTATGCAAGTCAACTCTCACAGACCTTAGGGGGTTATGGACGAAATTGGGACACTCTTACATAGAGAATTCAACTACTCACTTACATTTTAGAGAGAGAAGCTCAAGGAAGAAGATGAAGTTACAGAGACAAAGTTGAATTTTCATTATTTCTTCACCATTTTCAGTGTTGTAAGCCTTAAATTACATGTAATCTTTCCCCTTTTCACTTTAAAATCTTTCATTCAAGTTGTATGCAAGCTTAGCAAAGTATTTCTAGCATTTCAAGTTCTACATTTGAGTATTTGTTTCCAATCTTTGTATTTTGACTATGAATGTCATTTCTCTTGTAGTTTAACTCTTTTCTTGCATTAATACTAGTTCTAGGTTTCATTTCTTCATCATGTCTTTTTACATTATGCATGTTTTTTCTTTGACTATGGATAGCTAATTTTTTAGTTGGCTAACCCAAGAGAAATTTCCTTTTGGGTTTGCTAAATCAACTATCCTCCTTTCTTCCTCGTAGTGTAAAGTGTTTGGTTTGACTAGGTTGAGTGCGGACGTGGTTAGGAGCTCTCGATACATCGTATACTTGTCATAGGGTATGCTTGAGCCTACATCTCCACATTAGTCTCTCACTTCCTACGAATCAATCAAACACCTAGGTACCATTGGTTGAATGAATTGAGTTGATTTGACATTTTCATTGAAATGATCTCTTCGGATTACCCAACCTTGTTTTCTTGCATTTCTATCAAAAAATCCACTCACCAAAACACAAAATCAACAGATTTTATTTCTTTACAAAATCACATTCACCACAATTCGACCAACCTTCCATGAGGAGATGACTTTGGAATACTCAATTCGAAGTAAAACACGATATTGTAAGTCTCTCTACACTTAGAGAGCACTTTTGCACACACACACATTTTCATTCACACACACGTTTTTCCCATTTCTAACATCGAACCTAAGGGAGAGTGATACTCTCTTACTCATATAAGCCATATACACATAATCGGGTGTATGTTCAGAGATTAGGGAGAATGAAAAACAAGCACATATTAATTACTTTAACTAATATGCATGAGTTGAATTCGTAAAGTTCAGATTATGGGAGGAATTTGATATGCAAGATCTGGGCGTTGCGAAAAAAATCCTTGGATTAGAAATCTAGAGGGATAGGGAAAAATGCAAACTACGGGTATTACAAAATAAATGTGGAAAATGTGCTAGAGAGGTTTAGCATGGGGTAACTCTAAGCCTATTAAAACTTCTCATGTTAACCACTTTAAATTATCTGCTCGATCATGTTCATCTACAAATGATGAAGTGGAGGAAATGTCTTGTGTGTGCACTGGAAATTCTAATGTATTCCATGGTTTTCAATAGGCCAGACACCTCACAAGAAGTCAATATTGTTAGTAAGTACATGAATAATTAAAGCAAGGGGCATTGGAATGCAACTAAGTGGACATTCAAGTACTTCAGAGGTATAGATAATTTCGGTACCTTGTATCAAAAACTAGATAGAACTGGACATGTTATGGTCTATGTAGATACAAACTAGCTTAAACGGAATATATGAAAAACGTGGAAGCTGCCAAGGAGGCTTTGTGGTTGACATGTTTAGCAAGGAACTAGGATTGAAGTAGGAAAACTTGGGGTTGTATTGTGATAGCAAATGTGCTATTCATTTGGAAAAACATTAAGTTTATCATGCCAAGGAAAAACATATCGACATGAGGTATCAGACTCTCAGAGAGTGGTTGGAAGAAGACAATGTGAATTTGATAAAAGTTCTTACAAAGAATAATGTAGTTGATATGATGACAAAGTCAGTTACTACACAAAAGTTCAACCATTGCTTAGACTTGATCAATCTCTTGCATTGTTAGATTTATGGTACATTCTAAGGCGTGGGGATCGACATCTGTATCAAGATGTGAACCTGATGTTTTAGGTGGAGGCCATTGAATTCTCGTCAAGATATAATTTTTTTGGATAAGGACGCTGATCGTTGCAATTCAAAGTTGGTGAGTGCCAACATTGGTGTTGAAGTAGCAACATAATGGCCAAATGGAAAACATGTGAAGAAGACACCTTATCCAGATATTGACTTTTGCAAATGTGAAAGGAGAAAATGAAATCTTTGTAGATTTCAGGTTTTGTTATTTTGCCATGGATTGTCATGATATTTGCCCATATTCCATTGGGGCCTTCTCCTATAAATAGGTTGTGGAATTCTAATTCTCAACATCCAGTATCACCATTCACTTAGAAAGTGTTTTGAAAAGAAAAAAAAACTTTATTTTTTGTATGGTTTGAGAAGCTTAGTTGAGTGGGTGTACAAGGATGTACAAAAGCTGGAGTTTGGGGTATAAAATTTGAGTAACACGCTTGTACCATTGTACTTAATATTTTTTTCACTAGTTAAAAAGTGACCGATTCATGCCTCGTGGACGTTGACAAAATTTTTACCCAATCACATAACTATCGGTGTTGTATTTTCTTTGAGTGCTTTGATCTATTTTATTTATTTATTATTGTGAGTATTTTCCAGCAGGTGTAATGCAAATTGTATTTTATGCGTGTTAGTTACAGTTTATGAATTTTGGCAAAGAATTCACATTAAAACGAAGATCAAAATAATTAAGTTGGATGTGATAGCATTTGCATGGCAAAGCTAACGACTATGTGATACCATCGTCGCATTGAATACATTCTAGAGAGAGGGGAATATGTGTATTAGATAATCATGAGGCTATCCTATCTACATGAAAGATGGGGAAAGTGAGGGTTTTTTGTCAAATCATTTTCTAGTAATGTTACAACTACCAACATATTTATAAAATTTTATTTTTCAAATTGATAATGGGCGGTTTAAATTTTGGACCCCTTTTAATGCCCAAGACCCTCTGAGTTGACAAGAAGCGGCCCAAGATGCCCATTCAAACATTATTCCTTGGGCTTGAATTGGGTTACAACCCAGTTGCAGGGAAGCTCAGGATTAACAAGCTTAGTACAGGTATCAACTTAAGAGATCGGAGCCTGACGCAAGGTCAACCTAAAAAATGCAACACAACGCATGGACAGGGGATAAGGAAACACTGTTTGGCAGCTTTGATGAACTGAAACCTACAGGTAGTGGAGAAGGATGAAGTATAGCAGATTGCGAGTAGTGGACGCAAAAATGTTCTGGGGACTACAGCGTCAAGATGAAGACAAAGGCAAAGGGGACCACATGATCAACCAAAAAGGATAAACGTAAAACCCTAACTATCAGTAGTATAAATAACTAAAAGTGCTACAGGGCAAGGGAGAAGCACCAAGTAAGCTAACGAGAGAGAAAATCAAACAATACCTTGTAACGACTTCAAGCCAAACTCTCTGCAACAATAAGCGTCCTCTCTAAGCAATTCGAATCCTTAAGAAGCAAGAGTATCTCTTATAGTGGATGTAACCTTAGTCACCCAGTTAAGTCTAATCACTTATACTTTGTCTTTACTTCGTTGATCACCCATAGTATACACCTGCACACCCACACACCCACTCATACATCCATACACTTATCGGACTTCACCCGATCCTATTCTACGACCTAGGCCAAGTAATATTGAGCACCATCAACTTGGCGCTATCTGTGGGAACGATTTTCATTGTTTCTTATTAGTTTTCTCCATCCATTTGGTAGTTTGATGGTTTTTACTCGAAACACGGGTAAAGCTCTCGGGAACCAGTAGACTTTGCAGAACCAGTCGGGAACCATCCTCGAAAACTAGCCGGGCAACCTCCCGATTTTGATGGTGAACCTTTAGAACGATTTCCAGGCGACAGACCCTTTTCTTGCTAACGAGTTGGAAATGTACCGTCAGACCGTAATACAATTGATGAAATAGAACAAGGATCTCATTGCCTTGATTCAGGCACACAATCTTCACCAGGCGTCACTGACGCCCCTTGTGGCTCTTGCACAGCCATCTTAGAACAATCATTCTCTTCAAAGTCATCAAAACTTGCCTTCTCCGAATGGGATCACCGATGTCCACGACCACAGTCATTCCGAAGAAAATCACCACTAGTGATAATTAGAAGAAAGAGTAGATGATGAAGCTCACAACCATGTCAGAGCTGTTCCTAGAGAAGAACGCTTTCCCCCCTCCTCCCCCAAATTCCATGGATCAGTTTCGGGAGAGGAGATTCTGGAAAATCGAGCAAGAACGGGGAAATATAAAAGAAGTGGTGAAGGCTAAAGCCCCTGTGACTATGAATGCTCTGGTCCAGCAAACCGAATCCTTTTTCACAACAGAGGTCTTACACTTCCCCCTACCTTAAAATTTTAAGATGTTGCAGATAGAGGCGTTTGATGGGACTAAAGACCCCGTGGAACACCTCAAATCGTACAAAAATCAAATGGGGCTCCATGGCTATCGAGACCCCATTTGCTTTCAAGCTTTCGCAATCACCCTCAAAGGATCGGCGATAGCTTGGTTTAATAGGCTAGCGCCAACATTGGTATCTTGTTTCTGAGAACTCTCCATTCAGTTCATGTCTCAATTTTTTGGGGCACGAACCTATCGAAAACCATCTTACCATCTCCTAAACGTCAAGCAAGGACCAAACAAATCCCTTAGAAGTTTAATCAATAGTCCTTGAAAGTCAAAAACCTCAATGATAGATTCGCCCTTACCACCTTCATGTCAAGCCTAAGTGTCCAATCCAAGGACTTACTGTTCTCTATCACCAAACACACCCAGGTGACGAAGGCTGAGGTCCACTCCAAGGCCGACAAGTGTGCGTCGACCTCAGTTGAGGGTGAGAAGAAAAAGAAAGATTGTAGCCCGGGAAGGGAAGGAATGAGAAATCAATCCCCGAGAAGGGAGAAAAAGCTAGCCCCCAAAAGGAAGGGAAACATCAGAGACCGCCTAGGACCACCACCTTAAGAGCTCCAGCTATGGTACGTACCAGATCGGCTCACCCTTTTAACGCTACCATCTCTCAAGTCCTCCACGAAGTTCCGGACGAGAAATTCACCAGGTGGCCTCCTAGAATGAAGTCTAATCCTCAGAGGCATGACCCCGTCAAATATTGAGACTTTCACAAAGACCATGGTCACAATACCAAAAACTACATCTAGCTCAAGAAGAAGATAGAGTACCTCATCTAGCAAGGCAAACTGAGGCACTTCGTGGTCAGGGGAGAAAGAGATAGAAATGAAAGAGATTGAAATGGCTGAACTATGGGTCCACCCTAGAAATAAAACCAACACAAGCAAGCCTTGGGGAGATCAGGGTCATTCAGGAGGTTTCTCTAGGGGAGGGGAGTCCAGCTTAGCCAAGAGAGTGCACGCTAGGAGGGCCAGATCAAAATACTTTCTTGACATCCAAATGGTTCGGAAGGCCCCACACCTAGACCCTAAAATAAAAATCTCAGATACCGACTTGGAGGGATACCAGTTCCCCCATGATGACTCCCTGGTTGTAAAAGCTATCATTACAAACAAGGTTGTTCATCGAGTCCTCGTCGATAGCGATAGCTCAGCCAACATTATTTTCCTCCCGACTTTCGAATAACTTGGTGTAGATAAATTCAAGCTCAAGTCCGTGAGGACCCATCTGTTAGGTTTCTCGTGGAAATAGTCATGCCTTTGGGGTGATTCAGCTTGTTCTCACTCTAGGGAACCACCCTTGTCAAGTCACCACCATTGTCCGCTTCCTAGTGGTGGACGCACCCTCAACATACAACATCTTGCTCGGTAGGCCCTCCCTAAAATCTACCAAATTAGTCCCTTCGGTTTACCACTTAGTCATGAAGTTTTCTACTGAAAATGGAGTGGGGTGGTACAAGGGGACCAGTGTGTCGCCAGGGGATGCTATGTTGCCTCAATGAGATAGAATGTGGTAGAGTCTCTCCAATTAGATGACCTGGACATAAGAGATGAGGTCGATACTAGGCCCGCCCCTCGAAGGAGTTAGAGCTTGTTCAGCTAGACGAAGACCCTAGGCACATGGTCTTCATTGGCTCTATGCTAATCCAGGATATTAAAGAGTAGTTGTTTCATTTTTGGAAGAAGAATGTCAATATCTTTGCCTAGAAACAAGAGGATATGAAGGGGATTGACCCCAAGGTTACAGTCCACAAACTAAGCATGTACCCAAACAGTAAGTCAATCAAGTAAAAGAAGAGAAACCCCAAAAAGGTAAAAGAAAATCAATGAAGAGGTGGCCAAACTATTGTGTGCCAAGGCTATCAGGGAGGTCGACTTGGATGGCCAATGTGGTATTGGTCAAGAAGACTAACGAGAAATGGCTCTTGTGCATTGATTTTACCTATCTCATAGTTGACATCATGGCATGGCATGAGCTCTTAAGTTTCATGGACGCCTTCTAGGGCTATAACTAGATTAATATGAACCCCAACGATCAGGAGAAGACATCCTTTGTTATAGAGTAAGAGACTTTTTGCTACCAGGTCATGCCCTTTCGTCTGAAGAATGTCGAGGCCATTTACCAAAGGCTGGTCAACCGTATGTTCCAAAAGAAGCTTGGTTTGACGATGGAGGTATATATAGACAACATGTTGGTCAAGTATCTTAGAGCCGAGCTCCATATCCAACATCTCCAGGAATCCTTCGATATCATGCGATAGTATAGGATGAAATTGAACCAAGCCAAGTGTGCTTTCGGAATATCAACCAGAAAGTTCTTGGGCTTCATCGTGAACAACAAGGGAATTGAGCCCAACCTAGAGAAAACACGAACAGTCATAAAAAATGAAGTCGCCCATCAACACTAGGAAGTACAATGCCACTCTTGGAGAATTGCAGCACTCAATCGGTTTGTGTTGCACTCCAGTGATAAGTGATAGCCATTATTCAAGGTCCTCAAAATGGCTTTCCACTTGAATGAGAAATATAAGGAGGCCTTCCAATGCTTGGAAGCTTACATGGCCTCACCCCTGGTGCTAGTAAGTCCAAGAGAGGGAGAGGTCTTGACCTTGTACCTCACAGTGTCTGAATTTTTATTAGCGTCGCCCTAGTGAGGGATAAGGAAAAGGTACAGTAGCCTATCTACTTCTACAGCAAGGCCCTTACGGGAGTCGAGGAGCGGTATCCCATGTTGTAAAATCTCATCTTGCCTATCCTCATTGCGGCCATGAGACTAAAGCAATACTCCCAAGCCCACACCATCGAGATCCCAACCGACCAGCCCATTAGGCAGTCCTTCATAAGCTAGAGTCGTCATGCATGTTAGTCACGTAGTCCATGGAACTCAGGGATTTCGATATAAAGTTTAAGCTTATGATGGCCATCAAGGGTCAGACACTGGCCGACTTCATCGCAGAGTTCACCCTACAGACTGAAGACCAGCTCGAAAATCCTAACCTTGCTACAGAAGTCCCGACGTGGAAACTATACCTAGATGGGGCTTCGAACGTGAAGGGGAGAGGACCCAGGCTTAACTTAATGTCTCCTGAGGGATATAACCTCAAGTACGTGCTTAGGTTCAACTTCCAAACCTCCAACAACAAAGTTGAATACAAAGCCCTCATAGCTAGGCTTAACTTGGCTCTGTCAATGGAAGCCTAGCATATCATTATTCATAGCGACTCCTAGTTGGTGGTGAGACAGGTCGAGCAAGGGTACGTAGCCCGAGGAGATAAGATGGCCCTGTACTTGAGGAAGGTTCAAGGCCTACTTAGAAAATTTGTGCATACCTAGATGGTTTAGATTCCACGAAAAGAAAACTGTCGAGCAAACATACTGTAAAATTGGCTATAATAGCCGAAGAAGACCTACCCGGGACAATCCCTGTTGAACTTTTTCTTAAACCAGGTATCCAACTTGATGAAGACCAAACAATGTCTACTGAGCAGAATATATCCTGGACGGAACCCATTCTTGTCAATCAGTACAATGGAGATCTCCCACAAGTCCAAAAAGAAGTTGCGAAGCTAAAAAGCAAGGCATCCCGATTCACCATGGTGCAAGGTAAACTTTATAAATGCAATTTTTCATGCCCACTACTGAAATGTGTCACAAAGCTCAAGGTGGACTATGTGCCGAGGAAAATACACAAAGGCATTTGTCGGAACTGTATCAGAGCTCGGACCCTTCCTTGTAAAATGCTTCGATAGGGATACTTTTGGCCCACGATGATGAAAGACTCAAAGGAAGTAGCGAAGAAGTGTCAAGCGTGCCAGATCTACAGGAATTTGCTGCACTTCCTACTAGAGCATCTCACGCTAGTAGTCATCCCATGGCCCTTCCAATAAGGAGGTTTGGACATACTGGGACCTCTTCCAGTCAGCATCAAACAATGCAAGTTCGCTATAGTTATCGTGGACTATTTCACCAAGTGGGAAGAAGTAGAAGCGCTAGCGAAGATTACTGAGCAGAAAGTGAAGAACTTTGTCTAAAAATCTATAATCTCCAGGTTCAAAATCCCAAAGACCATCATCTCAGACAATGGCAAATAGTTTGATAACCCTGGATTCATAGGGTTCTGTGCAGAGCTAGGCATAAAGAATTATTTCTTGGCAGCAGCACAACCATAGTCGAACAGACAAGCCGAGGTGACCATCCGAACCATCAAAATAGCGTTAAAGACCAGATTGGAAGCCTCAAAGGCCTAATGGGTCTACCACCTTCCTGTAGCTCTATGGGCCTACAAGACGACTATAGATTCTTCAGCCTTTAATGAGTTCTTTAACTTTCACATGCATGCTTTCTAGTTCATGACACCTCGATTAGCCCTTCAGCTTAAGAGCTCTTCAGCTTGAACCATCAACTTGTAGAGCGCTGAAACTTGGGAATAAGCCTCGGTCGAGCTCAGTTAATGCAAAAAGTAAAAAAAAAACAAGCCATAATGGATTTTTTCAAAAAAGGCAAAGTGATCATATTTCACTAAAAGTGATAAAAGGAGATTACAAGAAATGTAACAAAGTTTTCAAGATTCTGAGTTCCTCTCCTTCAACTCCTTAATCTTTTCCTTCAGTTGGGCATTCTCCTCCCTCAGTTTGTCTCTCTCCTTCTCGGCCTCAAAGAACAATCTCCTTGTCATTGTCAATTCGAACGACATCTCCAGCTCGGCAACTGAAAACCTCATCTTGTCAAAGGATCGGAGGAGGAAGAAGGAAATGATCTTCAATGAAGTAGCAATATCTTCTTCCTCACCATATGATGGCAAGTCCTCGGCAGCAGTAGGAGAAGGAGCAATAAAGGTAGCAGCTAGAACAACAACTAGGATAGTAGCCGGTTCGAGACCAAGCCCAAACCTGAAAAGGTTCTGAGTTGTGACCAGTCTCATGAAGGGAATTGCCTTAGCTCGGTAGAGGTTACAGACCCTTGAGACCTCATCAGGGGTCAACCCCGGACCACCTGCATCAATACGAAGGGAAACAACGTTGAGAAAAAAGGGGGCAACACGAATGTGTTCATTCTACATGCCAAAAAAAAGGCCGATCCTTACCTCTACTTGGGAGGTATCTCCAAGAGCGGGAAACACAAAAATTGTCTATATATGCCACGCTGAACTCCCAAATGTCCTTAGAGACGAAGAAAAAACATTATAAACGTCCCTCAAGGGAGGTCGGAGTATCAAGGATCAGCATTGGGACTTGAAACCTCCATGAAAATACATAAAAAGAGGGAGGAAAGTCATCATCAAAGTGAAAAAAAAATAAAGAAACACGAAAACAGAGGGAAAATAGTCATGTTCGTGCATGCGCTAGAAGATGAAAAAACTCACAAGGATGCTCCACCCTTCTGGTGAAAGTCATGAGGGGCTCTGCCCAAAAAAGGCCAGAATCCGCCTAATTGACAGATGAAAAGGTAGACGGAGCCCCATCTCAAATGCACCCTCAAAAAAGCAAACCTTCCTTCTTAAAAGAATGTTACAGGGCTCATCAGATGTAGAGGCATGAACGACCATGCCCTTGGGGAAGTGATACTACCTACTAATCTCTTCTACTTCAGCCGTTGATACTGAGCTAGGAAATAGAAAGATGGCATAGCAAAGGTCATCTATGAGGATAGAAACAAGTTGCTTGAACATAGAAGAAACAGAGTCCATGAAGAAACAAAAGAAAATAGCAAAAGGAGACACCAATCAAAAATAAAGAACAACTTGAATAGCCAATTTATAGAGGCAGACGGTTTTATGACAAGAGTTACTGCAAGACATTCATTATAGGGTTAAATGGGCACATAAGTGGGCGCATTTAACCACATTTTTCCAGATTCATACGAACCTGGCACCCCCTAACAGATTTGAAACCATGAAACTTAGATTTTCAAGTCTAGCAAGTCAAGAGCAAGAAGAGCTCGGACCTCTAGGACAAGAGCACGAGGAGTTTTTGGACTCCAGGTTAAGATCATGAGGAGCTCAAACCTCCAAGTCAAGAACACGAGCAACTTGGAACTCCAGTCTCAACCATGAGGAGGTCGAACCTCCAACCTCGATAGACTAAGGGAGGGTCAACTCAGACTATTACCAGCTTTTCAACTTAAGCCCTTAAGCTCTTCAACCCATAATAAGTGGAAAGTCAAAGTCTAGAGACCAAAAATCTGACACAGCCAACAAAAATCATATTCCAACCAGGTCAAAACCTTCTTGGAGCAGGGGGCAAGGAAAATACACAGTATTCAGAAGTGACCATTCTTTCAAAGGAAAATTAAGAGCGTTTACATGCATTTACACAAAAAAAAAACACAACAAACAATGACAAAAAAGAGAGAGGAATGAGCTAATGTAGATAAAAGTCGAGGTCATTAGGGCTTAGAGGTTGAAGGACCAACATCGCCACCTCTAGGGGAACCTCCAAGAGGAGAATCGAATCAAGGCTCAAACTTGTCAAAGCCTAGATCAAGAAACTTCTCCATAGCCTGCTCCTTGAAGTTGAAAAACCCATGCACAAAGGGTTTGGTAGCTTCTTTTTTTAGTTTCTCTATCTCCCTCGTCTGCCTCTCTACCAGCCGTCTTTCTACACCAAGCGAGTCCTCCAGATCGGTAATGCTTTTGCGAGATTGCACCAGCTGGATCATCAAGTCCATGTTCTTAACCTGCGCATCCACTAGTTCTTCCTCCCTCCCTCATTCTCAGTTGTTCTCACAAAGAGATCTCCGAAGTAGTGGTAGTTATCAATTGTTGAAAGACCCGAGCTCTTTGCTCAAGGGATGTCTCCAGCTCAGCCTCTAGCCCAACACCCCAACTCAGCAAATCTACTAACTTCACTTCTCTCTTCCCCGCCGCTGCCCTTAAATGGTGTATTTCTTCGACTAGTGTGCAAAACGTGGGTCGTGACCTGAAAGAAAGGGATAAACGTCTGTAAGGATGAAAGAAAACTAGGCAAGGTAACAGGGAAAACCTCGAGAAGGGCATGCAAAGAATCTCAGGACCTATCCCTAAATGGGAGGTCGACAGACCAATGGAGGTTAGCATGAGATATCAGCTCCATGAAGGCGATACTGGCCCTTGCCACGCTATCCAGCAAGCTCACATTGGGATCTTCAAACCTACTAGGATTGGGGTGCCTTGCTCTAGAACCCTCCATCCCCCTCAGTTGAGAACCTTGTTGTATAGGGCCCATCTTTGGATTAATGGACACGACCTAGACGGTGGCCACTTCGGCAGACAACAGGTCCAAGGTCCGACCTTGTGAGCTCGGCTCGAGACGATCTTTAGATACCTTAGCCCTCTTAGCTAGAGGTTCGGGATCTTATGTAGACCTCCGTTAACCCACTTGTTCTACGATAGCACCTTTTTTCTGACTAGGTACGTGGGAGCTGAAAAACAGAAACCATGCGAGTAAGTAGGACGAGAAGGTTTCACTAAAAGACGACATAAAAAAGTTTATAGAGAAAAATAGGCACTTACTGTTTGGGACACTAGTCGGCTTGAGCGCCATCAACTCAACAAAAAAAGAGGCCCATGAGCCCGAGCTTGATTATGCCGAACTCGTGCATCTTTGGTCAAGCTCAGATATTTGTAGGAGTGTCCATGGGTTGGGTTATCTACGGGTTCTATTACCCAGTCCGAAGCCCGATAGCTGCCCCACCCGAGCCCAAGCCCAAGCCCAATATCTTTTAAGAAATGGCTTGGGTTTACCCCTAAACCCATTATCCGGCCCGAGCCCAAAGCCTGACCCAATAACCCGCTCACTAACCTGAAGCCCACATATCGCGTATATATATATATATATATATATATAT
>CM042187.1:19815741-19828767 GCA_023539305.1 Ilex asprella
CAAATATATATATATATATATATATATATATAATTTTAATGCTGACACAATTTTCAAGTTAAGAGTTATTAATTCTAATACAATTCTCAATTTAGGAGTTGTTAATTTTTTCAAACAAATTTGGATTAAATATAACTATTGATGATATTTTAGACACTAAAAATCAAAATAAACTTATCCCCAAACAAGTTTTTTGAGTGTACGTAAATCCAAATAAATCTACAAAAAAGACCGACCTCTAAAAGACCCTAAAAAATTTGCCAAGTTTAAATTATTTACTTGTTATTAACAATGTTAGCCCCGCTTTGATGAAGCCTGCACTAAGCCCAGAAGACCTTGGCAATTCACCGCGCCTTGTACCCCATTCTACTCCGGTTAAGGGATGAAACAAAACCTTAAACCTTCTTACAAGAGAATTTTCAGCTAGATGATCTTTTACTTTGGTGACATAGTTTCTTCATCATTCATTAAAACCCCCACCAACAATGACCTGTTTCATATCCTCATTGTATATTATTCACACTGCCCAAACCACAATAGAACTTCCCCTCTACCGAACAGTTTTTTTTCCCAGAATAACAAGTCATCAAGTAGGACCAAGATTGATCTAAAAACATAGATTCCACAAGTCAAATACCAACAATACGGCAGTGGTATAGAATAGCAAAGCATTAGCACTTTCAGATGTTGTTTTCGAACTGACTGGTGATACTGCATGTCAAGAATGATGTGGCATCACCATCGTATTGAATATTTTCTTGAAAGGAGAGGGAGAGTACCAGGAAAGGACGGGTACAAACCCGCTAGCATGATGCACAGAAGGTCTCAATTTTGTTAGGGTCAAATAAACTGAAATGCTGCAAAAAGGGTAACATCTGTCATATAGGGTCAAATGGGACTCAAGGTTCTGTTTCAGGATTCAGGTCGTAAGAAAGTTGAAGGAATTCAGTCTCTAAATGTTTCTGTTGCATGACTTTCTTATTTCAGCTGCCCTAGAGGAGGAATGCCATAATTCTCTTTCCCATTATTGGTAGAACCATCCCCTTAATGGTCATCAGAAATTTCCAAGCTTGATTGGAACAAAAACTAAAACACAGGCAAAGCAAGCACTGTTTACACCATGCAACAAATTAGGCCACATCAAACAGGCCATGAGTTTCAACATTTAAAGACCCTGTATTATCTTCCAGTTCGGACAAAAACAAAAACAATACTTATTGCACCATACAAAACAATTCTATCCACCCCCACCCCCCAGAAAGGAAATAGAACAGCAGCTAAGATGATAGGAAAACAATGAGAGTACTAATATACAAACACTGACCGGGGAACAAAAGCTTTTTCCCCTTTTAAGTCATCAGCAATCAGCAACAAAGTTATGAATGCTTTCATCAAAAAAAGAAAGTTAAGAACACGGTGAACCCGATTAGTAAGTTACATATTTCCAACATTACACAAGGTAGGCACAAACTTTTGACCCGAAAATTGACAAATCTATTCATCATGAATGAGTTACGAAAAAATGAAGTTTATAACTTACAGCCTCAAGACCTACTGTACATAATGTGAGTACTTGCAACAAATCCAAAAGAACACAAAAACGTTCTCCGCCTTGCTCACAGGTAATCCTGTTTTCCTGATCTCTGCATAGATACGATCAAATGACAGTCAGTATATAAACTCTTAGATAAAGAGTGGTTTGTATGTGTGTGTATTTTGGTTTGGGTCAGGGGGCGGGAGGTTACTGTGTAATGGCAACGTACAAAATGCTGGTCTATGAGAAGTACCACTCACAATCTTAACTCTGAAGTTTCCCATCTACAGCTTATGCCCCGAAGTACTGAATCAAGTCATCATCAAGCACAAAGTCTACATCAGGGATATCTAATGGACTTGTACCATCAATTGACATAAACGAGCTGTTGAATCCTGTAAAATCTAGTGACAGGCTATTGATTGGAGACCCAAAATGATTCTCAACAGGCCTATTTTGCTCCTCCGCAAATGTTTCTTCACCAAAATGGTGGAGATCTCCTCCAGTGATATCATTTTCATTTCTTTGGAGTGCTGGTAAATGAACTCCAGAATCCTCCGGTGTAAGCTGGTTTCCGTTGAACACCATCTGGAATTGCTGCCCATCATGACTGGGACTGAATTCCGCTGATGGATTATAGAAATCATATGTAGGGCCTTGATGCAAACCTGAATTTTGTTGTCCATCATGCAAACCACAATTTTGAGCTCCATAATGCACAAATCGAGGTATGTTGTGCAACCCAGAAACCTGAGGTTCGTTGTGCAATCCAAAATCTTGAGATACATGGCACACATGAGAATCATTAGGTACATGCTCAGAGTTTTGAGAAACAGAATACAGTAGGGGTCTGCTTTCCAGAGACATGCTCTCCATGGAGATTACATCAGCTGAGGGAAGGGTGGCCAAGTGGCTATAGTGAGATACTGGCAACTGAGATTGGACCTCAGGCTCTTTCTCCGCAGGCCTCATAGCTGCAATTGTATCGTTTTGCTGTTGGCTGCCATGCATCTGATAACCAGCTAACTGCACATCAGAATGGTTTATATCGGGCAAAGTGTCTCTTGGCTCATCACAAGGCCGCTCATTGGGAGATGGTGGAGCCTGTTGATCGGTAGGGCTTGATCTCATACGTTGTCTTTTTCTCCCAGGTTGCTCCTCCCCTTGCTCTTTATCCTGAACAGGTTGAGAATTAATATTTTGAGGATTAACAGACGGTTCTATATCAATTGTTTGATTTCTCCGGCCACTCTGAGATGAAACAGAACCCATGCCATCACCGACACCATCCACGTCATAATCACTTTCACTGTCACTGCTAATAGAAGGTTTCTTCTGCCCACCGCGACCATCAGAGGGTGATTCTGTTATGCCAGATGACCCATTATCACTACTAGGCTGCTGAAGGAGAGCTTCCTCTCTGCTCAAAACACCTAACCAAATTGAGCTCTCCTTTGCAGTCATCTTATCCTGTAAGCACTTCGACTGCCTAATCAGCCTCCTAATCTTTACAAAATCAGGTGACATATGCTTTATCACAGCAGTCAGAACACCGACTTTCCACATCTTCTTCAAATCATGTGGCTTCTTATATGGAGGACTCTGACCCCTGGGCAGCCCCAGTCTCAACCACCATTCTTCATTCCCAGTCGGCCACCAAGGTGGCGGAACATGCTTATCCAGTGGGTATTTCCTCTGAGGTGGATCACAGTGTTGCATCAAAGAAGACAAAAGCGATCCCAAAGTTGCATCTTGCAAATCTTGAAGAATGCTTTGTGAGTTTCCATTTTGATTACCAACTCCCTCAGCCTTGGAAAGACGATCCCTTTCATACTTGGCTATGGCTGCTGGCCCATTCTTATCAAACTTCACCTTTTCTTTCCACCAAGCTCTTATATTATCCGACGAGCCACCAACAGGCTTACCCTTCTCAGGAATTATCCCATACACGAATCCACGAGCATTGCACACTTCCATAAGCTTCAACATGTACTTCAAAATCCCATCCTGAGCTCGCGACATTTTCTTCCGCCGGGCCTGATCATTGTTCTGCTTTGTCCTCTGCTTCTCTGCGGCTTGCTGGGCAGCAAGCTTCTGCCGTTCCTTGATCCTCTTGAGTTTGACGTGGTCCTTCCACATTCTCCTCTCCAATTCTTCTGCTTCAATCTCCTCATCGCTAACATCTTTTTCCGTTATATTGCCACACCTTATGTCATCAACTTCAACATCCGAACTGTATCCCAGCAAATAGGCATCAATCATAAAACGCTCCGTTCAACCAATATGCAACAATAACTAAATAAAACTCAATAAATCTCAAGATTATTCAGTCAAACAACACCCTCAACCCTAACGAAAACCATTTCCCACAAGGGCTGAGACTTTTTTCCCCGTGAAATATAAGGATTTAGACTCGTACATAGCATAGTAATATTTACAGCCCAGCAATCACTTTTGCATTTCTAAGAAAAAACAGTAATCAAATTTCCATTAGTTGGAGCATATTCAAACGCAGAAAATAATAATAATATATACAACCCAAAACTCTGCTTCGAAATTTTGTACGTACCCACTTGTCAAAATTTACAACAATTCCAGTTTCCCTATCAATTGCAAGAATTGGGTTGTTAAAATTGGTTTTTTTTTTTTGGTCAGAGGGTTGTTAAAATTGTTGAAACCCGAATAAAACGCTGTTACATGTCAATAACAGTCAAAACAGAACGATAATTCTAGATACCCACAAACTCAATACAACAGTTTCTTCACCAGATAATAGAAATTTCATATAAAGATTAAACAAACAGATAAGCGAGAGAGAGAGAGACCCAGAAAAACTGAAGCTTCTGTATCTTTAGAGATTTTCAAACCTTACCTGATATCACCTCCAATCTCCTCAAATACACCCATCGATTCTAATTCGATAAGCACCAGAAAGAAAAACCCTAAACAGCCGGACGCCTTTTTCTTCTATTCTTTAAACAAAACTCAGAGAGGGTCGGAGAGCAACGAGAAGGAGAGAAAAAATATTAAAAATTGGTGAACATATGTATACACACATATATATGTGTGTGTGTCTGTACAGAGAGAGAAGGCGAGAGAAACCGCAGACGAAGAGAATCAAACAGAAATGAGGAACGGGCCGGCGAATCACAAAGAGTCGTAATGGTGCGGCTAATCCAAACAAAGAAACCTCAACATCCTAGGCTTCTCCATACGAGGGCTGCAATCAGCTGCATCGCGTGTACAACTGACAAATGACACTAAATAAGTGGACAATTTATTTTAATTATAAAAAAAAAACACACTGAAGCGGCATTTTGTTGTAACAAAGATATTCAGTATTAAAAAAGAGCATTGTTATATGAATTTAAAAAATAAACTTAAAAACTAATTCTAATGATTATAATTATTGATTTTATTGTGAATCATAATAATTATTGAAATTCATTACCTATTCAATAGTTTAAATTAACAAATCTAGTTTTTAAATCTATTTTTTAAGTCCATCTAACATACTCGTTAAAAAATTTATACTCACACAGTAACTTTGTAAACCCCATATACTGTATTCATAATAATGTGTAAAAATGAGTTATATATGCCGTAATAGAAAATAATAGTATTTTGAATCTTGAGAAGTATTTTTGGGAGAAGTTAATAAGAGAATAATTAGATATAGTTGCATCAGTTTTTCAACCCTAAGCCCCTCTAGAGAAAGAAGGAGAAAACGCAAGATTCAAATAGATTTTCATGTTGGAAACAGATGAAACACTTTCGAGCTAACATCAAACATCAGATAAAAGTAAGGGATTCTTCTTGACTTCTTTCATTGAGGCTAAGAAATAAATTTATGTATGTTTTTTATTTTCTTAGTAATTATATGCTAGAGAATTGTTAATTCTTGATTTCCTTCTGATTGAAAAGTTGTTTTGAACAAACTACATGTTTTATATTCAAGAAATTCTTGGTCTTGAATTCTAAAACCCTAATTCTTGAAAAGTTACACAATTTCTTATGATATTCATTCGTGTTTTATTTATAAATCCTAATTCTTGAATAAATTATGTTTTATATTCAAGAGCATATTTTTCTCTCCAAGAATCGAAAGTTTGAGAAGACCTAGAATTTGAGTACAAAAAAAGTAAAGATTTCTTGATATGATCACTTGCATAAAAAATAAAAAATATATATATTTAATTCCTTTATCATTGTGCATGGAAAATTGTAAAATTTATGGCACATGGGTTTTGATGAAAATTGTGATTGGTTAAGTATATAGTTGTTGATAAAATAATGATGTTTACCTCTTGTATGGTTTTTGTGTGACGGACTTAGATTGCCTTCAAAAGTTGACGGAGAGTGTTAGAAGCTTCTATCCTAGTGGTCGTGAAATGGTTACCTAATGCTTGTAGGGAATTATTTTCTTGATATGTCAACCACTATTGGTCACAAAAGTCCAAAATTGAGGGATGATATACATTTCATAGGAATGGATTCATTAATGTTATATGTGATGGTAAATGCACTTCCTAAAATTGTTTGTGATGTGGCTCTACGAAGAATGATTAAGATTGGTTTTGTTGTGGTAGGTGAATGAGAGTTCGTTGTGTAGATTTCTAAGAAGCAATCAACATATATGAAACATTTGTTATTATATTTACTGAATTATTCTTTATTTACTTTGATTCTCAAATGTTTACTTCTGTTATTGAATTACAATATTCCATAAACTTGAGATACTTAAAACTAATATCGTTTTATTTCCTCAAGTTACATAAGTTATTTTCTAAAAGAGACTTCCATGTTTTATGCTTTAAAAATCTTGTTTGTATTTGAAAGAGATTTGCCTACAGGTTTGCTCACACCCTACAACCAACATTTTCGGATTTTTGAACAGAAGAGGATGTTGAATTGGATGAACAGGTGGACTTTGAGACTGAGGTTGATCAGAATGGAGATCTTGGAGTCGAGGCTTAGGGTTGTTATTTCAATCTATGGATTTGAAAGTAATCCATTGATGATATAATAAACATTCGGTAGTTTGTCATTTATTTTTGAGATCTATTATTATTTAAATATTTTGGATATAAACTTGGGGAGTGCTTGTTTAGTTTTGAGAGTTTTATTTATTACTGAGGTATGATAAATATATTTTTATATTTTTAGATGATTTTAATTGCTCTCATGGTTGCATGATTTATAATTAGATAAGTCCTATATTATGGAGTTTAGGGTGTTACAAACTTAAGTTCGGGGGATATTACTAGGGTCTGTTATTATCAACTAGCCAATAATTATGATTCAAGAGGCACGAGATAAACCACTACTAAGTTCAGTGGCGGAACATTTTGGGGTCATTTAATAATTTTTACAAAACTATAAGTTTATTTTGTTATTATATATAAAATTAGAATCAATGTGTTAAAAAATAAGAGTCATTTTGTAAGTGTTTTAAAAAATCAAGTTCACAACCGAAAATTATACAGTCATTTAGAGTTAAAAAACTAAAATCAAATATGTTTGTCATGAGATAATTCTCATGAGACTAAAATGAGCAATCAATTAGGAGAGAAAGGGAGGGAAGGGGACAAGCGAGAAGAAACGATGACATTTGGCCACTATTTTTTGTGACAACACTACAACCAATTTGTGACTATTCGTGTTCAATTAATTTTTAAGTATTAAATATGATTTAAGAAACATTAATATATTATTTTATTTTTATTGAATGAAAGAAAAAAAGTTATAACTTCTTGAAGTGTCCACCCATGAAAGATTTTATGGCTCCCCTTGCTGTTAAGTTCAATGACGAAGTTGACACAATGAGCATCCATCTAATGTCTTCAGATCAAATAAGCATGGTTGTTGCCTAAGCCTTTGATCCAGCCATTAGCTGATTCATTCGTTGGGATTCACCTGGTTGATCAAAGTCGAAGTACACACGGTCTATTTTTAAAGAACATCTCTTTTTTTTTTTTTGGGTTGTCAAATCGTCGAGTCAACTCTTCTCCGATTCACATATCCCCAAGTGAGATTGGTTAGACTGTTTTTGTTTAGGTGTGATTCAAAGGACAGCAGTAAGTCAAAATGCTGGAATGTATTACATAAAGGATACATAATGAACAGAACACAAATAAAGAAGAATAGTGTATCACTTGGTAACACTTTATTTAAGGATTTTTACTTATATCCATTGATATAAATAGCTTTCCTAGAAACTTGTTCACTGTGCATGATTTTGACATCAACAAACAACTATTTCAGTAAGACTTTGTATAGCATCCATGAACCATTAGCTTACATGTGCAGGCAGCCAAACATTTCTCTTGCTGTATAAATTACCAAAAATGTCCTGAACTTCTATATGTAACTACAAGATGTAGATGCAATGAATGTGAAAGAGCAGAATAAAGTTTCTTTCTTCTTGGAAAGTGGATAGAAGGGAGGGGGTAGTCACATTCCGATGAACGTCCACCAAATAAAATGTTCTTGCACCAAATTAATTTGAATGAGTGAATGCTTATTGAAAGAAGTTCAATATGCCACATCATTGTGGATCGAAAATTTTGGTGAAAGTTTTGGTCTACACAACATTTTTAAATGCAAAATCTTTTGAAAGTGCATTATTTTTTATATTAGGGATTTTTGATCTTGTGCAATTCATCCGCAAAAAGAAGAATATCACTAACTCTAATGGTAATTCAAGTGGTCTTAAGTTAGTTATATTGTGAAAAACTTTTGAAAAAGAATCTAATGGTTGTGTCTTCCTATCCGATTATTGTCAATTCTTAAGTTTTTCAATTTGTGATAACTTGAAATACACAGCTCTGAGTAAAATTTAGGTCTAATCTAAATTCTATTCTTGGGATACAACAGGAAATTGGGTTGAATTATGGTTTCACTGTTTGAGTTTTACTACTTTTGGCTTAAAATCAGGCAATTTGAGTCAAACTCGAATTTTATTAATTCAATTGGGCTAAGTTTGTGTCCAAACGCTCAAAAGTCCTACTTGACTTTTACCCAAATTTCACTCAATAGTGATATTTTTGGTTAGGGGTGTTTAAATTTTCAATTGATCGCAATTTTTAACCCTACGCAACCCCACTGAACGGCTAGCCACAAAAATCGGATAGGAATGCGGAAGAATTTTTGGTCTTTTGATTAAATCGGGTAGGAATGTAGAATACCCGTCAATTTTCGCATTCCTACCCTACCCTAACCGCAAAAAATATATTTAACTTTTTTATATATATTTTTTTGTAATTATAAGAGTATTTGTGTGGTATAATTTATATTATAACATTGTTATTGTTGTGGATGTTTGAGTTGCTAAAACATGAACTTGTTTTTTGTGTAGATTACATGATTTGTGGAGAATTGGTGATTTATTGGAGCAATTAGATTTTAATGTGTTTCATATTGTTTAAACTTAAAATAATTGTTATTGTATTTGTGTAACAATTATGATGGATTGATTTTCATGCTTTCTTGTATTTTATTGCAATTGTTGTTGTAATTGTTTAGGTTTTAGTGTTATTGATTTATTGTATTGTTAAATGGGTGCATGTTATTTAATTGAATTGTTAAAATGATCCAAAAATTAATAGCTACAAAAGTGTTTACCCAACTTTCAAACCGATTAATCGAGTAGGAAGTTAGATAGGAATACCATATCTGATTGGGTAGGGTAGGTCAAGAAAAAATTCTTCCGCAAAGTAGCGGGTAGGAAGACGAAAGACTACATTTTCTACCCGTAGGGTAGGGTGAATACCCTTATTTTTTGTCAAACTTAATCCTAGTTCTAGAAATAGATGTTCAACTATTGAATATTTTATATTAGACTTAATTTAACCTGCCTAAATTACAACCCCGACTAAGAGTGGAGAAAATATTAAATGTAATGATAACATCATGTCATCAATGTTACTTATTACTCTGCGTTTGGTACGCTATAATTCTTTTCAGTAGAAATGGAATGGATTTGAGAATAGAATGAACTTAGGAATGAAATGGAATGTGCATTACCATTCCAATGTTTGACAATTGTTTAGGATTAAGTGCTGGAATAGAATGTTTATTCCATTCTTATGTTTGGATAAAACAATTTTTTCATTAAAATGGAATCAATTTTAACCAACATATCCATAATTAATAAAAATAATTAATAACAATTTTTTTTATGATTGCGATTGCTTTTAAAAGTTGTGTAAAAAAATTTATAATTAGAAAAAAATGAGAATTCGTTAAAAAAAATTAAACCTCTATAAATTTTAAAAAATTAGAAAACAAATTCCTTCAAAAATAAGTTCACAAAAAAAAATCAAAATAAAAAACTATTCAAAATTGATCATTCATTTTAAATGAACAACTATAGTTGAACATGAACATCCATAATAATAAAAATAAAATCTATTGTGCTACTAGCTTTGTCAGTTATAATTATCATCCAATTTAAAAAAATTATATTCGGTTTACATTCCCAAAAATAATACTGAATCATATACTAGTCCCAAAAATTAATACCGAATCATATGCATTTACACTTTCCTCTAAATCATTCAAAATTTCATATTGGCAGTCGTCTGCAGCCATCATAAATACCTTGGCTGCACTTGTCGCTTAAGGAACAACCCCTCCATCTATCACTCTAGTGCAAGGGACACAGATCCACAATCACAAAGCCAATGTGATCTTCTATACACATCCCACCACTAAACAGGTTCAACTTTCTTTCTTTCTTTTTAACAAAAGAAAAAATTTATTTATTCACAAAAGCTGTAATTACAAGTAGCAAATAAAAGGAAAAAACATAATGTTTCCCTAATTACAGCAACAACTAAACAAGAAACAAAATAACCTAAAAAACAGTTGGCAGCACAAATAAAATAGCAACCTTAACCCTTATCATCATACACCAAAATTCTCCAAACACATGCCTTAATTTAAAATTCATACAGATCAACAAATCCTTAATCTGCTTGAGCAAATTTCGAAGAGGCGAGGCACACTCACATTTTCCCAAAACAACATTCACCAAGACTAGAGAATCACATTCAACATCAACCCCATATCCCCACAAACCATAGCTTTTAAGCAACTGAAGGCCATCAAATAAGGCCCTAAATTCAGCTACCATATTAGAACAGTCACCATAAAAGTATGCAGCTGCAAAAACCAGTCTCCGCCACTCAAACACCATGATCCCCTCCAATTTAATTTATTGAACCCTTCGATAATCTATATAATTATCCCCATCTTGTTTATCCATCCTACCCCACTAAAGTAGATGTTCTACTTTTTAAATGCATGAAGTAAAATATGGAATAATTCACTCTTAAAACATCTCCAACCATGACTCAAATATTACTTAAGGGTAAACCCAAATTTAAAAGGGAGTAAGGATGACTATTGAACCTTTAAAAGATGGTGAAATCTCACCATTAAATAATTGAGTTTCCTTCAGATGGTATTTGATAAAATTGAAAGTTGAAGTCTGAAAACTGAAAGTTGAATTCTGAATTTTGTGGACTGTTTAATATTCACTGAAATTTAAGTACTGAATTGAATTAAATTGTTTGATAACTATACAGAGGTAACGTCTGAAAATAAATTAATTTTCAGTTTTACCCTTTCACCCTTTAATTTGAAAATATTTATAAAAAAATCATAACATAAATCATAATCACTATTATTATATTGTAGTCTACATTTAATAAATATTTAATCAAAACAAATAAATAATAACGTCTAAATAACACAATAAGTGAACAATAACAAATTGAATAACTTAATAAGTGAACAATAACATTTGATAAAAAAAATAATAACTAATAAATAATCGAATAATATTGAAAAAATACAATAAATTAGATTTCCTTAACAATGTGTGCGCGATGTGTGTGTGTGCGTGCAGTGCATATGTCTGTGTGTAATTGGTGTGTGTGTAGTGTGTGCAGTGCGTGCATTTGTGTGTAATTATAATTATATATGTATATTTTTTTTATAGAAGACAATAGATAGAGAAAAAAAAAACAAGAATGATTGACAAAAAGAATATATAGATTAGGGGTTTTGAAGAGAAGACTAATTAGAGTTTTAAAAGGATTGTAAAATATTTTGGAATATAATTGTCATATTGTAAATATTATTAAAGATGGTTTTGTTGAGCCCTTTCAGTTTTCATAATTAAGTAAAAGATCTCATACTTAATATTGTAGCCTATTTTTAAGAAGCACTTAACATATTAAGAGAGTTTTAATTTTGATTATCAAATTGGCTTAATTAATAAGTGTTAAATTTGAGTTAACAAACACACCCTTAATTTGAGTAAAAAAATGAGTTTCTCTTGATTTAGTATAAGTTTGAGTCAAGAGTTGGAGCAAATTTTTTAGATTATTTTACTCAAATTTAAATTTGAGTCTAAATTTGAATAAAGGTTGGAGATGCCCTTAATTGAGGTGCGCGAAAGTTGGTTCAGACAAGCAAACACCCCTGACCATTGAACCAAAAAAAAAATGAAATAACCCACTTATATTTCTATGTATATAATAACGTACAATACATTTACAATCTCAAAAGATAAAAAAAATGATTTTTATTTTTTGTGGTTGACATCTTTTTAAATTTTATTTTAAAATTAATCTGATAACTAATATTAAGACATCAATTTTAATAGAGAAAATAAGTTCCTATGAATATGTTTGGGCACCACCACCACCACCACCATTACCACCACCCCCTCACTGCCGCACCATTATCATCACCATCATCGTTGTCGCTGCCACTGCCACAACCATCACACCCACCGCCCACCACTACTATCACCACCACTCCCACCGCCTCACCACTACCACTACCACTACCACTACCACCACCTCCACCGCCCCACCACCACTACGTCCACCCTATCACCACCACTCGCACCACCACCCCTGGCACCACCGCCATTGTCCCACCTTCACCCTTACCTCCACCACCCGCACCACCACCACTATAACAGTTGTCACCACCCCACCACCACTCGATTGCTATCACCGTCGTCCATTGTCATCACCCACTACTATCGTCACCTCATTCTTATATTTATTACCACTACCACCATTATCCCACTACCACCGTGGCCCACCGTCAGCACCCACCACCACCACGCACCACCCATTGTCACCCACAATCGTCGTCACCCACTATCACCCACCTACCATTATACCTATGATCACCACCCGTCATCATCCACCACTTCTGCCACCCACCGCCACCACATTTACAACCACTATCACTATTGTTATTCATCACCACCTATCATAGTCACTTAGAAGCACCCGTTGTCGCACATAACCACTATCGTCACCACCACCACCCCCCCACTATTACCACCACCATCGTTGCCGCCACTCATCATCACCTCTGCCACAACAACCATCATTGTCGCCACCCCACCACCATCACTATTACCACATCACCTCCACTACCCCACCACCACACCCGCTGCCCCA
>CM042187.1:19833767-19870782 GCA_023539305.1 Ilex asprella
CACATTACCTTTACCACCACCCCACCACTACCTCCAGCAACAATACCACAACTACCAATACCATCACCACCGCTATCCTTCCCTACCACCACCTCTGCCACCCCATCACCATCACTATTGTCGTCGTCGCCACCACTCCACCATCATCATCATTATCCAACCTCCCCCTTCACATCTTCCTCTACCACCCCACACCACCCCACCCCCACTACTACCACCATCGTCACCCACCACCGATCGTTACCACCAACCACCATCGCCATCTCATTAATATATTTATTACCACTACCATCATCGCCCATCGTCAGCACCCATTACCACCACTCACCGCCATCCACTACCACAACCCACCACCATCCATTGTCGTCCACCATCGTTGCCAGTCACTATCACCCACACCCACCACATCTACCACCACCCATCATCGTCCACCACTGCCGCCACCCACCTACCCCCACCACACCTACCACCACCGTCGCCATTCACCACCACTTATCACACTATCGCCCATAAACACCCGTTATCGTCCACCACCACTATCGTCACCACCTCCACCACCACTGTCAGCCACCATCACCGTTGCCCATCACCACCCACACTCACCACCATAACCACCGTCACTCATGGCTGCCACTACCACTATCGTCACCTAAAACCCGTCACCACCATCACCGTTGCGACCTATAGCTACCACCACCACCACAGTCGTCGTCAACCACTACAATCATCACCATTTCCCACCACCACTACTGTCGCCCTCCAACTCTATCACCACTCACCTCCACTACAAACTATTGCTTAAATTTTTTTTTTTTATTATTTAACTTTGAAAGCGAATACAAATATATTTATTGTTGACAATTTTTTCTATTACTCTGTATCTTCAGACACAAAAAATAACTAGCATTGTTGGAGGTTAAAATTAGGATTCATGTTTAATCAGACACCCCCTATTTTCAGCTTCCTTCTCTATCTCTATCTCTATCTATTTGATCATTGTTTTATGTTCTAATAATTGTAAGATTTATTTATTGAATTCGGACCGAATAAACCAATTACCATTTCAAACTTTTATCCGTTTCAAGGTTTCATATTCCAACTGGTAGACATGTTTTCCATATTTTCATCTTTGTTCAAAACCTATTGTATACCAGATGAAGACCTCTCTCTCTCTCTCCACCCCCTTCTATCACCTGTGTTTGAGTATTACAATATCAGTCGAATGCGTGAACAAGTATTGCTTCTCCATCTTCCATAATTTTTAAGTTCATCTCATTCGATCTAAGCTATTAATAGTCATGTTTCCAAGTTTTTTATTTGTTTTCCAGTGTTTCCAGTCACTTTTCCTGTTTTAAGATTTGGTTCCCACAAGGGTTTCAGAAAATTGAATGGTAATCTTTATTTTAATTGGGTTTTGATTATTTGGATGCTAGTGAATTTTGGTTTTAACAAAGTGGGTCCATGCAAACGGTATATCTTTAATGGGGTTTTTTTTTATTTATTGGTTGTATTTTTGACCTTTTGAGAAAAAAATTATTTAGTTTGGTGTTAATTTTAGTGTTTAGTGTTTATTGAAATTTCTGTTTGTGTGAATTAGGATTTATTTGGATTAGGTTATTAGTGTGATCAACGAGTTCAGCCAAAAAGGCAGTTAGATGAAGTTTTCCCGTTAGATGAAGTGTCTCAAATCTTTAGTATTTGCCAACAAATTTTGTCGTGAAAGGTTCAAGGATGCAGGTATTTATAGATGAACTTCCCAACTCTTGGAATAAATAAATTTGTTGAATTATTGATCAATATGAGCAGGCAATAAAGAGCTATTATTGTTGGGCAGCCTCATGTCCACTCTATTGTTTATGAGTAATACTACATATCCCAAATTTATATCCCAAAAGTGCATCCCAAATCATTGGGAACCGTTGGATGAGTGGGTCCCAATGAAAAAAGTTGGTAGGACCCACTCATTCAATGGTTCCCATTGATTTGGGATACACTTTTGGGATACAAATTTGGGATATGTAGCATTGCTCATTGTTTATTAAGTGAAGTTGCCAAGAACACAACCCTTAATAGTTGGAGCAACTCTTTTCTTGGGACGCTTGCTAGACACTACCGAACTACCTAGAAGAAAATTATGACATGTCATCAATTGTGATGTGTAAGATCTCTGAGGAAACAATATGATGAAGCTGAGCGGCTCTTTCAAGTGGCTTTAAATGAGATGTTTCAATTGTTTGTGACAGAGGTGCCTTTTTTTTTAATCCTTAATTACTATATTTGGTGTTTTAAATATTATAATTGAGGATGCTTTAGTATTGCAGGTGGTATTTTTGTTTTTTTGTCAAAGTAAAATCAAATTTTAAGCTGAATTTTGATGCATTATGGGTTTTACTTTTTTTCATGGCAGGTGAAGTTGGAGGACTTTTGGAGTAGAAAATGGTCGTAGGGTGAGTGAGGGGCTAGAGTTAGAAGATTTATTGAAGGGATTTCTAAGTGGCCATCAGCATGGACAACATGGAGAAGCATTGATGGAATGGTGGTCATTTGAGTAGCGGGAGAAAGGAACCCATTAACTTGGTCACCTTACAAGAACACCAATGATGACAATGATTGGTATGCTATTAGTCTCCTTTAATCTATTTGTTAATGGTTCTTTAATATGTCCATTCCTCAATCATAGTTGTAGCATTGCTCCACTCATTTTTAGACCTATAGTTAGTTTTTAATTCTATTGCAAAGTGGATTGTGAAATTAAATATTGTGATCTAATGCAGCTTTTAACCAAGAGCTCCTATTCTTTTTTGGACTCTTGGAAATCCTTGGTGAGTCAGAATCCACTTGTTTATTGGATATTAATAAAAATATTCTATTTTGTTTTTTTTTTTACTTTCTCCAACAGTGTAGTAAGTGTTTTTTCTAATACTCTTACAGGATGAGTTGGATAATCGGATTGATCCTGTACCCTAGCTTAGATAATGGATCCTGAAATTCACAAGATTCTTGAACAAATTGTATCTTCTCCTATAAAATGGTAATACTTATTTTCATGTTTTATTACTCTTAAGAGACCATGGATAATTGTTATTGGTAATTATATTTCTTAGATCATGAATTTTTATTTTTATTTGGGCAAACACTTCAAACTTTAGAAGAAGTTAAAACTATGGATGAGATGGTTAAAAAAAATGACGAATACTATAGAAAGAGTGAGGGAAAAGTGCAAATGACACAATAGATTTCTAAGAAACTTCTTGAAGATGGAAAACTCATTAGTGTAGTTTACTTAAGTTGAAAATTTGGCCTTAGTAGAAAAATCTACTAACCAATAATATTTTTACCTAAAATACCCTAATCCTTTTGTAGATGACCAATTCGTATGAAACTCAATCCATCAATTACCCATAGTGCCCTCAATATAAAAACTATAATGTTATTCTTTCCAAAAAAAGAAGTGCAGTAGCCAAAAGACTATCGGGTCCGAAATATTTGTTATGTCTATATGTTGATTGGATTATGAATTTTCAAAACAAAAAGGGACCAACACATTATATACAATGTTTTATTGTACCTTCTATATTTTTTGACCTTTTTAACTTTGTTTACATTTTATGCTAAATTTCCTTGACATCTTAATTTTTTTTTTACATTTTATGCTAAATCAATTATAGATGTATGAACACATTATACTTATATATACATAATTATAATTTAATTATAGTGCATCAACTAGTATTGACCAAATATAAAAATTACTCTTTTGTTTATCCCCTTTTTCTAAAAATTTATATGGTTGCCTTTCATTCTTGTTTCAATTTAGTTACTTTTAATCCAATAAAACACGATTACAAGAAATCATAAAATGCATTAACCCAAAAATGTATTTTCTACTTCAAAGAATCAATTTCTTAACACGATGGAAGACCTGCAATAAAATAAATTTTTATGTTTACGGACTCTCCCATTGTAGACTTGAAAAGGAAATTGTTGAGAAATTAAATACAAAATCAAGTAAAGTTAATTGTACTAAAGTCCTTAATATTTCAATTACATCATTTGGTCCTTAAAATATTAAAAATATTTCTATATGATCCTTCAAACAGACAACAACCAAATTGCTAACGATTTTTTATTATAAACTTGTCACGTAATACCTAAATATGGACAAAATATAATTTTAATTGCTCTTAAACAAAATTTGAATAATTCTTAACAAAAAATGTGCAATATGGATAACTTTTGACCAAAATTAGAATAACTTATGATCAAAACTGTATAATGTAAATAAATATTTAACCAAAACTTGAGTAAAAATTTGGTCAAACGTAATTCAAATTATTTTTTTGTATATATTTAAATATCACATAAAAAATTAATGATAAAAAATTATTTACAATCTGAACGTTGTCTGCTTGAAGGACCATATAAAAACAAATTCAAAATTTTAGAAACCAAAATGATACAACTGATATATTAATGACCAAAATGGGACAAACTTCGTACTTTCAGAACCTCTCGTACAATTAACCCAATCAAGTATAAAAGATTTTTTGAATTTGTAAAAGCATTTTCTGGGTAAATTGATTTAAAAGAGAACTTCATTCTGCTTTAATACATAATTGACCGATTCTATGATTCATGTATTACTTTAACCTAGAATCTTAATATGTTGTTTATACTTGAAATTATAATTTTTTTACACAAGTTGGTTAGCTTTTAAGGAGTTTTAGCTCAAGGGTAAAATTATTCAATGGTGACTTTGGAGGTCTAGAAGTTGAGTCGCAAAAATAGCTCAAGAGAAAATAAAATTACATACATCTAATCTTCCCTACACTCTACAATGACAGGAGGTTCGCCCACTCCACCGCCATTCTTCTTTTTTTTCCCCCCCCCCCTCTCCAATCAACAAATAAAAGGGTTGAATCCTCACTCTACCTATGCTCTAATTTATGGAAATCTTTGGGAGTAATTGATTGGGTAAAAGAGAGCATTCTAATTGTGAATTTTTTGTTCACAATTCATACTTGTCAAATCTAAACACAACCCAATTAATAAATACATCGGATTAATGTCAAAATATCAAACATGATCATAAAATAAATCGAGTTAAAGTTAAATAATACTGGTCAAACCCCCAAAATTCAGGCTCAACATGACTTGATTTCCCCGCCAAATCAAACCCCGGATCAGTTCCTTTCAATCCGAGATATATACATAATATCACCAAGTCTAAATCCTTCAGTAACCAGAACTTGCCTTGTCAGGCCCAGCTTTGTCAGCAATGCCAACATATTCAATAGATCTGAATCATCTCTCATGAATGAATCGAGTCCATAAATAGATGAAGCCATGGCCAGCCAAATAAACACTAAACTCAATGACGAAAATGGACATCGACATTGCTAAATTCAATGTTGTATGGTGATGAGTCCTACTTTATTTGACTTCTGAAACATCACCGTTTTTTAAGAGCCTTCTTGCACTTGTATGACAACTGAAGAATATGCTAAACTGATTCCACATTAGAACCAGTCACACTCGGTTAACCAGATACTATGAATTTCTTAACCAAATACTAAGAATTTCAGCGTTTATATGCCAATTCCAAAAAAATTCCGCTGATCTCAAAACAATTTTAAGAGAGTTGTGCTTCAGGAAATACCCATAACATCCTTAAAGTTACAAGAATTAACAGTTACTATCAAATCATAAGCAAACCTGTG
This sequence comes from Ilex asprella, assembly GCA_023539305.1. Classification (NCBI taxonomy): domain Eukaryota; kingdom Viridiplantae; phylum Streptophyta; class Magnoliopsida; order Aquifoliales; family Aquifoliaceae; genus Ilex; species Ilex asprella. The sequence goes on from CM042187.1 coordinate 19,839,488, forward strand.
TCATTACATAATTTTATTATTTTTTTTTTTTTGGGGGGGGGGGGTATTCTATGTGTAGGTACAACCAATGACTGGCCAAAAACACGAGGTGGATCAATATACACAGTTCTTGTTATCATCTCATAGGGGACATTTACTTGTAAATATCACAATAGAGCAAATGTATAAGAACTTACTGGTCCCAACCAACCCCAATAATCAATTGGGCAAGATGAGTCAAGTAGGGCTCTGCTTGGGAACTGCGGCTCAATATTGGCCCCAGACTCTGAAGCTCAGCAGTAAATTCCCTCTCAAATTTCCTGCATATTATTCTTGCAAATATGAGTTTGTGTGTATGCGAGAGTGCTTTTCACTACTGATTTCTTGTAACATACATGATAGATTCAATGACTCGTGTGTTTTCAATGCCTGCTTTGGGAATGTCAATGGAAGATGTAATCAGCCACTGAGTTGCTACAGCATACTGAAGGCATATCAATTTTAACCTCTCCACCTTCTGCATTTATGAAAAAAATTAAATGGAACCCAATCAAAAAGACTAATCGAGAAGAAATGGCAGACCAAAAAATCTGAGATCATGCTATCTTGTTTAGAATGTTCCAGCTTAACACAGCTTTTTGACTCAAAATAAAATCACAAAAATACTTCTCAAGTGAGTGTGGCAACATGCATGAAATAAAAAAAATTAGTTAACTACTAAGAGGATATATAGTTCCGGCTATACAAATTGAAGGACTGCATGAGACAGGCTTCAAATTCTGTGCTCAGCTTCAAATTTGTATTCAGTTATAGATGAAAAGAGAATATGAGATCATAAAATTATGTCAGAAGATGAAATTGAAAGAGTGACGTGACATAAGCTCAAAAGTTTAGACCATAGATTTCCAATTGGCATGTATCAAACAGTAACCAGAAAATGTTTTGTGATAAATTCAATCATGTAACACTAACAGGAAGGAAACTTATAACTAATACTTCAAATAAAAAATGACCTTAAGGAGGACAGGTGAAAGAAGCAAACATTCTCTCAGGCACTTTTCAAGGAAAAAATCATGGTGTTGGATAACCTGCTCCATAGAAAGAGAAGTTAAAAAAAGATTTATTCATGTGGAGGAAACACGAGACAACAGATACGCTCTACTCATCTCTTATGAAAATAAGCAATTATAGAACATTTAGTCCAATGAGAGAATGTATTTTACCTCATCTATGCTCTTCGCAGTTTGAAGTCTGTTATGCATCACATGCCAATTGGGTTCAAGAACCTGAAGACAAAAATCAAACTCACTTTTAGTAGGAACCTTAAAACTCTTAGAGATCAAATTGGGAGCAAAAACAGAAGTGAAACCAATATTGACGCCTTAGGAGTTTGCAATCATTATCCAGATATCTATTCTCTATATCAAAAATGTCACAGCTCATAATAAAATAGGAAAAACAGATGCCCTATTTATTTAAAGCATAATTCAACATCACAGTATTATTGCAATATCAGCACAGCCAACTCAAGAAATCACAGTTGAAGGAAAAATAACTTTGAAGACAAGAAATAAGGAATTAAGCACAATGGCTATGTCGTCAACAACCGGTTGCCGCCGTAAGGCGAAAGGTTGTTAGATGTCATGGTCATGGGATATAACATTTCTAGTTTCCTCTCTCTCACTCTCCCTTCCTATTTTTTCACATTTTAGAGCTAATGATTGTAATGTGACCTTCCTTTTTTAGTATTTATTTTAGTGTTAAAAGTATTAAATCTCCATTTTCCCCTCCCTGCACCCGAAAAAAGTGTCTTGAGTGTGTCCTCATTTTGTCCAAATGTGTCACAAATTTAAAAAAATGGATAGTTCTTCAAGTGTTCGAGTGTCCAACACTGCCATGCAAGCCTAGGAGAGGTCACAATGCTTTCTAGCCTAAAAAAAAAACATTCATCCCAGCGAGAAAAAATATAGAAATAACAACAAAAAACTAGAGACAGAGACAGAGACAGAGACAGAGGCAGAGGCACAGAAAGATTGTGGGGATAAAACTTGCCTCAAATGTTAGGTAGTGGACAAGACTGTTAATAAATTTAAGCATACTACGACATAGCAAAGATGAAGCAGAGATTGCAGTTCCTTGAATGTCATGTGCACGGACACCCTACAAGAGCAAATCACAATTATCACAGAAAAGCATAAAAACTAGGAGTTATTTGAAGATATGTGAGAGCCCCATACTTGATGTACTTGCCAAGCCCCACAGAGCTGCCGGTTCACGTGTTTACAGCTAAACAAAAAGCGGAAAATCAACTGATACTTTGTTAAGGTTTTTCTTGATATAACAAGGGATAATGGCCATTGAACCTGCAACATGGAAAAAAGATTTGGTAACACCAATGAGGTACAGCTATGACTAATAGTCCTTTGTGCAGGTTTTTCTTGATATAACAAAGGATAGTGGCCATTGAACCTGCAACATGAAAAAAGGATTTGGTAATACACCAATGAAATTCAGCTATATCTTCATATTTTGACCAGGACAACCAGCACAAGCTAAACTTTCCAGAAAAAAAAAACAGCACAAGCTAAGACTCCAAAATTATTCCTTACCCAACACAGACACCTTTCTAATATGATGTGTTGGTGGCACATGTTCCAGCACGAGTGGCAGGACAAAAACAAAATTGACAATCTCAGCAGCTACCATTACAGACCAGAAAAAAAAAATTACTTAAAACGATACAAGTAGGGGTGTTCAAATTTCCGACTGGCCGCAAGTTCCTACCCTACCCGACCCTACCCTACCCTAAAAATCGGTTAGCCGCAAAAATCGGGTAAGAATGCGGAAGAGTTTTTGTTCTTCCGATTAAATCGAGTAGGAATGCGGAATAGTCATCTATTTTCGCATTCCTACCCTACCCTACCCGCATTAATTTTGTATTTCATATTATTTAAACTTAAACTAATTGTTATTATATTTGTGGAACAATTATGGTAGATTGATGTTCATACTTTCTTGTGTTTTATTATAATTGCTGCTGTTGTTGTTTTTGATTTTAATGTTATTGATTTATTGTGTTGTTAAATTGGTGGATGTTATTTAATTAAATTGTTAAAATGATCCAAAAATTAATCGTTACAAAAGTATTTATCCGACTTCCTACCCGATTAATCGGGTAGGAAGGCGGGTAGGAATACTAAAGCTATCAGATAGGATAGGCCAAGAAAAAATTCTTCCGCAGAGTATCGGATAGGAATGCGGATATTTCCTACCCATAGGGTAGGGTGAACACCCCTAGATACAAGTTGGCAGGAAATATGGTCCATTTAAATGGGGCTCAGCTAGGAGGAGGACTATAACAAAGTTACACTAACCTAAGGGATTCACTAAATCTACCCGCCAAAGACCTGAGAAGAAGGTTGAGCACAATCTTGAAGTTGAATTAATAAAAGTGATATTAGGGTTCCAAGAAATAGAGAAGAGAAGAGAAGAGAAGAAGCAAAAAAAAAAAAGAGAGAGAGAGAATAATTGTTTTTGTAGGTTAGGTGACATACACTCACTTATTTATAGCTGAGCAATATTAGAGTAATTAAAACATTACCCTACACTAATTAACTTATATCTAATATATAAAATAAGAACTTTGACAATCCCCCTCAAGCTAGAGGATAAAGATAAAAAAATGTCCAACTTAGAACATAAATGACTAAAGACAAACCGAGCCAATAGCTTAGTAAGAATATCACTTCGCTAATCACCAAACTATATATATAGAGTGATGATCTCCTTTAGCATCAAGAGATCTCGAATGATATGACAATTCACCTCAATGTGTTTGAAACGCTCATGAAATACTGAATTTCTTGCTATGAAAATAGTTGCTTGATTGTCACAGTGCATCTTCATAGGAGAAGACGCACCAAGTTCGATATCACGAAGTAAAGAACAGACCAATAACCTCTCGCAAGCAATATGTGTCTTAGCACGATACTCAACCTCTACACTAAAACGTACAACCACATTTTGTTTCCTATTGTGCCAAGTAACGAGATTAGCACCAACAAATGTGCAATAACTAGAAATAAATCGTCTATCACCATGACTACCTAATCAATCAACATCAGAAAAACCAACAGCAGTTATGGGTGATAATGAACGATATAATAATCCCTTCCTCAAAGCCCTTTTCAGATACCAAAGTATACGATATACTTGTGATGTAAATCGTAATAACTCTGATACCAAATTGATGTAGATCGTAGTAAAGAAGAATTAGGGATGAGAAGACAAGAAGAAGAAGATGAGAACAGAGAGAGAATTTGAGGAAGAAAGATTCAATATCAATAATCAATAATAATCAAAAGTCTAGTCTAAAACTCTTACACACATCCCTTGGGAAACTAAAATCCTAAAACAAATAATAATGATAAATAAACTCTCACAAGTTAAAAGAAATTATTTAAAAGATATATATTAAAAGTACCTAAATAACTATCATAATTAATCTATAATATCTATCCAATTCTTATACGATCCCCATCATTCTCCTCCAGTTGAAAAAAAATTCTCCTCCAGAGAGTCTTCAAAGCAAAAGTACCCTAAGAGAGGAGCATGAAGATAACAGAACACCTCATATAGAATGAAAGAACCATCAACATCTTTCCATCGATCAGAATAAATGCAAGAATCTCCATCTGTAGTAATGTAAATCTGGTCATGTAGCACACCATCTATTTGTCCCAAAATACACGATGGAAGTGGAAAGATAAGAACCGGAGCAAGTGTTGAGGAAAAAACAATTCCACCTGTAGAAACACTTAATAACAAAATAGGAGGTTCTTGAATACTTTAATTAAGTAGCATATCCTCCAAATAAAAATCTGGACTAATACTAACATTCAATGAAAAATTAAACAAATAAGTATTAGATCCAAACTCAAGAATAGCAAAGCAATTCTCATTAGGTTTCAACAAAAAATATTCAGTGGGACAAGATATCGATGACAAAGGAGTTACTATAACACCCTGGTGCTGAAAATAAGAAAGTATAGACTCAATTGAATACTTGACAGTAGGCAAAGAAACAAAATTTACACTCTCAAGTGAGGCAGAATTCAGAACAACGTCAACAATCTCAAGTGGAGAAGAATCCACAACAATGCCATCTTGATTTGGAATAGCAGACATAGAATAATTGTCAACAGATTCTAAAATAGATAGTTCAATATGTTCAACATCTTGCATAGGAATCAACTGAATAGATTTTTCCTCAAGTTCAGTGATTAGTGATGATTCAACTTTTGACTCCGATGAGGTAGGAAACATGATAAGATCAAAAATAATCTCATCACTAGTATCAATGTTCAAACAATTGAAAGTATATTTTGAATGATAAAAAACATGAGAGTCCAACGGAACAAAAATATGGCTATCAGTATGCAGGAGTCCGACATTAGGTGAAACTGGAGACTTATTTTCTTCTATTTGTTATCCTTATTTTCTTCCATTTGCTGACTTGCAAAAATTTTATTCAAATGAAAAGGTTGACTTGTTAATTTAAATAATTGATTTTTCATTCCTCTACATTCTTCACGTAGTTGGCCTAGTGAATGTTTAGTATTGATAACTCCAATTTCAAAGATCTCAACCTTTTTTCTATGATAGTTTGGGCTTTTGAATGGTCACTAATGATATTGAAGATTGATCCAGATTGACCTTGATGATGACTTTGGGAAGCATGACGTTGATAACTGTTATGTGACCTAAGTGTCCCAGAGTAATATTCTAGATAATTTTCATAATAAAACTCAGATTTACTACGGACTTTATGATGACTCCGAGATCTTCTAGGAATGGAATAGGTATAGTGATGACATTATGGAGAACTGTGAATTTGAGACATTCTTGATGTTGGATAAGTATATCAAGCATCATAACGATCATATCTCATGATTGACTCTGAAAGATGAGAATAACATATGAATGAGTTCAAGAATGAAATTAATAATTACAAGAAGTAAGAAAACTTAAATAGAAGAAAATATTTTTGGACCCTTTGTAAATTCTTTAATTTCACAATGAATAAAAATATTAGTCTCAAATTATATGGAAGTATGCATACCATAATCAAGAAAAAATTCTGAATTTTTTTGGGGATAATTCTGTAATTTTTGAAACTTTTGGGAGAGAAATTTGTAATTTTAGAAACTTATTGAGCAGTTTTGGAATTTTTAAAGACCTCTTGGGATGTGTCTGCAATTTTTGGAACTTCTGGGTGATGTTTCTGTAATTTGCTGAATCTGTTGGGGATGTTTCTACAATTCTGGAGCTTTTAGATGGTATTTCTGCAATTTGCTAAAACTTATAGGGTGATTCTGCAAGTTTTTGATTTTGTTGGGGATGTTTTTGCAACTTTAAAATTTCTAGTAATAGGTCTTCTTCCTCACGTGAAACTGTTGTTCCCAAACAAAACCCTACCTAATCTAATCGTCTTCTTCGCGGCAATACTACTTCAAATTTTTTTACTGGATAGTGAACAGTGTCGCCGACAATGAACAAACAGTTTGCGATGAACAGTAATTTTTTTTTTGAGGTTTGTACGAATCGAAGTTGGGCTCTGATACTAAATTGATATAAATTGTAGTAAAGAAAAATTAGGGATGAGAAGACAATAAGAAGGAGATGAGAAAAGAAGAACAATAGGATGAGAATAGAGAGAATTTGAGAAAGAAGAGTTCAATATTATAATCAATAATAATCAAAAGTCTAGTCTAAAACCCTTACATGCATCCCTTTATATAGAAAAACTAAAACCCTAAAACAAATAAATAATGACAAATAAACTCTCATAGTTAAAAAAAATTACTTAAAAGATAAATATTAAAAGTATCTAAATAACTATCATAATTAATCTATAATATCTATTCAATTCTTATACGATCTCTATCAACTTGTCTTAGATAATAAGTCTAGTACAAACTTCTGTTGACACAAACTGATACCCTCTTTTGTTCGTGCAACCTCAATCCCTAAGAAGCACCAAAGAAGACCTAAATCTTTGGTATGAAACTACTTTCCTAATTAGGCCTAGCAATACCATCTAAGTCATTTCCACTAATGACACTATCATCGACATACACAATAACAATAATAATGCATGCAGAAGATCGATGAATGAAAATTGAATGATCTGCAATAGAGCGCTGAAAACGAAACCGAAATATCATGGTACTGAACTTATCAAGCCCTGATTACAAAAAAAAAAAAACTTATCAAACCAAACACCTAGTGACTATTTCCAACCATACAATATCTTTTTCAAATGACATACCAATTATTCATGACCTGAAACAACATAATTTGGAGCTTGAGTCATATATAATTCCTCCTATAGATCTCCATGTAAGAATGCATTTTGTATGTCCAATTGATAAAAGGGCCAGACAGATAGACTACAATAGAAATTAGAACTCTAATAGAGTTAAAACGAGCAACAAGAGACATAGTCGCACAATAATCGCATCATAGGTTTGAGTGTAACCTTTAGAAACCAACCGTGTCTCCAACCGCTCAACAGAACCATCAAGATGATATTTCCCGGTGTACACCCAACGATAACTAATAGACTGAGACGTGAGGTCTCAAGTATGATTTTCATGAAATGCATTAATTTCCTTATACATAATCAATTTCCATCCAGGAGATGTTAATGTCTGTTTTGAAGAGCTAGAAACAAGGACAAAAGATAAGGTGGATGCAAAACAACAAAATAAAGAGAAAAATCAATGCTAAGAGACAAAATTAGAAATGAGATGTTAGGTACAAATACGAGTAGCTTTTCGTAATGCAATAGGCAAATATAACTCAAGAAGAATGAGCTCAGTAGAACCAAGCGTTGGTCGAGGAGCTAAAGCATATGAAATAAACTGTCTTCGTGAAACGACAGTAAACCTATAATTGAAGGTCGAAAACTAGAGAATGAGAAGATACGCCATCTGGTACAAAGAGGCAATTTCAACTCCCGCTGAGTAGTAGAGATCAAATCTAGTGATAGAATAGTTCCTGAATTAGAAAAAAAAAATTGATTCAAAAATCATCACCGACATAATACCACAAAGAGAGAGTCATAATAATGATAACCTTTCTGAGTATGAGAATATCCCAAAAAGATATTTAACCAAACGAGGAAAAATTTCTTCCAAACCCAAAAAAAAAAAGGTAAACAAATGCAACACAACCAAAGACATAAGGAGTTAGACCAACGGGTGATGTAGCATGATAGAGCAAGGAGAAAGGAGAATAAGAACAGCGTCCACCCAATAAGGCTCGGGAAGATGCATGTTAAACATGAGGGTATGAGCAACAATCAAGAAATGACGATGTTTACATTCTACAACATTTTATTGGGATGTATATGGACAGGTAGTTTGATAACTGATACCATGATCAACACAATATATGGATAAAATATTGTACATACTCAAGGACCTTATCAGAGTGAAATATCTTAATTCATTTATCAAATTGTACAAGGATTTGATTATATGAGGTAAGAAAAATTTTAAGCAATTCAGAACAATCATTGATGGTAAACAACGAAGTCATAGGAGAATAATCATCAACAAAAATCATAAAATAATAAAATCCAAAAATACCCTTTGTTTTTTAAGGACCCTAAATATCAAAGGGAACAATAGAAAAGGGACTAGTTTGACGACTCGTACTACAAGCAAAAAAAGAATTACAGTGATGCTTGTCAATTAAGCAAACATCATTCTAACATAATAGAGGGACTCTGTTAAACAGACATCTACTCCAAAAGCTTAAACTTTTGAAGAGGGTGTAACTTAAGTATTTATACTTCAACACTTCTCCTCACATGCATATTAGATTTGAAGCCTAACACGTGGAAACTCTTTTAATAATTACAACGACAACGAGATTCGAACACAAGACCTCCTACTCTGATACCATGTTAAACAACCATCTACTCGCTTTTGGAGAGAGTATAACTTAAAATATTTATACTTCAACAAACTCAAACTAAAAATGACTTGACAACTTCTGCAATGAAAGGTGACCCAATCAAAAATGCCACTAAAGGAAAGACACGGTAGCACTCAAGGCATGAACTATTGCTCTGGAATCCAAATATCAAAGTTCGTTCTGCTCATGCCCCAACCCAATCACCTTCGTCCTTAAAAACATAAAATGGAGAAAAAGTCGTTGAACGCTGTAAAAACTTGGTTAATTGACTTACAGATAACAAATTAAAGAAAAAATAAATTAGATGTTAATGACATGAATTCGGTAGAATGAAGACTACTGGTTCCACATACTGGTCTAAAGGAACCATAAGCTAAAATAATATGAGTTAGAAAAAGAAAAATTGAAAAACAATGAGAAGGTACCAGACATGTGAGCACTAGCTCCCGAATCAGTCATCCAAGATGATGAAGCAGATTGTCCATCTACATGTGCAAAATTACCTACAGTGGCTAAACCGACAACTAAAGTATGCGAATGAAATGAGAGTGAAGACAACTATGGGATGAGCTACCTAAGATGTGATGTGAGATCATCATGAGAGCCAGATGTAGATGTAGATGTAGCAGATCCAATAGTTGATGGCTGAGATACAAAAGGAGTCAAATCATTAGAAACCTAATTAGCTTAGACTGGTCTTCCATGTTTATCCCAACAATAGTCCTTAGTATGTCCACTCACTCCACAATAATAACATTTTCACTCAGAACTATTGTCACGACCAGTGCCTCTACTACCACAATTATTACCTGAAGCAGGAGGACGACCACTATGACAACCAACTACATAACCATCACGACTACTGTCACAAGAGAGTAACGCATAGGACTCCGGTGAGGGTGAGAGAGTCTTACGGGTAAAAGAGGCTCTCTGAAGATGGGAATAAGAATTGGCAACAGTTGAATACACTACATTCAGAATTAAGACTGGACAAAAAAAACATGAAACGCTTCATGTTGTCGTCGTTGTACCTCTAGATCCGCACTCAATGGTTGATTAAGTAGAAGTTCCTCCAATAACGCTTTCAAAATACCATAATGTTCAACCAGAGACTTACTCCCTTGCTTGATATTAAACATAGGTTCAAAAAGTTCATAGATTCGGAACACATTATGTTCATGTGAGTACATCTCCTCAATAGAGTCCCAAATCTTCTTAACAGTACCAAGAAATTGAACATTCGAAGCTACACCAAGTTCCATACTATGCCATAACTAGGTCATCACCAAGAAATTTTCACTCCACCAGTCCTCAGAATCTTTGGAAGTCTCGGAAAAAGGACTATCAGTCAAATACTTGACTTTCGTTTTACACGCAAAAAATCTTTGATGGCATGAGATCAAGAATAAAGTTGGTTCAGTTTAACTTCACAAAAGTAATTTGCCTAACCTAATCAACCACAAAATAGACTTGTCAAACTGAATTGCCAACCGACGTATCCTTCACTTCATCGGAAGTCGTCATTTGTACAATCCACAACCAACTAGGCATTAAGGAAGAATAAGAGAACCAGCAAAAAAACTCAAACAATCACAATCAGTTAAAGAATCTGTCTCAAATAGCCCAAACCCTCGTCGATATCCAAGCCACAACAACTCAATCACACAACCAAACTTCAAAATAACAACATAAAAGTCACGAATTAACAGAAACCAGTATTGGACAAACAAATCTGGAGTATAGCAAGCAAATCTGGAGCACAATGACCAAAAACACCATCCAGAAGGCTGGCTGAACCGATCTAGAACACACAAGCCAAAAAAAACCAAAGGAGGGTTGGGCGAACAAATCTATTCCAGATGTGAGTCAATCGAAGTCAACAAAGGCTAGGCGAAGGTTAATCAGAGCAAATCGAAGCCAGCCGGAGTAAATCGAAGCCAGCCAAAGCAGATCAACTTCCATCAAAGCTCAAAACAATGTTGTCAACACCTATTTGGTCCAAAAAATCTCTCTAAATCACCCAATCGAAGCTAGGCATCACAAGAAACATACACAGCCCAAATCGACACCCCTAGATCCAAATCCAAGCAAAAATCCAGCCAAAAAATTCTCAAATCAGCAAATCTTGAAAATAGCCCTTATTTTTCCAAAAATTATTTGAAAATAGGAAATCCAACTCAAACAACTCCAAAAAATTATGAAAATAATCACCATAAATTTCCCATGATCAGGGGGTTAGTTCTTTGATCATCGATTGATGACGTCATATTGACATCCGCAGTTGACAGGTGATGTCAACAACGAAGATCTGTTCCAGAAATTTTCGGTTGTTTTTCCAATGTACAAAATCTCGATCAATGCTCTAATACCAAGTTGAATTAATAAAAGCGATATTAGGTCTCCAAGAAATAGAGAAAAGAAAAGAAGAGATCAATGCTCTAATACCAAGTTGAATTGATAAAAGCGATATTAGGTCTCCAAGAAATAAAGAAAAGAAGAGAAGATAACAAACAGAAGAAAGAGAGAATAATCACTTGTGTATATTAGATTCCCCCCCCCCCACTCCCTTATTTATAACTGAGCAATATTAGAGTAATTACAATATTACCCTACACTAATTAACTTTTGTCTAATATATAAAATAAAAACTCTAACACTTAATAAACTAAATGCAATGATTTTCCTATGAATAGGATTCGGTTAGAAGGATATCAATTGATGCCAACTCCCAAGATATGCTAGATTGCAAAGTCAGTAAAAGATTATCTTTAAGAGGAAATTTAATATATTGGATCTAACAAAGTTTTATGTTAACTGTTAGCCGTCTAACACAACCCTCCTCATTTATCTAGGTTTGGGGATATCCTGTGTAAAATATAGGCACTAAAAACGACAAGGACAAAATGAGGTAGAAAAGAAAATAGGCATGCCATGAAGAAGAACAGACCTTATAACTCAAAGCAAATGTTTCCAGGCCAGTAATGCTCATTGGTTCCTCTAAATCATTACCATCAGAAACTGTCTCTCCAGTTTCAAGATCTTTGAGTGTGCTCAACCTTTTAAGCAATGTAGTTCTTTCCTGAAACCAAAATCAATAAATTTCACAAAGACTGCAGAGACAAATCCACTCATTTAGGTACTACATAGAGAAATGGTCACTGACCACGCAACATGTCAAGTCCTCAGGACAAGGATCTGCTGCTGCTGCTGTAGTCCGCAACGCAAGGTCCAGGAGAGACTATTAAATTCAAACAACCATAGATGAAAAACCTCTGAGATGCAGTGCACAACTCCCTTGTTCTGATCATAGCTAGTGGTGGTTTTAGGTTGGTTTTTTCTTTTCTTTTATTTTTTTTGGTGTAGTTGTGTGTGTGTAGGTGGTGGGGGGTGGGGGGAAGGCAACTTGCACGGTCACCCTCTAAGTAGAAAAGAATGAGATCAAAAAAACACCTGCAGTTTCTCCACAGATATCTCATCTGGTTTTTTTGCAAGTTCATCTTGCGCTATGTCCATAAAGTGAACCAGGAAATCGCCCTGAAACATGAACATATAATGAATTTTGAAACAAGAGTGACAACTAGCATGACAACCCTGCAACAAGGATAGAACAAAACCTATATTCAAACAGGACAACTTAGTACCTCCTACTACACACACGCGCGAGAAAAACAGAAAAAGCGAAAAAATAGATCAAATGACCAGGCTTTCAAAGTAAAAGTGCCTCTTTATTGATAGCTTAGGAAATTTTGTTTCATTTTTTTTCTTTGGAGATTAGGCAATCGCTGAACAGCTTACAGGAGGCAATTAACCAGTCAATCAAAATAGCAAATTAACTTTTGGTCAAGAAGATCTATCTCAAAAAATCAGCCAAATAGTATTTTCATCAGTGTATTTGCATGGACAGTGATGACGACACAATGGAGAATAAAAGTTGAAACCAAACCTGCCCACCCACCAAAAATAAACAATTTCTGGAACCTAGTATTCATAAGCAGAATAAGCCCCGTACTCGGAATCTAACCATATGACACTCCAAGTGCTTACATCTTGTTTATGGCTTCAGTAACTAACACATACCTGATCAAGAAGAAGATAGTGCTTGATAGACCGCAACTTTCCCATTAGATCATACTGCCAATAAAAGACAATTTGTCAACGGAAGAGTTATGAACTGAAAGGTAAAAGACCCTTCGTAAATGATAAAAAATGAAGGCTAAAAGAATATCCCTACGGCAAATATTCCTTACAATCATTTAAAGGCAAAATCCAAATCGCACCTTTTCCTTGATGAGATTTAAGAGCTCACCACTGGCAAATTCATAAGCAGCCTTGATGCATTCAAGGTAATGGTGATTTGATCCAAAGCTCATTAATTTCGAATTTTCTGACATGGGAACCTATAAAAAGTAATCTGGTCAAGGGCATTTACTGGCACTAATGCCTAATGAACTGGCAAAAAAAAAAATTATCTTATTTCTTTTAGTATATGGACTTTAAAAATAAAAGGAGCAACTACCAAAACCTGAATATTGTGCCCACATTCTCTCATGACATTCAAATATTTTCCTGTGGTCAAAATTGTTTCAGCTGCATCCGCAAGGAAGCTAGGAATATCATCCTTAAGGCTGTAACGTTGTCGCCAATACGTCGCGTCATAATCTTGAGATAGACTCTCCTATTGAAGATCGAAAGAGATCAACGGCTAAAGTATAATTCTTAGGTGCAGTCACTTATCAATAAAGCCATACCTTTTGGAGAGATTTATTCTCAGCAATGAAGAATTCGCCATAAGGATCATCAGTCACGCCTTCGTACACCCACCTAAAAGATTAAATCACTTCCATCTTGAGTAATAACATCAACTATAGAGAACAAAATGGTGATGCAGCATTAAAAAAACAAAAAACAGAATATCAAACAAAAAAGGCCTTAAGCTTGTAAGCCCAAGGCAATGACCCTTCACATCCGTAACAAATCTAAGACAACTTCTCACGGCAAGTGTTAGCTGAAACTGTAGAAAGAATTGTTTTCTGCGTTTTAAGAAAAAAATACTAAGGTTTTCTTATCCAAGGATATAAGTTAGATACAGCAGAAAACTGGATAGAACACTGTTGAGGTTATTTCAGGTACATTTAAAAATTGTGTTTTCACAAGGGGATGGAAAAAATAGAAAATACTTGAGAACATTAGACAGAGAATTTCAACTATAGCAGGGACAGGAAGCTATTATAGTGCTGACTTACGGATCCACTAGAGCTCATTTATTTACATTATTCTGAATGTACATGTTTGTTCATTTGGTATGATGCTTCAACAGGGAGTTTCAGAACACTTAAAGATAACAGTTCAAACCAGTTTCTTCTTATGGGTATGGAAAAATCTGAATTTCAGTATGAAAGGGGAAAAAAATTGATGCTTGGTGGTAAAAGAGAATGCACAAAATTTACAAATCAGCACATCGACATAAAGAAATTGAGAAGTAATCACCAAAAGACAAATAGGATGAACTGCTCACAATATCAATACAAGTTATTGGAAGAAAAGCTTAAAACTTACAAGCTATTGAGATGCTTTCATTGATTGAAATACAGAATTCTCATGAGTTTTGTCCTTGTGTCTCGGAGAATGTATTCCCTCTTACTTAAAAGTAAATGTATACATAAAACAAAACTTTCATGTGTTCGAAAAGTATAGGTAAAAGTTTTTTCATCAAATACATTTCTTCTTTTCACTTCTTCTAAATCATGTAAAATTGTGGCACAAGAACAAAGGTTTACACAGCGAGATTGAGAAGGATAGCTGCTAAAACCCAATGGAAGCTGTGTGGCATCGGTAGAGGAATCCTTATATCAGCACTTCAGGAAGGGACATATGTAATTAAGAATACATCCTTAGAACCCCTTCAAGCACCCCCATGCAAGCAAGTAAGCTCCATTCCTTCTATAATATAGTTTTCCAAGTACAAAACTGAGATGAAATTTATGATTCCTGAAAAACAGGAAAATTTAAAAAAATAATAATTAAAAAGGAAATATGGAGCATTTCGTTGGGCCTTGGTGTTCAAGTGCTAAATGTGCCGCAAGCAACCAGATGTGTGCAGGCTGGCTTCCATGCCAGGACAGGCCAGGTTGCTGGCATGCGCTCATGGGTGGCACTAGGTTGGCGCCGGTTCTTCATAGGTCAGTATTTTTGGGTTCATCTCAGCCAGAGTATTATGGTCTCTCAAAATGCACTTTTGGGTCTATGTGAGGCCACACAGAATATCCGGTAGCATCGTTGAGCCACTGTTCATTGTAAACATTAGGAAATCCTAAAACATGATTTTCGGCTCAAACTTTAGTTGCTCATATCTCTCCATCCATAAATCGGAATCTAACAAGTAATATATCGACTAAAAATTTATGTTGCAAGGATTCCAACCATATAAGTTTTGAGCATGTACGAACTAGGGTTTGATTGAAACTAGGGATTATTCGAAACTAGGGTTTGATTGTTCCCTTGAATGTCAATGCATTTTTGCACAAAATTTTCCAAATATGATCTCACTCATATGGACTACAACCTACAGAAGAATACAGCCCAAAGGACATGGCCTCATAAGGATGCCATTAATGCACAAATATTTTGAGATTCAAAGTTGGCAAGCATGCAATCCTAGAGTTTCTAACGTGTTCTAATCATAACAATAAGGCACATAGAGCACACTAGCACCGTAAGCGGCTCTAACAACTATACAGGATAACATATGTGGAAGACATATCTGCTTCAGGGGCTTATCCCTTATGAAGCTTTAACCGAATACAAACACTAACTCATAGGAACGAAAGGCTTCATGTACTCCAGTGCATGACTAAATCATGAAGAAGCACTCGTGATGGAGTCCCACTACCTTGGCAAGTGAAAGCTTCACAATTCACAATACAAAAACCGTGTTTGCTCATACAATGGTGAGAGAAAGATGGGGATTAAGAGGTAATGGTCGGAAGTAATCTCGCAATTATGGACTTATATCTAGTATAGAACATGCAACAGCATTTAAATCCCAGGGAATCAACCAAATATGGTTTGCTCCTTACCAGGTCAGACGTAACCATTGGGAACCTAGGTTTGGGTCAAACACAAAGTCCAACAATAGAAACACTCCATTCCACATGCCAGACAACAAGAAGTAACATTGGTAAATTGCCCGTGAATGCTCTTTAAATAAATGGTCTGCCATATAATCTACCAAAGTGAAGGCACAAGTACACATATGCCTTTTGCCTTGGGCCAAACAAACAAGTACAGTACATTTCCTATCCATAAAGCATGTATCCAAGATCGCATTCAACCTGACGCATGCCATAGCATGATCTAAGATGGTGTAATGTTCAGGATAGTAGACTTGCTGCTATAAAAGATGCAGGACCACTTAGAATGTCACATTCAGATTCAATCATGTGATCATTGTTTCAATGATTGACGAATCTGAAAGCGAGATACACTTTACAATCAATATGCATAGCCAACTACAAAGTAACATATGTCACCAATCCTCTAAATCGTGAAACCCTCTTGCTCATGCAGAAATAGGCATATGATGCCAACAAACAATGCCACCTGGCAACTTATGTGCGACCTGTGGCCCACGTCTCAGGTATCTGAAAATTTCCAAAATTTCATCAAATAGATCTCTCGGTAGCATTATACTGGACGACTTTAAAAATTGAATCATGGGCCACTTATATGATGCAGGATCTCTTAGAAGTCTGCATTAGACTAAGGGATCTAAAGTTAAGGCTGGGCTGCTAGTTGTAACATGGTTTTATGGTTTTTCCTTCATTATTAACCACAACGTTAATAGGATAATTAATTTGTACAGCAATATACAGATATATATATATATATATATATATGGGTATGGAGTGATGAAACAAGGATTTTATCATTGGGGGGCCAAACCCCATGCATAAAATCTCTTACCAACACTACGAAGTATATTTATACTTATTATATTAAAATTTTCAGTGTAGAAAGATATATCCAAGAAATAAATTTATTATCCAATATAAACAAAGATAGGGACAAAAAATAAAATGAAAAAGGAATAGCTTTTATTACGCTCTAAAGAACTGATATCAAATTCCTTAATTTCGACTTTTGAAGATTTCTTAGTGTGCTTTCCGACACTTGAAGTCTCAATATTGGAGGGAGGCAATGATTCATTAATTTCTGAGCTCGCAACATTTTTTTCTCTTGAAAAATACATAAATTGTATGAATAATTTTACAAAATTGCACAACTCGAAAGAATGAAAAAAACATTATATAACTTTTTCAAAAAGAATTTAATCAAAAGTAACTCAAATTAGAAAATATAACCAATTTGTGTTTTATTGAACTAGACACAAATAAAAACACACCAAAAGATCTAGATATTAGATGTTTAGAGTAACAAAAATAACAATAATTAACAACACATGGATATCTATGTCACTAAATTTTACACAGAAATAAACATATCATAACTTACAGGTTCCCAATTAGACACAAAGCAAGTTGACTTTCACATAAGAAAATTAATCACATCATAGATTTAGTCTTCCCAACTAGAGACAAACATTTAATCAAAAAATTATTATAGTCTATTTCTAAATATCCTGAAAAGAATAGATAACACACTTTTTTCCACAGTTAAGATATTAGCTACATCGGTACTAAAAAATATGGAATACTACCTGGTTAATAGATTGATGAAAAATAACTTGATTTGTTTTTACTTGGTTTGTTCTTCAATGGCATAACTAATGAATGACCTTTCAAAACTCTTCTGATTTCAACGATTTTCAACATGCAAAGCTCTTTCCAACTGTGCGTTATACAAGGTTTTGTTTTGTAATTGTTAGGATTGTTGAGTTACTTTGATGTGTTTAACTATATTAGGAAAGCAAATATTATTCTGGTATGATGACAGAGAGTTTTGATGTATTGGTGGGACTTTTCGGTTTAGGATTCTGATTTGGATAAAACTTGTAAAACAATGTTATTTTATTACTTTGTCATATTCTTCTGAAGATTTTGGTGATAGTAAAATATTGTTGGTAAGAATTCTTTTAGGGGGGTGGGGGCCAATCCACTAGTATCACTGCACCTCATTATTTCAAGTCCTATATTTATACACAGGTCCTGAGAAGTATAGGGGGGCCATAGCCCTAGTTTGGTTCCGTCCATGTAGGTATGTATAATGTTGCCTTAACAAGCAATGCTACAGCAATATGTTTTTGTTTCTTTCAAGCACGAATTGTCGATAAATAACATATAAAGTCTACAACCTTATACAAAACAAAAATGGAATTAAGGGAAAAAATGACTCAGGTAGACATCTATCTTGCTGTAGTAGTGTAAAAATTTACACCTCAAAATTAAGAGACATTAGACCTTTAGTATGTTTAAGGTAATTGTCATTTATTCCTTTCAAGTACCTTTCTAACATGCCAAGATAAGCAAAGCTTGCACATTGTATCATCCTTTCCAGTAATGATCTCACTACATGATCACCAGCCCTGGCCTTAGCCTGAAACAGAAGCAACAGAAGGAAACCATATCAAGTAGTCAAGCAACAAGAAGCAAAGTTTCACATCCTGTAAGGGAATAAAAGGCTAGAGGCCGACAAAAATTCTGTGACCCCTATATTTTAATGTTCTACCTGGCTTTGCAAGAGGTTAAGAACTGCCGCACCCACAAAATTGTTGGCTGAAGCCTTCTTTATTACAGTAGACAAAGCTTGCATCGGCCCCATCATTGGCTGAAACAAGTTTGAATGAGTGGATATCCAAAATATACTTGGCAAGAAAAGAGGTTGCACGGTTTTCACAGCGTCAAACCTGACAATAAAACCATAACCCTTGTATGGAAAGTCTTCCTAGTCGAAATTGATGTTCAAGTTGTGCCACCATGGCTTGGTAATCCTAGAAAAGATATTGAGGAAGGTTATATTACTTTCTAATGGAATGCTATCTAGTGTATAAGCTCGTTCACAAAACAAGTTTCACAAACATCAGCTTTAATCTGGTGGCCAATCAAAAGGAAATGCAAGCAATGAATCAGTTGAGCACAGGAAAATCGCGGCTACAGATACATTGGATGGAATATTACATGTGGAAGCTTATTAAACTAATCAAAGAAATCATTTGGTGTCGAGCAGGACAAGAAGAAAGGGAAATTCAACAATTTTTAAGGGGAGCTGTTTAGAGCTAGCATGGTCCATTGTGAAATTAGTTCATCATGTTCATTTGTGTCAATAAGCTGGAGAACTTTTTAAATATATGATTTACTATGTTTTTCTCAAAGGTATTCCGATACTGCATGTGGGTAGTAGCCATCATCTGCACATCATATTTTGGGCCAATTGACAGAATTCAGAATTTCTTTGGACTTCTAGTCCTAGGTATCCAGAATAATCTAATAGTCAAAAGAGTCGTGAGTTTACTAATTCTGAAGCTTTTGACCCTCTAGAATTAAGTGATGCCAATGGCCCACATATATCCATGCATTCTTCAATTAAACAATGAAAAGACAAAACACTGGAGTTTTCAGGGGATGAATCCTAAGGGTTGTGGATGGCCTTCGTAGATTCTTCTTTCTCTTCGTGTTTCCCTACACATTCATGTCTACAATTAAACCTATAAACCAACTCCTTCCAACCATATAAACCCTAATTCATGAGCCCCAATCCGTCCATAGATGACTCCATCCTAAACCATCATAAACCATTTAACCCAATCAAGTTATAGTTCATGGTTGTTATTATTAAACCTAAAAGCCCAACATACATTTGCCAACCTTTTAGTTGATGGAACTAATCTGTCCACAAGACTCTCCTTTCCCAACGCCTATTTTCTATATTAATCATATTAAATGAATATAAGGTAATCTTGTAATTACTCTAATTGTTTCTCTACTGTAAATAAGAAAGTGTAGGGCAACACAGTGGTACACTAATATTCCTCCCAAATCTCTCTTATCTCTTTCTCTTCTACTCTCTCTAAATATCAAGTTTACATTTAACTTGGTATCAGAGGATATTTTTTGGTGAATAATTGGAAGGACAACACAACAGTAGTAATCCGGAGACTGTTGGTGTGCTAATGTCAATGACCAACACCCTTGCTTGAGTCGACTTGATGGCCCGGTAGTTATGATAATTTTTGAAAAAATAAATTGAGATCATCCGAATGAATTTCAATTTTTCAAATATTTTCTTAAATTCTTTATGCCGAATAGCAATCTCTTCACTCGGAGCCTTTGGGATGTTTTCAACTCTTGATTCCACTTTAGAGGTGTCGATTAACACTCCAAAGGGAGTTTCTGATTGACCCATTCCAGTTTGGGTCATTTTTTGCGTCTTTTGTGGCCTGTACTATCTCTTCATTGGGAGCCTTTGAGATGTTTTCAATGCTTAATTCCACTTCAGTGGTGTTCGATTAACATGGAGTTTGTGATTGACCCATTTTAGTTTGGGATGTTTTCAACTTTTGATTTCACTTCAAAGGTGTTCGATTAACACTGCAGAGGGAGTTTGTGATCGACCCATTCCAGTTTGGGTCGGTTTTTGGTGTCTTTTGTGCCAGTACTATGTCGGCACACATTAGGAGCTCTACCCAACCATCCTACAGTGTGAGTTCTCGTGTTGCTTCTAAGTGTGTTTTGGTCAAAATCTGTGGTGGGTAGTCTGCCAGTGGTGGCTGTTGGGGCCTATTTGCTTCGACATTGGCTTTGTGACTTGTTTTCTTGGGTAGTTTTCTTTAATCTGCCTCAATAGTGGTGCGTGTGTTGTTTATTGGAGGGTTATTGATCCCTTGGTTTCCTACTTCTATGTGCCTCCTTTTGGGTTTCATTATGGCAACTTCAGAAGAGGTAAAGGAACCTATAATGGATGATCAAGTTAGGCAAGTTCACTTAATGGATGATTCGGTTAGACACATTACTTACATGAAATTAAATGGAAGCAAATGCAATTACAATTCTTGGTCACGTGAGATTGAAGAATTCCTATAAGCCAAAAATAAAGTCAAGTATTTGACAAAAAGTCCTCATTTTAAAGACTCTAAAAATTCAGAAGAATGGTGGAGTGAGAATTCTTTGGTGAGGACTTGATTGTGGCTTAGTATGGAACCATATGTATCTTCTAATGTCCAACTTCTTATTAAAACTAAGGAGATATGGGATTTTCTTGAGTAGATGTATTCATAGGAACACATTCTCATACCACGTGCAATCCATGTAACATCGTTTATGAATTAGTCATTTATATAATTCTACATAGAGCTAACCACTACCAAACACCACCAACCTCTATTGGTTGGACTGAAATAATCAATCACCATAGCATACCGACAGCCTCCCCCCATCACCCAACTCCACCTCCATAGCATTAAAACCATCAACTACACCAAATCCACCACCAACTACCTATTCCAAATCACCAATGAACTGGACATCACCACAACCACCCATGAGTACCAACCATTTAACACCAAAACTACCATTGAACACCACCACAACCAATATAAAAGGATTACATACTAGGACCAAAAGACCACAAATAACCCCTTCCAAAAGATTCAAACACTCCAACGCCCATTTTCAATTTTCTTCACAAATTTCTTCAAATTTTTGTTTCCCTTCCCCAATTTCTTTAAAGCTTGCGCATTTGTTCTCGATTTAGCATAAACAACAATAAAACAATCAATACTCAATCAGAGGTGGGAGGTAAAAGAGGAAAGAGATTGAGATGAAAGGCTAACGAGAGGGTTAAAGGAGGGGTTATGAGGTGACAAGCTTGGCATAAGAGCGAGCCAAAACTTGATTCATACTCATTGGCACAGTCAGTAGGCCATTCGTGTAAACCCACCACACACATAATCGCAATTTGTTCGAAATCCCGTGACATAAATACAATGTCGACTGTAGGGTAAGGGAGGGGTCGTGATGAACTTGGGTAGGGCCAAAGGAGAGGGGTGGTGTCCTCTGCAGGTGTCATTGGGTTTGGGGAAGGGGATTATGTGGGGCGGGAGGTGGGAAGAGAGAGTGAGAGTATGGCGAGGAAGGTGGGAGTGTGTGGGTGGGTATGGGTTTGGGAACATGGGTCTGAGCATAGATATGTTGTTTAACATTTATTTATTTATTCAAGTTCACCCAATTATTCAATGAAACAACAAAAATAAAGGTTACTCCATCTTTGTCGTCCTTTAGCACAGTGTGTACTGTGCTGCATGTTGTCCCTGCCGCTTCTCCTTAATCTTGGAATAGAGATGCGGCATATAGTCGTATTTTGCTTTTTCTTTTTTGCAGACGATTCCCCACGCAATTTAGACAATTCCCCACAAAATTTTTATTTTCAAAATTGGTTTTTTAATTCCTAGTCGTATTCAGTCCATTTTTTCTTTAATGCATTTTCTCTCGTTTTGTAGGTTCCTATTCTTATTTCTCATTCTTCTGTTTCGATTGGAAACAATATTTTCGTTAACTACTTCTAAAGGTTAAAAAAAAATTCAATGCAGTGGACAAGTAATCCAACCACTACAGATAATAAAAGGCAACTACATCGAAGAGAATTACATGACCATAAAGATAAAACAAGTTTCATTTTCCCTCGTAACATTGTTTTTTACATTAAGAGTATAGAGAGAGAAATAGATTGTCTTCAGGAGTCGAACTTTTCTAGATAGGCTTGAATAGGTTTAATTGACAAATAAACACTGTCTTTTCCCTAAAATGAGAAAGACATAAATTTCTGATTTGCTTCTCAACTATGAATTGACTTGTGAATGCCCCACTGAATATAATTTCTGATGATCCATTATCTTTGTCCCCCCCTCCCAAAAAAAAAATCCTAACTCTATCCTAGAGTCCAGGCACTAGATTTATTTCCACACTTCAGCTCAAATAAGTTGGATAATTGCGCAAATACTGCATGGTATAGCCGTATAGAAACAAATAGCCACTTCCCTTTATTCACATTTCTGTTTCATCTGCCCTTAAAAGAAATTGCAAAAGTTACATTCTGTTCAGGTCTAACAATTGAGGTCTCCACATATTACAGGGCCCAGATGAATAACAATAAGCAATCAGATTTTGCAATTATAGTCCAAGAACAACAACATTGAGTAGAAGCAGCTAAAGTTAACCAATTGACTTACAACACAAAAAACATACTAGAAGAAGTGCTCTCAGTGCAGCAGCGAAGGCGTGATTAACTAAGCCTGCCTTGAACTGAGATCTTGACTCAACAAACTGGTTAATCAGCAAATAGCTCTCACACAGAGGGAATACCCGTTTTGCCGACTCCTGCAACCATAAGCCATAATACAAATAAAATCCCACCCAATTTAGTCCCATCAATGAGCGTCTGGGTGTCATTATCAGTTGAACAAAACCAACATAGTCATTTTTTACCTCTTGGTAATTAATCATTCATTTTTCATACAGTTACCAAATTTTCTTGTTTGAGAGAGTATTTTTAGTTACGCCGTGCTCCCGTATATTCTTAATAAAATTCCCCATAAGAACTATATTGACAACAGTTTGCAATAAATAAGTACAGTTTTTACAAGAAGTTGAAATATTTCCTGAATTCACAATTAAAGCAGCATGTACACCAGCGGCCCACAAAAAGCCAACTCTATCCAACTCCCCCAATCTTTTATTTACTCATATTCCATGCAAAAATTAACTACTAAAGGAAACTATTAGCATGAACTTGTCAAGTTAAAGGAGCAAGTCCAATAAATATGCTGCAGCATGAGGTACCCGTCCTAATTTCTCGTCATTGATTCACCCCAAGAAATTTATGAAATTCATACCTGAAGTGCTAAATCCATAGATGCATCAACCTTGAAGGTAATACTATCCTCCTTCCCTTTAACTTTTTTAACATACCGTCCTTCAATTCCAACCAAGGCAGACAAAAGATCGTCGATGACAATCAATTCCTGCAAATCATAGAGCCCAATACACATGAATGCTCATAAGTTTGACAAGATAAAGAAACAAGAAACTGAAATTAAATAAGTAAATAGATCTAATTTGGTGTAAAATGATTTTCCCATTGTCATGAGAAATGTTGATTAGGAGAGATTTCTACCTATAAAAAAAATAAGGCATATTAGAGCTTGTCCCACAATGATAAAATAACACCTCTCAAAGTAATATATGAGCTATTTTAGCCTCTCCATTAATAGCCAATTGGTTTTCAATTGGATATTTTAATACATCAAAGGAGGCTTTAGGTAAAAATAAAAATAAAACCCCAAGGTCACGACAACTGATTTCACTTGTGTTTGTTCCACAAGTACAATTGTTCTATTAAGACTCTGTCTTTTGATCTTTGATCTTCCTCTCCAAGTGCAAGTGGAGGTCGCACATGCGGGAGAGTGTTAAAGCTTGTCCCACATGGGCCACATCAACAAAATAACACCTCCCATGCTAGTATATGAGCTAGTGAACCTCTCCACTCATTGGCAATTGGTTTTGATTACGATGCTTTTACAAATTTCTATCAGCATTATTTCAAACTCCAGCGAGTCAGAGTGCCATGAAAAAGAAGCAAAAAAAAACCAACAGCCCATGATCATCTCACATGGCATTTATTATGCCAATCACTAGTAATAGCTTCCAAAAATATGAGATAGATACTAATCAACACCACGTCAAGCATAGCCGTATATATGAAAGGATAACCTGAAGAAAACACCAAAACCCATGATACTAACACAAACAATTAATGCCCCATCTTCACCATTAATAACTAAAAAACGAAACAGATTAGACCATACATGAGCAGGAAAAAATGTGACACAGCCATACTCAAAAATCCCTATTTAGACACTCATAGATAACAAAGCTGCATAAGATCATAGCTGATGCAGAGAAGTGAGAAAGCTGAAAGCATTCTCCTAGAGCAAGTATTATGTCAAATACTTTTTTGTTTTTTGGGTCTTTTATGCTTATTTTTTTCTCAAGGTTATTTCATTAGCCCAAATACAAGACCTTTTTTTATGAACTGGATACAAGACCTCATTAATTACCTTAATATATTTGTTCTCCATTGGATCAATCATTTTTCAAGAAAATAGGTGTGCATATCATCAAGGCTCTGCTTCGCCAGTATCTAAACACTATTTCTATATGGCAGTATGTAGGAAAAACAGTTGAATGGCTATATTACCCTTAAAAACAGATAAAGACAATGATATATGCTTTTAGTTAATAACTCCATTCACATTATATGTAACTTGTATAATTTGTTTGAGACTGGTACAAAATCATTTTTTAAGTGGGCAGCTGTTACATTTTTATTTTTTTTTCAAGTGACCATCAAGCTCTTTCTTTTGTTGCACAAACAAGACAGACAAATAAAAGAAATCGAAATCAATGGTATAAAGCAAAGATATCTGCTGAGAATCGAGGTTTGTAACAGCTATCATTCTCATTCTTATGCTTTTGCTAGGATGCTTGCATGTTCTACTCATTTCTTTTTTTTCTCTCATTTTGATTGATACTTTACAGGTTCAATATTTGAATTGTGTGGTTTTAATCATGGAAAACTTTCACAGCAGCAAAGCAATCTATCAAGTAAAGGATTAAATTGAACCAAGTGACCATTTGTTTATTTTTTCAATTGACACAAGGTCCTTGTTTTTGTCTTTTGAAATTGTTTTCGTTGTTCTTTTTCTGAAAATCCTGTTATTATGCAGGTGATGATGGAAACTCTGAAGGCTTGTGCAGGTCCATTGATCGATGTTCAAAGAACTAGAGAGAGAGTACTCTACTTTCCACACAGCCACATGGAACAAAAGTCTTGTACTTCATTTGCAATTTTGATCTCTGTTTGTGAAAGTAGTGCTTTTATTCTTTTTGGTCATAGGGTTTGTAGTTTTGATAGTCTTACTATTTTGTGGCTTTGGTAGGTAGAGCCATCTACAAATCAGGAACTAAAGATTCCCTTGACAGTTGTTAATCTTCCATCAAAGACCCTTTGTCGTGTTGTTCACATTCAGCTGCTAGAATGTTCCATTGGGAGCTTATTCTTGGTTGCTGACAGAGTGAGAATTGAGGTTGAGATGATGAGTAATGATTGGAAGTCCAATGGTTGGAGACATTTGGACAGGGAGGTGTTATTTCGACTTCAATTTTAATATAATGGTTGCATGCCATATATATTGAAAAGATTCAAACCAAATAGATAAAAATTTTGATAAAAAAAGATATGAGATATAGATTTTCTAACAGGATCAACTTTAGATTTAGTATCTATGGGAATTTTCAAGCTTTCCTAATATTAAAATGTTATTTGGTTTATAATTATTCACATTTTTCGTAAATTTTTGTTACTTTTAATCTTATCCTTGATGATAAATTAATTATAGTCAAGAACTTATGTTAATTACATACATGAACTACAACTCAAAATGATCCACATGCAACACACATGTGCACAAACTAATTTTGTTAAGTGGAATATACATTCGGAAACACTAAAGCACACAAAAGCGTACATTAATCAATAAAGTTTGAAAAAACAATATCACGAAGATCAACGTCGAGCAATATGATTAATATGAATCAACAATAAAGCAAACCTGAACAGAAGCATGGTAGCAACCGATAGCCTTGTCCATTCCAGGACTGCATCAAATAGGGATAATTTGTTGAAAGACAAACAAACAAAATAGCCAAACAAAATCTAAAATTTATGAAGTTACAAAGGTTTATACCTAAAGGATTCCATCAAAAAACCCTTTGATTCTATGAGCCCAATGTCAACCATGTTTTCTGAATTCATTATACCAAATCACACATGTTACTATATAATAATTATATGTAAAGACAACATGGATCATCACCTAGTCTTCGTTAATCTAGGATGCTAGAAGGGTGAACATAAACCTTTATAATTATTTTTACAATGTGACCACTCTCTAATTTTGTTGTTTAGTCAAAAAATAGAAGTGTTGGGCTAATAATCCTTACATTGTAGGAGTTTAATACTATGGCAGAAATGCCACAAAAAAAGTTAGGTTTTTAGCTAGTCTACCTCTAACCTAATCTAGCCCTTCCAACATTCATAACATAAAAATCACATTATCTCATTGTTGATATGGGGGTAGAGTTCCTCCTCTCACGCTATTGGTGACTCCCTTCTCAGCAGAGTCTACTAAGATTATGATCACTTCCTTTTGCATTCCCTTACCACCACAGTCAAAAAATGTGTTATTTGAGGCGAACCAAAGCACAAAGATCCCTTGGGTCTAGGCAAACAAAGCAAGGTGAGAACTGAGGCACGAGATTCATCCAAGAGGAAATTGTGCTAGGAGTAGGACTTTCTGTAGCATCAGATACTAGGATAGGGGATGGAAATTTTGTGAGAGAGAGACAAGGCTATGGAAATGCTTTGGACAAAACACCCTCACCAAAGAATCATAACTCCCAATTCCAGGCCAACAACCAAACCTTACTATCACGTATTTGGGTCTCATAAACTCAAGACTAACCCACCTCACAACCCAAGATCTGTCAACACCATCACTGAATTCTGAAGTTGGAGTGACAAAATTGTCTTTTCAAATGAAATTTTAGGGATAATATTGTTGTACCAATGTGACTTTCTAGAGATGGGAATTTGTTGAAATATAAGATATTTTGTTGAGCATAATCATTTTCGTTAGCACTAGAAACGTCTGTTAGGCATAATGGGTCCATATATTACAAGTTGCAAAGGTCAAGGGGTCCTTACATTATTACTGAAGTGTTAGGGGGTCACCATGTCATTTGACCCAAGGCCAGAGAGTCTAGTGGACTTTTACCCATATTTTAACCATGGTTATAAAACATCTGTAACGATGAATGAGAAAATCAAAAACTAAATGCAAAAAAAAAAAACTATTTGTTATGTATTCTAACAGATGACCTGCATGCAAAAATCTTGTAGAATATTGTGTAAAATTTCAAGTTGGGCAGCCCAAGTTTAATATGTGAGTGGAACTGAAGCAGGTTGGATTGGTTGCGAGGTCAATACGTAACCAACCAAAGTTATAAAACCCTCAACCCAAGCTTCACCCCAAACCCTTCAATCCGCACATTGTCCCTACTAACTTTAAACACCCACAACCTAAGCTTCACCCCAAAACCTTCAACCTGAAGGTTATCCCTGCTTAGAATTTTAAACTCAGGTTGAACTTGGGCCGCCCAACTTGGAATGAAATTTGGGGATTCTTGGAGTGCGCAAATGAGTTATTAGCTATCATGCCTATAAGTATCCAATTGAAAATTTTTCATACCAACCACAACCCTGGGTTAGTTCGTGCAACAGGAAGAAACCAAAAAAAAAAGAAGCAAATGGAAAAATAACAATGGTGGCACTATGCCAACTCGACCTTGTACACTCATTAGTTTAAACACTTTAGCTTGCACAGATGACCGCCAATGACTCAATTTCAACAAATTTTTCAATATGCGGCAATAAATACAAATTCTACAGAGCAATTCCAACGAACAACGATATTTAGAACCTTGGAACACATTCTGCTGGAAAAATTATTTTCATTATACAAAATGCTCACACCAACTACAAGAGACGAACAACACAGAGTTCAGTGTATTCGCGACTGTGTCACTATGCGTTTGTGTGGGACTTGTGTGAACTAATAGTGCATGCGTGTTTCACTCTGTGCAACAATGTGTGTGAGAGCAGACCTCGGCGAGGGTGGGATTGCAGAAGTATTTGGCAGATCTTCGAAGAAGATAGAGAAGAGAGGCGAGAAACCTCACCTGATAGCTAGTCAGCAGCGTTCAGGTCCGGCCGCCGGCGAGGAGGGAGAAATAATAGAAAGAACCGCTGAGAGGTAACCAGCCAAGCCTGTTCGTCGTTGAATTGTAGGACTAATCTCAACCTGCATCCCTAAAGGCACTTAAATCTCCATCCTCAAAATTTAAAGGGTTATTTGCACCGGTGGCCCTCAAACTATTTACGTTGTCTTATTTTGATCCTTAATATTTCAATTAAACCAAATTGATCTCCAAAGTATTCGCTTTGATTTATTTTAGTCCCAACTACATACGCCGTTTGTTTTTTGCCGTCTCCGTCTCCATGTGTCATTCACGTGAGGGGTAAAGTGGACATTGCACCTTATATCGCTTGGTTAGCCATTGAAAGGCTGTGATGAAGTGACTCTTCACTTCCATTTCAACGACAACAATGGTGAGAACTCCAACTTATGGCAAAATATTCAGCTTTCATCAGGGCAAAATACAAGAGTGATTAGCTTCGTCTTCATCTTCTTTAAGTGGAAATCATAGTGTAAACATGGTCCGTTGCATTAGGAAGGAGAAAGGGAATCAAGCTGGAGAAAGGGAATCAAGCTGGATCATACGATGTTCCCTATTATGGTATGTGGTTGGTTTTTATAGTTTTGGGTTTCAATTTCATGAGTACAACTGAATATAAAAAGGTCTTGAAGTTGTCAAACATATTTTTTTATGCAAAACAAAATTTTGTTTTTTGCAATATTTTATGGTTTATGTGGTTGCTGGAAACCACTTGTTTATGCAATATGAATTTTATATATTATATTTTATAATTTATGTGTTCGTTGAATTTTATAATATGAATTTTTATATTTACTTGTTTTTGGAAACCATTAGGTCATGATTCTTCACTTTTCTCAATGGAGGTTCACCACAGTGGTGAATTTTCAGAGAGTCCAAACAAAGCTTATGCTAGGGGCAAAATAAATTACATAGATGACTGTGATTGTGAACTGGTGTCGCTCATAGAAATGGATGATATAGCTAATAGTCTTGGCTATGCTCCATATATTGGATTTTACTACAAACTTCCTGGTTTGGATTTGGACAAAGGGCTAGTACATATGAGTAGTGATGAAGATGTATTGGACATGTCACATCATTTGCATAAAAACAGGGTAGCTCAAGTATATTTTAAACATATAGGAGGTATTAAAATAGTGGAAAGTCAGACTGGATCATCTGTTGATGGTGATAACCCAATTGATGAGAATGGCATAGGGGATGGGGTAGCATCAGAATCTGAATGCAGCGAATATGAAAATTTGGTTGATAGTGATTATGAGAGTGAGTATGATGACATGTTGTATTAGAATTGTGTTGATCATGAAGCTGAATGGATTGGTTTGAAAAGTAACAGCCAAAAAACAACAATAACAGACCTAAGACATGGCTTAGACCTAAGTGACTCAGATGGTAATTCTGAGGACATTGTAAGTTGTTGTAGTTCATCTGATGGAGAGACTGATGCAAGAAATAAACCAAAATTTGAAGTATTTAGGGAAAACAAAGATAATGAAAACCCAAAATTTAAGCTAGGTATGTTATTCAGTACATCTGAGGAGATCAAGACTGCTATTAGACAACATGCAATTAAAAATCAGAGAAATGTTAAGTTGGTCAAAAATGATAAGAGGAGGGTAAGGGCACAATGTCAAGAGGGCTGTAGTTGGCTTGTTTATGCTTCTAGAGTGCATGGTGAGAAAACATATCAAATAAATACATACATTAGCAAGCACACATGTGGGAAGACTTACACTAATAGAAATGTGAACTCAAAGATGATTGCATTGAAGTATCTGGAGGAGTTGAGAATCAACCCCTGTTGGCCTATAAAAGCTTTTAAAAAGAGGGTTAGGCAAGATTTACATGTTGATGTAACAAGGAATCAATTATACAGAGCAAAGAACAGGGCAATGGTATTGATACATGGGGATGACATTGAACAGTATGGTAGATTATGGGATTATTCTGAGGAACTAAGGAGAGCTAATCCTGGTTCGATAGTTGTTTTGGATGCTCATGCAGATGAGGAAACAGGTAAACTTAGATTTCAGAGGTTATATATTTGTCTTGCAGCATGTAAGAGAGGATTTTTGGAAGGGTGCAGGAAAGTAGTTGGACTAGATGGTTGCCACTTGAAAGGAGCCTACAGTGGACAGTTATTGACAGCAGTTGGTATTGATGCCAATGATTCTATGTTTCCTATTGCATACTGTGTTGTTGAGATTGAGATGAAGGAATCATGGACATGGTTCTTAGCAATACTATCCACTAACTTAGGTATTAATCGCCAAAACCAAAACCAATGGACCTTCATCACTGACAAGCAGAAGGTACTGATTTTTTTATGTACTAATTTTTTGTCCCTACTGACAAGCAGATAAGGTACTAGTTTATGTACTAATTTTTTTCCTCTTCTTCAACAGGGTTTGCTTCTAGCACTGAGTGAGAGCCTACCTGGATCAGAACATAGGCATTGTGCTA
>CM042187.1:19875782-19899071 GCA_023539305.1 Ilex asprella
TGGACACCTCTTAGTATTTTGGCCATAACTTTTTATCCTTATGTCCAATTGATCTGAAATTTTTACAGTAGATATTAGACATCTAGGGCTACAAAAGTGTGTCTCATGAAAATTTTCCAATTCGACCTCAAAAGGGGTCAAAACTGCACTGGAAGTCGAGGCAGTCAAATGGTACCGGTACCCCGAAACCAGTAGCTAAACGGTACCGGTACCCAGTACCGGTACCGCTTCCCTGAAGCCTTCCGAACAGCTAAAAAGTCAGGATTTTGGGTTTTAAAACCCCATTTCAAGCCCTATTTACCTCATTCTTCATCTCATTCTCACCACAAACATCCTAGAGCCCTAGGAGGAGATAAAGAAAAGGAAAAACACCAAGATTAAGATAGCTTCACACCTTATAGAAATCAAAACCGAAATTCTCAAGAACTCTATTCTTCTCCTCTTTTCTTCTACACTTTTACTACACCTTTACCCACACCTCTTAGAACCCTAAGAGAAGACAAGAAGGAGAAGGAGAAGGGAGGAAGAAGATCTTTGGAGCTTGGGTTAGCTTAAATCTCTTGGATTCAAGGTAGGGGATTTCTTCTCTTTCTCTTACATTGAGGCTAGGTTTACTTATATGTATTCTTTACACTCTAAATTTTATATGTATGCTATAAATCATTGATTCTTGATCCTCATGAATATTAACATGCTTTAAACAATATAAGTGGTGGACCAACCATTAAATCCTAGTTTCCAAGAGAGATGAACTTTCTTTTCTAAATTTTGATTTACCCTTAATTTCAAAACCTTAGTGTTTCATATGGAAAAATAGAATGATGTTCTTGTGATCTCTTGTATTTTACATACTTAGTTATTGAAATTGTTACATGATAAATTTGGGAATTTCACTTATAAATTGGAGACTCTTGAAATTGTTGGGCATTTGAGAATATATTGGCTAATGTATTGCTTGTGTGGTGATTTGGATAAACCTTGAGGGTGAGAGGTTCCTTATAAGGATGCTCATGCCAAGAGAGGACAATTTGTAACATTATCAAGAGGTTCCTTGTAAGGATGCTTGAATAACTCAAACCTTGAGGGTGAGAGGTTCCTTGTAAGGATGCTCATCCCTAAGAGAACAATAGTATATCATGTGTTGGAAAAATAATGATATTTTTGAAATGGATGATTATGGGAATTGGTTGTTCTGGTATATCTCTATTAGTATTGTTATTTAAACTTGAGATCCGTTGTTAAATGTCCTTGTTTTACTTCAAACATTATGTATGCTATTTGTGAAATGAGACCACCCCTTTTATATGTTTTTACAAACCTTGTTTGAGTTTGGGAAGATTTTGCTACAGAACTTCGTGCTCATCCCCTACAATTACATTTTTCAGATTTAGTACTAGAGGAGGATCTCGGCATCGACGAGCCGGGACATTGGGAGGCTCCACTTGAGGGGAACCTAGATCCCGAGGTGGATATTTAGAACCGTGGTTTCTTTTGTACTAGACTAAAAAATTCTTTTGAACATTGTGTAGTCTAGTTTCTTTTGTAATTTCCGCTGCGCTATAATAGTAAACTTTTCATTGGGAATGTAAAGGCCAAAGATGGCATATTCTTTTGGGATATTGATGTAAATGTTATGAATCATGGCTATGAAGTCTTCTTTATTGATGGTTTATCTTAGTGCTCTCATGGTATGAATGGTTATTGAATGTAATGCCGTCCAGGGTGTATTTTGGGGTGTTACAGATTATCTCTAATAAAATATAGGTTCATTAACATATGGTGTTCTATATATCTAATCTATATCTATATATATAATCCAATCTATATAATAAGCAGTGTCTTATATATCTATCTATATCGATATTTATATCTATATATATAATCCAATCTATATAATAAGTAATTCAAACGCGTAGTTTAAAATCCATATAAAAAAATAGATATATTTCTTTGTCTTGAACTTTCGCGGCTCAGATCGTTTGAGGATTATTGATCTGGCGATTCTAATTAGACTTTCATTTCTCTTAAAACTCTAAAACTCTCATCTCTAATATAACTCTCTTTCTTTCTCTATCTCATACATCCAACTCTCATACGCATATAACTCTCTCTCTCTCCCTCGCAGACATTTTAAACACACACTCTCCCATCTCTCATACTCTCTCTCTCTCTCTCTATATATATATATATATATGAGAATAAAAGTCTAATTAGGGTCGTCAAGACAAACAATGTTTTCTCATACTTTCTCTTTTAGCATTATTTATTTATCTTTACGATCCTAATTAGACTTATTTACTGAAAATATTTGTATGATTTTATAGATGAAAAATTATTTAAATATTAAAAAAAATTCTCAAGTTGTAGATATTCAAAGCCAAACTAATCACCAATAAAAAAAATTAAAAGTCAAGCTAATAACCAATAAAAAAATAACAAGTGTTACCAACTGTACCAAAAAAAATAAAAAAAATTCAAAGTCAAGCTAATCACTAATAAAAAATAAAAAGTGATATCAATTGCACAAAAAAAAATTAAAAAACAAAAAAAATATATTCTAAACCAACTATCAATTTTTTTCCTTATTTGCATCACTTTTCCCTTGCTAATGTTTATATTTTTTAAATACTTGAATAGTTCAAAATAGATATCGAAACAATAAAAAGGTAAGTTAAATCAATTTTTTTAAGTAGTAAAAATTTGATTTTATTGATTTGGTTTAATTGTATCGTGAGAATATTTTTGTAGCATTCGAGAAGTCATAGTGGCAAATAATTTAAATCAATTGTCCTTGTAGCTACAAGTAGATTCGTTGGATAATGTTGTTCAATTAGATATTTTTTCTACTTTTTGAAAATTTGATTTATAGTTCAATGTGAACTAGAAAACCTATTCATTAGATTTGGTAAGAGGTTAAAAAAATGAACACTCATTGGAAAGAAGAGTCGTCGTGAATAAATATATGACTGGATAATTTTGTAATGGTGTTAATTTAAGTTCATAAAGATTTTCGGATTGTGTTAATGTGATATAATTTTTTCATTTCAATCCTTGCATTTCTTTTATTTAAGACTTTCTTGGATGCCCCATTTGCTTGACAAAATTTTTGTGTTAAGAGTGCCTTCAGGCACGAGTAATAACTAGTTATAAAATATAATAATTTAACTAAAAAATATAAAATATGCCTAAAATACATACAATTTATCATAAAATTAAATAAAAAAAAACACCTGTGTTAAATATCAAAGTTCAATTTTAAAGCTCCAATCCAAATTCATAACATAAAAATCACTACCCCCTCGAGACTCCTCTGTTGAACTCTCTCTCTCTCTTTAACATTCACATTAATTCTTTCTTTGCTTTACTCTTTTTTTTATATATTAAAAAATATATATATACAAACCTCATTATTGATGTTGAACTGTAATAAGGACCAAATAGCATCTCCCCATCTATTTCTCTCCCCTTCTCTATCTCTGCATGTTTCTTCAAGACCTCTTTCTCTCTCTCTGTTTCTCACTCTACTGTATCACAACATTGGTGTTGGACTTGTAGGTCCATGAATAGGGGTGTTAATCGAGCCCTTGTTAAGTATTTGTCGAGCTTAATTTACACATAAACGAGCTGATTCGTTTAGCTATTTACTCATAAACGAGCTTAAAATAGTGTTCAACCTTGGCTTGATTAACAGCCCTATCCATGGAAAGACGATGCTGAGATAGTGGGAGAAGGGGAGAGAACATAGAGACCTTCTGAGAGAAATTGAGAAATATACAAACCCATATACATTCATAGAGAGAGAGTTTAGGCTTGTGTTTGGGTTGGAAAATGTCACATTTTGGGAAATTCCAATCAGAACTGGGTTTGATACAGTCACCAAAGAACGCAGTGGCTGATCGTAGTCGAAGATGGCAGTTGCCTGGTCGCTGATCGCAGTCGCTGGAGCCTTGGTGGTCAGGTGGTGCCTTCTACAGTTGTGCGATTTAGGGCAATAAGCTTGAGATTTTAATTTAATTTTTAATTAGGCATTAAATCGTCCGGTTCACGGTTTTTTACAAGAATCGACCGATTTTTCAGTTTTTAGCCGGTTCTTTTTTTTAAGCGGTCCAACTATGGAACCGAACCGATTAAGATCTCGGTTCATAGTTGAACCGATCCGACTGGCGGGTCCGGTCCGGTTCTGATAACACTAATTCACACGCTGAAAAGACATAAATTATCACCGAGCATTTGGTAGGTAGGGAGAGCTTTGTCGCCCTTGATCCTACCCAACTCGGCTTGAATCCAGATTAGTCAGAGTCCAAAGTAATTTCGGATAACGGATGGTCTGACAAAAAAAATATATATATATAAATTCATATCTGCAAATGAATTAATTTCGTAAACTTTTCCGTCAATTTTTTTTGGCTAATTATAAATTGTACCTCTAAAAGTTTAAATATTTCATATTTATGATTTAAAAAGAAATATATTCATTAATGATCGTTAAATAACTCTTAATTGTATTGTATCATAATATCTGCGTGTCGTGTTCGAGTTAATAAAAAATATTTTTCAAAATTTAAAAAAAATTATAAAATACCTATTTTTCTCTAAAATACTCGTTAAATAGTTATTTTATGTCTATAGTTAGACACAAATCTTCATCAAATTAAAGTTAGATACGAACAACACAACTATAGACAAAAAATAATTATTAAACGAATATTATAGATAAAAAAATAGATATTTTCTCATTTTTAAAAATATTAAATATTATTATATAAATTATTGTAAATATGAAATATATGACACAACGCAATTTACTCGACAAAAAATATTGTGTTAAAAATATTTTTTTATTGACTCAAATACGATACGAAAATGTTATGAGATGATATAATTATTTATCGAGCATTAATAGATATAATTTTTTTTGAAACATAAATATAAAATATTTAAATTGAGGTGGTGTTTGGATCTAAGGATTGGGGGGATTACAGTTGGGATTGGATTAAAATAGTTAATGAGTCCACTTATCCTTGGTTTGGGTAAGTTTTTGGGGATGGGATTTTCGTTGTTTTTCGTTTCCTCGGCTGTATGTTTTGAAGGGTATAATCCCCTCTGGAGGCCATTGAACAAACCCATCGCACATGTGGGATTGTGGAAGGAGAAGAGGAATTAAATACAAAATATCTAAAATACCCTCTACACAGGAATAACGAAATGGAGAAGTTTCTACAACTTCTTGTTGAACTGCCGGCCTTCTTTTCCCGAAGCTTTGTCAAACTAAGCAAAATTTGAAGAAAAGCAAACCCAAAATAAATCAAGGCAAAAAGAAACAACAAAAAAGACCCAGATCTAACATATCTATGGTACCTTCTAATTGCAAGAGGGGATCTCTGATAACTCCTATGAGTCGTCGAGATTGATTGCTCTTGATCGATGAAGCTCTCACTCGCAGTCGTTCCCTTTGAAGTGCACCAGAGGATTGGAGGCAACAGGGAGAGAGAAAGACTGTCGGTGAGAGAAATTACAAAAAGAATAGCTTTTTATTGGACTAATCACAACTTGCACCATGAAAACTCACTCTAATCTCAATTTACACCCTCAAAATTTAAAAATATTAATTTACACTTTGAAATATAAATACATATCAATACAGCCCTGAGTCTTTAAAAAAATTTAGAATAATTATAAATTACAATTCTCAAAATTTAAATATTTCACATTTATATTCCAAAAATAATTTCATCCATTAATATTTGTTACATAGCTTTCAATTGTATTGTATCATATCATTTTGTATCGTGTTCGAGTAAAGTCAAATTTGAATGAAAGGTTTGGGTCTCATTAAAATATCATATTTGTTATGTGGTGCTGGGTCTCATTACATCTTAAATTTTTAAGATCTTAAAAATTTTATGCTCTTCCATTTGTTTACTTATAGATGAACTCTAAAAAAAATTAACATTTTAATTAAAGCAACATATTTTAAATTGACCTCATTTGTGCTATTAATTCTGGCAATAATATTAAAATGCCCTACAATTCATAAAAAATAAATTGCATTTGGGTCATTGAAAAAATTTAATATGGTTTGGATTCATTTTGCTATTTATTAAAAAAAATAATTAAGTTTTATTTTTAAACACATAGCTTCGAATTTTCTGTAAAGAAACAAATAACAACTTAGACATGAGTTGTATCGATTTGTGTATTATTTTTGTGTTGGAAATTACTATTATTTTTTGCATGATGCATATGATCTTTGTGATTAAAAGTGTACTGCACAAATTAAATTAAATAAATGAACAAAATATTTATTGCAATGTTTTGTAAAAATGCGTAATTTATTGATTCATATTTTTTTTTGTAAATAAGACAATAATAATGGATTGGACTTTTTTACATTCCATTTCAAACATGGAATTGGATTGGATAACATTTTTTCACACAAGGATGAAATGGTCATTTTAGTATGTTTTATCTTCACACGTGCATGTGGCCCACAAACCAAATAAAACCTATTCAAAGATGGGATAGAATTTGAATCCGAACTTTATAATCTTCCAATTCGGACCATTTTGCATTGGGTATGATTGAGTTCAGATTCAAATCCAATCCTCCCATGGTGATCCAAACACCACCTGAGGGGTGAAATTTATAATTAACCCAAAATTTTTTAATAGCAAAATAGATGGCAGTTAGTCTCAGATGAACATTGATACGTATTTATATCTTTAAGGATAAAAATTAATATTTTTAAACTTTAAGGTGTAAATTGAGATTTGAGTGATCTTTCGGGGTACAAGTTAATATTAGTCATAAGGTCCGTTTGTTTAGCAAGATAATGCTAGAAAATACAAAAAAGAGAAAATTTTAAAATTTACATGTTTTTGTTTAGCGTGAAATAGAAAATAATAGGAAAAATAATTTTCTACCATGCTTAGATTTTCTCAAATCTAACTAATTTTTTTCCTTGCAAAAAATGCAAGAAAAAGTAAAAAAGTTGTGTTTAATGACCTAACTTTCCATTTTACACTTATTTTTTTAAAAAATATTCAATTAGTTATTAATTTAAAAAAAATTGCACAAATTAAACTAATCACATAATTTGGTCTAGAGATCAGGGTTAGTGTAACGCCCCAAAAATTCCCTTGGACGACATTACATTCTAAATACCATTTGCTACATGAGAGCACTAAATAACTCCATAAATAAGAAAATTTCATTCATCAACCATTGATATTTTAACAAAATTCGGGCAGAGTCTCCTTTGTACGGGGAGCCCTATCCAAAACACAACCTGTACAACTATACTACAATTGACCTCACAGTGTCCATTGATCCATAAAATATTTACAACATTATCCAAAAGAATAAGCCCAAACCATGACTATTGCATCAAAAGAATTACATTTGAACTTATTAGTGGAATAAATAAAATACTAGACTTTACATGGTTGTACGTAATCGTTCCTAGTCTAGCATAAAAATAAACGACATCTCTAGATGTCCCACTCGGGATCCAAGTACTCCTCTAATAAAGCTTCTCCATGACCCGGCTAGTTAGCACCAAGCTTCTCCTCTGGCCCATAATCTGTAAAATATTGAACGGTAGGGGGTGATCACGAAGCTCTATAGAAAAATCCTCCCAAACTTGAACAAGGTTTAGAAAATAGATAAAAACCGGTCGGTCTCATTTCGTAAATAACATATATCAATTTTGAAGGAAAAACAGGACATTTAAAATAGATCTCAAGTTTGAGCAGGAGAATATTCTTGGTTTCCTCATTTGTATGGTTGTTGTGATGGACTTGGATTGCCATCGAGAGATGCCGTAGAGTGTTAGAGGTTAGTCTATCCCAGTGGGGGTGAGATGGTTTCCTAACACTTGTAGTGGATTGTCATTTGGTAATGTGACCACTATCGTTCACTGGAGTTCGAACAAGGGATGGTATACTTTTCCTGGGGAGGGACTCGTCACTGCCATTGGAATGGTAGACGCCCTTTCTTAAAGTGCTTGTGATTGTGATTGTGATTGGTGGACTATGTATAATCGTTGGGTAGATTCAGGAGAAGCAATCAACATACATGGTACGAGGATGAACCAATATGCATGGGATGATTGGTTGGATCGTCTTCGCTGATGCATTGGTATGAGACAGTGCATCGGAAGGCGCCCTGCCTAAATAGCTTAAAGTTGAAAATGGAATATTATTGTAAAATTTACTTTATCCTTTCACTTGATTATTATTATGACTTAAACTTGAGATCTATTTTAAATGTCATGTTTTTCC
The DNA here is from genome assembly GCA_023539305.1 of Ilex asprella. Classification (NCBI taxonomy): domain Eukaryota; kingdom Viridiplantae; phylum Streptophyta; class Magnoliopsida; order Aquifoliales; family Aquifoliaceae; genus Ilex; species Ilex asprella. The sequence goes on from CM042187.1 coordinate 19,884,065, forward strand.
TTCAAAATTGATATATGTTATTTGCGAAATGAGACCGACCGGTTTTTATCTATTTTCTAAACCTTATTCAAGTTTGGGAGAATTTTTCTACAGAGCTTCGTGCTCACCCCCTACCGTTCAATATTTTACAGATTATGGGCCAGAGGAGAAGCTCGGTGCTAACTAGCCGGGCCATGGAGAAGCTTCATTAGAGGAGTACTTGGATCCCGAGTGGGACATCTAGAGATGTCGTTTATTTTTGTGCTAGACTAGAAACGATTACGTGCAACCATGTACAGTCTAGTATTTTATTTATTCCACTAATAAGTTCAAATGTAATTCTTTTGATGTAGTAGCCATGGTTTGGGCTTATTCTTTTGGATAATGTTGTAAATATTTTATGGATCAATGGATCCTGTGAGGTCAATTGTAGTATAATTGTACAGGTTGTGTTTTGGGTAAGGCTCCCCGTACAAAGGAGACTCTGTCCGAATTTTGTTAAAATATCAATGGTTGATAAATGAAACTTTCTTATTTATGGAGTTATTTAGTGCTCTCATGTAGCGAATGGTGTTTAGAATGTAATGACGTCCAAGGGGGTTTTGGGGGCGTTACAAGTTTGGTATCAGAGCTTAGGCTTTAGTTCTTAAATGGGAGCTGTAGGTTGTGGACTATCACTGGAGTATTAGGTTAGGTTAAAGGAACTCTAGGCTTGAATTCGTTTAAAGTTATATGTGTAAAGAATTAGTATTGATTTAAATCTTATACAAACCTCTCGTTTAGATTGAGACATCCTAACTACGTCGTGTACATCAAGGAGATTTAATTGTGAATTGATCTGCAGGATGGAGGGTGGAAGAGGACCTGGAAGTGGACGAGGGCGTGGACGTGGTGGCCAAGCAAATCCACGCATCACCTATACTATTAACTTGGGATTGGGACTTGGTGATCTAGAACATGCCCTGAGTATAGACATTCCTACGGGAGGATGGTTTGAGACTAAGAGGAGGTGTAAAATTTATGTGCTTCTAGTTGGGGAGCAAGAATTGATTGTAGGCATGGTTACGTTAGACATGAAAGGGTATGCAAGTCTTGTATCTTGTTGTTGGACTATTCTAGGAAACGAATGGTAATTGGGTGTATGGTTTGTAAATGATGCTAGGCATGGATCTTTTTACCAGTGACATTATCTATATTGGAGATCGGTAGGAGATAGGATTTGTGACAAAAGACACCTAAACTTGAGTTAGACAAGTATAGAAGAACCAAGCAGTTTGACAGACTACCTTTCACTAATTTGATCATAACTCTTTGTTGAAAAGTCCAAACTGTGCACCGTTATTTTTGTTAGAATCCTAACTCGTATATCTTTCCAACCATATAGGTCACACATGCTAAAAATATCTGAGTTAGATCAATTTATTCTTCGAAGTTGGTCAAAAATTTACACTGTAGTATCTTTTGGATAGCAAAATATTGTGCTTTCTTCTTAGACTATGAAGGACTTATCTTTAAGTGAACTTCCACACTATTTAGGATTTGATTGAGAGACACCCCCATATTGATTGAAGTGCTTTTAATGGATAACAATATAAAAGGTGATTATGATTTGGTTCTTGTCAACTTTAAGTATTCTCTCTCACTCATAGTATTGCTCATATTTTAGAAGTCAATGGATATGATAACCCAATTGGGATGGGTGGAGATAAGGTTAACTTAGAGGTTTTCTAAGATGAATTAAGTTTCTAATGATAAGGGCATGGAAGGTTATGTGTGTTACTTAAAAGGCATAGAAATTAAGGAATGAATGTAGTTTTGGTTCTATAATGGAAACCCTGGGAGGGTAATGGTGAGGGCGATGTATGAGATTGAATAATTCTTAAAGATGACCAATTGATGGAATATGAAAAAGTTACCTCGAAAGAGAGCCTATTTTGGATTAACAATAGGAATTGTGATTATGATTCTTAAATGGATCGGAGTTTGTTTTCATAACTGCAAACTTGAGGTTACCCATATTGTTTTGAAAATATTATAGAGAGTTGATTAAATTTACTTGGAAGTATAAATGATTTAGAAGAGTTATACCTAAGATGCTTATGGAGGATGTTATACTTAGGTAATCTTAATTCGTTGTGGGCTTAGTTGACTACATTTAGAGTATCTAAGGCATTAACCATCAAGAACCTCTCAGTTAAGTGTGGAATCAATAGTTGACTTGTATTCACAAACTTGATTGAAAATCTATTAAGCTTGACAAAGTTGTTTTAGTTACCTTTGACCCTAGATATCTTAGGATTAAAGATAATAGAGGCTTAAAGCTCGAGGTCAAATATAGAAAATAATTGTTGAAAAGAGGATGATATCCCAAATTTGAGGTGAACTTCTATTGTTCTAGGAAATCTTTTATGTCATTGGATTTGTGTTGGGGAAATAGGACATTCTTATTGTTGTCTCTTTTAGTACCTTGTTAAGATCGGAAGGATTAGTTATACTTGAGGAATGTTAGTATGAGTATAGAAAATTCGAACTTATGGTTGATAGTGATAATGGTAAAGAAGTAAATTGAAGAATTAAGGATGATACCTATGAAGATTTGCTTTGACATGGGATGAATCATCGAGAGTCTTATTTTAGTTTAGATTATTTTAGTTTTGGGATCCTTGATAGTCTATCCTCACATGTTGATATGTTACAAGAGGTATATTGTAATGAATGGTATCAGAAGGATTCGAAAGTATAGGTATCATGAAAAGTGTTGTGATGTGAATGAAAGCCACTAAGAATTGATTAAATGGTTATTAATTCTAGCTCAAGATTGTAGATCGAGAGCAAATATCTTGGAGATATAACTTGATCCTTAGCTTAAGTATTATAGCTGGTTAATTACCAAAAAAAAAAAAAAAATCCTTTTGGAATGGATTTGATGGATCGTTAGGGTACACATTTTGGAAGTTATAATTGGAAAACAGGTGCGGTTAGGTTTCACTTGTATACTTTGGTGAAATCTAAGATACTCTCTCAGAACTTTAAAATCTATGTGAATTTCTTATCTTGTAGCATATTTTGACTTGTGAATCGGTGGATTATAATTTATATCAGAGTGCGCAGCGAGCTATTTGATTAATGACTATAATGGTGACGGTAAGGAGTATTATGAGAAAGTACAAATTGATGTGAAATCTAAGAGTTGATCTTAGAACATTGACTTGTGTGGAGTGTGTAGTTATGAATTGAAATTATGGTAGATTTCAAAGATAGTGAATTCCTCTTGGGTTGTGAGACATGAAATCAAGAAGAACGTTGTATCTATTTTCAGGAATTGAGATAAATCTTACCGCGATGCAATTAATAAATTTTGTGTTACACCATGATGTTAGTATAGGAAAGATGAGTAATCCTAATAGTGGAATTTTATTTGAGTTATTTTGATATGCTTATGAAGAAGCTATATATAAGAAGCAAATATGAGCTTGATTGAAATGATTGGTAAAATACAAAAGAGAAGTGATATTTGATGAGTACACAATTAAGAATTATGATCTAGTCGTTAGGCATGAAAAGAAATTAGTTGGAACAATCGTCTACAAATATTAAGAATAAAGGTGATAAATGAATTCTAGTGAAGGAATATATTTTGATTCTAATCTCTCCAATTAATGAGAATTTGAGAGACTAACTCGACGATTAAGTTTCGAGGACGACACTTTCTTTAAGGGGGTGGATTGTAACACCCCGAATTTTCTTTTATATATATATATATATATATATAGATATATAGTAAATAATTATTGTAAAAATGTGGATATGTGTAGTGATGTGTGTTAGAATTTGATAGATTGAAAAAGTAGAGATTTAGAATGTCAGTGAAAATAATAGTTGAAATTTAGTTTTAATAAGTGAAAATATGAAATTTTAGGTCCTAGAACTTGTATTAAATAGGTTTGGTGTAGAAATATGTGTTGGAGAGGTTTGGGATGGATTTGGTTGGCTTAGGAATGGACTGGAAATAGAAAAAAAGGGATGAAACAGCGCATGTGAACAGTGCACGTAAACAGTGCACTGCTGCAACTTCAAGCGCGATTTGGACCTTGATGCAATCAATATCTCTCAAAACTCAAAACACAAAAGTTTTAAAGCTCTTTCTTAGCATTCCAAATAATCTTGAATCATCTCAATCGGAGCTCATATGAGAGAGTTATGCCCAGATAACGAAGCGATGTCAAAACAATCCCATTTAGCTTGAACAGTGCACGTGAACAGTGCACTGGCTGTAACTTCACTTGCGATTTCGACCTTGATGCAGTCAATATCTCTCAAAACTAAAAATCTGAAAGTTTTAGAGCTCTTTCTTAGCATTCCACATAATCTTGAATCATCTCAATCGGAGCTCGGATGAGAGAGTTATGCCCAGATAACGAAGCGATGTCGAAATAGTACATTTAGCTTCGTTTTGTAATTAATGTCTCCATTTTCATCCTAAATCAAAATATTAGAATAATGAGTACATTTAGGCTTCAAATAAGTATAAAAGGCTTTAAGAAGCACCCTCGATCACCTTTTATTTGCAAACATCGTAAAACTTCGCTAATAGCCGGTTCAGATGGGTAAAATAGAAATTTAGTGTTTTGGGTGTACGTTAATTTTGGTTTTGAGATAAATCATAAAAATAAATATTTTTAGGTTAAAATAAAAATAAAAATGAATCTGGAACGTCGAAAAACTTTAGGATAGTCATACGGATCAAATTGGAATGTTCAGTGGCAAAATCGTAAATTTGGAGATAACCCAAACAGCCCATGAACAGTAAAATTCGGGATTGGTGTGTCTTAAAACCTCATTTTCATCCCATTTTCTCCCATTCTACCACTCCACTCTCACCCCAACCCCCTTAGAATCCTAGGAGAAGATAAAAGAGAAGAGGAAAGGAAGAAGAGAGGTCACTAGAGTTTGAGTTTAGCATGAAATTTTGGATTCAAGGTAGGAGTTTCTCCCACTCTTGTTCATTGAGGCTAGGGCTATATATATATATTTGTATATATATATATGTTTTTGACTTTAAATCTTAGATATGTGTTAGAAAATCTTTGGTTCTTGATATTGTTGCAAATATTATCATGTTTAAAACAAGGCTATAATTGGATTGTCATGAAACCTCCATTTCTTGTTTTGAAAACCCTTGTTCTCATGAGAGGTAGATTTTTCTCTCAATAGTCATTTGTTCTTGATTTCTAAAATTTTAGTGCTTTGTGTTGAGTAATAAATGATGTTGTTGTGATCTCTTGTATTTTTTCTTAATTGGTTATTGGAATTATTACATGTTAAATTTGGGGATTTAAAATATATGCTTGTAAAATGAGAAATTATGAATTTTGATAATTGTTTGAAATGGGTTGTGAATGGAGAATATTCTTGGTTTCCTCATTTGTATGGTTGTTGTGATGGACTTGGATTGCCATCGAGAGATGTCGTAGAGTGTTAGAGGTTAGTCTATCCCAGTGGGGGTGAGATGGTTTCCTAACACTTGAAGTGGATTGTTATTTGGTAATGCCACCATTATCGTTCACTAGAGTTCAAACAAGGGATGGTATACTTTTCCTGGGGAGGGACTAGTCACTGCCATTGGGATGGTAGACGCCCTTTCCTAAAATGCTTGTGATTGTGATTGTGATTGGTGAACTAGGTATAATCGTTGGGTAGATTCAGGAGAACCAATCAACATACATGGTACGAGGATGAACCAATATGCATGGGATGATTGGTTGGATCGTCTTCGCTGATGCATTGGTATGGGACAGTGCATCGGAAGGCGCCCTGCCTAAATAGCTTAAAGTTGAAAATGGAATATTGTTGTAAAATTTACTTTATCCTTTCACTTGATTATTATTATGACTTAAACTTGAGATCTATTTTAAGTGTCCTGTTTTTCCTTCAAAATTGATATATGTTATTTACGAAATGAGACCGACCGGTTTTTATCTGTTTTCTAAACCTTGTTCAAGTTTGGGAGGATTTTTCTACAGAGCTTCGTGCTCACCCCCTACCGTTCAATATTTTATAGATTATGGGCCAGAGGAGAAGCTCGGTGCTAACTAGCCGGGCCATGGAGAAGCTTCATTAGAGGAGTACTTGGATCCCAAGTGGGACATCTAGAGATGTCGTTTATTTTTGTGCTAGACTAGGAACGATTACGTACAACCATGTAAAGTCTAGTATTTTATTTATTCCACTACTAAGTTCAAATGTAATTCTTTTGATGTAGTAGCCATGGTTTGGGCTTATTCTTTTGGATAATGTTATAAATATTTTATGGATCAATGGACCCTGTGAGGTCAATTGTAGTATAATTGTACAGGTTGTGTTTTGGGTAGGGCTCCCCGTACAAAGGAGACTTTGTCCGAATTTTGTTAAAATATCAATGGTTGATGAATGAAACTTTCTTATTTATAGAGTTATTTAGTGCTCTCATGTAGCGAATAGTGTTTAGAATGTAATGCCGTCCAAGGGGGTTTTTGGGGCGTTACAGTTAGAGTCAATTCTTATCTTTGAATTAAATTATGTCCCATTTTTTTTTAAAATTTGAATAATAAAAAATATTTTTTTAAACCGAGTTAAAATAATTAACGATAATTCAAACAATTAGAAAAAAATTTCTTGTAACTTTCCTTTCTTTCAAACAATGAAATGAAATTATTTTCAAATTTTCTTAGAAGTTTTTCATGCTAACTAAATACATGCATGAAAATATATTTTCTTTGACTTTCTTTTATTTTTCTTCACTTTCTATCTCTTTCATTTTTCATCATTTTTTTCTTGCTAACCAAACGAACCCAAAGGTAAAAAAATCACATTATACCAAACCTTGATCTGACTTTACCCCTCTATTTTTACGGGTTTCACTTAACTCCCTCTAACTTGTGAACAAATTGCAAATCTTAACAGAGGTAACAGTTTAGACAAAAAGACTAAATTACCCCTTGATTGCAATTGATTTTTTTTTTTGCAGAATCCTATTTTCATTGGTGTGATTAGATTTAAGTTTCATGTTATGTGCGTGTGCTCGAATTTGTGTTTGAAGCTTAAAGTAATAATTGAATTTTCAAATGAGTAACATAGCAAACAACTCTTTCTTTCTCAATTGAGGCTTGGGTTGTGTTATGAGGTTGTAATACAGTGTATTAAAGTGCTTGGAAGTCATGGGCGAGATGTGTAAGTGTGGACGTGTGAAGAAACTGGGTTGGAAACTTGAAAATCAAAATTTTGAAAAAACTTTTTAAAACTTCAAAAAAAGGGGTTGGATCTAGCTAATTTGGGGTCAAGGAGTTAAAAATTGACTTTAGATTTGAGAAAACAAGTTGTTTGATTGGTCAAAAACGAATTTGCAAATCTTGAGCGAGAGAGGAAGATGAAGGATAAAATTGGTACTTTAATTTTATTAATTTAAGAAAAAAATTATTTATTTTATAACACGTGTGCAATTACCACGCCGTTAGAATAAACAGGGTCTATTAGATTTGCAGTTTGTTTACAAGTTGAAAGGGATTAAGTGACATCCAAGGGAATGAAGTGGGATTGAGACTTAGTACCAAGTGGGTTTCAACTTTTTACCCAAATTCTAAATCATAAAACTACTAGAATGATTAGAGTGAATGAATTATCTATTTTTTTAGTAACATTCAATACCAACTTGAATATTATTTGAGAGATCGATACTAAATAATCAAGTTGATTATATTTTTGTATAAATTGTGTGAGATAGAGTATAAAAAAAACCCTAAAAAGAAATTGACATTAATTTAATAATTAGTCGGTTGCGTATAAAATGGGTGAACTTAGTAGTTTTATAATTTAGAGTATAATGGGAAGGAAACGAAGATTTATGTAGTGAGAATAGCCTCACCCAAACTAATATGAGCATTCAATGAATAAATATGGTTGAGAGTTAAAGTTAGTTATTTATGTACCCAAAAAAAGTTAGTTATTTAATAATAATAAAAATATTCTAAATATTTTAAGAGCGTACATGAAACAATTTCATTTCACTCCATTAATACCATAGTTTTTCAAATCGGCCCGGAAATCAACCTGACAAAGAAATCGTGTCATTTGTTCAACCCGAACTAGTCAAATAATTAAAAAATTTTAAAATAATTATTAGCCTTCCTTGGTGCAATTACACGCTGTGGAGGCGGGGATGTACCAAGTCGTGACTTGATCACCCTTGTCTCGGTATATTGTTGACGAAAAGACTCTCGCGTCTCATGGGCTTCTTACGCCTGTTGTTCGTACTGATAAAGTTATATACTAAAAACTTGTTTTTTGTAATGAAACTCAAATTATTATTTAATAAAAGTTCTTCATTTTATATTCAGAATCTGTATGGGTAAAATATTTATATTATATTAAATATATGCTATGCATGTTTGTCTTTTATTTTACATTATAGATAATCTGGTGTGTAGAGTTCAACTTATACATAGAATATCATATTATCGGGTCATTATATGATATGAGTAAAAATTCACAACCTTAAATGGAATAGGACACACAATCAATAGGGTGATAGTGCAATCTTATGGCATTGTTTGTCTTGGCTGTATGAGACTGTCTGATGTCTCAGATTGTTACATTAGTACGCTTTCTGTATTGAATAAGACCATTATTAAGGTTATTTCATTTTTACTGACTAAACAAGAAAATAAATACTTCATTGTTATTATGATAGTTTAATCTCTTAATCCTGAGATATTTAATTGACACATGTATTTTATTATTTTTATATTAATTCATCAAAGAGTGAGATTCAGATGTTGGTTATCTAATTTTAAATGGATTATTTTAGAGCAAAATTGAAGACTTAAGGTTATAGTTAATTCTTGATTCTTGATTCTTGATTCTTAATTCTTTATAGTTAATTCTTGATTCTTGATTTGGTTATAGCAAAATTGAAGACTTAAGGTCACAGTTAATTCTTTATCTGGGTATTCTTGATTCTTGATTTGGTAGATTGCAGGCTGACATGGGTGTCCTTTTGAATTTTTAAGGTTATAGTTATCATTGTAGTATCAATCAACATTTTCTTTTTATTCTTTTTAGTTTTCCATATTGAATTGTTGATTCAAAGTAATAGGTAACTCTGTAAGCTTGTTGAATTTGATTGGACTTTTTAAGCATGAAACATGCAGAATTCCTTGTAATAAAAGGGGAAAGCTTGAATTATCAAAATAATGTATGTGTTTCCTTTCAATTATTGCCTATAGAATAACTTTAGTTGTGACTTTTTGGTTGCTGCAACATAGCTGCATTTACTTCCCTTGTTTATCCTTACTGTCCAAGAATTGTAGCAGTGGATCCTCATCCCAGTGGCTTAGGTGCATTTCTTTTGACTTAGCCTTTACCTTGATCACTAGAATTTTTCACCTAAATACTAGATGGCACCGGTTGCATGACATTCCTAAAATTTCACTGTCGCATAGTTGTAGTGGACGAAAACATATGGGGGACTTCTATGAGCATTGTGAAGCTATGAAATGGGTCAAGCAGCTGACATATAAAACCTTGTTTTTCTGATTCACACACACACATGTAAATGTATATAAGTATGTATCTATAAGTATGTAAATGTATATAAGTATGTATGTATATGTATAATATGTGATTTTGGGGCAGAGGAACATAAAATTAGATTTGGTAATGAAATGTGTGAGGCCTAGGAATATCTATATACATCTTGAAGATTTTTGGGGCTAGGTGATTCTTGTTGATTTGTTTCTCTAGTATATGTCTCTAATTTTCAACCTTTCTCTACTTTATTAGGATGGAAAATCAAGAACTAAAAAGAGCAAAAATAATTTTTTTGTTCTTCAAAAAGAAAAGTAGAGAATCAACATCAAATTCTAGTCTTGAACCTTTGAGTCTAGTAGAAACATCAACAAGTGCTGATGTTCCTATGATTCCTGCGGCTGTTGAACCTCAAGGTCTTCAACCTCAAATAAAAGTTCCAAGGATTCTTTTTGATGAGAATGAACTTGAACGAGATCCCGCATTGTGTATTCCGATATGGAAATATTCTGCTTATAATCAAGATGAAGTTAGATGTGCTTACATAAAGTGGGGACCAAATCAACCTATCTTGCCTGAGTATCCGAGGACTAAAACTGGGGTTCAAAATCAAAGATTTCAGGAAAGTTGGTTCCAAAAATTTCCATGGCTAGAGTATTCTATTTCAAAAGATGCAGCATTTTGCTTTCCGTGTTTTGTTTTTCAAGGTCGTGAACCTCTACACCCTGCATTTACCGTTGAAGGTTTTAGTAGCTGGAAGAGAGTGAATAATGGGACCAAATGTGTTTTCTTGTCACATATGGGAGGTTCTACTTCCACACACAATAATGATGTAAGAAATGTTGAGGCGTTGAAGAATATATCAGTGCACATTGATAAAGTTATGAATGTTCAAAGTTCAGAACAAATAAAGAAAAATCGATTGCGTCTTAAGGCTACCATTGATGGTGTTCAATGGCTTACTTTACAGGGATGTGCCTTGAGAGGTCGTGATGAATCTGTAATGTCAAAAAACCGTGGTAATCTAATTGAGATGATTAGTTTGATGGCAAAGATGAATGTTGAGATAAATGATGTTGTCTTAGAGAAAGCTCCAGGAAATGCAAAGTATACGTCTCCTATGATCCAAAAATATATTTTGCATATTGTAGCTACTAAAGTAAGAGAAAAAATCCGTGATGAAGTTGGAAATGCCAAGTTTTGTATTTTGGTTGATGAAGTAAAAGATGCATCAAATAAAGAACGGATGACAATTGTTCTGAGATTTTTTGATGTTCAGGGTTTTTTGCAGGAGAGATTTTTTGAGATTGTGCATGTTAAAGATACCACTTCTTTAACTCTTAAGAAGAAAATGTCAGAAGTTCTTACTCGACACAATTTGCACATTCAAGATTTACGAGATCAGGGATATAATGGTGCTAGCCACATGCGTGGTGCATTTAATGGATTGCAAGCTTTGTTCTGCAATGATTGTGAGTATGCATACTATATTCATTGCTTTGCTCATCGTTTACAATTTGCATTAGTTGCAACTGCTGAAGATGAGATTTCAATATGGCAATTCTTTTCCAAATTGACATGCATTGTCAATCTTATTAGTGCTTCTCCTAAGCGTCATACAGAACTGTGATCTGCCAAAGCTACTGAGATTGAAAGGGGGATAGCTAGTGGTGAACGAGAGACTGGTAAAGGGGCTAATCAGATGGGTACTTTGCGTCGAGCTGGTACTACTCGTTGGAGCTCACATTTTGAATCTATTTGCGGTCTGATAGATATGTATGATGCTGTCATTAGTGTGTTTGAATGTATGATTAACGAAGGATATTCAAATACAATTCGTGGGGAAGCTGGTGGTTTTTTAATGGCAATGAAGTCCTTCGATTTCATATTCATTTTGCATCTTATGCACAAAATTATGGGGATTACGGATGTGCTTTGTCGGGCATTGCAGCATAAATCATTAGATATTTTGAATCCAATGAATTTAGTCTCATCAACAAAATCTTTACTTCAAACCTTGCGAGCAGAAGGTTTTGATTATCTCCTTCACCATGTAAAATCAGTTTGCATGAAATATGATGTCGATATATTCCTGATATGAACACTCAGTACAAAGGGGCAAGACGTTCATGTTAACAGAATGATAACATTACAGTTGATCATCACTATCACATGGACTTATTTAATGCTACGATTGATCATCAGTTAGAAGAGTTACATAACAGATTCAATGAAGAGACAATAGAATTGCTTATGCTCAGCTTTGCTTTAGATCCTCGGGACAACTTTAAATCTTTCAATCCTGATCGCATTTGTTTACTTGCTGAAAAGTTTTATGCAGCTGATTTTGATAGACAAGACATACATCATTTGAAATGTCAACTGGATCATTATCAATTTGATGTGGTTCGTCATGAGAGGTTTCAAAGTATGTCTACAATTTCAGAATTATGTCGTAGTTTAGTAGAAACAAATAAGGTAGAGTCCTACAATTTGATTGATAGGTTGATTCGTCTTATTTTAACTCTTCCCGTTTCTACGGCAACGTCAGAAAGAGCATTTTCAGCCATGAAACATGTCAAAAGTACTATTCGTAATAAGATGGAAGCTGAGTATTTGACTGATTCGTTAGTTGTCTACATTGAAAGAGAAATAACGGAAGCAATCGATACAGATTCAATAATAGATGACTTTTGTTCTAGGAAAGATCGAAGAGTTTAATTTTATTAGTAAGTGTTTATGAGTAATGAGTTTACATTTGTATTATTAAATATATATTTATGAGTTTACATTTGTATTTTGTTAGTCGTATGAATACTTAGCTTAGCCCGAGATAAACAAAAAATCCTGACTCTGCCCTTGCAGATGAAGAAACAAAACAAAATTTCAAAGACCCTTTAGTAAAACACACAAACAGATGTAAAGCAATACCTTGTGTGGGAATTGTCTGTATCGGCACATCACAAACAAAGGATATGGAAAACCAGAAATCTAAAGCAGAGAAAAAATTTGCATACCTGCAAACAGAGAAAATCAATACCTGTGTGTGATTCAAGAAGGCCGCAAACAAGAAATTTATAGCAGTTGCAGAGAAATCTGAAGCACCGTGAACTAGAGAAAAAAATAGAGAAAAAATAAACCTGTGTGTGATTCAAGAAGCCAGCAAACCAGGGTGTTTGCACAGTCATAGAGGGACTCACTGGCGTCGCCGCCTGCCATGGAGCCGTTGCTTGTCCGGAATCTCCAGGAAATGACTCGCATGATACTGAGAGAGAAGAGACAGGACATGGGGGAAGGAAGTGACTGAGAGAGACCGACTAGGGAAGTTTTGTAGTGGGCTGGGTTGGGTGAGTTGGGTTGGGTTGGATAGAATTTTTTTTTGCCCTGGGCTTTAGCCCACCTCAGCCCACCAATAATCCGTCCTTGATTATGCATCATTGTCACTGCATAAACTTTGCCCCAAACAAGACCCCAACCAAACACTACATTAGTATTTGCAACAAGATTCACACAAAAAAAGAAGAAGAAGATAGAATATACACTGAAGCACGCATATTTGCACATGTGCCAGTGCTTAGAAATTATGATGCATATTACTACCATTTTAGTTTATAATTAGTTTCATTGGTCTTTTCATTTTGGAACATTTTTAGTGCTTTGTTTTTTGCTTAAAAGAGACACGTCTCTCTAATAAGACATACTGAATACACATGGCAACTGAACTGTAACTTCTGACAAGTGTATTAAGTTGTTCAAGAATTAATTCTCCATTAGCTAATCTTCGATGTCACAGCTTCCCAACACCTAATGCCTCCTCCTAAAACTTTTCTAAGATCATACACAGAAACTTTGGTATGGTATTGGTGCAAAAAATAAAGACCCCAAAGTTAAAAACTTCTCTGAATGGTCAACTTTTTTTATGTCATGCCGTGAACAAATACATTAGCATAATGGTCCAAATGTAAGTGTAATAATCACGTTAAATTTTAGCAACATTCTCATAAGTTTAATTTAAGTTGTGTATCATTGTTGTGCATACCACAAGATCGACACTCAGATATTGATGTTCACATTTGGAGGTAAATTATTAGAAGCCTTGTGGAGTCAAAAAAAATAAAAAAATTGTATGGTTGAAATCAATGGCAAAAGCAACATATAACATCCACAATATTCTTCACCATCTAACTGTATGATAACATAATATCCATCTGGTGTCCATTTTGATATTAAGGAATCCGGTGACGGTGATGGTAATTCAAAATGTTCAACTTGTGAGAAAATGTATTAAAATAACAGTATAATAGCTTCTTTAATAAATTGGCCTAAATTTCCAACTTTCACATGTTAAAAACCAAAACATAACACAAATTCTAGAATCCAAAAATAACCCATTTTTAGGACCAAAACAGTACACAACCCTCTAGACCTAACAATTTTAGACACGACTCGTGAACCCAACATGAACCTAACACGGATTTAACGGGTTTGAGTATAATCTTAGCAGGTTAACTCGGCAGACCCATGAAATAAACGAACCGGTTTTGTGTTTAACCCATAAACTCATTTTAACCCATTAACAGTGGTACTATAAATTTTTTTTAAAAAAAATTAGGTCTCATAGCCTCGGCCTCATCTCACACCTCCCATCTCTCAGACTCATTTAAATTTAGTAGTCATTTAATGTTTATTTTTTGTCTTTATTTTTTTGCTCAACCATGATTTATTGTTATAGTAAACAAGTCAAACACGTGTAATGTGTGACGAGTTGATGAATTTTCGTGTGAACTCAAAATACTCTAACATATTCTCTTATTTAGCAGGTGACACACGGGTTATATCGGGTAACCCGTCTAATAAACGATTCGTGTATGGATGTGATAGTTGAACTCATTTATATAAACGAATGGGGAATGAATAAAGAATTTTTTGACATAAATCCGTTCCACCCGACACGAAACCGTTCCACTCGACATAATTGCTAGGCCTACCTCGCCAAAAAAGAAACCAAACAACATGAGAATAAAATAAAGCGAAATCGAAAAAAGGAAAAAATCTAGTCCTCGTTGAAGTAAGTGGCCAAAAAATAATTAAGCACTCAAAATATTCTCATACACAAAACAATTGAACAAAGCCCTCATTCAAAAAAATTTGTGATGATTTACCTTTAGTTCATCGTCGATTTATGAATACTGCAGCGGAGAGAGAGAGAGAGAGTTGACGGTCAATGGGAATAGACTGAGAAGAGGATGTTATTTTCTTAGAGAGGGAGTAGTCTAATGGTTGAAAAATAGAGAGACAAAGAGACAAAGAAATAGATGAGAAAAGGGAAGATTTGGGGGTTCTGATTAGGTTTAATTTAAGGGATATGGATGACATAGTTGTATTGTAGGAGGACAAAAGTAAAAAAATAAAGTTTTTCGTTGATTTTTTAAAGTAGTATATATATATATATATATATATATATATA
>CM042187.1:19904071-19941688 GCA_023539305.1 Ilex asprella
AGTCATGGTGAGAAAAATATCTGGGTGTTGGTTGTAACGTGTGATAGCCATCGAATCTTGATAGATTTCAAACATATGTCTTGCACTGCCAGTGAATGAAGATGGTAAAATCATGCGTTGACCAATTTGATCGGGTCTCGATTCATCTGCAGAAACATCGGTAAGTCCCTGGTAAAGTTCTGCATGGAGCTTTGCTTGATTAAGCCTATAATATGTCAATCGATTCTGTTCAGTAGAGGCCCAAGCATCTACTACGAACTCCTGAAATAATTTTTCCCCTCTCAAAATTGTTAGGTGTGTTCGAATGTGCGTATGCCTGTGTGTGTGTGTGCTGGGGGGTTGTGTGTGTATGTGCTACGATTGATTGTGTGTGTGTGTGTGTGAAGAGAGAGGGGAAGGGTACCTGGGCATGTTCTTGGCAAACGAGCGAGCAATAGAGAGAGAGAGAGAGAAAGACGTACCTGGGCAGAGCGAGTGAGGGAGAGAGAAAGAAGAAAAAGAGGGTTTGGATTGGGTAGCGTGTGTGTGTAGGTATAATGGGCGGGGGTTTTGGGTGGGATGGATTGTGAGCCACTAGATTTAATTAGATGAATTTAGATGAGATGTGAACTGTATATCTGAACTTCAATCAAATCCTAACCATTCTTTTGCTTTTCTAAATTGGTGGAGGTGATTTCAATTTGGAAAGTTTAAAATTGTCTCTATCTTAGTAGTATAGATGAGATAGGAGTGCAGAGTCTTACGAAGAGAGACTTCTCCGTGGGCAGGAAAATAAAATTCGGCAATCATGTTGGGGCAATCTGGACCACTCTTTGTCTTTTTTAAAAACGATCTGGACCACTCTTTGTCTTGGATTCAAACTTCGTTCTACTTTATTATATATATATATATATATTCAATACTTCAGGGACCAAAATGATGCAATTAAAATATTGGGGACTAAAATGAGACAAACCTCATACTTTGGGGACCTCTAGTGCAATTAACCCTTTAAATTACAACCAATCGAAATCTTTCATTCAATGATCGACCTGATTCTCCGCCAAATATTTTACTCCAAATTCAACCTGCAACTGAAAGGGTAAATGGGGGTGAGCTGTGGAAAGCTCAGTAAGTAATTTAAAACATAATATACGAAGTCAAAGGGCGAGACGATAATTTATCAACTAACCGATAATCATTTGATGACACAAGAATTAATACGATAATTTACGGAGTACAAATATATTGAACAAGTCAACGAACTCGAACGTTTGAACAAACAAATCGACCATGATTGAACACTCAGTCAATTCCAACAACTAGCTAGGCATCATTCGGTGCATTTTAATTCAATCATGTCCACCCCTCAGGGCCACGACAAGTCAAACAAAAATTATGACCAAACATCGAAATATCAACAATTGAAAGACATATTATATCGAAATTCAAACCCAAACGATATCACAATTTGAATACAAATAGGACGATATCAATAAAATATTCTTTGGAAAGAGATTAAAGGAATGCATATCATGTATAAACCACTTACACAATTCTCAATTGATATCATTAGAAATCAACTTCTAATCCCCAAGAATATCATTCTTGATTCTCAACTCGAACAGATTGTCAATCACCTTTAAATTCTCTTCCGAAACTCATGGTTTAAATCTTCGTTTTTTTTCTTTCTCCTCACACTTGCAACCGCTACCACCCATTCCCCATATTATATATAATATGGCAAATGCATAAAATGCTTTGTCATGCTTAAAATCACATGACTCATATCTCTCTCCCTTCCCTTTGTTTAACACGTTTCATAGCTAGATCCCTACCAATGCATGCAAGAACTAACTTCACACGCACACACCACAAGCTGCCACCACTCACTCCTTATTTCCTCCGATGGACACGTTGCACACACCTTAGTCTTAAGTCTTGAATGTTAGATAACACAATTCCAAGTCCAATTACTATTTACATCCGTTGGTCCCAATTTATCAATTTTATTTTGTTAATTTTTATTCCTGCTTACTTGATAAATTTCAGTCTCAATAAATTTTGTAATATTCAACTCTTTCATAATTAAATCCTAACTTATTACTTGACACCAAATGAAATTCGTATAATTTCTAACAATATCGTATAACTCATAAAATTTTAATTATTTAATCTAGTTCGGGTCGAGACTCGGTCATCACAGCAAGTATGCTTTTGTATTTTTATAATTCCATGAGAATGAATTATATTTAAACATGTGAATGATTTAAATGTGGAGTAAAGTTCGAGAACATTAATTTCGTACGAGTAGATTATTTTATTCAGTTCAAATACACTATTTTTATTAGGTTTGAATAGACTATTTATGGTTTCTTAAAAGAGTTTCAAATTAATTATCAAGGATCCGTAGAGCTTATCGTGACTCGCTTTTGGTCAAAAAATTACTCTATAATTGTGACACTCCAAAAACCTTGGATACCGTATAGCTCGATATCACGCCGTTATGTCCTATTCACCGAGATCCATAATTTAATAAAATTAGGGCAGAGTCTTCTTTGTACAAGGAGTTTTACCTAAAATACAACCTGTGCAATCATACAAAATTGACTACACCGGGTCCGTTTATCCATACTCTTATAACAACACACAAATTTACATTAAAAATAGTCCATATGAGTTTGATTACAATTTTTTTACATGCATTACATGCTCAAAAACTAACTTAGCGAATGTTTTACAAAATTATAGTTTTTCACAATAGTTTTACAAAACATGAATTAAAAGCCACAAGTCAGCTTTTCTTCATCCTTGAGGCCCCGAATACGAGTCGTCCACCGGTGTATAACCCGCACCTGCAATGTTTTCCATAAAGGGTGAGTCACACTCAATAGGGTATCTCCTAACGATGTCACTCCCCAACCTAAGTGCATATGAAATGTCCACATACAACATTCAACAAGAAACAACATTCCAATCAAGAATATGTAGTTCAATGTTGGAAATTCACTATGTCATACCATGAAATGAGATGAGACTCACTCATGCAATGTCAATGTATATAAATTCGCCATTTATGTCACACCTTAAATGACCATTAAAAATCTTCGAGTCTTTCTTGAGGTGAGTATTTATGGACATACACAAACGGGTACCCAACCGGCACGAAATTCATGGACTTCCACCAATGGTTTCGGGTACACCGACACACTTCATGGATTAAACCAAAGGAGTGCATATCCTAAGTAACTGGGTCTTGCACCCGAGAGATTGTCTAGCCCTTCTTGCAAACCCGACCCTATTTTTAATGCAAACCATGCGACTCAATCGAATCTTCGATCCAACTTTTCCCGAACCCAAGTATCATCCACCAAGAATGGTGTTTGATCAAACCATGCACACCCACCAACTGAATGCGATGTCTCGGTGCATATGCAATGTAATGAACCATTCCAATATCAATATCATGTCCACTATGTAATGAATGTCATATGAACTATTTCAACACTTTCCATGTGCAATTATATCCAAAGCATATAATTTTCATAAATCATCACAATGCCAATACATCATCAAGCATATATCAACATTTGTAACCAACAACAATTTCGAAGCATGTTTTCACATAACCTCATGTAATTAACACATTTTATTTCATATAGGCATTTAATCAAACACCTTCAAGGTACCAAATCATGTTATCACATAAAATGTCCAAAGTCATCACATAACTAAAAAAAATCATATTAAGTGATTTTCACATACCCAATTATCAAAACTTTCAAGAAATCACAAACTAACAATTTCTAGTTATCAATTCATACTTGAATTGAATTTATCCATTTTCATTAAATCAATTACAACAGACAAGTGTTAAAATACATATAAAAACTCACTAATTTTATATAGTTGTCCTAGGTTGAAAATAAAATTAATTAGGATGAAAACACTACCTTTTGAAGTGTAAAACAATGTTAAGAAACTCCAAGAACCCAAATCTCGCCAAAAACAAAACTTTTTCCAAAATCTCATTTTTGAATCTTTGGTAAAACTCATCCTTTTGGGTACGGTTACGTAGTCATCGTCGCATAGATGGACTTTAATACTTGGCCCGAAGGATCCCGATCGACAAAACTCTGTAGATCGTAGAGAAAAATTTTGAATTCTCTCTTTTTCCTCTCTTCCTCTTCCAACGTTAGAACCCAACTAACCCAATAGAGATTTTGTGTAGAAAATCAGATTTTTGTCTCCTATTTATACCCTTTAATGCTTGATTCACATTGCATCACGTTTTCCTTATTCTTGGTTCCATTTTCGCCCCAAAATAATTAAATTTTATCCCGGTTTAAATTCTAGATATTTTTATATGAAGTTTATTTAAATTATTTTAAAATTTTAAAAATTTTATTTTTTGGGTCATTTTTGTAATACACCACATGCGTATATTAATAAAGTAATATACTAGTTTAATAGTTCTTTTATATATAACGATGTAAAAATGAATCACATAGGTTCAAACATTAGAAATGAATAATTGAGAGACAAATGAAATTGGGAAGTTTAAGTTTCAAAGGCGTTTGAGATTGGAAATATTTATTAGATAAGTTTCTAAATATTTTTAGATCAAAATAATATTTCCATTGAATCCGGAAGGTCGAAAAACCTTGGGAGAGGTAATATGAGGTGCATTGGAAGCTTGGAAGTTGGAGGAAAAATCTGTCTGTTGAATAGTACCAGTACCGGTACCTCGACTCCAGAAGATTTTTGGTACCGGTACCGAGTACCGGTACACCCGATAAAAATCTGAATATTTAATGTCGCGATCTTGGTCCGATTTTTGGGCCTATAAATACTTTAGGCCGCCTCCTTAGTCGTCCATATACCATTCTAAACCCTAGATAGCTTGAGAGAGAAGGAGAGAACTCAAGATCAAAGAAAAATTTCAAGAGATTAAGGGTATATTCAAAAATCCAAGCCCTAGTTCTTCAAGATTCAAGGTAGGATTTTCTTCCATTTTTATCCAATGATGTTAGGGTTATTATACATGTATATTTTGACTCTAAATAGTATGTATTTGTTATGGGTTCATTGTTTCTTAGTATTTTAACAAACTTTCACATGATTTGAACAAAATAATGGTTTAAAATCTATCAAACCCTAGTTTTTGGGGGAAATATGGATTTCTCTCTATATCTTCACATCCTCTTGATTTCTAAAATGCTAGAGCTTTGTGTTGGGTATTAAAATGGTAGTATTGATGATCTCATGCCTATTTCCTTTAAACTTATCTTTTGTAACATAATTTGCGAAATGAGTATATTTCCTTAAATTATTTTATTATGTACAATGCTTGTGAAAGTTGGAAAAGTTATGAAATTGCTTATATATGAGGTTTTGAGTATATTATTGGTATGTTACTCTGGTGTATGGTGTTGTGAGGGACTTGGATTACCTTCGGAAACTGCCGTAGAGCGTTAGAGGTTAGTCTATCCCAATGGGGGGTGAGATGGTTGCCTAATACTCGTAGTGGATCATTGTGGTGACAATGACCACTATTATTCACGGATACCGGGAAAAAAGGTTAGTATACTAGACACCTTGGAAGGATTTCGTCAATGCCGTAAGAGACGGTACACGCCCTTCCTAAATTGGCCTGTGATTGTTATTATAAATGGGTGAACGAGGTAGAATCGTTGGGTAGATTCATGAGAAGCGACAGCCTACTTGAGTGGTACCAAATAGAAATTATTGTTCATTGTACCAAATATTATTTCTCCAAGAGTTTCGGGTAGTATGGGATGCCGCGATAACTTGTAAAAATGGTATATGGTGGATTGGATTATGTTGAAAATTATTTGCCAATTAAAGTTGATTTTATTCTCTCCCAATTCTTTATTATTGTACAAACTTGAGATCTCTTTTAAAATGTCCTTATTTTATTTCAAAATTCATTGATATGTGCGTGCGAAATGAGACCTACCTGTTTTACTTGATTTCAAAACCTTGAATGGGTTTGGAAGGATTTTTCTACAGAGTCTTGTACTCACCCCCTACCTACAAATATTTCAGATTGTACTCTTTAGGAGGAGTTAGGACTCGAGAAGCCCGTACCCTGAGAGATTCAGCAAGACGGGAGTGTGGATCCCGGGGAGGACTCTTAGCTGGACACTACCTTTTGTTCTAGACTAGGGTATTATTTTGAGACAATGTAAATCTTAGCCATATTTTGTATTTCTGCGGCAAAATTAACTTTGATATTCTTTTGGGGATGTAAATGTCATTGTTGAGCATATTCTTTTGGATGTTATTGTATATGCCGGAATGATGAAGTAAATTCTTTTTGGATATGAAGTTAGATAGTTGCTCTCATGATTGTAAATGGTCTTTAAATAGTAATACTACCAAGGTATATTTTGGGGTGTTACAGTTTTTTAGGTCACCTGACACCCGATCACCTCGAAAAGCGTGAAAAATCTGACGATCTCGAAATTCGACAAAAATTGTCTAGATAACTAGATTTCTCGAGATGAATCTAGCGGTGAGGTCCGTTTCATCATTTGAGCTCTAGAGAAATATGGGTTTTCAACCCACACCAAAGTGATAAATTACCGTTTTGCCTTTTTTTATAAAAAATTGAAATTTACCCAGTTTTTACAATAATAGTGAATTTAACCTCTTTATATATTCAATGTAAGAACGATTTAAACACTAAGAGTATAAAAATAAAAACTTTTAAGCTTAGTGAAGGAGTTAGATTGGGCTTAACAACATATGGATTATGTTGAAGCGAGTGCGAATACGCATATATGAATAAATCATTGAGGATGTTAATGGTTACATGTGAAATGCTTGAATGAAATTATAATTATATGTGTGGCAGGTTCATAAACGTCTACATCAAAGAACGTCTCGCCAAAAGGCCCAACGAAAAGATCGACTATGAGGTAGACTCCAACTTCGAGGTAAGTGTTTAACCTTACATTTCTTTATACCACTTGTTGGTTATTGAATTTAATTAGTGGTTGCGTTTTGGTTGAGCTTGTGTGGAGGTAATTTGCTTGGGTGGTGTTAATTTACTTGTGTGGCAGTGATTTGCCTGTGTGGCGGATATGAATATCATATATAACTTTTGAAAGAAAACAGTGACAGTTCAACCAATCTTAAGTTTAAGCAATATCAATATATAGAATGAAGAAGTAAAACCAATTTCCAAACCCCAAACCATTCCAATATCAACCATTTCTAACAATAAATCATTTCAACAGTAAACCATTTCACCCACATTTGTATCTCTATCTCCACTTGTATCTGCATCTCAGATAGGAGTAAGACTTCGCATGAATACACACATTGAGAATATCCTAGCCCACACTCACACACCCAATCCTTGCAAGGATATTCAACTTTAGGAAGGGCGTATACCAATGCATTGGCAGTGACGAATCCAACCCAGGAATAGTATACTAACCCTCAGCCTCGATTCCAAGTGAATAAATAGTGATTTGGTCCTCGCAAGACACCAACCTCACTACGAGTGATAGGGAATCTTTAAACCTACATGGAATAAGAAACGCATTTAATCCACTCTACGATATCCGGTCAATAGTCACCCATGTTCATCCAAACATCCACACAAGATATACAATATCGATCAATTTCTCAAATCACAAGTATCTCAAAAACTCCCAAATTCATAGGTATTTTTTCAATATAACATCTCAAGAAAAATAAGCAATAGATCATCAAAAGATATAGTTTTATTGTTCCAAACAAAATAGTAGAGTTTTTGAATATATACGAAGAAGGGGAAAAGATTCTTGTGGACTCAAGTGTGTGAACTAGCCTTTCGCACCTTGAAGGAGAAGTTGACAACAACTCCTATCCTCATTACTCCAAGCAGTGGGAAGGATACAATGCTTACATAGATGCTTCGTTACAAGAATTGGGATGTGTGCTCATGCAGGGAGATAAGGTAATTGCTTATGGCTCGAGACAACTAAAGATTCATGAGTAGTACTATCTCACTTATGACTTGGAGCTTGCCGCTATAGTTTTTGCTCTTAAGTTGTGGAGGTGTTATTGTATGAGGAAAAGTTTCAATATTAAGAAAGTGTCAATCGAATACAACGTATGTCGTGGATTTGGAAGTTGTTAAAGTTCAAGATGGAGCAACATATGAAGAACAACTTATGAAAATCCTTGATACCAAGGAGAATGTGTTTCGCAATAACGTAATCCAACTAGTAAAAGTTTTGTGGCAACATCAAGGGGTGGAGGAAGCTACCTGGGAACTAGGGCTGGAGACACGAGAGAAGTACCCTCATTTGTTCTCTACTTAAGGTAAGTTTCGAGGATGAAACTTTCTTTATGGGGGTGGATTGTAAACCCCCACATTCTTATCGTTATATAGCAATGTAATTATGTTTTGAAATGCTAATATATGTAATGATATAAGTATGAACTATGTAGATTGTAAGAGTAGAAATAAAAATGTTAGTTGAGGTAATAGGGTATGTTGTAGAAGTTTGGAGGTGTTCTAGAGTGAAAGCACACGTTAGAGAGAATTTGGGTAAAAAAGAGTTTGGACACTGTCTAGTATTTGGATCATAACTTTTTACCCTGATTTCCAATTGCTCTGAAATTTTTGCAGTAGATAGTAGACTTCTAGGGCTACAAAATAGCATTTCACAAAATTTCCAAAACTACTTCTAAATAGGCCAAAACTTCACTAGAAGTTTCAACCGAAATTGGGATGACGGTCGAACGTGAATTGATGTTCGAACGACTATTCGTTCCAGTACTCTTGTTTGATGGAAAAGAAAAAGTATTGGGAGCAAGTGACGTTCGAATGCCAAATGACGTTTGAACGTGAAGCACCAATTTGCACTAGTGACGTTCGAATGCCAAATGAAGTTCGAATGTGAGCAGTGAATCAGAACATCAAGTTTATGTCGGTAGAATTCTTTTCTTCCCCTATAAATACATAAGGCCGCCTCCCTTAGCCTTCATACATCATTTACAACCCTTGCAAGCCTTGAGAACAAGAAAGGAGGGTAGAAACACAAGATCAAGAGGGATTTGACCTTAAAGAAGATCAAAACTTTAAGTTTTTCGAGAACACTAAGGAAGAAGAAGGTAGGGGTTTTCTTTCACTCTTGTTTATTGATGCTAGGGCTTATATATACATGTTTTGACTCTTAATCATATATATATTTGTTATGAAATCCTTGTTTCTTGATGTTGTTGCAATCTTACCATGTTTTGATGGAAGTTATAGCTTGATAGCCATAAAACCTTTGTTCTTGACATCCAAACTGTAGTTTTTCAAGAAGTATGGATTTTTCTTCTTGATATTCATTTGTTCTTAATTTCAAAACTTGATTTTCCTTTGCTCTTGATTTCAAGACTTGATATTCATTTATTCTTGATTTCAAAACTTGATATTCATTTGTTCTTGATTTTAAAACTTTATATTAATTTGCTCTTGATATCAAAACTTGATATTCATTTGTTCTTGATTCAAAAAATCTAGTGTTTTATTTGGAACAATAAAACTATATATTTTGATGATATCTTGTTTATTTTTCTTGAGATGTTATATAGAAAAAATACCTATGAAATTGAGAGTTTTTGAGATACTTGTGATTTGAGAAATTGGTCAGTATTGTATCTTTTGTGTGGATGTTTGGATGAACATGGGTGACTATTGATCAGATATCGTAGAGTGGGTTAGATGCGTTTCTTACTCCGTGTGGGTTTGAAGGTTCCCTATCACTTGTAGTGGGGTTGGTGCCTTGTGAGGACCAAACCATTATTCGCTCACGTGGAATCGAGGCTGAGAGTTAATATATTATTCTCGGGTTGGATTCGTCACTGCCAATGTGTTAGTATACGTCCTTCCTAAAGTCAAATATCCTTGCGAGAATTGGGTGTGTGAGTGTGGGCCAGGATATTCTCAATGTGTGTATTCATGCAAAGTCTTACTCCTACCTGAGATGCAGATACAAATGGAGATAGAGATACAAATATGGGTAAAATGGTTTACTGTTGAAATGATTTATTGTTGGAAATGGTTGATATTGGAATGGTTTGGGGTTTGGAAATTGGTTTTACTTCTTCATTCTATATATTGATATTGCTTAAACTTGAGATTGGTTGAACTGTCACTATTTTCTTTCAAAAGTTATATATGGTATTTGTGAAATGAGACCGACTTGTTTTATATGTTTTCAAAACCTGTTCGAGTTTGGTAGGATTTTTCTACAGAGCTTAGTACTCATCCCCTACAAATCATATTTATTCTTAGATTTCGAATTAGAGGAAGAACTCAGAGTTGATTAACAAGTAGCTTGGAAAACTCAATTGGATGGAAGCGTGGATCCCGAGGGGAATGTCTAGAGTCATTCTCTCTATGTCCTAGACTACGGAATGCATTTTGAAACATTGTTTGAATAATATTATGTTTATTCCACTGTAAGATAATACCTGATTTTTGGGATGTAATTGACATAGTTTGACATATTCTTTTGGATGATACTGTAGATATTATGTATGATGGATGAAACTTTCTGTATTTATGGATTATATTAGTTGCTCTCATGATGTGAATGGTTGAGATAATAATGCCATCCAAGGTGGATTTTGGGGCATTACAATACCACTTGTTGGTTATTGAATTTAATTAATGGTTGGGTTTTGGTTGAGCTTGTGTGGCTGTAATTTGCCTGTGTGGTGTTAATTTACTTGTGTGGTAGTGATTTGCTTGTGTGGCAGATATGAATAACACTGGTGTGATGTAGTGGATTTTTGTGTGATGTTATAGTCGTGTTAACACTTATTTTTATGGAAAGCTACTAAATCCTAACTAAGAATGTCTTTCTTAAATTTTTGGAACATGCTTGTGTTAATCCTGTTATGTTTGCACATTTACTGAAAACTTCTTAATGGTTTCAAGAACTAGAAGTGACACGAGGAGTCCATTGCCGAGTTAGATGGCACTCTATGATGTCACCTAAGGGTCTTCGTGTCTTTTGTATGCCATAGAGTATTTGTAAATATTGGGTTGTAAATATTCTTTTGTGGTTTGTAACTAAAGTAAGGGTTGTGGTGAGTTAACTACCTAAGAGTGTACCGTTAAACTCCACTCTTGTTTTGGAAGGCCACTTTTTGCATATATGTGCATGTAGGATTATGTAGCATGTACACAAGGATCATTGTTGTGTTTTCAAATATTAAGCATTACTTAACTATTTGGGATATGTTTTGCACCCTAGGTAGGAGTGTAACATTACAGTGTGTACAGTAAATAGGGTTTATGTATTAAATGTATGAGCTTCTTTTTATCATTTTTGATAGATTTTGTACCCTTGAGTTAGGGTGTTACAAAAGCGGCAAAAATGCTCACGGTCGACTGACCGTCTTCTCCTTAGAAATTTGTACCCCCAACGATACTCATACACCCAATCGACCCAGTTAGGGTATGGATTCCAATATGTTGCCCTAGTGACGTGTCTCATGGTAGGACTGACATGTTCCTGGATAATTTTGTCCGTTTGATCCTTGTTCATGACCACTTGGGGCACCATTGGTAGAACAATCAGAGGATGCCTTCTTTAACCCCACGAACTCAGGATTGGGGGAAATATCTTCCTAGAAAACAGTATTGTTGTTTCTCCAAATGACCATTCTTGGCTTGTTGCGCCTTCGGGGGTGACTCATATGGAGGAAACACTTGTTGTGGTGCTTCCATTGGTACTGCTTGTACAGGGGAAAACAGTAGCAACCTTGCACCCTTAGACTGGCCAGACTATCAAACAACCACTCTAGTCCCTGCCTAATGCAGCCAGATTCTTCTCTAATTAAGTCCCCCATTCATTAATGAATCAGGACACCTGTTAGGATACTTCTTATGACAATGGTCTAATCGAGGTCTCCAGCTTTGAGTCTGATTCTCGATTTTCTTATCCCTAAAGTGGAGACAATTATTCTCGCACTTTGGGAACGCTAGAGCTGCCTTCTTCTACAACTTTGTGTGTTGTAAGCATTTCTGCTAAGCTAATTTTGACTATTCCATGGGTGTTGGCCATGCTGTTAGTTAGGGTCCTACTAGGCGTGCCAAAAAATATGTTTGACATAATTTCAGATTGTGGGTGTGCTAAAATCTGATTGAACTTAAGATCCAAACATGTACGACCTTACCTATTCGAACTGGAGTTAGGTTCTTATATTGTGACTATTTTGGTAATTATACCGAGGTGTAAGATTACCTTTGAGCTCTTTTCTATGCCTTGGAGATCGAGGACTTAAACAATTTCCTACTAATAATGGAATGTAGATAGAAAACTAGAATGTAAAGTAACATGAAAACTTTGTAGATGAAAAGACTACTGTACTTAAACATTAAACGAAAAATAAAATCACCATAGTGATGAATTACAGGTCAAAGTAAATTTGTGGGGAAATAAACTAAGTAAAAAAAAAGCTGGCTCTGTGTAAAGTTGTTGTGTTGATTGAGGGAACTTTTATCTGTAGCCTTACATGCAGTATTTATAATAGATAACCCTTAACTGTCAAAGTCATCTTTTCCATCTATGACTGTAATCATGGTCTCTTCCCTCGATATATGCAGATATACACTGAATTATCTATAATTGACGGTTCATGATGTCACACTTTTAAAGTCCCACTTTCTTAACTGCCCTATTAGGTTTGGACTCTCACTGACTCTTTATTGACCGTCTGATCACCTTTATGTGTTACCCTAAGATTTTAGTATTATGGGTGTAAACATGATCTAAAGCCCAAAAAAATCCTTACATGTAGACTTCTGCCTTCTGGCTTGTTTTCCTTCAAGTTAATTTTAAAATTTTGCAAATCTTGCAACGTATTTGGATTGCATCTTAAAAAATAATATTCAAAAATATTTTTTGAGAAAATTTTTAGAAAAATGTATTTTGGTATTTTTGTATCGCAACACTTGTTTAGTTATTTGATTCTAAAAAATATTTTTAAGAAACAGAAAACAAAAAACCTGTTTGGAAAAAAAAGTCAAAATTGGACTGTAAAATCAAAAAAAAAAAAAAAGAACAAGCATAAGGTTCTTTGAATCGACACAATAACCATGAGGTTCTATGTCAAAAAAAAAAAAGATCTGATAGCCAACTATTCTGCGATAGATCTACACAACTATAGATCACAAGGTCAAATACTCTACACAAAAATCAATAAATTTGACAAAAAAAAAACAAGATCTAATAACCAGGTCTACAACAACCAATATAAAAAAAACACATTTTGATATACAAAAAAAAAAAAATCACTAGATTAGATCTGGTATACACCAGATCTACAACAAACAATAAAAAAATCTCCTTGGAGGATCGATCAAAGGCTCTACAATAACCAGATCTAGGATGCTTCGTGGGTCTACAATAACACATACCTACAACACCACAAATCTATTGCAGCTTGTCGTAGAGTCATGGGTCTTCAGATCCGAAGCAATACATGTGTTCTCAATCGAGTATGCTTTGCCGAAGAGCTCTCAGAGCAACTCCAAGGGGAGTTTCCATTTTTGGGGTGCCAAATGTCATTTTGCAACCTTAAATAGTGTTTTAGCACTTCTGAATTATAAATTTGCTCCAATGGTAGGTGCCCAAATAGGGTGCCATTTTAATATTTTAACGAGTATAGTTTTCATAACGATTGCAATTTAACAGATATATTTTTATAGTAAAAATTTAAATTTTCAAATTTAAAATTTCAAATTCAAAATTTAAATTTCAAATTTTGTCCGCCGAAATTCAAATTTCAAAATTCAACCATTGAAATTCAAATTTGAAAATTTAACCGCCAAAATAAAAATTCTAAAAAAGATAATTCGCCTATAAATATGATCATTTTCACATGTTTTCACCCATCTATATTACATTCTCTCAATAAATTCAATATCTCATTTCTCTTTGACTATTTATCGTTTCATATTTTCATTCGTCAATCTATATGAGTCGTTATCCTAATGTTTTATGAGAGATCCTCAATATTCAAGAAGAAGATAATAATGACTTGGATATGTTGTATGCTGCAACCAGAAGGTCAGAAGGGTATAGTTAAGGACGGATAAGAAGGCATTGTGGTCATGTTCAAGGCCACATAATAGTTAATCGTGGTAGAGTTGAAGGTCACGAAAGACTCTATCGTGACTATGTTGCTACCCCTTGTGTATATGAAGGTTTTTTCCCAAGGAGGTTTCGAATGAGTCGTCCTCTTTTTCTCCGAATTGTAAATGAGGTTGAACAACATGATCCATACTTCATCCAAACAACAGATGCAGTTGGAGTTCTCAGTTTGTCATCCCTTCAAAAGATAACAGTTGCTTATAGAATTCTTGCTTATGGAACATCGACAAATTCTATGGATGAATACATCAGAATTGGAGAAAACATTGTCATATAGAGTCTGAGAAGGTTTGTGAAAGTTGTTATTGCAGTGTTTGGCGACCATTACCTGAGGTCACCAAACAATATTGATATTGCTTGATTGCTATAGACGGGGGAACAAAGTGGCTTTCCTGGCATGTTAGGGAGTATTGATTGCATGCATTGGAAGTGAAAAAGTTGTCCTACTATGTGGCAAGGTATGTATACTGGTCATTGTCATGAACCAACAATCATTTTGGAAGTTGTGGCTTCTCAAGATCTTTGGATATGACATGCATTCTATGGGCTTGCTGGTTCGCTGAATGACATAAATGTTCTAGATAGGTCCCCTGTTTTTGCATTATTAGCAAATGGTCATGCTCTTCTAGTCAACTATATAATTAATGACCATGAGTCTATAATGGGATATTATCTAGCAGATGGCATTTATCCAAACTAGTCGACATTTGTAAAAATAATTCCCTGTCCACAAGGTTTGAAGAAAAAATATTTTGCTAAAGCACAAGAGTCGGCAAGAAAAGATGTAGAGCGGGCATTTGGGGTACTTCAAGCTCATTTTGCAATCATGCGTGGACTAGCATGCTTTTGGGATGAAGAAACACTTGCATATATTATGAAAGTGTGCATAATAATGCATAATATGGTCATCGAGGATGAAGGAGATATTGGTAACAATGACTTTGATGGAAGTGATGCAAATCCGCATGTAGAAGTGTCGCATGCGTATACACCAGAATTGGAAGACTTCATGCAAACTCATTGTCAGATCAGGAACAATGTAACTCATTCTCAACTGCAGTCAGATTTTATCGAGCATTTGTGGGAACGAAATGCTGACTAATAATTTTCTCAATTTCAATTTCAAGTTGTATTTTCGATTCTAATTTCAATTTCAAGCTGTATTTTCAATTTCAATTTCAAATTGTATTTTTAATACATAGTTTTTCATAAATAATAACAACATAATAAATAATGACTAAAAATTAAAAACCCTTCTTTTTCATAATCTCTATCTCTAGGTTATTCCCACATGTTGCAGAAATTGGGTCCATTCCAGTAGTGTCATTTTCCATGATTTTCATTTCATTCTGCATTTCATTCAGTTGCACTTGTCTTTCTTCTATTTCTAACTGTCTACGATGTTGCTCCAATGCTATCTCCTGTTGAGCATAAATTTTGTCGTGTCACTTTACTTTTTGTCGTTCAACTTTCATTCTTTGATTCTAGTGGTGATGATCTAGTGATGCATCAACATCTGTTTGCTTCTATTTGTTTTTAAGTTGTTTTTTCGAAGCCTTTATGTCCAATGACCTATCGAGGTTGGGAGTGAATGAGGGTTCAGTGTCATCCCCTAAATATGGAGTTGAATAGCAAGATTCAACATGATTTGATTCAGTAGGACTACCAATTGAATGGGTTTTTGCTCTCTTATTGCTGGTGAGATTATCAGTCCATTTCCGCTCCGTTTTCAACATATTCCAACAATGCTCGTATTGAAATGGTATTCCAATGATATTAGCAAACATTTCTTTTGCGTCATTAACCTGAAAAATAAATTAAATTATTCAGTCAATAGTTCAAATATCAAATCATAGTAGTGTCTAAATTAAAAACTTAATCATTACATTATTTTGCTCGGTGTGTTCACTTTGTCGCAGTCTTTCAATTTGATTATAAAAACCGATAAATTTGCCACATTTTGCATTTATATCAATCCAACGACTTTTAATAGAAGATTGCGAATGCTCTGCTTGATTGCCTCCATGAAGTTCTAAGTATTTCAATATTATTTGCCATAAAGCACCACCTTGTTGTTCATTCCCAGTAATTGCATCTTTACTCGTCTTAAGCCACGTAGACACAATTAATTTGTCTTATTATAAAGAGAAGTTCTTTGTCCTTTTCGATTTTCTCACTCTTAGAGCGGTTTCATTTTGTACTGACGCCAATATTGTGGGATTGGTTTACATAGCATCATCATATAAATTGATGTCGTTCATAAGCAAATCAATGAAAGAACTGTCAAACTGTGAATCTATCTACAAAAAAAAATTTATAATCAATTTAAAGAATGAGCATAAAATAATCAATTAAAAAATAAATAAAATTACCCTTAATTAAAACAAATAAATCTTCCATAAATTATAAACAAATTATAAATTATAAATTAAAACAAGAACAGGGGTGGCAGATGTAATTATAAATTAGGGTTAATTGCACTAGAGATCCTTAAAATATGGGGTTTGTCTCATTTTAGTCCCCAATATTTCAATGGTATTATTTTGGTCCCTGAAATATTGAATATGCTTCTATATGGTCCTTAAAACAGACAACATCTAGATTGCTAATGATTTTTTGTTATAAACTTGTCATGTAATAGCTAAATATGGGTAAAGAATAATTTAATAGCTCTTAAAAAAAATTTGGGTGGCTCTTGACAAAAAATGTGTAATATGGGTAGCTTTTGACCAAAATTTGGATAGCTCATGATCAAAACTGAATAATTTAGGTTGAAATTTAACCAAAATTTGAGTAAAAAATTGGTCAAGAGTTATCCAAATTATTATTTTTTATTCATATTTAAGTATCACGTGACAAGTTTATGATAAAAAATCGTTAGCAATTTGGACACTGTCTGCTTGAAGAACCATATAAAAATATATTCAATACTTCAGGGACCAAAATGATGTAATTGAAACTTTGAGGACCAAAATGAGATAAATTTTATACTTTGGGGACCTCTAATATAATTAACCCTTTAAATTACAACGTCTTCTCCTTCCCCTAAATAAAACGTTTCCTACCCTTCCCTTTCCCCTGCCTCTTCCCCAGATTGTCTGCTTCCCCTTCCCTTTCCCCTGCACCCTTTGCCACTTACAATGACAACAGTTTTAGGGAGCAGTACACCAACGGTTTCAGGGAGTAGTATACCAACGACAAGGGTTCAGGGAAGCGATTTTTTGAGAGCAGTACACACTAATGGATTTTCAGGCAAGCCTCATTCTCCTTTGCTCTCTCTGTATTTTTTATAGAATTTTGGGGTTGAATATAGCCGTTGAGAGAAACAGTAGACACCAACGGCTCTTTTGCAACGTCTCAATTCTCTCTCCAAAGTTGCCAAATATGCTACCCCAAACTCTTGATGCCATTTTGTCACCTCTGATGTCAACCCCATTAGAGTCCGAATTTTTGAAGTTGGAGTGATATTTTAGCGGTTATGGAGATGCCACCCTTGATGGCAACTCCCGTTGGAGTTGCTTTCAGTTGCGGGAATGGCAGTGAAGAGGATGGTTGGAGTCTCCTTTGGCCACCAAGGAGAACAGGGCGACCCTAGGCCTAGGCCATGTAGTTGGCCACCTAGGGTCCCTAATTTTTGACAAATTTTGGGGCCCCAAGTAAGAGTTTTAGTTCTGAGTAAATATATTTTGGATGGGCTGATTTGAGAGGGTCCAAATTTTACTTACCTAGAAAATTGCTCCATTTGCCAGCTATTGTAGACTGCTAGATTTCTTGCCAGCTATAAAAGGCTGATAGACTTCTGCAACAAAGAAGAAAGATATGACTAGTAATGTCTATCTCTTAACATTTCTCTCTCTTAAAGTCTCTCTCTCTTAACGTCTATCTCTTAACATCTCTCTCGTCTACAATTGAAAATGCAGTAACATTATCGGCTGAAGAATATTTTAGAATTGAGTATTTTTTATTTATAGTTGATCTAGTTATTTCTTCGATCAAGAGTAGATTTGACCAATTCAAAATATATGAAATATTTTTGGTTTTTTATTTTGTTTTAAAAAATTAAAATCCTTAGATGATGATAGTTTGAAAAGTTATTGTCTTCACCTTAAAAATTTTTTGAAGCATGATTTCTTTTCTGGTATTGATGGTTTAGATTTATTTCAAGAATTTACTGTATTAAGGAAAGTCCTATAATATGAAATTAACACTTCAGGTAAAAAACCTAACTTATATAAAACGATTATATTTTTTTTCCAAATGCGTGTATAGTTTTTAGAATATTATTAACAATACCGGTAATAGATGTTTCGACAGAGAGAAGTTTTTCAAAACTTAAATTAATAAAATTTTATCTCCGATCAACTATGCCACAAGAAATATTAAATGGATTAGCTATATTATTCATTGAAAAAGATATATTAACAAAACTTGACTATAAAAATTTAATCAATATTTTTGCATCTCAAAAAGCTAGAAAATAACTTTTAAATGAATATATTTTAATAATTATTGCCTATTAATAGGGCTCTATTTTGTATTCTCGCCTAGGGCCTCCAGATTTGTTGGCCCGCGCCTGGGGGAGAGAGGGAATTACAGAGAAAAGTTTCGAGAATAGAGAAAAAAAAATTAATGGGCTTTTATATAACGTACTTAAGTGCACAGTAAAAAAAAGTTTAGTGTTCTCCATGTGTTTTAAAATTTTGCCCTCTTTTGTCTTCAAAACACCCAAAACATGTTTTACTTATTCTCTAAAATCCTTCTTTAAGGTTTCGTTTGGTTAGTGAGAGATTGATGAAAAGTGTTGGAAAGGGAAAAAAATTCTGTTTTTCTAATGTTTGTTTAACATAATAATGCTAGAAACTAAATTCTTGAGCCCGCAAAATTTTCTAATAACATGCAGTTTTTGTTTCCAACAAATTGTGTGAGGAAATAATTTTTTTCTCGGG
The DNA here is from genome assembly GCA_023539305.1 of Ilex asprella. Classification (NCBI taxonomy): domain Eukaryota; kingdom Viridiplantae; phylum Streptophyta; class Magnoliopsida; order Aquifoliales; family Aquifoliaceae; genus Ilex; species Ilex asprella. The sequence goes on from CM042187.1 coordinate 19,923,174, forward strand.
AAAGTTACACAGACATATCTATTTTCCCACATTGCCTATGTTTTCTCGCACGTTGGTCATTATCTATCGAATAATATTCTCTCTAATATAGATAAGGGCAATATTGATATTTAGACAAAAATTATTGTAACTTTAATACTTTTCAAACTATAGAAAGACAAATTTTCTTGTGCATATTTCATATTAACCAAATACATGAAAGAAAATTTATTTATTTATTTATTTTTGGTTCTTTTACTTCACTTTCTACTACTTTAACTTTTTATCATTATTTTCTTTTTAATAAAACAAACCCTAAATTTCCTTGTTTTTCAAAAAGTGTTCTATAGACCCCCTTGTTCAAACAAATTTTAGCATATTTTTTATACCCAAAAACAAAAAACATATTTTTCAGATACAATCCAAACACTATTTAGGATATGTTTGTTTAGCAAGATAATGCTAGTAAATGCAAGAAAGTGAAAATTTTAAAATTTTACATGTGTTTGTTTAATATGAAATAAAAAAAGATAGAAAAAATAAATTTTTTCTATGCTTAGATTTTCTCAAATGCTTAAATTTTTAACACGCTTAGTTTTTTAAACATGCTTAACATGATAAAACAAACACATTATAGCAACTTTCTTGTTGAACATGATAGAAAATTATAAGCATGATAGAAAAGTTGCATCATGTTGCTATTATAGAAAAAAATTTAAATTAGATTTAAGCATGTTAAACATGATAGAAACAAACACATGATAGAAAAGTTGCAATAATTTTCTTCCATGAGCATTTTTTCTATCATGTTAAAAAATCTAGCCCGTTTGTTTAACTAATTTTTTTTTCCTTGCAAAAAACACAAGAAAAAGTAAAAAAATTGTGTTCAATAACCTAACTTTCCATTGTACACTTATTTTAAAAAAAATTCAATTATTTATTAATTGTAAAAATTTTTGTACAAATTAGACTAATCATATAATTTGGTCTAGAGATTAGGAGTGAGTCGATTCTTGTCTCTGAATTAGATTATGCGCCAATTTTTGTAAAATTTGAATAATAAAAATATTTTTTTTCTTTAGACCGAGTTAAAATAATTAAGGATTATTTAGATAATTATAAAAAAATTATTGTAACTTTCTTTTCTTTCAAACAATAGAATAAAATTATTTTAAAATTTTCTTAGAAATTTTCATGCTAACCAAATGCATGCATATATTTTCTTTTATTTTACTTCACTTTCAATCTCTTTTATTTTCAATTGTCTTTTTCTTATTAGCCAAACAGAACCTTAGAGTCTTAGAGCATCTCAAATCTTATTTAAATTTAGACTCAAATTTAAATTTAAGTAAAAAAGTTTAAAAATTTTATTCTAAACTTAGACTCAAACTTATATCAAATCAAATGAATTTTTTTTTATTCAAATTAAAAGAGACTTAAAATGAGAATTTTTTTTTTTAATTCAATCACCATCTTTATTTTTTTTTTTAAAATTTAAATTTGAAGACAATCGTTCGTCTATGCTCTGTTTTCAGTCCTTATCTTCTCCACTCTCCCTGGTCACCACCACGGGCCGTCCTCTCGGTTAGTCTCTTCGGTACAAATCGCTGCAACAATCCTACCCACAAACCTCCTCGAGTTGACGACTAGGTTAGGGCTTTTTTCGTGTGTTTTTCTGAATTTTCTATTAGAATTTCAATTTTGAGCAACACTGACTTACAGATTGGGGAGTCTCTATATATTTTTTTGTTTATTTGGATTACGTTCACATGCTTAGAAACTGGAATACTTGGTTTTCGGTTATTTGATTTGAATTTTGTTTTTGTTTTAATTTTGTAAATTTTGTTATGAGAATTTCATTTTTTTTGGCATGTGTGCGCGGTTTGCCTATGGGTGCTTTGTGTGTGTATGTGTTTGTCTTGATGACTATATTGGAATAGGTAGGGTTGGATACATTGGGATAGTTACGTTGATAGGTGTTTTAGTAGTGTTTCAGCCAACAACCCCAAACAATCTGACAGAAACCCAAAACAACCCCACAAAACAATCTGACAGAAACCTCAATACAAACCCAAATCAATTGCACAAAAACCCCAACACCAATTCATCATCAAAAAGAGTAAACCCTTTTTCTTCTTTCGCCATTAAAGCCTCCAAAACCCCAAATTCACCAGCTCACAATCCAAATCCACCACATTTGGTAGTTGTTGGATCAGCCAATGCAGATATATATGTGGAGATTGATAGACTCCCAAAGGAAGGTGAGACGATTTCAGCCAAGACTGGTGAGACTCTTGCTGGTGGGAAAGGGGCAAACCAGGCTGTGTGTGGTGTGATTCCTCCATGGAGATGGCTCATTTCTTGAGGACACGTGGCCTCTGCAAACGCCGTTTGGCTCCTGGTCGTGACATTTACTCAATGAAAATCGAGCTGGTGGACCAGTGCTTCCCAAACAAGAACCTGGTGCCCAAGGAAACCTTTCGTCACCAGAATAGAATCCTTCAGCAGCAGCTGCCACGAAGGCTGTCATCCACTTTGGAAAGCGTATACATTGAGTATGTTTTTAATTTTTTTTTATTAAAAGCGGGGTTATTAATTCCGTTTTTATTATTAAAAACGGATTTGTTGATTCCGCTTTTAAAAAGTGCCGTAGATTGGTAAATGAGTTCAAAACAACTGTATATTGGTATTTGAGTTTTAAAACAATTGTAGATTAGTAATAGATTCTGTTTTAGGGTTTATGTTGGTCGAGATTTGGGGATTTGAGAAAATTGATATGATGATTCTTTTTTTTGCCGAGGGATTCCCCAGGGATGATATAGGTTCAGGTTCTACTATATGAACCAGCTCTCACCCAATCAAGAAAGCCCACAAATAGTAAAAGAACGTAAGAAAAATGAAAACTAGGAGGAAAATGAAACTCAACATCATGAACCTCATCATCCCCCTGTTGTCCCCCTCCCCAGTAATAGTGCTTGACAAAAAAAAATACCCCTCCCCAGTAATAGTGCTTGACAAAAAAAAAAAAAAATTTATATGATTGGTTTTTAGTTTTGATTTAATTGACTTTATCTGGTATTTATAATACTTGATTTTCATGTTTTATATGAGGTCATAGTGGTGAATTAAGTATTTTTTTTTGTCAGATCATCCGGTATCCAAAAACCACTTTGGACTCCGACTAATTCGGATTTGAGCCGGGTAGGACCACAAGGGCGGCAAAACTCTTCCTACCGAACGCAGTTGCGTTCCCAAGACTCGAACTCGAGACCTTGATTAAGCTAGAACAGTCTCTCACCAATTGATCTTACGCTTGTTGGTAATTAAGTATTGCAATGGTAAAAAAATCACTTGACCCCGTATTTCCATTAATTTGCTTGCTTCCTGCATTAGATATGCATTGAACATTGAAAAATGTGGATAAATTTGACAACATTTACTGTTTTGTTATGTGTAAGTGACGAAAACTTGAACGGAAACTGTTGCAAGTTCAGAACTGTTGAGGTGCATTGCTGGAGTTTCAAATACTACTTTTTGGCACCACAGCTATGAGCCACCTGAACAACAGAGTGCATTGTCAGATCCACCATAAACCAAATCATGTGGTCAATGGAGGCCACCAAATCAAGTTCATAGCCGGAACTAATGTCTTTTACTATATAATTGATTTGAGAGAGCATTTGGCATGTGGATTATCTTGGGCAGTGGCAGGTCTTAGACCCCATTTTAGGCTACAATATAATTTCTGATGTCTGTGCTACCAACAGAGATTTATTAGACACAAATGAATCAAGTAGTCCAATATGTTCTTGATGTCCAATGGGGAAACTCTTGTAACTGAGTTTTTGGTCTAATCAGTGTCCTTAAGGTGTCATTGCTATGCTAGAGTGACATTGAAATGACTATCAAACTGACTACCAAAGCAATCAAAATGAGACGTTTGCTTTAATTTCATTCCTTATTGCAGGCAACAATCCTCCTCCTCTGAACCATTAGCATTTAGCGCCAGCATATACTGTCCTATTGGAATGACTCTATTGTATCGATTGCCAAGCGCTGGGGCCAGCTGGTAACATCTGATGTAGTTGAAGGTATATTATGTGGAAAAATTTTCAAGAACAATTGATCTATAAGAAGCACATAATTCAGAGGTACGCGTTTTTTTCATGCCATTTATGTTTAAGTGTTCATATCAAGCTGTGCCTTTGATGCCAATATATTGACCGGAGGATTTTGAATTGTGAATCCACATTACAATGAAATTCTTGTGTTTCTCAATCACACTCAAAATTCTTGTAGATGCTTGGGTTCTTCAATATATCAATGTGAATATTATGTCTAGTTTTCTGGCATTTTCCAGGATGTTATTTGTAATGTCAATGACCTTGGTAAACAGTGTCAGTGTTAGTATGCAAATGTCCTGCTAACTCCTACAGAAAATAAAGCACTGAAACCTTCTATCTCTTTATTGCTATTGAATTTTATGGTAACCCATTTTTCTTGCCCACATTATGTCAACCTGATCCGGCAGGACCTTGGATTTTGATTATCCTCTAGCTTGAAAAATTTACATTGGACATGAGTAGCCTACGGTGAAGCGGTAGTCCTCTCATATGTTGATTTTTTTTCTGTATTTATTTTGGAAATTATTGTTCGGTTGCCTATGAATTTGCATCTGTTTGCATGTGAAAACATGGAAGGGGACACACAAACACATCAAAAGGCAAAAATACAGTTTCTAAGCCAGTTTCATCCATCATTTATTTCAAAGATCAATGATCTAGGTAAGTTGGTGTTTCATGTGCCAGAGTCCTGAAAATCATAGTATCAGAAGTCATCTAAACTTCGTCACTCAATTCTGATTCAGCAAACATGAGCAAACGCTGCCTTTCCTGATAAAAATAATCTAATGGCCTCCCCACTGCACACTGATACATTCCTTGCCCTGCTTAGGTTAACTGCAATTGTTATTCAAGAGTCTCACTCCAACTTTTAAGTCAAAGATGGCTTTCTAGAGTGCCTATATGCCACTAATTGATGGCTTTCTAGGGTTCCTATATGCCGCTAAATCAAGCAATGTTAATCACTAAATAGGAGTGAGTTTGGTTCTGCAAACTAAAAAATGGGGAGAGTGGAGGGGGTGGGCGGTGGGGGGAAGAGTTTGATTAAATATCTATTTCTTTATTGAAATTATAACGCTGGTGATTTATTCATCAGACCTGCCTGACTTTATTACACTGTAATCAAAGAGATTTTTACTTGCTATTGTATCTGTTAAGTTATAACTCTTTTCACCTTGACTTCACAATTTCATCTTTCATTGCGAGTGAGAGAGCACCAAGACTACTCCCAATATCCACCGTCACTCCAGGCATGACAATTGCTCTACTCCCCACAAACCCCCCTTCTGCTACCCTGATCTTCCCAAACTTAACTTTTCCCCCATCACCTTCATAGATGTGACCAAATAGCAGCGCTTCTTTTCCCACACATCCACTTTTCTCAATCTCCACCATTTCAGGATTCAATATAGCTCCCATGCTATCCACATATGCACCTTGACTTACATCAATATCTGAACCCATGAGCTTCATCCACATCACAAACAAAATAGACCCACTTGTCATTACCATGAAATAGTCCCCCACCAATGTCCTAAAAGCCTGCCATATGGTGTCCATAAAGACTCCTGCACTCCAAATCAATACAGTCCCACCATCTTTCTTCTTGCCCACTAAAATCCATTTGGCCACAACACATGCTAATGCAGCCAATATACCTGAAGAAACCCAAAACAGAGGAAGCAACCAATGCAATGGGTACATCATGGTCCCCTTCAAGTACAATACCCAATTCAGAGGACCAATAATCAGATAACCCAAGAGGTAATAAGGCAAAAGAGTCTGTAGAAACGGTTGAACAAAAATGGCCCATGAAGTTTGATACCAAGTTCTTGTTAGAGTGACTTCACCGGAATCCTTTTTCTCCAATGCTGCTGCCATAGGACAGCCAGAAAGGTCCACTTTCACGTCGGATTGCTCTATAAAGATCCTCCATGCCTCTGGAAGTGGCTCCCCATTTCTCAAATGCTGGCAAATTTCATAGATCAATGACCGGCCATGATCGATTGAAGCACTCTGGGAGGATGATGTAGCCCGGATGACATCCACCTCATGACACTGGAGCCAAGGATTAAACTCCAGCTCCTCTGACTGTTCTTTGGTGAGGTTTTCATCAATTACTACCTCTCCCACATCGACAAATGGGAACTCAGTTTCATCCCATGGTTTGGTGCAGTCAAGTGCAACTTCTTGGGTGGCTTCATCATTTGGCACAGGCCGGAACTGCAATTGGAAGATATATCGAACCCCACCAGGGGAATTCACACGGTGTTGGAAATCTTCAGCAAGGAATAGTAATGGGCGTGTGTCATTACTGTCCCTTGGAATTGCACCTGTTTCTGGTGGGAGAATTCCAACGGGATCAACCTTGCCTGAATCTTCGCTGATCTTCTCATCAAAAGGTCTCAATTTAAATTTCACATACATTTCCTGTCCATCTGTGAACCTGAAGAGCCGGCATATATTTGAGTAATAATGCATCTCGGCATAAGAATTTGCATGGCGTAGGGAAGTCCACACTGCGTCACGTACATGCGGAACACGCTTCACATGCTCCTCCCTGGCGGGTAGCCCACATACAAGCCATGTTGCAAAATCAGCAATCGTGCGGGCATAGAATGCTTTGCCTGTTTTTAATGTGAGGTCCAGAAGTCGGTTGTCATTTCCTGATTTATGTGAGAGTATTCTTATTGCTGCACCACGTGCATCGATCCTTGCATCATCATCAGCACTCAAGCTATTGCTATGCCTTACTATCACTGGATAACTCTTTCCAGGGTGGAAGATCTCGTGATCTGGTAAGCCTTTGATATTTTCATATATCTTCAGAACGCCCTTCCCACTGACACCAATTCGATGGAAATACCTTGATCTAACCTTCAGAGTTGTGGCAGCCAGATTTGCAGCCAGATTCCCAACAATCTTCTTATATTTTGTGTCCATCTCTTCTATGCGATCGTCCAAAGCATGCATAATGTTCTTTATCATGACTGGCGTTTGAGATCCAATGTAAATGCCTCCCCTTTGGAGTACTGAATTCATTGGAGCAACTGAAAGAGCACCAAGAATAACATCAGTTTGGATAACTGAACCGGGTAGGACTAGACTTTGACTCCCAACTACTGAATTATCCTGCACTTGAACTTTCCCACATTTAAATCCACTGGAGGAATAGAACCCAGGAATAATTCTGCTAAAATCTCCCAGATGGACACCGGCACCAATTGAAATCAGTTCCGGTTCAGAAACTGGGTTAATAGCTCTAATGGAACAGTGTTTTCCAACTTTTGCCCCCAAAAGCCTCAAGTACATGCAAAAGGCTTCTGTTCCGGAAAGGAGTTTGGCAAATCTGAGATGGCAGGCGATGGTGATTCGGTGCCGAAGCCAAGTTCTCAAGTGGGCTTCTTTTGTATCTTGATTCCTGGACAGAAGATGGGTCACAGCACAGGTGAGGAGGCTGAGTATCAGGCCATGAGCTAGGTAAGCAACGGCAACAGAGATGGCAAAGCTAGTTGGACATGAAGAGAAGCTGCCTATCATAGTGGCATATGCAATGATGGTGAAAGGAAACCAGTGGAAGGCTCCAGAGATACAGAGAAATGTAAAGTGTTGAAAAATAGGAGACTTTTGAGCTGCCATAATGTAAAGGAAATACAGGATAGCTGCTGAGAGAGAGCTGAGGAAGCCGACCATATAGATGCCCATGAAGTGGTAAACAGCCGGACTCTGAGTATCATTGGTGTCTGTTGCTAGTCCTGCACCCTGAAGCCATGGTAGACAAACACGGTGGTGATTAGTTTCTGATTTTGAGCTTGTGAACAGGTTTGTATTTAAACATAATTATTCAAGAGCATGATATGTTACACAGCTATATAGCTCATTGAAGCCACATTCTATTTTGTTTAGTTTCGCCTTTTCTCAAAAGTGTGCCAATTCAAAGGGTCACTTCTTGTTCAAATAAGCACTATCCTATGCAAATTGACAAATATGCCTGAAGCATGTGTGTTAAGTGTCTAAAGAAAAGTGGGAAAAAATGTCAACAGAGCTGACTGGTACCCTTCAGAGATATCAAATTTATGAGTATTTTCATTACTGGCTGCATAGCACCAAATATAGCCTCGTATCAAAAGATAAACTGGAAAATATTCATTTTTGCTTCCTTTTTCAGCTAAGTGAGATATAAGCAAACATTTAGCATCCTTTTCGGTTCATAATAATGTTATAGAACTGATGACAAAAAAATATGGTTCTCGAATGCAATTCACAGTCATGATGCCATGCTTTAAATTCATGATGACTTTTGACTAAGAAATAACGAAACCTGATGTTAAAACTTTTTTTTCCCTTAGAGATAAATATATGTTTGAAGAGTTGAAAATAACTGTAATTGATATAACATACATACTGATTTGAAAGGAAACATCAAGTTGTTTAACATTTAGATAATGGACATCTGTTGAAGTAGCCTGTCTAAAGAGTTGTAGTAAGATTCATATGGCAAATCAGGAAGTGCTTACTTTTGGAAAATTGCTAACCTTGTTGGATTTCAAAATATGCTTTCCTCCTTCAATCTTTTGCAAGGCTGGTACCTCTGCCTCTTCTCCTAAAACACCTCCTTTTTGGATTACAGCATATGGTCCAACGGATGAATTTCGTCCAATTCTAACTGGGAGGAAACTCAAGGTTCCATTCTTCACTTCATGGCTTTGAATCAATGCTCCTTCTGCAATCACTGCTCCATCTCCAATTGAAACCAGAGATGGGTCTGTAATGTCAACAGTATCAAGCAAAACTGACGATCCTATCCTAGCTCCAAACATCTGAAACCAGTACTTCAGGAACACTGTTCCTCTCAAATGTACTGCCATAACGTTTGAAGCAATTTCTTGGGCTTTGTAGAGTGCCCACCACTTAACAAAATCCGTTGACCAGATGGAAACTTCAGGGGTCAGTGCATAATTTGGTTGAAGGAATGAATTCCCGAACAAAGCAATACAAATGCAGGTAAAGAACATGCAAAGGATCCAAGAAAGAGGGGCGAACACTAGGGAAATTGTATAACCCAACCAGGGACTCACTTCGATCAAGTTATGGCTCGAAGATATCAAATTCATAAAAGCAGAAAGTGAGAGAATTGTAGGGAGGATCAGCATGGCACAAACATATGTAAGAGCTACAAGTTGTAACAAGAAGATACCCAATTGGTGACTCACGGAAACTTCAGTTATCAACTCAGCAGAATCAGTCTCGGATTCCGGAAGATAGGAAAGAGTTGTCATGTTCTGAGGTTGGGACTTCATGACAAGATTCTCTGAGAAGCTTGCTAAGTCCTGAATGCAAGTTGCAGTGAATATATCAACCGCCCCAACTGGTACTCCTAGGAAATCTGAAAGCTTTTGAGCTGCTCTGACCACACCAATTGAATCAATCCCATAAGACACCAGGCTTTCAGTTGGAGAGATCTTGTTTATAGAAATCCCAGTCTGCTCAGAAACTAGCCCCTTCAAGAACTCTACAATTTGTTTGTTATTCAATCTGGGATTTGGTGAAGGAGGACTTGTCACCAGCTGGGGTCGAGGGGTTTTCCCCTCCCTACACGTGCCTGTAGTGAAAGATCGTATCAGTTTTCGTTTAGACAGAATTGGCTCTGGAACTAAGTTTAGTGTTCCGTCACTAAACTGCTGGAGGCATTCAAATCTCTTGATCTTCCCGGAAGTTGTTTTACTGATGGTTCTGGGTTTGATCAGCTTAACCGAAGCAACATTTACACCATGTTCTTCGGCGACTCGGGCTTGAATTTGTTCAATCACCTCTTTACCAACAGGTTTACCATCTCTAACCTCTGCAATGACAACTAAGCCAACCTGATCAGAACTATCTGGCACTGAGATCCCTTTTGTCGACAAGACTTCCTCTGGAACCCCAATGACAGCACAACAACCTGGGCGTAGAAGTTCAGATGAGCTCTCAACAGTCTTTTCTACATCCGCCGAATATATATTTCTTCCAGCCACAATTATAAGATCCTTGATTCTTCCAGTAATGAACAATTTCCCATCAATTATCCGTCCCAGGTCCCCTGTTCTTGTGTACTTTCTACCGGGGAATATCCGAAGCTCATTTCTGAAAGTTTTCTCACTCAAATCTTCCCTGCCCCAATACCCGATTCCAGAACTTGGGCTGCTAATCCATATCTCTCCTTCCTTTCCAACTTCTTCATGCTCTTTACCGGTATCTGGGTTGACTATTCTGATGTCAATATCTGCATCATTTGGATTCACGTAACCGCAACAGACCCTTCCTTGCCAATCTATCAAGATAGGGTTCCCTTCTCCATACGCACAGCTAACAAATACACAATTTTCTGCCAATCCATAACCAGGAGCCATCACCTCTTGCGAGAGGCCGAAAGGACTAGCGAGCTCAACAAATCTCTTTAAAGTTTTCTGTCTAACTGGCTCAGCAGCAACCATGAGAAAAATCATGCTAGAAAGATCATAGTTCTGAACCTTGCTATTGTCAACCTCCAATCTTCGAACTACAAGTTCAAAAGCAAAGTTGGGGCCAGCACTGTGAGTTGCCCGATATTTGCTCATGATCTGAAGCCACAAGAGGGGGTTCCTGATGAAAGTCAATGGAGAAAATAATATTGCAGATCCCCCACTAACCAAAGCTGTAAAAAGTCCCCCAATCAATCCCATGTCGTGATATTGAGGAAGCCAACTTACTAGTACCGTATTTGATGTGCTCTTGTATCTTTTTCGCATCAACTTTACATTATGAATGAGCCCACCATGGGTTATTATCACTCCTTTTGCATCACCAGTAGATCCTGATGTGAACTGCAGAAAACACAGTTCATCTTTCTCAGGTTCAGACCGATACTCTTTGTCTTGCGGAATCATACTTTTGGAGTTCTTGATCCAAGAATCTGTATGTAACCAGGGAAGATTTGGCCAGCGAGCTGAGCATTTGCCATTTTTACCAGATAACGAGATCAAATTCTTCACTGCACCTGCCCGAACAGCTCCATGATACCCAACGCTGGATAGAATTGCCACTGCATTGCATGATTTAGCGATGTTTTCGATCTTCAAAAGTGCTTGTCCACCTCTTTGAAGTGGATCCGGGGGAAGAACTGGAACAGGTAATACACGGGCTCGTAAACATCCAAAGAAAGCATCAACAAAATCTAGACCTGGGACGTGGACAAGGAGAACCCTGTCACCGGGTTTGATAACCGGTTTGCTGCTATTCAAGAGCTTGTGGGCAATGCAAGAAGCATTGGCGTGAAGTTCTCTGTAAGTCCTCTGGCACACACCTTCTCCTTCCTCATTAATCCAAGTATAGAGGGTCTTGTTTTGAATGACATTATGAGTTCCCCAGTGCTTCAGATATGCATCAAGGCTACACAAATTGGGGAACTCCACTCCTCGGGACTCATCTAACTTTTTGGGATTCCCATCCCGACAATCTGACTGTAGTGAAAACAATCTCTGCAGAAATGGTTATTCAATTAATGGAAATGACCAAATATGAAGCATCCAATGGCTAATCCAATTACTGATCTTCTCAGGTTACCTTGACATAAGGAAACATTGGCAATGGACTATCATTTCCAAAGTGCTTGCAAACTAGAGCCATAGCGTAAGATGAATTTCTCTCAGTGAGCTCAAATGCCACAAGTCCACCCAAATAGTAAGTGTTCTGCTGACCCTGAAGTTCAGTCTCTACTTTGTCGTAGAAGCCGTCTTTCATATCTGTATTCAAATTGAAGGAAATAAATATCCCAAGACTCATGGTAGTAAATTGTATATTAGTAATGTATTTTAGACCTTACCTTGGCTCTTGACATGAGGGAAATACTTAAATCGCCGCTGCAGAACTACTTTCTCTACTTTCCCCCCCATTCTTCTAACTGCATCAATTGCAAGCTCCGCGACCTTTGGTCCCCTAATGTCGGCGGAGTTGCCATAAGACCAGAACAAGAAAACATCTGTGTCTGCATAGAATCTTTGCATTGCAACCGGATTCCCTATAGTTGCAGGAGCTTCCATGAATTCCTCGAAGTAGTAAAACCCAATTGGCATATGTTCAAAGCCCTTAATCTTCAGAACAGTAGTGTAGTAGTCGATAAGCTCTACTTTACTGAACAATTCCTTTTCAAGTTCATTAAAATCCATAACTTCACTCTCAGTTTCTGCAGAGACAGAACCTATTAACATCTAATTGCACAACAGGTTACGTAAAAAAATTCTCAGAATAAATATACTTGGCCAACCTGCTAAGTTAGAAACTGGTGATCTGTAAACTTTTCCATTCCTAAAAGGGAAAGCCCCAGAAATTATGATCTTATCAAATTCCATTACTTTGACTTCTTCATTAGCATTTTTGACATCAATACTGACACCAGATGAACTGCGTCTTACTGCCATCACTTCAGTGTTGCAGTGTATTTCAATTGGCAGAGATTCACAGACCTTCTGCCAAAAACTCATGTATCCACCTCTAAATCGTCGAATTTTTCCGGCCATAGAAGTTCGGATGAACTCATGAATGTATGCGTAAGGCATGTCTTGCACAAAACCATATCCAGAAGCAGTGTACCCATAAGCCACGGATTTGGGAACAGATTTGAATCCACGATTCTTGAGAAATGTCGGAGTCAAATCTGAAGCTAAATCACTAACTGCATGCACACCAATTCGACCTGAATCCTTTGCTTTGTCCTGTGAAAACAAGGTGGAGATACATCTTAATCTCTGAGTTCAAATCTATGAATAAATCAGCTCATTCACAAAATAGAAACAAGGAACTGACCTGGAGTTCTAAAGTCAGTGAAATTACAGATAGATAATCATCTGCAACTTGGTTGTCATGATACTTTCCTGTAGAACTGTCAATGAGGGCAAGTTTGTGGGAGTCCATTTCTTCCAGGTCACACCCAATCTCTTTTGCCAAGTGAAAAATGGTGGGAGCACTGTTTGCTGCAAGAACTTGACCTCCCAGATCATAAGTATTTCCTGTTCAGAAGGAAGAATCATTCATATCCGAAGTTATTGAAGAACCATTGAGAAAAATATAACATCCGTGTAGCTGTACCTTCAATATCAATTGATTCACACAAGCCACCAACTGTTTGATATTTCTCTAGCAAGGTTACATTACTGTAACCAAGCCTAGCTAGTGCATAAGCAGCTGATAAGCCACTTGGACCCGCTCCTACTATCCCAATCCTTGTGCTCAGAGGCAAGCATGGATGTAACTTTGAGAATTGATCTTCCATTGATTTTTTCAGGTCTAGCTTTTCTGTAATTTAGGCCTCTTTACTTGCAGGGCCTGTTGAGATCAAATGAGTAACTGAAGTCAGCACACACCTTCCCAAGAGGAGCTACACGTGAGGGGAGGGCAATGGACAAATACTACTTAATGTTATGCCTGATTTTACTGGCTTAAGTTTTTAGAGTAAATGATATCTAAAACTTCTGTTATGCCCAATTTTACTAGCTTAAGTTTTTAGAGTAAATGATATCTAAGACTTCCGCTCGTCCCATTTTGACTCTGGATTATTCTTAAGAATAACCAAGATACCGAAAAATACAAGACCTTGGAATCCTCCGACAAACAGATTGAAAAGTTCTAAATTTATTTAGCTGGAAAAAATCTTATTCTTCTTCTTGCTTTTTTTGGTACATGATCAGCGAGTCTCTATGACTATGCTCAGACCTCTCAGGAGTAATCACATATAATCAGAACTACAAAGACAAATACCCCCGGCCGGACCAAAGCTTTAAGTTTTAAAACAAAGCTCCTAATCATCAAACAGATAATGACTTGGCCAATAAAAATATATACATACAGTAAGATAGTATTCATCGCCAACATAAAGCTTTCGTTACTCATTTTGTCAAAAACTACACATTGACATTGACGAGATAGACAATAGAATTTTACGAAAGAATTACATTACAACACTTTTAATATCTATATTGAGGGTATAATGTGAAAATTTAATTTTTAAAAGTATAAAGTGAGAATTCTTAAAACTTTTGGGGTGCAAATTATAATCAAAGTGGAAGAACAGTTCCAGCATCTTTCATAACAACGGATTGTTAACAGAATCTGTAGTTGACAGATCTAAAGAATGCAAAAACGTGGCTTTTCCAGGCGTGGCTTTCTATTTATATTTCCATCTCTTAGTCTACGTGATAGTCTTTACTAATGGATGTACTACACGCACCCTGATGTTGAACAAGAAAAAGAGATTCAAAGATCAAATTTTCAACACCTGCGAAACATACAGTTTTCATACAAATGTTATTCATTAGTAGTATAGTAACTTGAAAGCATACATTATTTCATCTGAGAACAACTAGAAACTCAGGAATTAGTATCATTACACAAACTGCTTAATGGATAGATGAACATACCTTAGAGATCCAGAGAACGTTAAATATCACCACTGCCTCGACTCGGCTAGAACTGCATGCACAACTTCCTGTAATGGCATTGAAGGAACCAAACTTTGGAAGATTAATCAGGCCAAAAAATGAATTCTTATCGCTTCCATTTCTGATCTTCTCTTCTAATCCTGGCTCTATTTACCTATATACACTACACATTCTCTGCATAACAATCACCCATTAAGCTGGAAAAGAAACTTCTCTATCTCCCACTCCCTCCTAATATATTTTCACACTACATAATGTACTTTACGAAACCTATTCTACAAGAGAGTCAGAAAGAAGAGTTCTTTGTTTACTTACATTGTAAGTCTAGTAAAATTCAGAGGCACCCATTGAAAGACCATCTCTCTCCACTCTCTCTTTCTCTCTCCTAAGATACAAAGTTACAAACACACACACACACAAAGAAAACAGAAACAAAGGACATGGCTACAAAGTTTTTTTTTTTTAGTACCGCTCCAAAATTGATAAATAATTGTATGTGCCTATAAAAATAATAAAGTGATCCAAAGTAAAAAAATAAAAATATCTCTTACATGTATCACGCTTTTATTGGATAAAAAAATGCAAATAAAGTTGCGAAAAAATGTATTTCTGGTTGGACCCACAAACAAATATGGCATGACAAACCTGAAAGCTGAATGGGTAAGAGACACTGTAGCAGTAGCAGTACAAGTTGTAGTGGAACGATGCCAAATGGCAGAGAATGACTCTGTGAGTGATGACCGAACCTCCACTGCAGGTTATTGCTGATCTCATGGTTCGAATTTAAAGAACACAGATGCCTGTGGTGTACAAACAAGAAGCGACAAGGCTCAACTGTTCATCATTGTAAGTCATTTTTCTTGGTGGAATCGAGAATTTTCCCATATGAACTGTCTGGATTGCGAAAAATGTCATTTTGTTTTTTCCAAAGTACTTGTGAAGTCCGTCATAGTTAATGAATGACATACAGAGAAGCATATGGAAATAATATTCCATCCAGTGCTTGTTTGTACTTTCTTACCGAAACAAATATATTCCATCCAGTGCTTGAAAAGATTTGTGTATTTGTGTGCGTGTGAGAGAGAGAGATTATGCTTTTGCGTACAAGGATCTTTTGATTGTAAGTGGCGTCACAAGCCATGGTTTAAAACATCATCGATTTTTCGAACATCTTTGGGTACAGGGATTTCGATATGTTTGTTTTATGAATTTATTAGAAATAATTGAAAGACACTCTGTGATATCAAAAATGAGGTATTAACTGAATAACATTTATATTTTAAATAATAATTTATTTTTTGGGAGAGAAGAAAAAGACGAGATCTTGAAAAGCATGTAGAAAATAAAGAGAGATAGAGGAGAGAGGAGAGATGTGGATGTGGGTTAGTGAAATTAGGGGTGTTCAAATTTTCGACTGGCCGCAAGTTTTTACCCTACCCGACCTTACAAATCGGCTAGCCGCAAAAATCGGGTAGGAATGCGGAAGAGTTTTTGTTCTTCCGATTAAATCGGATAGGAATGCGGAATAACCATCTATTTCCGCATTCCGACCCTACCCTACCGGCATTAATTAATTATATACATTATATATTATATTTGTAGAACAATTATAGTGGATTAATGTTCATACTTTCATGTGTTTTATTATAATTGTTGTTGTAGTTGTTTTAGAGTTTAATGTTATTGATTTATTGTGTTGTTAAATTGGTGGATGTTATTTAATTAAATTGTTAAAATGATCCAAAAATTAATAGTTACAAAAGTATTTATCCGACTTCCTACCCGACTTCCTACCCAACTTCCTACCCAATTAATCGGGTAGGAATACTAAAGCTGTCGGATAGGGTAGGCCAAGAAAAAATTCTTCCGTAAAGTATCGGGTAGGAATGCAGAAGAACATATTTCCTACCTGTAGGGTAGGGTGAACACCCCTAAGTAAAATTATATAGTATTTGAGACTGTGTTAATTGTGTTGTTTGAAATTGAGGGCGTGCAAATAAGTTATTTGTAGATAGATTTTTTTTAAAAAAAATGAATTGTATATCGGTAGATGAGATTAGACTACAATTGAATTAATTTCAACTGTTGTTATGTTTTTTATAAATATGCAATACAAATTATTAATTGTAATATTATAGGTTGACGGAAAATACAGCAAAAAGACTTCATCAATTTTATATTTTATTTACTGCAATGGCTGTAATCACCAAGTTACACTTTGGACTACATTCAAAATTTCCCTCCCGACATGAAATACTTGTGTTCATAATGTACAATCATTCCAATCAGTATTTTTATATTTATTATTTTGACATAATTTTCAATGCACGTAGTCAATTTAGAGGTGACAATTGAATTGTGTTCGAGTCTTGTCATTTTTTATTAATGTCGAGTACTAATCAATTTTAACTCAATTTATTTAGTAAATTGCATTAGATGTCCTAACACTAGTCCAATTTTTTAATTGTTATATTGTATTTGAGTTGACCCATAATCCGAGAATTAAAAACCTAATACTCAAATTTTAGTATCTCTTAATCAAAGCGACCACTCACAAGTTTTTCATAAGCTAAACATCTATTTAAGTTCAACAAAAAAGAAGTAAAAAAATCACCTCATTAACAATAATTTATGTCAATACATGATAAAAATAATAAAAATTAATCAATTTATTTATATAATACAAATTAAACATGCTTATCATATCAAATGCGGGTTTTTGGTGTTCTACATTAATTTGATCAGTTTATTATTTGTTTTAACAGGTTGTGTTGCGGGCGTCTCAGTGTTGGGCTGGAAACCCACACTTTGGGCCAAAGGCCCTGCGGTTATGGTAATTCACCGGGGTATCGGGGGACTGGGCAATCCCACATCGGGATTGCTTTGAGTGTGTGTGTAATATATATATCTTCACTTGCACTTTTCCCTTTTAAGGGGTTGTGTAAGTGTTGTGTTCAAAATAAGTTGTGTTGTTTTTTAAACTTATGCCGAAAATTAATCAATTTTAACCCGCTAATTTCGTGTTTTAAAAGCAATAACTTGAACTCTACATCCTTTTTTTTTTCTATGATAAGGAGATGATGATCATTGAGATAAACAAAATGAGAGCGGAGGGAAACAAAAATATACAGGCATATCCATCATCCTAGTAACAGCATCCTCAATTACTTCCACAGTAATATTCTCTGAAACGGAATTTTTGGGTGCCGACCGTGAATCAGAACAAAATTAAAAAATATTTTTAACATTAAAATGACGACACATCCAAGAGAGAAAATCTATGTGCAACACTGGATATACCCTTCGTTGGGTAGTATAAAAGACGGTTTCATCATGCTACCAATAGATTGATAGTGTAATAATGTATTTAATGATGAGTCTTATTGCAGTATTAAATGGATTGCACTATTAATCTATTAATAACTCATTATGTCATCAAATTATGTCTCTCAATTATGATCCAATAATATTACTAAGACACAAATTCATAGGAGAGAATATCCCATCGGGAATACGGCTTGACTGGGATGAAAATTTTATTTCGTTATCATTGAAACTACGTAAATGTTTCTGTTGTTGTAGAAATCACAATGTTTCAGTGATTCGTTTGAAGAGGTTTCTCTAAGTATTTCTAGTAGCTTCGATATTTTTTTGTCATTGACTTGAAAATAAATTTTTGAATTTTTTTTGAATTTTTTATTTTTGAAGTATTTTCAGAACTAGCTCTTGTACAGAGAATGAAATATAAAAAAAGTAAGGGAAAACTTCAACCACACCCCCTCTAGTTTGCCATATCTTCAAAGACACCCCCTCTAGTTTATGAATCTTCAATGACACCCCTTATCAGATTTAAATTTTTAACTAAAATGCAAATTTACTAAATTACCCATGATATATTTGAGGATAAACTTCAACCACACCCCCTCTAAATAAATATATCTTCAATGAGACCCCCTCTAGATAA
>CM042187.1:19951688-19990481 GCA_023539305.1 Ilex asprella
TTTCGGCTCTACCGGTACAATACTCTACCGGTAGGCTGTACCGGTAGCTCGAACTCTCTGGACCAAAGTGTACCGGTAGACTGTACCGGTACAATACTCTACCGGTAGGGTTTGTCCAGTTTTGCCTTTTTCCTCCATTTTTCAATTCCAATCCATCCTAAACCTTTCCAAAACCAACCCAAACTTTCACAACATACATTTGTCCCCCTAACCTAGTTGCTAGAAGTTCGTTTACAATTCATGTCACCCATTCACTAGCTAAACTAGCTTTACTATGATTTACACTAACATTCGAAATTTCTACTTTTCTAACCTATCAAATTAAAACACACATCACTACACATATCCACTCTTTTACCACAAGTAGTTTCTATATATTTATATACATATGTAAAATAAAATGTGGGGTGTTACAATCCACCCCCTTTGAAGAAAGTTTCGTCCTCGAAACTTACCTCAAGTAGCAAACACATATGGATACTTCTCCCGAATTTCTTGTCCTGGTTCCCATATAGCTTCCTCCACTCCATGGTGTTGCCACAATACCTTCACTAGTCGAATGACTTTGTTGCGGAGTACCTTCTTTTTGGCGTCGAGAATCCTCACCGGTCGTTCTTCATACGTTGCTCCATCTTGAATTTCAATTCCCTCCAAGTTCACGACTGGAGTTGTATCCGAGTGACACTTCCTCAACAGGGACACGTGGAACACGCCATGTACTCCTAATAGTTGGGTTGGTAGTTGAAGTTGGTATGCCGCCTTGCCTACCGCTTTGATTACCTCAATGGTCCGGTATATCTTGGTGCTAACTTCTCCTTCTTGCCGAATCGAAACACGCCCTTCTTGGGTGACACCTTGAGAAATACGTAGTCTCCCACCTTGAATTCCAAAGGTCTTCTTCTTCTATCCGCATAGCCCTTTTTTCGATTCTGTGCTGTGCGTAATCTCTCCCGAATGAGCTGAATCTTCTCCGTTGTCTCCCGCACAATCTCGGGCCCAAACATGCTACTCTTGCCGGCTTCTAACCAACAGGTCGGGGATCTACATAATCTTCCTTCCAAAGCTTCATACGGTGCCATCCCGATATTTGCTTGGTAGCTATTGTTATACGCGATTTTCACCAACGGTAAATGATCGCTCCAACTCCCCTTGAGGTCCAATGCGCAAGCACGTAACATGTCTTCCACAATCTGAATCACTCTCTCGGATTGGCCATCTGTTTGAGGATAGAAAACGGTGCTAAAGTGTAACTCCGTCCCCATAGCTCGTTGTTGACTTTGCCAAAATTGTGCCAGAAACCGCGAGTCACGATCCGACACAATCGAGAGCGAAACGCCGTGTAACCTCACAATCTCACGGATATACAGCTGACTCAAAGTCTCGAATGTATTCGTGGTCTTCATACCCAAAAAGTGAGCGGACTTGATGAGTCTATCTTCAATGACCCACACTGCATTAGGCCCACGCGACGTCCGTGGTAAACCTGTTGGCACACCGTGCACTTTGAAATGTACTTCACCACATCTCGCTTCATGCATTTCTACCAATATTGCCGCTTCATGACCCTATATATCTTTGTGCTATCGGGATGGATAACAAACTTAGAGCGATGACACTCTTCCAATATCTCCTTCTTTAGGGACGAATCATTGGGAACGCATATCTTCTCCCCAAATGTTACATCCAAATCCACATACTTTTTTTTTAAAGAAATATTTTAAGAAAGATTAACATAATATCATCGAAATTACTATTTTCTTGGTCAATACCAATCACTAGAGTTTTGAATTAAGGAACAAATAAATAATCAAGCTATGAAATCAAGAACAAAGTAACAATCGAGTCTTGGAGTCAATAACAGATGCATATCAAGCCTTATAATCAAGAACTAAAGAGTATCAAGTTTTGAACTCAAGAACAAAGAGGAATTAAGTATTGAAATCAATAATAAATGAATATCAAGTGTAGATCTCAAGAAAAATTGAACATCAACGTTAGAATTCAATAACAAATGGATATCAAGTTTAGATTTCAAGAACAATCGAATACCAAGGTTAGAATTCAATAACAAATGAATATCAAGAATAATTGAATCACAAGGGGTGGAATCAATAACAAATGAATAAAAAAAAATTTAGATATCAACAACCAATGGATCATCAAGCTTAGGAAATTAAAAATAAAGGATCAACCAAGTCTTGAAATCAATAACCAATGAATAATCAAGCTTGGAAATTAAATCAATAACAAGGGAATGATCAAGCTTGAGAATTAAGAACAAGGGAACAATCAAGTCTTGAAATCAAAAACCAAGGAATGTCAAGTATTGAATATCAATAATACATGAATTACAATAGTTAGAATCGATCAAACAAATATCAAATTTGGCTATCAAGATCAAATGAGTATTAAGGTTGGAAATCAAGAACAAATGAACAATCACTTTTTGAAATTCATAACAACAAATATCAAGCTTAGAATTCAAAATAAAGGGACAATCATGTATTGAAATCAATAACAAACAACTATCAAGGTGTGGAATGAAGAATAAAGAATTATGAAGCTTAGAAATCAAGACCAAAAGAACACTCAAGTCTTGGAACCAAGAATAAAGAATATCAAGTATTGAATATCAAGAATAAATGAAGAAATCAAGAGAACACACAATTCCCTTGACAACTAGGGTTTAGAAGGCATCAGAAAAGATTTAGGGTTCACTTAATCCTAATATATCTTAGAACAAGGTAATATTAACCAGAATGGCAAGACATGAGGATTTCATAGCAAATAGATATGATTTAGAGTCAAGAAATACATATAAGTAAACCTACTGGTAACTGAAATGTAATCCGCTTGTACGTAACCCTTACAGACCCGCCTGGTATCTCCTTATTCTCCCGTAGGCAAGTCAAAATATACAGCATATTCTAGCTCCTCGAGACCCAATCCCAATTCCACAGCGTCCGCAATACGTATAGAAGAATGGGTCGCATAGGATTCCAATAAAATTCGGGCCCAAGAATTGTAGAGAAGAATAATACCTTTCACAACGGCGTTGGAGGCATCTCCCTCTAATTGAGTCAAAGCAAAACTCTTCCTCGATGGGCGCCACCGGGGGCTTGAGCTTGTTACTGTCTCTGTGGTGGTCGTGGTTGTCGTAGCGGTGGCATGTTTTCATTCACTCGCCCAGTTGCTGGGTTGGTCTTGGTGGAAAGTAATGGACAATTATCTTTGAAGTGCCCAACACCTCCACAGGCAAAGCATCGACGTGCATTCGTACCTATTCTCTCTGGTACGCCTCCTGCTCGTCGAGCTAACTGAGGTCTCTATCCAATCACGTCCACGTCCACGTCCACATACACGTCCGCGTTCAAATCCACGTCCACGAAATACTTGTATTCTCGAATTCATGGTGTGACCATCTTCTCGCGAAGGGAAGGCCTCAAATCTTGTTCGAAGCGTGGAGCCCTCTTTGCATCAATGGTTACAAACTCGATTGCGTAGCAAGACAACTCATCAAATTCGAACAAATATTTAATCACTATCTTAAATAAACAACAAATCTCACCTATGTGATAAACACATAACCACAAAGAAATTCAAGCCTAAGGTTTCTTCAACCTAGTCCTACTTTTCTAGTGGTAATCCACAACCTACAGCTCCCATGTAAGACCTAAAGCCTAGGCTCTGATACCAAATCTGTAACACCCCGAAGTACACCCTGGACGGCATTACATTCAATAACCATTCATACCATGAGAGCACTAAGATAACCCGTAATTAAGAAGACTTCATAACAATAATTCATAACATTTATATCAATATCTCAAAAGAATATGCCATCTTTGGCCTTTACATTTCCAATGAAGATTTACTAGTATAGCGCAGCGGAAATTACAAAATAAGTCTAGACTATACAAGGTTTCAAAATAATATTCTAGTCTAGAACCAAAAAAAGTAAACAACATCTCTAGATGTCCCACTTGGGATCCAAGTATCCCTCTAGTGAAGCCTCTCCAAGGTACGGCTCGCTAGCACCGAGCTCATCCTCTGGACGAACATCTGAAAAAGGTAATTTGTAGGGGGTGAGCACGAAGCTCTGTAGAAAATTTTCTCCCAAACCCATACAAGGTTTAGAAAACACATATAAAACGGTCGGTCTCATTTCACAAATAGCATACATAATGTTTGAAGTAAAACAAGGGCATTTATCAACGGATCTCAAGTTTAAATAACAATATTAATAGAAATATACCATAACCATCAATTCCCATAAACCTCCATTTGCCAAAATATCAACCAATTTCTAACACATGATATAATATTGTTCTCTTGGGAATGAGCATCCTTACAAGGAACCTCTCACCCATCATTACATTGTTTCCCAAGCATCCTTACAAGGAACCTCTTGGGAAGGGGTGATCATCCTTACATGGAACCTCTCACTATAACGGACTTACTTCTCAAGCATCCTTACCGGGAACCTCTGGAAAAGGTGTGAGCATCCTTAGAAGGAACCTCCCACTATAACGGACTCATTTCTCAAGCATCCTTACTGGGAACCTCTTGAGAATGTGTGAGCATCCTTACATGGAACCTCTCACTCATGTGCATCACAAACAACCCATCCAAATATACCATTCCACATGTATCTCAATTTACTAGCATCTATTCAAAATCCCTAAACTATATCATTTAACAATTTCACAACCAACTTAAGAAAATACATGAGATGACAATAACATCATTTTTCAAACTAACACAAAGCACTAAGGTTTCGAAATTCATAATAAAGGAAACATTCAAGAAGGAAATACATCGCTCTCCAAGAATTAGGGTTTTTAAAACGAGGAAGAGATTTCATGGGTATTAAACCATAACTTTGTTCAAAACATGTAATATTTGCAAAAATTCTAGGAGATGATGATCCCATAGCATATATACCTACCATTGATAGTCGAAACATACATATATTTTTATCCTAGCCTCAATGTAAGTGAAAGAGAGAAAAACCCCTACCTTGTGTTCTTGGAAGCTAGGTTTTTGATCTTGGATAACCCCTTTAGACTCTTGTTTCTCTCTTCCTTTCTTCCTCTCTTCTCTTCCTTTCTTTCTCTCTTAGGGTTTCTAATGTTGGAGTGGCCGAAATGGAGCTAAAATAGACGACCTTGGGTATTTATAAGGCTAAAATTGGACCAAGATCGCGACTTTTAAGTTTCAGAATTCTTTTGGCTCTACCGGTACAATACTCTACCAGTAGGCTGTACCGGTAGATATAACTCTCTGGACCAAAGTGTGCCGGTGGACTGTACCGGTACAATACTCTACCGGTAGACTCTACCTGTAGGGTTTGTCCAGTTTTGCCTTTTTCCTCCATTTTTTAATTCCAATCCATCCTAAACCTTTCCAAAACCAACCCAAACTTTCACAACATACATTTGTCCCCCTAACCTAGTTGCTAGAAGTTCGTTTATAATTCATGTCACCCATTCACTAGCTAAACTAGCTTTACTATGATTTACACTAACATTCGAAATTTTTACTTTTCCAACCTACCGAATTAAAACTCACATCACTACACATATCCACACTTTTACCACAAGTAGTTTCTATATATTTATATACATATGTAAAAGAAAATGTGTGGTGTTACAGGGGCTGTTTAGTTTGTGATCTTATGTGGTCTCCAAGGTGACATAATGTTTGAGTGGTGGTTGAAGGGTAAGTATTCGCTAAATAACTTGGGTGCAATATAGGTTGAGGATTGCAATTAGTTTCACAATTTGTTTATTTTTTAGATGATAGATTGTGTAATTAGTATTTTATTGATTGTCTATACAGGTTGATAATCTATTGGGATCATATTTTCAGGAGAAATTATGTCCAAATATTTTTAAAAGACCATAATAAGTATTTTTAGATTAAATAACATAAATGGTGGATTCGGGTTTTAACCATCTCTCTAATAACTGAAATGAAAACATTTTGACCCTTTTTATTTTACTAAAGTCAGGACATTAAAAATGTCCAAACGATTTTCCACTTAATGCATGTTTATATTCATTATTTGATTGTTTCCTGTTTAAGAACTATGTATATTGCCTTCAGGCATGTGATATTGGGTGAGTTTAGGCTTTTAGTTTAGTATGTGTCCGAGTTCAGTGCTTGAATATTTCACGTTCAAATTCAGTGTTTGATTTTTTTTTTTAATTTGTTCTGTCCCTTCAGGCACGGGTTATCTCTAGTAAGTCCATATAGGGGGCCGACCTCTAATTTTTCCTACAATTTACCATTAGAGGTCTTTTATCGAGGGGTCCAATTATCATAATGAAAAATAATTTATTATTATTATAATTTCAGTTTTTGTTTAATAAAATTTTGACAAGTGAAAAATTATTTAGTTTTTATCTCTTTATTAATTTTTTTCATCCGTTGTTATCAATTATCCCAACTAAAATCGACATAATTAACTATTCGGAGTTTGGGTTAATCACCATAATAATTAACAAAAAAGGAGGCTTATGGGTCGTTTAGATGTAACTAGCAATGCACCACATGCGTTGCATGTGAATATTTTTTCGTATACAGAAATTAGTAAAACATATTAGGTATATGTGTATTTGAATTAAATATCTTTTCAAATTTATCATACTTAATTTTTTCATTACTCATATTATATTATAAGATTATGAAAACTTTGTAGGTTCTAAAAATTCTTTGTTCTAACTATAAAAAAGATAAAAAAATAATAATTAAAGTTTTTTTTTTTTTATAATTTTGTGATTGAGATTATTTTTTTATTGATGTTTGAGAAATTAAATTTCTTGAAATTGATTTGATTAGAATTCTACTTATAATTCCTTGAATAAAATAAAAGTAATTGTCAATATAGTAATCACATTGGAGCTTTATTGTAATTAGGAATTAGTTAAGTCAATTGAGATAAGATTTAATGTACAACGCTATAATATATATTACCAAGCATATTAAATTTTAAAAAATTCAAGTTTTAATTAAAAATACATTTCAATATCTATTTTTACATAAAATCTTAGTACAACTTAAAAAGTTTATTGTAACTGAAAAATTATACTGATGTAATATAAATTAATTTTAAAAAATTATATATACAATTATTTTTTATCTTATTAATGAAAGGGTTAAACTTTTCAATAAAAAAGAAAATTTGTGTATGTAGGTATAATGTCATCGTTGTATATGAGATCAGTAATATTAGGTTGATGGAGTTTTTGAAGTTTTTTTGAATATTTTATTGAAAATATAATGATGTATATTTTTATAAGTATAATATAGTCAATCAAAAAATTTATAAAAATTGATATTTATACATAAAGAATAGATAATTAAAAGAGATGTTATAGATAATTTAAAGATTTAAATAAATAAGAATATAATGGTAACTTAGATATTTAATTGTGAAAGGATATAGTGGTTTTCGTAATCCTTTATAAGGGTAAAATAGAGATTCACAAGTTTTTTATCTTAAGATACTTTTATTAGTAGTACATATATTAAGGGGTGAATTACGGAGTCATAATAGATTAAAACTTTTCAATTCAACCTTGTATTTAATTAGTTGTTAAAAACACTCCATATTATATATAGGTTTAACTCATGTAAATATAGAATATGTATAACAAAAAATACGTATTAGTGTATTGTGACGTCCCAAAAATTCGGGGTCCTTTATCGATAGTTGACCAACCGTCAACCCGCAGAAATAACATTTCTTGTCTCAATTCTGGACCTTAAGTCCAAACAAATCCCCTTAATCGGTACTTTAAACCACGAGTGAACCCCGCGTTCTTTTTGTCATTTAATTCATCCGAAGTGTTGTATGCCTCAAAATAGTTCATTTAGAGTCCATTTGCATCCTTTGAACCAAGGAAAACCAAGTCTAAAAGCATAGGAAAACAGTAATAAAATTTCAGTAATTTACCGACCGTACCGGTACGCAACAGTACTGGTACGCAGTACTCTCTGGACCAAAGCGTACCGGTACAGTCTACCCAGATTTTTACCGTTTCTTCCATTTTTCGGTGCCAATTCATTCCAAATCTTACTAAAACCAACCCAACACTTACATAACATGTACTTAGGCATCCCACATGGTGTATACAAGATCTCTTACAATGTTTACATACGAGTTCTTTTAATTACATGCCAAATTAAATATTCATTGTAATGTCTTTACAATTTACTCAAAATAAAAGCCACATTCCGACTTCTTTATCATTGAGGCTCAAAGTGAGAGCCATCCATCGGCACGAACCCCGCACCTGAAATATTTTCCCATAAAGGGCGAGCCATGCTCAATAGAGTATTCCCTAAATAGGCTACTCCCCAACCCAAATGCATATGAAATGCTCACATGCAATCAATTCACCATTCATACATTCCAAACATGAATATGCTATCAATGTTGGTAATTTATAATGCAATGATATGAAATGAGATGAGACTTACTCTCAATAACCAACTCGGATTCTTCCCGGCCCTTCGACACATGTAATTTGCAATTGTGCAAATGCCCGTCATCCATAATCCCGAGCCCTTCCCGGCTCTCTAACACATGCAATTTTCCATATGTATAATTCCTTCATCCATGTTAAACATAAAATGACATTTTCAATCTGGGGTCTTGTATGGGGTGAGTATTTATGTATTTACACAAACGACACTCAACCGACACGGGATTTATGGACATTCACCAACGGTTTCGCGTACACCAACACACTTTATGGACTAATACCAATGACAGTGCGTATCCAAATCACCGGGCCTTACACCCGAGGAATTTTCTAGCCCTTCTTGCTAACCCCGACCCTCAACACCTTGTAAACCGTGCGACTCAGCCAAGTCATTGACTTAGCTCCCTCGAGCCCACTCCTCATCCACCCATGTGGTGCTGACTCCTTTCATGCATAACTAGCCATTTAATGCAATGTTTCCGTCCATATGCAATGTAATGCCTCATTGCAACTCTATTACAATGTTCACTATGCAATGTATGCCATATGAACCATTTCAAAACCGATTCATACTATCCATGACAAATTATATCAAAAATATATAATTTTCATAATTCATAATGTCAATAAACAAATATGCATTTATCAACATTATATCCAAAACTCAAGTCCAAGCATGTTATCTCATATCAAGCAATAACACACTTCCAAAATTAAGACATTATGTAAACACCTAACATGCCCACAATTCACATAATTTCAAGAAATTACATTAAAGCAATTTCTACATACCCATTTCAAGATAGAATAAATTCTACCTAGTTTCCATACCCATTTCACCAAGGCATAATTTAAGCACACAACATGCCCATATAACACAAATTCCCATGGAATTTCCTAAAATAAATTACCACATTTCAATCCCACGCTAGGAATTTATCGTAATCTATTTCTATTCTCATTTTCATACCCATTTCATTGAATTTCCTTTCAATAGGCAAGTGGTACACACATCTCTCAACCAACCCATTTTAATATAACATTTTTGGTTGTGAATACATGTAAGTAGGATAAAAACCCTACCTCTTGTAGTGTGAGGAAAGACCGTAGAAGTTTCAAGAATCCACCCAAGCTCCATTCCCAAGCTTCCCCAAAATTTCTGTTTTCTTACCTTCGGTGAAAGCCTTTGTTTTTGGTGTGTACGTGTAGCCCTCGTTGAGGAGATCGACTTTCCCTCTTGGCCCGAACGGATCCGAGCTTTCTAGCTCCGTAGATCGTAGAGAAAAGTTGGAAATTTCTTGGAGCTTCTCTCTCCTCTCTATCAGCTGAACAAAGGCTGATCAATGGGGGGAAAATATGATTTCCTCCCTTTTTATATTTTTTTGGATACTTGGTCCACAATGCGCCACACGACCCTTTTAATTTCAGGTCTGTTTTTATCTTGAAACGATTAAATTTCGCTCCGGTTCAAGTTCAAATTATTTTTTTAATTTGTCTTGACTTCATTTATTTTAAAATCTCATAATTTTTTTCCAAATATTTTGTATTTGGGTTTCCTGGGGCCCGACCGTCTCGTAAAACGCAAAAAACTCAACTATCTCGAAACTCGATGAAATTTGACATGGTCACTAGATTTCGTGAGACGAATCCAACGGTGAGATCCATTTTGTCATCCGAGCTCTAAAAATTTCAGGATTATAACTCAAACCGTTGTAACAATTTACTGTTTTGCCCTTTATTCTTAAAAGTTTAAATTTACCCTTGTTTTTACAATTATAAATTTATTATTTTATCCACCAAGTAAATACAAAAACATGGATAACTAGACTATATTGATGATTTTTAGTCAATAATTTTTAGTACTCTATTATTCTACTCTTATTCCAATGTCTATCCTAACATTGGATTACAATGTGTAATATTTTTGTCCCGAAGTTAATCTTGTATTTTCTCAATTTATACGAAATTAACTTGCATTACCTAATACAATCATTTATTTTATAACGCGGTTACAAAACAAGCTCCAATTGTTTTTTGAAATTTAAATCAAGAAATCTTAGGCTATTCTTCTTGATTTAAAACAATTGCCGTTGATTGTGAAGAAGAATAAATGACACGCTCCGAATTTAAAGAAGGGTGGGGCTATTCCCACCCCATTAAACTCTCAATTATAAAACTAATTAGGTTTACCCCTTCTATACCCACCCCACTTGTAACTAAACCCACCTTTATTTTATACCCTTTCTACTAATGACTAAACTTATATCAATCTTCACTTTTAAGGTTTTTTTTATTTATATCCCATCTCACATAGTCTATACAAAAATATATTCAACTTGATTATCTATAATAAATCTCTCAAGTGATATTCAAATTAGTACTGATTCTAAGTTTATTTATTTAGTATCAATATTATTGATTTTCATTTAAGGTTTTGTATTATATATGGGATTAAATATATATGTATATATAATTTATGTATATACAACTATACAAACTTACCTTACTATTGCTTTGTAGAGAAATTCACATGGAATGTTTAGTTTTTAAAAAGTATTTTAGTGAAAGTTTATCCATTTTTTTTGTTAACATTCAAACAATTTTTTTATCCTATCTAGTTGTCGGTATAATGATATATTAAGATGTAACTAAGAAGAACCCTTTAATGACTTTTGTAATTAATGGGGTTTGTATAGAATGAGGTGGACCCAGTCATTAGTGGGGTGAATAGAGCAGGTGTTAGCTTAGTAGTTTTATAATTTGAAGTTTAATGGGGTGGGAAATGATATTTGTGAGGTGGGAATAATCCTACCCTTTAAAGAATAGCATGATTTAAAGACAAATCATTAATTTAAAATTTTCTTCCATGTTGTAAATAACCTTGAATAAGATTTTCATCTCTTTTTTGAGAAAACTCATTATTTAAAGAAATAACTAGGAGAAGTTTACTAAAAAAAAATATCGGGCTACAACCAAATGAAATGAGCAACTTGTGACATCAATCATATAAATAATTAATATCGTCAGTTCATTCAAATTCAAACCTAAATCGTAAATCCATTATCAATATTTACAACCCAAATCCCCCAAACAAATAATAGAATATGCTAAACTAGACTAACTCTAAAGATTAATAAAATCTCAATTTAACAAGAAGAAATCCTAAAAGAAGGATTAATTCAGCACTTTGCAGACATTTACTTTCAAATCCACATACTGATCCATTTCCAACCACAACTCTACATCCTAATCTATGTTTGTCTCCATTTTCAAACCCAAATCTAAAATTTTTTAAAGTAAAAGGTGAGCACAAATTAGTAGAGGATTCCTTCCCAAGTCTAAATAAGATTTAAAAAAGATATGAAAATCAGGTAAGTCATAGTTCCCAAAATAAATATGTACCTTTTGAATAAAAATGTGTATAAGGACAATCTCTTGTATTTTCTACATGAATTGGTATAGCTCAAGTACTCAGTCAAGCATATATGTAGTTTGATTAGCAAGAATACACATACAATCAAATTCATCTGGTCCACAACATCACAATCACAAATCATATTGATCTTGGAGGGCTTTAGAAAGAACCCAATATCTAAACAATTCACTCAAGTAGTAGTAGGAACTCTTAGAACCTCGTAAGGAATTAAACCTATATCTTAACTCTTTACCTCGGTACACATGGAATCAAACACATCCACTACGAGTAGTAGGAAATCTTGAAATCTTGAAATCTCTTGAGGTAACAAACACGTCTACAATACTCTACGAAATAGGTCGAGTGCATTCAAGTTCATTAAACCAATAACTCAAGTAATTAAAGCATGCCTCTAACATTAGATCAAGTAATGCAACGAACGATATTTTGATAGTCATAAATCTAGCAAAAGAATAATGAAAACATTTCTGAAATCATAGAGTGACATTCTCAAACATTCAACGTTAAAAAATTTAGGGTTTGAGAACTCAAAATGAATGTGAAATAAAAATCAAATATTTTTCGGCAAGATCACATCATACTTTTTTAAGAATGCCAAAACCACTATGATTCCCTACTAATTATACAAATACGAGTAAAAAATTAGATAAATATAGTCCTAGCTTCAATGATTAGAAAAGCAAACGAAAACCCTAGCTCAATTCAACAAAAAATCGATCCTAAAGTTTTTTACTTCATTTCCCACACACTAATCTTGATACTTCGTGATCGAATCCCCTCTTCTTGCTTCTATCTCTACTCTCTGAGTCTCTACTAGGCCTCTTAGGGTTAGACTTTGTTTAGAAAATCCTAAAATCTGAACCCTAGGGTACTTATAATCCCAAAAATAGGTGAAATGGAGCAAAACTGAAGATTTCAATTTTCATATGTGGCCGAACGCAACTCACGTGTCCTTACGGAGTCTAGTCTCTATCTCAATTTTTCAATATGCATCTGGATGCAAATCTTGATTCCGGACGAATCCAACTCTACACCAAATCTTCTAGATCTACGTACATAAAAATGCTATTCTCTGTCTAAACGTGTTTTGTGTTGTGCACTCCAAAAAAAATGTGTTTTTTGCTCTACGCCCTCTATTTTCCTTCAAATAGTCTCCTATCAACAATTTAACTATATAACATTATATTATTTAAATTCAATAATACACGAAGTTTTACAATAGATTTAGCTTTTTCTTCATTCGGATTCGTTCGTTCTTGATTTATTCTTTGGTTATTCTTCTTGAACAAACTGCTGACTTTTCTATGAACAAGAATAGATTTTGCTTTGTTCTTTGGTTGGCTTCATCTTTTCATGTTTTATTATTTTCTTTCTTGGTTTTTGATTGATGGTTTTTGTGTGAGATATTTATTTGCTTTGAGTAAATATTTTTGAAGGATTACATCCGAGTTATTTTAAACAAAATAATTACAATAACAAAGAAAATATAATGCCCAAAATACGGATATTGTTGGATCTTTTCAATATTTTTCCTATTTGATGTGAGATTCCTTTTTCTATCTTGGAATTCTATGTCCCATTAAGTGGTATCAGAGTGGTTCTAAACCAAATAATGCTAACACGTTTTTAATTCAAATAGTACTTGGGTTGAAATCTCGATTTTATGAGACTTAATTTGAACTCAAGCCTAATCAAGCCTGAACTTCAGCTTGAGTTGTATAATTTGAGATTTGAACCCGAATTTTAACCTGACAAGTAAACCCAAATTGGACTTGACTATGTATGCACATTTTGGTTGAAGAATTAGTATCGTATTTAAATTCTAATCGAAGAAATTTACAATATGAGAAATATTAACAACAGGGGAAGAAAAATAAAATGGAACACCACACATAATGCTTACATGACAGACCAAAGTGCCCAATGTGCTATACATTTTATATATTAGTGATTGGTGATTACACACAAAAAAACTTATTATCATTTATATTTATCCAACCAATCTCAAATATTGCTCCTTAGGAAGTACAATGAGTGTTCATTTGGATTCCATATTAGGAAAAGAGAAATTAGATTAAAGAATATATGTTATTCCTGTATAGATGAATAAAATATGGGATTAAAGAGGGCACAAAAAGAGTACCAATTCTAATCTAGGGTAGCTTCACTTGCTTAACTTATTTGTAGTTCCCAAGGCTTCTTCAATGTCTTTCTTGTAGTTTTCTCTTTGTCAAGGGTAGGACTAAGAGTTACATAACATATAACCACTCCAATTTGGTGCTTGATTATATTATTTATTTCATCATATTAATATTGAGTTGGCTAAAATGCCCTCAATTTCCTCAAATCTAATTCCTTGTGATGCAAAATTTTTTTGTCATACGAAATCAATTGGATCAAAAATTATGCAAATATTATTCATCTTAATATGTTCAAATAAATATTTGAGTCACATACTTTAATTATTTAAATATGTATTTATGAAAACATGCATTTGTTTATTATGGACATCGTTCCTTATTATTGTCTATATGACCACCGATTGCCCATTTTAGGAAGTCGATTTGTTATTTTAAAAAATATTCAGGGTTGTGTTGCTGTTTGTTCAAAAAGTTTGCGTGTCTAGGTAATTGTTTTTTCAAATAAGCAAAAAATAATATAGGCACAAGGGTTTTCTTAGTTTTGTGTAACCGTATAATATTTCTATGATGGATTATAATAGTACCTCTTTTGATGGTATTAAAAAAAAATATTACAGGTAAATTATATTAACGTTATCTACATGAGATACTTATTTTGATTGGTCTTAGAGCATCTCAAGTCCTTACATGTTTTGGTACCATTTTGTAAACTCCCACATATTTATATTAATATAGTAATGCAATGGTTTAGTAATTCTTATATATATAATGATGTATGCATGAACTATGTAGATTGTAAGAGTAGAAATAAAAATTTTAGTTGTGGTAATAGGGTATGTAGTAGAAGTTGGAAGTATTCCGGAGTGAAAATGCACTTTAGATAAAATTTGAGTAGAAAGGATTTTGGACACTGCCCTAGTGTTTGGATCATAACTTTTTATTATGATTTTCATTTGATCTGAAATTTTTACAGTAGATAGTAGACATCTAGGGCTACAAAAGAGTATTTCACAAACATTTTTCAAATCGACCTCTAAAAAGGCCAAAACTTCATTGAAAGTGTCTACAGTAACTGGGATGATGTTCGAACGTGAATCGACGTTCGACGACCATGAGTCCCAGTACTTTGGTTTCTGATGAGATTTGATGGAAATAAAAAAGTACTGGGAGCAACCAACGTTCGAAAGATAAAGTGACGTTCGAACGTTAATCAATAAATTGCACTAGTGACGTTCGAATACCAAATGACGTTCAAACGTTACTTACTGATATGGCTTTCAGAATCGCGCACATGAGGTCATTTCTTTCTCTATAAATACTTAAGCACACTCCATTATTCCCATTTCAACATTTCTAACCCTATAGAAGCTTAGAGAGGAAGAAAAAAAGGGAGGAACAAGAGATTAAAGTGTTGATTCAAGTTGGAGAAAAGCAAAATCTCAAATTCTTCACACCAAACTAAGAAAGCAAGGTAGGGTTCTTTTTTCTATTCTCTTACATTGAGGCTAGGGTTTACTTATATGTATTCTTTTGACTCTAAACCTTTACTTATTTGTTAGTAAATATTTGATTCTTGATCTTCTTTCAAACATTACCATGTTTAAACAAATTTATAGTGGGATAACTATTAAACCTCTTTTTCTTGACTCAAAACCCTAGTTTTCAAGAGGAAACTGATTTTTCTCTTGATTTTTTATTTGTTCTTGATTTTAAAAACTTTAGTGCTTTATATTGAACAATAAAATGATATTTATGATGATCTCTTGCATATTTTCTTAAATTTCTCTCTTGTAATACTAACATGCGAAATTTGAAAATTTTGGATTTACTTGTAATTTGAGAAACTTGGTTAGATAGTGTATCTCTTGGAGATGTTTGGATGGCCATGGGTGGCAGTTGACCGAGTATCGTAGAGTGGGTAGATGAATTTCTTACTCTGTGTGAGTTTGAAGGTTCCCTACCACTCATAGTAGAGTTGGTGCCTTATGAGGACCAAACCATTATTTGCTCACGGGTACCGAGGATGAGGGTTAGCATACTATTCTTGGGTTAGATTTCATCACTGCCATTGTGATGGTACACGCCCTTCCTAAAGTTGTATATTCTTGCGAGGATTGGTTGTGTGTGTGGGCCAAGATATTCTCGATATGTTTATTCATGCGAATCATGCATCATACCTGAAATGCATTTACATATTGTTGATTATTGTTTATTGTGCAAATGGTAGATTGAGATCCATGGTGGTTATGGTTTATGGTGAAAATGGTGGTTGTCGAATTGGTAACTTGTTGGTATCATTGTTGTTGGAAATTGGATTCACTCTTTCATTTAGTTATTACTCTTGCTTAAACTTGAGATCCATTGAAATGTCCTTATTTTCTTTCAAAAGCTATATATGATATTTGTGAAAAGAGACCAACTTGTTTATATGTTTTCTAAACCTTGTTTGAGTTTGAGAGGATTTTTCTATAGAGCTTAGTGCTCACCCCCTACAAACCATATATTTTTTCAGATTATGTGTTAGATGAGGAGCTCGGAGTCGATGAGCAGGTGCATTGGGAAGCTCCATTAGACGGGCTCGTGGACCCCGAGGTGGATGCTAAGGGTTGTACTCTCCTATGTGCTACACTAGGAAATTCTTTTTAAGACTTGGTGGAGTCTAATATATTTTGTTATTCCGCTGCAATTTAAATTTGATTCTTTTAGATGTAATAACCATGGCTGAGCATATTCTTTTGAGAAGATGTTGTAGACATTATATACGATGAATGCAAATTTTCTTTATTGATGGATGTTATTAGTTGTTCTCATGAGGTGAATGATTTTAGATACTAATGCCATTCAAGGTGGATTTTGAGGCGTTACATTGCTAGCCTTTAATCTACTTCTTACCTATACTAACACATGTATTTCATAGCAATAAGTTGATATCACATGCTTGCTACTCACATAATCCTACATTCATTGATTTGTATAAAATAATAAAATTATGTCACATGCAAACATACTCTTTTAATTTTTCACACTTTAATAAAACAATTCCCGTATTGTTATTCAATGCAACTAATTTTCATACCTTACTCATATGCACTCTCAAACTATTAAAATATCTATCTTACAGGTTTAGATCTTATATCAATGTTCCTGATTAAATTTATATATATGTGACGCCCCAAAATTCAGGGGTCTATTGATCACCCGTCAACCCGCAAAATACATGTGGATATCGTATAATTTGACATCACATTGTTATGTCCTATTTATCGGGATTCATAATTTAACAAAATTCGGGTAGAGTCTCCTTTGTATGAGGAGTTTTACCCAAAAATATAACCTATGCATTATACAATTACAAGACCCATTCGAGGTCCAATATTCAACATTGACCACACCGGGTCCATTTATCCATACTCATATAAAACATGCAATGTTATATTAAGAATAATCCATACAAAATCGATTGCAATTATTTTACATACATTACATGCCCAAAGCATAATTTCAACAAAAGTTTTACGAAAAAACCAAGGTTAAAGGCCACAAGTCGGCCTCTCTTCACCCCTGAGGCTCCAAATGAGAGTCGTCCACCGATGTGTATCCCGCACCTGAAATATTTTTTCGTATAGGGTGAGCAACGCTCAATAGAGTATCTTCTATAGAGACTACTCTCCATCCTAGATGCATATGAATGTGTACATGCAACAATTATAAGTAATATTTTTTTTAATCAAGAATTGCAATCATGATAGGAACTTCTATGTCATGCTATGAATTAAGATGAGATGAGACTCATGCAACTTCAAACCGAGTCCTTACCGACTCCCATAACACAATGCAATGCACTTGTGTAATGAATTCGTCAATTGATGAAAATATATCCAATATTTGTTTGAAATTAAATTTGTGTATTTATAGAACCAAATCATTGTTGGATGTTACCCATTGAATGAGTATTTTTATAAAATAAAATCTTGTGTCTTTGTTGGGCAACGGATTTTGGAATCACATCGCCTGCTCCGTACGCCTTTTTGCACTTTTTGGACTTGCACCGTTGGAATGTATGAACCAAGTAGCCAGGTCTTGCACCCGAGGGAGAATCTAGCCTTTCTTGCGGTACACAACACAAGATTTTCATGCAACCATGCGACTCAAAGGGGATCTTTGATCCAACCTTTCCAAGACTATATATCAACCACCAAGTATGGTGTTTGATCAACCATGCACTCACACACCTACACTCATGACTCATGCCCATGAATGTGATGCTAATATCATTCCCAATATGCATTAATGCCAAACGAACAATTCAACCACATGTTCACATGTTCTACGACAATTTATATTTTATGCATATAACTACTAAACTTTGTCACAATGTCAACATATTATAAGCACATATCAATATTTTATTTCTCATTGTAATTCATATCTTAAGCATATGTTTTCTCTTTACCACATCATTCAAGCATGTTATCTCAAATCTCATGCAATTAACACACTTTATTTCATATAGGCATTTTATCAAACACCTTCAAGGCACCAAATCATGTAATCACATAACATGCCTAAATTGATCACATAACTCTAAAAAAAAATCAAAATATATGATTTTTACATACCCAATTATCAAAATATCCTAAAAATCACAAACTAGTAATTTCTAACTATCAATTCACACTAGAATTGAGTTTACCCATTTTCATTAAACCAACTCTAATAAGTAAGTGATAAAACACTCAAAACAGCCCACCCATTTCCTATGGACACCATAGGATGTAAATAAACCAAAGAAGGAGGGAATTCTACCTCTTGGAGCGTAAAACGAAGGATAGAAGCATCAAGAACACTACCACCAACCTGCAAGTCTTAATTTTCTAAAATCCTCTCTTTGGATCTTCAGTGAAATTCTTCGTTCTTGGTGTGGTTGCGTAGCCCTTGTCGAGGAGATCGACTTTGATTTTTGGTTCGAAAATTTCGACTGGCGGAACTCCATGGTTCTGAGAAGTCTTGAAATCTCACATTTTGTTCTCTTTTTACTCTACTCTCTTCCTCACACGTTTACACATTGGTTTATGGCAGATAATTCTGTCAAAAATTAGTTATTTGTTGATACTTATAATTTTAAAACTTGGCCCAAGTTGTGCTACGTGTCCCCTACTTGTTCGGGTCTGTTTTTGCCTCGAAACGATTTAGTTCGTCTCGGTTTAAGTTCAAATTAATTTTATTTGAAAATTTATCCAATTATATATAAATTTTATTAAATTTATATTTGAGGACCTTTGTGAGGTTATCCGCCACCCCTGCCTCAAACGACGTGCAAAATTTGTCTATCTCAAAATTCGACGAAATTTGACAAAGTGACTAGATTTTGCGATACGAATCCAACGACGAAGTTTGTTGTGTCATATGAGGTTTATGAAACACGTATTTTAATTCTGCATTACAGTGGTAAAATGATCATTTTGCCCTTTTTTGAAAAAAATTTAAATTTTCTTGGATTTTACATTCTTTTCCCCTTAAAAGAATTTCGTCCCAAAAATTCATAGACACATACAGATACAGTCATATGCATAAGCAACAGTCATCTAATACTAAATAACTAAAAGAATGTACCTCCATCCTCAAATAAGAAATGATAATTGATACGCATGTCGCCCCTCCACTCCTTGGTGCTGCGACAACACCTTCACTAGCCTCACAGTCTTGTCCCGTAAAAGCTGATCTTGGTTATCCATAATACATACCGGTCCCTCCTCGAAGTTCCCATATGCATCAACAATCAACTCATCCCAATCCACCACATGTGTCGGATTTGGAGTATACTTCCGGAGCATAGAGACATAGAATATCGCATGAACACTTGATAGTTTTGGCGGTAACGCCAACCGATAAGAAACTGTTCCTACCCTCTCGAGTACCTCTAAGGGCTCGATATACCTCAACAATAGCTTTTTCTACTTGCTGAACCTGACCACTCCTCTCTTAGACATCACCTTCAAGAAGACATGATCTCTCACCTCGAACTCTAAAGGTCACCGTCGTCTTTCGGCGTCATTCTTCTGCCGGCTCTGAGCTGTGAGAATACACTTCCGTATCAAGTTCACCTTCTCTGAGGTGTCCCTAACAAAATCCAGACCTGTAGAGGGTCTCTCTCTTACCTCCGCCCAACAAATCGGCGAACGACAAGACCACCTATATAGTGCCTCATAGGGTGCCATTTGTATGCTCGCCTGATAACTGTTGTTGTAGGCGAACTCCACTAAGGGTAGGTGCTCTTCCAAGGTACCCTTAAGATCTAGGATGCATGCCCGTAGCATGTCCTCTAAATTCTAGATGGTCCTCTCTGACCGACCGTCCATCTGGGGATGAAAAGTAGTGCTTATCATCAACTGTATCCCCATGGCTTGTTAGAAACTCTCCCAAAAATGAGCCATAAACCTGGGATTCCGATCTGATACTAAAAATACGGGCACCCCATGCAATCGGACAATCTCCCGTATACACAACTTGCAAAATTTCTCTAGTGTGAAGGTCATGCACACTGCCAAAAAGTGTGTCGACTTAGTAAGCTGGTTCACTATCACCCACACCACGTCGTGTCCTTGCGATGTTCGTGGCAAGTGAGTTACAAAATCCGTTGTGACATCCTCCTACTTCCACTCAGTAACCTCCAAAGGCTGGAGTAATCTCGCTTGTCTCTAGTGCTCAGTATTTACTTGCTGACACGTGAGACATAGATTAACAAAATTTCTAACGTGTTTCTTTATCCAACTCTAGTAATACTGGCGACGAAGATCATGGTACATCTTTGTGCCACCTGGATGCACAATAAAATAGGAGCAATGAAACTCTCTAAGGATTTTATCTCTCATATCCGCCAACTGGGGAACCATAATCCTTCCCTTATACCGAAAACTACCATCCGTGTGAATGGTCCATCCCTCGTCACCCGTACCTGATCGTACTTGGTCCTTAATGGAAAATATCTCTGGGTCCTTCCCCTGGGACTTGATCACCCTATTCAGTAAGGAAGATATAACCACCAAACTCTCCAAAGTACCCTGAACCTGCTCCATGTGACATAGCCCAAACTGTCCTACAGTCTCAAGCTTCTGCCACTCCCGGGAAGCCACCCTAGCCAAGACTTTTTGTGACTTCCGGCTGAGTGCATCAGCAACCACATTTATCTTACCAGGATGGTAGTGCAAAGTGAAATTGTAGTCCTCCAAGTACTCCATCTATCTGCGTTGCCTCATGTTGAGGTCCCTCTGTGTAAAGATATACTTCAGACTTTTATTATCCAAAAATACCTCAAACTACTCACCATATAAATAGTGGCACCAAGCCTTCAAGGCAAAGATAATGGCCACCAACTCCATGTCATGTGTAGGATAATTCTGCTTGTGGTTCTTTAACTGTCGAGAACCATAAGCCACTATCCTCACTGATTGCATTAAAACGCATCCAAGTTCGTCCTTAGAGGCATCACAATACACTGTGTACCTCTGTCCCCTTTCTAGGACTATCAAAATAGGAGCTAAAGTAAGCCTCCTCTTAAACTCCTGGAATGCCTTCTCGCACGAATCATTCCACTGAAACTTGACCTCCTTCCAGGTCAATCTTGTCATAGGTGCAGCTAATCGGGAGAAGTCCTCAATGAACCTCCTATAATACCCCGTCAATCCCAAGAAACTACGTATCTCAAAAATTGACTTCGGTCTCTCACAACTCATAACTGCCTCAACCTTCTCCGGGTCCACGGATACACCCGAAGCCGACACCACATGCCCCAAGAATTTCACCTCAATCAGCCAAAATTCACGCTTGCTGAACTTGGCGTACAACTGATGGTCTCTCAAGGTCTGGAGAATAATCCTCAAGTGACCCTCATGCTCCTCCTCAGACTTGGAGTAGATCAAAATGTTAACAACAAATATCACGATGAAGTGATCTAGGTAGGGTTAGAATACCCTATGCATGAGATCCATGAATGTCGCCGAGACATTCGTCAATCCAAAAGACATGACGATAAACTCCAAGTGCCCATACCGCATCCTAAACGCTCTCTTACGGATATCCACCTCCCTAACCCTCAACTGATGGTAACCAGTACAAAGATCTATCTTGGAGTAGACCCGTGCTCATCTCAGTTGATCAAATAAATCATTAATCTGTGGCAAATGGTACCTATTCTTTATAGTAACCCTATTTAACTGCTGGTAG
Organism: Ilex asprella; assembly: GCA_023539305.1. Lineage (NCBI taxonomy): Eukaryota > Viridiplantae > Streptophyta > Magnoliopsida > Aquifoliales > Aquifoliaceae > Ilex > Ilex asprella. The sequence continues at coordinate 19,973,981 of CM042187.1, forward strand.
TCTATGCATAGTCAAAGGGTCTTGTCATTCTTCTTAGCAAACAACACCGGAGTGTCCTAAGGTAAAATGCTCGGTCTAATAAAGCCTCTGTCCAACAATTCCTGCAATTAGACCTTGAGTTCTTGCAACTTAGTTGGTGCCATTCTATGTAGTCATAGAAATAAGAGATGTACCAGGGTACAACTCAATAGTGAAGTCTACATCCCTATATAGAGGTAATCCTGGTAGTTCATCCAAAAAAATATCCTCATACTCACAAAATACTCGAGGTAGGCCTAACTCTTGTCTCACCTCGTCCTTCAGAGTAAGGCTTGCTACCCAACCCATCAACTGCCCGTGCCAATGGGAAGCATTCACTACTTGAGGTAAAACGTCATGCTTTTTCCCTTGAAACTTGAAACAAACACCATTTAGCGTGTACGCGGTGACCCTCTTATGATCACAATCAATAATGACTCGGTGTGCTGGCAACCAGTCCAACCCAAGGATGACATCGAACTCCGACATATCCATAACCCTAAGGTCCATGGTAAGTAGAATTTTTGAGATCTTTAGTTCACAATCCTGATATATCTGATCAACGCTCACCCTAGCTCCTAGGGAGAACTTACATGCAATGACTCTTTCAAGATTTCAACCTCTAAGCTCAAATCTTTCACACATGATGCAACAATAAAAGAATGAGATGCACCAGAATCAAATAATACCCTTACCCATAAGCGAGAGAGTAGAAATGTATCCTAGATAATTGATTGATCTGCTGGTTCAGTCTGAGGAGTAATGGTGTAGATAAGCCCCTAGGTCCCTAGAGTCCCAACTTGGGTGCCTTGGCCTCGACCTTAACCCATGATTTGGCCTATCTGGTTTGATTGAAGGATTCCCGCCCGTGAAGTAGTAGGGCCTTGTGCAACACCCTAATACTGCTATTGGCTCCCCTAGCCCATGGTGGGGTAGGGAGGAACAAATTTTTTCTATGTCTATCCCACCAAAAACTAGGACTGGGATGCTCCATAGCTCTAAGAGCCCTACCACTAAGGACAATCCCACTTCATGTGCCCAGGTTGGTGGTAATGGAAACAAATCCTTCGGCTCATCGGGCAAGAAAACCTCTGATTTCTCCCGTATTAGGAGGATTGACCTTGAACTTGGCCTTGATAGCCGCGATCCTGTTCCTGAAACCTTTAGGAAGTCGAAGTCATTTGCTTCTTCCATGTACCCGAAGAAAAAGTTTGGCTGTCCCTCCTCTTATACTCTTGAGAACTGTATGGGGAGCCTGGTGACGTCCCTCGCATTCCCAGGTCTTAGGGGATTCCAAGGAATATCAGTAAGGCCAATCAATTGACTAGGCTTTTCTTCTATTCTGCTTATGACCTTCATGTCTCTACTTACTTTGCCTTGCCTTGCAGATTTTTGTCCTGCTCTGAACGCAGAGGAGGCTGCCAGAGTCACGAAGGCCGAGGTTTTTGGGTTGCAGTCCTTTTTTGATCTAGTGACAGGCGAGAAACTTGCTGAGCATGAGCAAGGTCCTCTTGTCGACTAGGCCCTTGAGGTTGCATTGTCGCTTGCCCCCAGCCTGAGCCTATGAATCAGGATCAAATTTTAGCCCTATTTTCGGATATCGAGACATCGAGGAAAAGGAAAAAAATGGCGAAGGGCTTGCCGCCGTCATCTAAGGAAACATCGGTGGTCTGCCCTCTGCTTCCTCGACGCAAAAGAGTGAGAACCCTCCTCAGTCTGGAGACATGACTATACCTTCGTTACCTCTTGAGATACCTAAAAGCAAATATTCTCCTGAGGGGGCTCCGATTGAAGAGCTCGAAAGCACGGTGGTCTCTGACGCTCCTACTCTAGCTATCTTGCAGGAAGGCGAGAAGGTGAAAATCGCTCATCCCGCTTCCAAGACGCCAAGGGGTAGCTTTCTTCGCGATCTTGAGGCCGCCGTTTCTACCTTATCTAAGATGATCCCTACAATAGATCCTTTAGTGGCTATGCAGGTTTCCAGCACACCGTTCAGGGTCTTGCTGAGGTAATTCTCGCCTTTATTTGTGTTTTCTCCCAAAAATCATTTTTTGAGGTTCCCTTTGCTATCTCCTAGACTGACTAACCGTTTTCTTTCTCAGTTGCTTGCCTGCGTGAAGATGATAGAATTATATTATGAACAGGAGCTCCTGAAAGCCAAGGAATCTTTTGAGGAGAAGGTGAGGATTCTTGCATCCGAGGCCGCCGAGATGAAGATGATTAATGACGAGCAGGATTTCTGTCACCAAGATCATATCAAGATCAAAGATTCTGAGCTTAACGCTAAAGATGTCAACCTGGTGGCGAAATATTCCAAGCTGTTGTCTCTACGGGTCCAAGTATCGAAGCTTTTGAAAGAGAGCGCCTATGCTTTTGTGAAGGGGTTTGTGAACTGCCTGGAGCAGATCAATGATGCTTATTCTAAACTTGATTTGGATTCCTTTGCGCTGCTGCTTGGTTTTAAGAAGACGACTATAGCGGCCGAGGAGTCTGGGATGTTAGGTGTTGAGGAAACGTCTGTGTCTAAAGAGACTGGTAGCTAAATTGTTCTTTGAGACTGGCTTGTAGTTGTTCTTTCTATCTTTCATTGTAATCTGCTGACGACTTTTGATCTGAGTACTTTTCTTTTGGCTTTATGACAATGCTACCTTCTGGATATCTCCTCCTTTCTCTTATGGATGATAAATCTTTTGAGGTCTCGAATGTTTTTCATGCTATTTCGATAGGCACGAGTTTGAGGTAGTCTGTGATGGTCCGAGCGGGGCCAAGTCCCAGGCGCTCGAGTTGACCCAGGCATCCCATTTTCCAGTGCATGCCTCTTGCCTTGTTTCTTGATTTAGTTCTCTTGGGTTTATTTTGACCTTTTCCCATTCTTTTGGGTATACTACAATTTTGACGGTTTCGTTTGTTTGAGTATGTGCGATGTCAGTGGGGATAGTGGCTCTTTGAACGTAGTGCCTCATAGGCCCCTATGATGCCACGTGTCCTTCTCATTAAATACGACGGACGTGTATTTAATTCTACTGGCGAAAACAATGGGGGTGTGTCAAAGCGGTCTATAAATAGGCTCCCTTAGGGGATGATTGCCTCACTTTGGGCGCCAAACTCTCTGCTTCTTTCTCTTGGAGCAACACTTCTCCTTCTCAGGTTTTTTTAAGAGAGAACATCTACCATTTGCTCTTATGGCCTGGATCCCTTCGTACTGAGTCATGGAGTGAATCTTCTTAGATGTTGAGACTAGTGAAATTGGTGAAGAAGAGGCTCAGTCTATTGCTCGGCATTTTGATTTTCCACCTAGTGTTGTTGTAATTCACGCCAAATTGTGTCAGTTCCATTGTTTGGTCAGGGGGAGTCTTGCTTCTTCAAAGCCCCTTTCCTATTACCTTCCTTTGTGCGAGAGGTTTTGCACTTCTTTTGTTTTTGTCTTGCCATGTTTCTTCCTATGGTCTGGGGTGTCTTATTGGCTTTTGTGGTGATGTGGGGAAGGCTATTTCCCCAATCCAAAGCCACCATTTCAGAATTCTTTTTCTTCTATCGCCCTGAGGAGGTGTCTGAGTTCTATCGCTTCACCTCTAGGCGGGAAGAGAAAATTCTTATTCAGGACCTCCCTTCGGAGCCTGAGGGTTGGAAGAAGAGACACTTCTTTGTTTTTGGGAATGGTTGGGAGTTTGATTCCTATGCTTCAATGTCTGTAAGAGTTCCCACGGAGTAGGGACAGCGCCGTAATCTGGGTGAACTTCCGCCTGCTAGTTTGGCCTTGTGAAATTAACTGTTGCTCTTTTCTTGGTTTTCTTTTAAATGGTGTTATCTTTTCTTGGCCTTGTAGGTGAACTATCGGCCTTGTTTACCGAGGAGTTGGCTTAAGTTAACCATGCTCGAGCTCACCTACCCTTCGCTTATGTTAAGCTGATGCATCCTAAGCTAGCCTCGGCCCCAAGTGGTCGTGAGTATCCGAACTCCTGTCCTTGCTACTTAGCTCTTAGCTTATATAGAGAACTTATTCCTTTCTCTATTTTTCTCGTGCAGTTCTCTCGTATCTAGTTACTCAACAGGGAGAAATCATGGTGCAAGTGAGCCAAAGGAGTCGAGCCAAGACTTTCGAGCCTCCATCGAAAAAGGCCAGACTGGGGGATAGTGGTGATACTAGGGCTCCTGTTACTGGTGATGTTACGACGACTCCGTTGGCTCAGAGCTCTTCTGCTGGGATTCCAGCTTTCGAGCCCCTACCTATTGCCGTGGTGCCGTTAATGCCTGTGCTTGCGCCAGCTAACACAGTGGGCACAGTTGTCGCCAGCCTAGCAACAGGGCCTGTGGGACTCTTCTCCAGCTGGTTTTGCTAGCTCTAGTTTGGCTTGTGCACTACCTACTTCCGTCCATGATCTTGATGAGGGTATGCTAAGGGACGTGGGTCTGAGCAGCTGCGCGCTGATAGAGTTGATCCCTAGGCAGTCCTGAGGCGTTCTGAAAACCTTCATTTTTGAGTTCAAAGCCGAGACGCGTTTCATACCCTTCTAGAGGTGAGTGCTGTTTTTCATTTATGTTTCTTTACCTTTATCTCCTGTGATGTTGTGACTTTTTCCTTTATTTTCAGTCAGTGACACACGTCTGCGCACTTGGAAAAGAGATTTTCGTTATGAGGAATGACGTTCAACGGAGGGTGGCTGAGCTTCGGGATATACGCCAACGAAACTCCAAGTTTCTGAGCTGGGGTCTAGCCACGGAGAGGGAGCTGGAGCAAGATCTCGATCATCGGGCTCAAACCTTTAGACAATTAATTGATCGCCAGCGCTTTCGCCGAGGTGTCTCTTTGGGAAGAGTTAGCTCGCTCCAAGGAGGATGATGATGCCTTAACCGAGGACTTGCTTAATTCTTCTATTGCTCGGCCACTGCTGGTGGATCAACTGAGGGAATCCCACGCTGCAAATGTTGAGTTGAGAGCGTTAGCTGGCCGAGGACCAACGCAAGAAGATTGAGAAGTCCGAGTTGGAGGCAGCCAGGGCCTTTGTAGATGGGTTCTTTAATTTTGCTGGCCAAATTATTGAGAAGTTTCCTGGCTTGGATCTCGAGCAGTTTCGGACATGTTTTGATATCCCACCAGGTGTTGGTGCTGCTGATGATGCTCCTCCCGCTCCTCATTCTGACCGGTCTTGAAGATTCGTCTTTTGTTGTGGTTGTTGTTGTTTTTGTTTTTTTACACTTGTAACAATTTCTTTTGTAATGGAACTTCCCCTTTTTCAGTACACTTTAATGGAACTTTCCCTTTTTCTGCATGGTGAAGTGTTTGTTGAATGTATATTCCCCCTGCCCCCTTAGTCCCAAGAGGTCATAGCCTGTTAGGGGTAATGAAACTTTTATGGGCCACCCGTTTGCTTGCTTATGTGTATGCGCCTGACTTTTGGGTAATATTGTTAGCGACTGTTCGTTTCTGGAGAACTGTGTGGTAGTGAGTTAATCGAACCACTTGGAGGCTTAACTACCTCTGCCTGCCTTGCGTCATTTTCATTAATGTTGTCATGACTGTAGAATTCTAATGGTCGTCTGCTATTTTGTACGCTACTTATTCTCACGTATTTGGAATGGGAATTTCTCATTGTGCTTTATAGGCCTCCTAGCTCTTTGTCTGCGTCTTACTTTCATTTCTTTCTTCATCATTTGAGATTTATGGCTTCTTTTCCCTCTTCACTTTTCAGGCAGCAAGTCCAGGAGGCCTTAGATGATTCTTGGTACTCTGTTTTCATCCTTCCTTTTTTCCCTGCTTACTGCTGTTGACATGGAGGGGATAAGGAGGCGATACGACTTCCCTGAGGATCTTATGGTTAGGGCTCCCACTGTGGATGAGCCTTGCAATATTTCTTCCCGTCAGGAAGTTTTTTTTTTTTTAGGGCTCATTCCAAATCGGCCTTCGCTTTCCTATACATCAAGATTTTTGTTGGGTTCTTTCCTACTGTGGACTGTGTCCTTCCCGTCTTTCTCCTAGGGGGTGGGCTGCCCTGGTTGGTTTTTTCATTTTCTGGCGCCTCCAAGGTTTTGATGACTTCTCGACTGTTGCCCAGTTTCTTTACTTCTTCGAGCTTTCTTCTGACTTTTCTCCTGTTTTTTGTACTTTTACTTGGAGGTGAACTTGCCATCCCCCTCTGATTTCGGGCCTTCCCAGCTCTCCTGAGAGGTGGGCTCGACGCTACTTCTTCATCTCTGGGGATTCGTGGGAATCTACTCTTAGAGAGAATTATCGTGTCAGGGTCCCGCGCACTTGGAGGGGCTTTCGTGATGAAGGTATGTAACCGATCTTTACTGGCAAATATGTTACTGGCTTAGCTAATGTTGATATTACGTTGTGCAGGTACCCTTAGCCTCATCTCTGGAGACGAACTCGAGGTTAGATTGGTGGAATAGGCCTTGCTGATCCCTTTTTCCAGTCTCGTTACTCCTGCAAACCTGATCGTGTTTAATATGAGAGGGAGTTCGAGCAGGATTAGGTTCGCACCTTCCTCCTTCCCTGAATTTGACACCTCGTCTACCGAGTCTACTGAGAGCCAACTTGTCAGAAAAAGACCAAGGAACGAGTTGGGATCCCAAATGCTGCCTTCTCCAATGCTGTGGTGGAGATCCTTATGAGGCAACTAGCCGAGGTCGAGGCTGAGAGGGACGCTCTGAGGGAGGAGAATTCTAGCATTCAGGTTGTTAATGCCGAGCTGCTTAAGGGAGACCACAAGTTAAAGGGGGTCTTGGACAATAGGTTGCTGAGGAGCCAAGAAGTGAGGATCTATGATGTCTCTTCTAAGTATTTTGTTGATTGTGAACTTCTATGTCTTTGTTGGTATAACTTCTACGTCCTGGTTGATATGAACCTTTCATTTGTAATGAACTTCTATTTTGTGCTTTCGAGTTATTTTGTGTTGGGTTGTGCTTTTGAAAATACGTCTGAACTTATGCCCTTTTAAGCATTCATGTTGAAAGGCCAAGTAGGTTCCTTGGTTTACGAGCTCTCGGATACTTAAGCCGATAAAAAACCTAGTAGATTCGGAGCTTGTGAGCTCTTAGGCTGAAAATCCTAGTAGTTCTTGAGCTTACGAGCTCTTTTAGCACTTAGGCTAAAAAGCCTTCTTGGTCTGAGCTTACAAGCTCTCTTAGGTTAAAAAACTTGGTCGCTTCAAGCTTACGAGCTCTCTTGGGCTGAAAAACCTGGTCGCTTCAAGCTTGCGAGCTCTCTTGGGCTGAAAAGCCCGAACGCTGAACTTTCGAGCTCTCTTAGGCTGAGAAGCCTGGTCGCTCCGAGCTTACTAGCTCTCTGGTGCTGAAAAACCCAGATGTCGAGCTTACGAGCTCTCTTAGGCTGAAAAGCCCAGATGCTGAGCTTACAATCTCTCTTGGGCTGAAAAGCCTGGATGCCGAGTTTGCGAGCTCTCTTGAGTTGAAAAACTCAAATGCCGAGCTTACGAGCTCTCTTGAGCTGAAAAACCAAGATGTCGAGCTTACGAGCTCTCTTGGACTAAAAAAGCCCAAGTGATCCCGTGTTCGTCAGTCGGACTTATTGTAGATTCTTCCCTTTATGAGGACTCCAAAAAGTATCATTGATTTTCAAGAAATGGGGTGTTACAATAGCTCTCCTTGTTACTACAACATCTTTCAAGGAAGGTTACTGATAGAAATGCTTCAGGTGGTCTACATTCCATGAACGCTGCAAGTCTCTTCCTTCTTCTGTCTGCAACTCACAATTCCCAGGTCGGACAACCTTTTTCACGATATAGGGCCCTTCCCAGTTGGGCCCGAGTTTGCCATGGGTTGGATCTTTTCTGGCTGGGAGTAGCTTTTTCGAGACCAAGTCGCTTGGTTTGAAACTTCTTCTTCTTACCCGTTTTTTATAGAACCTTCTCATGCTCCTCTGGTAGAAGAATATTCACTGCAGCACCTCGTCTCTATTCTCGTCGAGGAGATCGAGGTTTACCAGTAGGGACCTCTCGTTTTGCTCGGGATCGAAAAGCTCAGCTCTCGCAGAGGACACCCCTATCTCGACGGGGGCCATTGCCTCAGTACTGTATGCCAGATTGAAAGGGGTTTCGTTGGTTGTGGTACGGACAGTTGTTCGGTACGACCATAGCATTGTTGGGAGGTGGTCCACCCATTGAGACTTCGATGCTTCCAACCTAGTTTTGCGTGCCAGCTTAATGGTTTTGATGGTCACCTTAGCCTGCCCATTAGACTGTGGGTGGGCTGGAGCCAAGAAATAGTTTTTGATTCCTAGCTCGACGAAGAAACCAGTGAATATCGAATTATCAAACTATTTTCCATTATCTGAAACTACCACCCTAGGGATACCAAAACGGCAGATTCGAGATTACCAGATGAAGTTCTTGACCTTCTGTGTCATGATCTTGGCTAGTGGCTCGGCTTTCGCCCACTTAGTGAAATAATTCACGGTGACCACGACAAACTTGCATTGTCCGACCCTGACTGGTAGGGGGCCCAAGATATCCAAACCCTACTATTGGAAGGGCTAAGGACTGACCACAGGGGTTAGTAGCTCAGGCGGGCAATGCGGCAAGTTGCCGTGGACTTGGCAAGCTTGACATTTCTTAACAATTTCTTTAGCGTCCTTAGACATAGTCGGCTAGAAATAACCTTGCCGAAGTGCCTTGCTCGCCAAGGTCTTTGCACCGATATGGTTCTCGCACATGCCTTCGTGGATTTCTAGTAGGATATAATCTGCCTCCCTTCCTGACACGCATTTCATTAGCAGAAAAGAAAAACTTCTTTTGTATAAGTTACCTCGGACTATCGTGAACCTTGCTACTTTGGCCCTTAGCTTTGATGCTTCTTTCGCGTCATTTGACAGTTCCCCGTTTTGCAGGAAAGATATGATAGGGCCCATCCATGACGCACCTTCCTCGACTGGCATGACTTGGTTTGTTTGTTAGCTCCTCCTCGGGCTATATGCTGGGCTTAGTGAGGACTTCTACGGGCACCCATCCTGGTGAATCATGTTTGGTGGTGGTGGCTAATTTTGCCAAGGCATCAACCCCAACATTAACTTCTCTCAGTATCTGGACTAGCTCGGCCAAAACAAATTTCCTCATTAAGTTGCGCACTTTCTTCATATAGAGTTCCATCTTCTTGTCTCTAGTCGCATATTCTTCTTCGACTTGCCTAACTACTAGCTGTGAGTCGCTATGGATCACGATCTGTTGTGCGTATATCGACAAGACTAGGTTCAGACCGGCTACGAGGGCTACATATTCAGCCTCGTTGTTGGATGCTTGGAATTCAAACCTCAAGACATATTCCAAATCATATCCCTCGGGTGAAGTCAAGACAAGGCCAGCTCCACTTCCGTAGTCGTTTGATCTCCGTCCACATACAATTTCCAGGTCGGCACATTGGGGATATAGTCTTGGCTTTCTTCGTTTCCCTCAGGTGGGAAGGTGAACTCGGCGAGGAAGTCTGTCAGGGCCTATCCCTTGATTACGGTCCTGGGTTTGAACTTAATGTCGAACTCGCTAAGCTCTATTGCCCATTGCATCAGCCTTCCAGAGGCTTCCGACTTGTGTAGGACCTGTCTCATCGGCTGGTCCGTCGGGACCTCGATGGTATGGGCTTGGAAATACGGCCTCAGTCTCCAAGTTGCCACCAGGAAGGCTAGAACGAGTTTTTTAATTTTTGGGTACCTCTCCTCAACTCCTTGTAGGGCTTTACTATAGAAGTAAATCGGTTGTTGCACTCGATCTTGGTCTTTGACTAACGCCTCGCTAATCGCGAAGTCTGATACATCCAGGTAAAGGGTCAGGACTTCTCTTTCTCGAGGGCTCACCAGCATCAGTGTGGAAGCCAACTAGACCTTGAGGCCCTGGAAGGCTTCCCCACATTTCTCATCCCACCGAAAGGCTGCCTTCAGGACCTTGAAGAAGGGCGGACATTTATCGCTGGAGCGTGATATAAATTGCTTGAGCGCCACTATTCTCTCGGTCATGCGCTGCATTTCTCGTGTGCTGGTGGGAGCTTTCATCTCGAGGGCGACCTTTACCTTCTTCAAGTTTGCCTCAATGCCTCGACTGCTGACTATGAACCCCAATAACTTGCATGCCGATACCCCCAATGGCACACTTTATAAGGTTCAATTTCATTCTGTATTGTCGCATGATCTCGAATGCTTCCCCGAGGTGTTGGATGTGTGCCTCGGCTTTGAACGACTTTACGAGCATGTCATCGATATATACCTCCATAGTCGAGCCGAGCTTCTCTCGAAACATCCTGTTGACCAACCTTTGATAGATAGCACCGGTTTTCTTCAAATCGAAGGGCATAACCTGATAATAGAAGATCCCCTACTTGGTGATGAATGCAGTTTTCTCTTGGTCGTTCGGGTCCCTTTTGATCTAGTTGTATCTTGAGAAAGAATCCAAGAAGCTGAGGAGCTCGTGGCCAGCGGTGGTGTCGACTATTAAGTCAATCCGAGGCAGCAGGAAGCTAGCCTTAGGACATGCTCGGTTCAGGTCAGTGAAGTCAATGCAAAGTCGCCATTTGCCATTTACTGTCCTTACTAGCACAACATTGGCTAGCCAGATCGGGTAGTCGACCTCCTTGAGAGCTTTAGCTCGTAGCAGCTTTGCCATCTCTTCGTTGATGGCTCTCTGACGGTCTGGTGTGAAACTTCTCCTTTTTAGCCTTACGGGCTTGCAGTTCGGATCAATGTTGAGGCGGTGCATGATTACTGCGAGATCTATTCCTTCCATGTCCTCCTGTTTCCAAGTGAACATGTTGACATTACTTTTTAGAAATGATATGAGCTTCTCCTTAATTAGAGGGAACATCGTGGAGCCCACGAAGATTATGTGTTTTGGATTTTCGTCTAGTTGCATGGGCTCCTGCTGCTCTGTGGAAGTGGGTCTATTCTCCAGTTCGTCCCTCAGGCTACGTCTTCGAGTTGGACCGATTCCACTTCCTTTTGCCTCATTGATGCCATATAACACTCCCTAGCGAGGCGCTGGTCCCCTCTAACCATCCTGACCCCATTTTTAGTGGAAAACTTTATCACCAAATGGTACGCCGAGGGTATTGCCTTGATAGAGTTAAGCAATGGACTTCCCAACAGGATGTTGTAGGTTGAAGGTGTGTCTACCACCAAGAAACGAGTGGGGGTCGTAACCTAGCAAGGTTGGTCTTTTACTGTCAGGACGAGTTGAATAGAACTGATTGGTAGGCCTCTTTTGCCTGAGAAACCCAGGAGGTGGGTTTTCACGGGCTTGAGTGTGGACTTATCTATATCAAGCTGTTTGAAGGCCAATAAGAAAATTATATCTGTCGAGCTTCCATTGTTGACGAATACCCGGTGTATAGTTTTGTTTGCGATGATTGCCTTTATGACCAGGGGGTCGTCGTGTGGGTGTTGGCATCCTTCGAGATCCACGTTGAAAAAAGTGATCTCCACATCCCGAGAGGTTCCTTTGTGATGGCTTGTATCTCCAGGAAGTCTTTCGATCGAGCCCTTCTAGCGTGTGCCTTCTGTGCTAAGCTGGTCTCGCCGCCTCCGACGAAGTTCCCCGAGATGACTCGGATTTCACCAACAGCTTGTTGGTGCTGCTACGACAGCTTGGACTTCTCGTCCTTGGTTGTTCTGGGCTCTCCCTTCCCTCGCCACGTACTGGGATAGGTGTCCCTACTGGATTAGGTATTCAATATCCCTTTTGAGCTAGATACAGTCATTCGTCTCATGGCCTGTGTCTTTGTGGAACTCGTAGTACTTGGTGATGTCTCGCCTATTGGGGTCGAATTTTATCCGGGGCGGCCATCGGATTAACCTCTCATTCTGGACTTCGTGAAGGCCTTGAGAGATAGAGGTTACAAGGGGTGGAAACCGCACTGGGACGTATCACGGCTATAAATCCTGTGGAGGAGGTCCCAGGCGGTCTCGAACGTTGCATCTCCTCTTAGGAGAAGGTTCTCTTCTCCTCCTTGGTGAATGATTTCGCCTCGGGGGCCGGTCATGTTTTCTTTCCTTCATGGGACTATGGCCCCTTTTCTTTTTGTCTCCTTCAGTTGGCATTTAGCCCTTTTTCAGGCAGAGAGCATGAGGCCTATCGTCTTGGTAGGCGGCTCTGGCACGACTGTAGACCTCATCTTCACTGTGTTCTTTCGGGTGTCTCCTCTGATGATTCTCCCCAGAGTGGCTGTGCTCATGGAGGTCTATGACTCCATTAGGTTGAACCTGGCGCTCCTGAGGAGGAAGGTCGTATTCTACTGGGGGGTGGGGGAAGCTCCTGATGTGGTGGTGGAAAACGAGGCAGTCGATGAGTCTGTATCCATTGCATTAGCTCCTGGTTCTACTTTATCAGTTGCATCGCTGTTTGATGGTAGCCTTCTAGCTCATTTGGTGAGGGGAGATTCACCGCTTGGGGGCGATCCTCAATGCCTTCTTCATAGGCCAAAAAGTTTTCGGTAGGTTTTGGTGGACTTGAGGGTTGACAAGAGCTTTACTCAGACCATCAAATAAGCAAGAAATTAAAAAGGAAAAAATTGATGAAAACGTTTCCCACAAACGGCGCCAACTGATGGTGACTCAAAAATTACAGCCCAAGTCCAGTCGTTACGGGGTTAGTGGGCTTAGTAAAATTATGAGGACCTGTGGGTAATCAATAGAAAGAAAGACGCACAGAAAATAAGTGGTTCACCCCAGCTCTTGGGCTGAGGTTACATCCACTACAATGGAGTTTCTGCTTCTCGAGGTTATATATTGATTCTTTGGTGAATATAGTCAGGTTATAGGCACAGGGCCATTACAAGAAGTTACACTTAGCTTCCTTTATTCTTAGGGAAGATGTTGTCCGGAAGGGGATAGAGGAAAGGCCGACCTAGCCGATGAGGAGGAAGAAGAAGACTCCCATCTGGTAAAATAACATTGTTCCATTTATATGAGTCGTCTCCTAGGGTTCCCGTCAGCACCTCCTGTTTGTTCTGTGGGGACCTCTTGTCCTTGCCCTGCTAAGACCTCTATTAGCCAGCGATACTGTGCCCACTATCTCTGGGTCGTTCCGCCCCATCACTCCTAGTAGGTGGGGGTGACTGTTATAGGTTTCAGAAATGGTCCCCCTGTCCTTTTGGACACGCGACATGATGGGGTACGTCTAGGGTTAGGGTTTGACTTCTCCTTCTTTGATTGTCCTTTGACTTGGGTCGGAGTGTTGGTCTCTTGGGCTATGCCTCTCCTTCTCCTGATATGGGCTAACTAGGGACACTTCCATTGGGCCAATAGGCAAAGCGGGGTAATTGTGCTCCAGGGTCATGGCGGCCCATACTCAAAATTCTGTCCTTATCACGTTGAATATTTCTGTACTCAAAAACTCAAAATTTTGAAGTTCGTGTAATTTTGATCCACCATTACAGTCACCATCTTCTCGATACAGTTGACATGCACTATTCATCACCGCCATTGCTGGTCTTTGTTACTTCCCTTAACCAACCATTGTTGAATTTATCTTCTTACCTCTGCATTAACTCAGTGTTGTTCTCCAGTTCAAGCAATAGAAGGCTTGAAACTAGAACTAAATTTTTGTCGCAAAGTTAGATATCGGATCTGTTAGAGTATTTATATTTATTTATATTCTAGGTAGTTTAGTTATTTTACATTATTTTGTTGCCCTACTAAGGGTCTAGTTTAGGCATTTTACATTGTTTTGTTCCCTTACTATATAAGGGCCTACATTGTATGTTTTAGGTCAAGCAGTATTACAGACTTGTTTAGCAATAATATTTTCTCTTTCTCCTTTCGTTCTTTTTTATTTGATCAAAGTTTACATAGTATCAAAGCGTGGTTTCAATCCAAAATATATTATAGCACCACAGTAATTTAGTTGGAGAAAGAATATATTCTTGGATTAGGGCTAACATCATCTATGGTGATTTATTTTTTTTGCCATTTTCTTCAACTGCTTTACTTCATATCAAGCCTAAGTAGTGTGACTAAAGGTTCTTGATCTTGGGTTGTGTGATTTGAGGGCTAGTGATTGATGAGTTGCTGACTTTTTGTGGTTCTCAGGGATGTGAACAGTGTCGAAAATACTGTTCACTCGGTGAACAGTGCCGATATTATTGTTCACGCGATGTGAACAGTATCGAAGTTATTGTTCATGTTGTGAATAGTGCCGATCTCTATTTTTAGTGCCATTTTTGTTGTATTGTTGTGTAAGAAACCTCAATTTGATATGGGTATTTGATTTACAAAGTTATTGAGTTGATTTGTGGTAAACTTTGAATTGTTCGGTGTTAGTTGCTTCTTTTGGTTCTAATTTTTGCTCTTGGCTTCGCTGGTGGTTTTTGTTGGGCAGCCACAAACTTTTGGGTTTGTTGATTTGGGCTGGTGCTGATTTGAGCTTTTTTCTGTTGAGATGCTGGTTTGACTTTTTTCTTTTCTTTGTTGGACATTGTTACTGGTGGTTTTTGTTAGGCAACTCCAATCCTTTGAATTTGTTGATTTGAGCTTCTCTCTGTTGGACTATAAGTTTGACTTTTCTTCTTTTCTTTGTTGGGCTTTATTTTGTTGGATATTGTTGCTGATGATTTTTGTTGGGCTTTGGTTTTCTGTTGGACATTTCATTTTTATTTGGGCTTTAATTTGTTGAGCCTACACTTAGAGTTTAGATGAGTTTATTATTTTCTTCCTTATCGTCTCTGGAACTTCGTGCTTGCTTTGATGCGGAATGGACTGGTGACTCTATGGATCACAAGTTCACTACTAGTTTCTGTCAATTCCTTGGTGATTCTCTTATTTCATAAAAAAATAAGAAACAAACTGTTGTGACTCGATCATTTGTTGAAGCTAAGTTTCATGCTATGACCTTTACAATAACATAGATAGTTTGGTTGTGATCTTGACATTTCCTTGCCTACTCCTACTCCTTGGTTTTGTGATAATTCCAGTGCCATTCTGATTGTCCACAACTCGGTGTTTCTTGAGCACTTTTGTTTTCTTCTTAACAGAATTCTGAAGTTTGATGTTACCACATCATGAGTTTGAGAGGGATGTTAGAGTATTTATATTCTGGGTAGTTTAAGCATTTTACATTGTTTTGTTGTCCTACTATATAAGGGCTTAGTTTAGGCATTTTACACTGTTTTGTTGTCCTATTATGTAAATGCCTACATTGTGTATTTTAGGTAAAACAATATTACATACTTGTTTAAGAATACTATTTTCTTTTTCTCTTTTTATTTTTCTTTATTTGATCAAAATTTACAAGATCGACCCATATTCATCATAACTACGCCGTACATCGTCGTCGCTCTTGTCCTTCACTCACCGAACCTTCCACCATGCTATTGCCGCTGAATTTTGCGCTAGTGTTTTGACCTACAGCGATTGGAAGAAGAAGGTGTCTTGTTTTTTAATTTTTGTGTTATTCTTTGACCCATTCATGTGACTTAATCTTTTGACTCACGATCCAATGCTTATCAGGTTAATCCTAGACCCAAGATCCTAAGTTTCCTAGTGCAACGCGCATATAGTAACATCAATTACTAACACATAAAAATATCAATTAGAAACATCACTTAGAAACACTCAAAATATGTTATATTCACATGGTAACATCAATTAGTTTTTAATGTTATTTTTTTTTTGTCACCATTGTGTTGACGTTACTATTTATATTCATATTATGTTTAATGATACTGTTTTTTATTTTAAATATTACTTTTTTTGGCACCATTGTGTCCATGTTAGTATTTCATGCTGCTTTTATGTTAAAATGTTACTGTTTTTTGTTTCTAAATGTTATTGTTTTTTCTTTTAAATATTATTGTATTTGGAATTGATTTTCGGGCAATTTTGAAATTGATTTTCAGCCCAAATCAATGGATTTTTTGTTTTCAAAATTCAAATGTGAAGGCTTTGGCTGGGGAGCTCTTTCCGTTGATTGTTGTTCTTCAAATTGGTGTCTTCTGTGAGGAAAGAGGGAGGTCGGGGTTAGTTTGAATATTTGAATAAAAAATAGACTTAAACCCAACATAAGTTTTCGGATTGACTTATAGCCCTGTAAGACCTAAAATATGGCCCATATTTCCCAAATTGGTTTTGATTGAGATGGTGTTTTTATAAGGTTTTACTTTGGGCTTAAAGTTTTTGTAGATCCAGGTTGTTCAGATGGGCTATTTATGGTGCCGAAAAATGGGATTTTTAAAAGTCGGTACACATAATTAGACTTATTTGACAAAAAATACACATTGAAAAATATTTTAAAAAAAGGTACACTAGTTAGATACAAAGACATAAATGCCTATTTTAGGGAAAGTAGTGCATTAAATATCTCCTAGTTTTATGGGAGATTTTAATATTTAATGCACCTTGATTCATGTGTATTTGTCAATATATATGTGTGTGTGCATACAAACAATTATATATATATATATATATATATATAAATACGTATATATATTTATATGTATATACATATTTGTATATATATTTATATATACGTATTTATATATATACAAGTAT
>CM042187.1:20010481-20031489 GCA_023539305.1 Ilex asprella
CGGGGACAACGCCCCCGCGGTACGGTACAGGGGTATTTTTGTAAATATATTCGTACTAGGGTTATATAAATACTTAAGATATAATCCTACTTTGACATTATGAATAAAACCGCCACTCGTTCCTTGTGGATGTAGGCACATTGTCGAACCACATAAATCTGTGTGTTATCTTTCTCTTGTTCTTTTGATTGATTGTTTCATTATTATTCACTTTAATTGTTGCACAATCACAACAACTGGTATCAGAGCACAGACTACGATGTCTGGGATTTCTTCTGCAAAATTCGACATGGTGAAGTTCGACGAGACTGGAAATTTCGAATTATGGCAGAGGAGGGTGAAGGACCTGTTAGTGCAGTAGGACATGGTGAAGGCTTTATACGGAAAACAACTGACAGGAATGGACGATATGGATTGGAAAGAATTGGAAGCGAAGGTTGTGGTGACTATTAGGCTTTGTCTGGCTAATGACGTGATGCATCACGTCAAGGATGAGGAATCACAGGCGGAAGTTTGGTTGAAAGTGAAAAGTTGGTATATGTCCAAGTCATTGACGAACAAGCTCTATCTTAAGCAGAAACTATATGGTCTTAAGATGTCAGAGGACTCGGATCTGAGCCAACACATCAACGTATTCAATTAGATCATCAGCAATCTGAAACGAGTTGATATGAAGTTCGAAGACGAAGACAAGGCGTTGATGTTGCTGAATTCCCTATCGACTTCTCTTACGTACGAGAATTTGGTTACGACTCTGATGTGGGGGAAAGAAACCCTAGAGTTGGAGGATGTCACAGGTGCTCTGTTAGGTTTTTATCAGCGGAAGAAAATCAGTGATGAAGATTCACAAGGTGAAGGGCTTGTGGTGAAAGATAACCAGAAACGTGGAAGAAGCAAATCTCGGAATGGATTGGGTAACAATAAAGCCCAGTCTAAGTCGAGAAAGAAGAAGAAAGTCTCCAGCTCGTGTTACAAGTGCGAGAAAAAAGGGGCATTTTAAACGGGACTGTCCAAAAAAAAAAGGAAATTCAGAGGACAAAGAGGGTTCATCAAAGTCTGCAACCGTAGTGGAAGAAGAAGGTTCAGAGAGTGGTGACGGGGATATGCTTTATGTTTCATCCAGTTCGGATCATCTCACAGATTCTTGGATTCTGGATTCAGCATGTTCCTATCACATGACACCCAATAAAGATTGATTTCACACCTACAGGTTAGTAAATTCTGGTTCTGTTCTGATGGGTAACGATGCTTCATGCAAAGTTGTTGGAATAGGGAGTATCAAAATTAAAATGTTTGATGGTGTGATGAGAACATTATGTGATGTTAGACATGTACCTAATCTAAGAAAGAATCTGATTTCATTGGGCACTTTAGATTGTAATGGATATAGTTACAAGTCTACAAGTGGAGTAATAAAAGTGAGTAAATGTGTTTTAACAGTGATGAAGGAGCAGAAACTATCTGAAATTATTTATACATTGTAAGGTACCACAGTTGTAGGTAGAGTTGCAGCTGTAGAGTCTGAGTCAGATTATACAGTCTTGTGGCATTTGCGGTTAGGACATATGGGTGAGCGTGGGATGATAGAGCTTCATAAGAAAAATCTATTGAAGGGTGTCAAAACATGCAAGCTTGATTTCTGCAAGTTTTGTGTTCTTGGAAAACAGAATAAGGTGCAGTTCAAGGCAGCCACACACAAGACACAGGGAGTTCTTCACTATATTCATATAGATGTTTGGGGGCCAGTAAGAGTAGCATCACGAGGAGGACATATGTATTTCGTGACTTTTATTGATGACTATTCACGAAAGGTTTGAGTGTACTTCATGCAGCACAAGTCAGAAACGTTTGCCAAGTTCAAGCTGTGGAAAGTTGAAGTAGAAAATCAGACAGGGAGGAAGATTAAATGCCTCAGGTCAGACAATGGTACTGAGTACACAGAATCAAAGTTCAAGGAGTTGTGTGAGCAGCATGGGATTAAGAGACATTTCACAGTACGCAAGACACCACAACAGAACGGTGTAGTGGAAAGGATGAACAGAACTATAGCTGAAAGAGCTCGATGTCTCAGGTTGAATGCAGGGCTTACAAATAATTTTTGGGCAGAAACAGTGAATATGACATATTTCTTGATTAACAGATCACCTAGAGCAACACTAGGTGTGAAAGTATCAGAGGAGGTGTGGACAGGCAATGAGGTAGACTACTCTGGTTTGAGAGTGTTTGGATGTCCAGCCTATGTACATATTCCTAGTGAGGAGAGGTCAAAGCTTGATGCAAAGTCTAGACAGTGTATTTTTCTGGGATATCAGAAAGGGGTAAAAGGGTTCAAGCTTTGGGATCCGAAGGCAAACAAGATGGTGATCAGTAGAGATATGGTTTTTTATGAAAAAACCATGTTGCAGCGGACTCAGGAAGAAGAGAAACAAGTGCCAGAAAACTGTAGCAAAAGTGAGCATGTGGTGCAGGTGGAGCTAGAGAATCATGGTAGATAAGAGAATTCTCAGCATGTAGAGAGTTCTATCTGAGGTGATCAGCAACATCACAGTATAGCCACAGACAGACCCAAACGCAATATCAAGCCACCTAAAAGGTATGGTTTTGAAGATTTGGTTTCTTATGCGCTTATTACTAGTAGCGGGGATCCTATAATTTTTCAGGAGGCAATACAAAGCCAAGAGAAAAGTAGATGGATGGGTGTTATGGTGGAGGAGATGGAGTCTCTGCATAAGAACCAGACAAGGGAGTTGGTGGAGCTTCCCGAGTGGAAGACAGCGATAGGGTGCAAATGGGTGTATAAGAAGAAAGAAGCAGTATCAGAAAATGAGGGAGAAAAATTCAAGGCTCGTCTAGTAGCAAATGGTTACTCACAGAGAAAATGAGTTGACTATGATGAGATCTTCTCCCCTGTGGTCAGACACACTTCCATCAGGACAATGTTGGCATTAGTAGCACATTCAGATATGCAGTTGGAGCAGATGGATGTAAAGACAACTTTCCTTCATGGTGACTTGGAAGAACAGATTTACATGGTGCAACCAGAAGGGTCCAGTCTTCCTAGAAAGGAACATTTGGTCTATAATTTGAAGAAATCACTTTATGGGCTGAAGCAGTCTCCGAGGCAGTGGTACAAGCGATTTGACTCTTACATGATCCAAATTGGCTATAAAAGGTATGAGTATGATTGTTGTGTTTATGTGAAAAGCCTTGATGATGATTCATTTATTTTTCTGTTACTTTATGTGGATGATAAGTTGATTGCTGCCAAGAGTATGAGTGAGGTCAACAAGTTGAAGACTTTGTTGAGCAGAGAATTTGATATGAAGGATTTGGGTGCGGCCAAGAAGATTCTTCGGATGGAAATTCGCAGGGACAGAGCTTCTAGGAAATTATGGCTATCTCAGCATAGTTATGTTGAGAAGGTGTTGGACAGGTTCAACATGAGTGATGCAAAACCAGTAAGTACACCTTTGGCAAATCATTTCAGATTGTCTACCGCTCAGTGCCTGAATACAGATGATGAAGTTCATGACATGTCAAAGGTCCCATATGCTAGTGCAGTGGGGTGTTTAATGTATGCTATGGTTTATACAAGACCAGATTTGGCACAAGCTGTCAGCGTGGTTAGTAAGTTTCTTTCAAATTCGGGTCGACGGCATTGGGATGCAGTCAAGTGGATTTTCAGATACTTGAGGGGCATTACAGACTATGGCATTATGTTTAGCAGACAACAGAATGACCCTTCAGTTGTGGGATATGTGGATGCAGACTATGTAGGGGACTTGGATGACAAGAGGTCTACCACAGGTTATGTGTTTACTCTTGTGGGAGGACCTATTTGTTGGAAGTCCATGGTACAGCCTACAGTTGCACTATCTACTACTGAGTCAGAGTATATGGCAGTAGCTGAGGCTGCCAAGGAGGCTTTGTGGCTTACATGCTTGGTCAAAGAGCTGGGTGTCCAGCAAGGTGGAGTTCAGTTGCATTGTGACAGTCAGAGTGCTATTTATTTGGCAAAGAACCAGGTGTATCATGCGAGGACCAAACACATAGATGTGACGTTTCATAAGATCAGGGAGCTGATTTCTTCTGGTGAACTATTACTTGAGAAAGTTCACACTTCTGAAAATGCAGCAGACATGTTAACAAAGCCGATTACTATAGACAAGTTTAAGCACTGCTTGGACTTGATTAATATCTCCAGTTGTTAGATGGGAGATGCCCCAACTTAACATCCCAGGTGGAGTTCTTGGATACATATTTTTTTTCTCCTAAGGGGTGGATATGCACCAAGGTGGAGATTGTTAGAATATGTGTAGCTCATGTTTGTTGTGTGCACAATGGCAAAGAGGCAGATGCCGGAGCGGGCGGAGCGTAGCCTAGCAAAGTGGAGCGAAGCGCAACGTAGTGGAGCGGAGGTATTTTTGTAAATACATCCGTACTAGGGTTATATAAATACTTAAGATGTAACCCTATTTTGACATTATGAATAAAACCGCCGCTCGCTCCTCGTGGATGTAGGCACATTGCCGAACCACGTAAATCTGTGTGTTATCTTTCTCTTGTTCTTTTGATTGATTGTTTCATTATTATTCACTATAATTGTTGCACGATCACAACACTCTCCCTCTATTTTCTCTCATTGTTATTCCTCTCATTATTCTCTCGTTATATCAACGTTACAAAAACACAATTACACCAATCAATTACAATTATCTTATAATACATCAAACAATTATAAATCAAACAGGTACACCAAACAATTACACAAGATTATGACACCAACTTAATTTTTCATTCAGTTATTTACATAAATCAAAGAGTTACACCATTTGGTATTACGACATGATTACATCAATTATATAGACTAAATTTGTATAATTTTAAACTCTTTTGTGTAATGATAAACTTAATTTGGTGTATATAATTGGTATAATAATGTCGTGATACTAAATGATGCAACTCTTTAATTTATATAAACAATTAAATAATAAATTAGGTTGGTGTTATAATTTCGTGTAATTGTTTGGTGCATTATAGAGTAACTGTAATTAATTGATATAGTTTATTAGCGTAATTGTACTATTGTAACATTAATATAGGAGAGAGAAAGAGAATAAGGAGAGAAATAGTAAAGTTGAGAAAAAAATAGGAGGAGAAAGAGAGAAAATAAGGGAAAGAGATGAAAAAATCAAATCGAATCTTTATATATTTGAAAAAAAAATTATCAAAGGGGAAGAGAGAGAAAATAGAGAATAGATCAGTAATACTACGTTGACCCAATTTAGGACCAAATTAAGAACCCAAATGACATGACAACATATTATTTGAAGTTTTTATTGGGGCCCAGGATAGATAGAAAGAGTAACGGAGAGAGAGAAAATAGGGAAGCGAGAATGAGAGAGAAGGAGAAAGAAAGAGTAATGGACTAATAAATAATCTTTTAATTTTTTTTTTCAAAAAAAATGTACTTAGGCCAAATAATTTTATTAATTTAATTTAACTCAATTAAGTCCAAATTTTTATACCGACTTCCAAACTTCTCATGAAATTTTATACTCCCCTGATTGCGTAGCCCAAAATGGAGGAACCAGCCAATCATAAGCTTAAAATCATCACATTAATAAATGTTTCTGAGCTCAATTTGTGGAATTTAGAACTGTATATGACTAATTGAAGACATGTTTGGTACAGCTTTAACGAATTTAATTGGTTTTAACTTGAAAACCAAAAGCTACTACAATGACAAAAAGCATTACTTAGTTCAAGCACTGATCCAAACTCAATCAAGCCAGTATTTTTTCCCGCCGAACATATTTCTAAGATCATGCCTAGAGGTGCAATTCGGGCAGGTTGGACGGATTGAGCGGTCAACTCTAGTCTAACTCTAAGTATATAATCTTCAACCTTAACTCTAACTCTATCTCAACCCGAGTACTGCCAAATTTAATTCAAACGGGTTCGGATTAAATTTGGATTACTTAATTCGGGTTAATTTCGAGTTAAAAATTGGATTGAACTTGAATTACTTAATTCGGGTTAATTTCTTGAAGTGTAAATCTAATTTTTTCAAGTGTAGATCTAATTTTTTCAAATGATCTGAGATGAAGGGCGAGACGCACATGAAAAGAGAGGGAGTGAGAGAGAGGTTGAAAGTCTAAGACAACTCAGACGAGTGACAATTGAGAGAGGAAGGCTGAGAGAGGGAAGAGCGACAAGTGAGAGAAAGACATGAGAGTGATAGAGGTGCAAGAGTAAATACTTGAAGTAAAGTAAAAGTCTAAAATCTAAATAGTAAAGATAAATACTAACGCTAGTTAAATATATTTATATATTTATGTCCATTCGGCCTAAATCGACAACCCGAGGCTAGCAAAATTCAATTCGAGTTGAAATTTTTTTATTCTGACCCAAACCTTATTTTTTTTTTAGTTAGACTCGGATTAAATTCGGGCTGGCCTGCCCAACTTGCACCCCTAACCATGTCCAACTCAAGAATTTTGAAATTATTATTTTTTATTCTTCGTTTCATCCTGCAATAGTTCAAACAGGACAAGATGTAACTCTCCTCAATGCAGAATTATTGAATTATAACAAGTTAACGATTGATGTTAAGATGGCTTTCCCCCAAAGCTCATTGCAGATGACACAATGCGCCAACCATATCAAATGAATCCTCGACATGAAGCTAGAATTTTTGCACATGGACCAGGGCTCCTTGTCTCATACCAGATTCGAGCATTGCCTCTAGAACAGCAACATCACGCACGCCTTCTAGAAAAGAGCAACGTGGTTCAGCTTCATAGCTACCATCCTTCTGCACACAAAAAATAGAAAGGATCAGTCGCAAGAAGTCAATAACAAAAGTCAGTAAGTTCCACCATAAGAGATGCAGTGTGCCCCAAACACATCTGGGTAAATTTTAGTTTCTTCAAAAAAAAAAAAAAAATTGACTTTTAAAAAAAAAAAAAAAAAATTTAAGAGATCAATAACATCAAGTTTCAGAACTGAATTAAGCGAATGGAAGCTAGTTCACCAAATAATCCAATAAATGATTTGGTCACAGGGTTATACATGGCATATAAATGATTTGGTCACAGGGTTATACATGGCATAAAAGAAAAATTCCACAATACTGGATGAACTTGATAGTCCTGCAGTAAGTGTCTAACCAAGGTACAATCATATAGAAGCAAGTTTATGGGATAAGATGGGGTGAGTAACAATAAACAATATAAGGACCATTTTATAGTCAGTCAAGCTACCTAAAGTTGTCTAAATTGTTGAATATTTGATATAGGAGTCTCTATCATTTACAAAATAGACACCCCAAAACCACTTCCTACACGGTATAGCTGGGAGATGAAAACAGCAGATAAATAAAAGAAAATTTGTCAGAGCTTCAAATTTTATACTACCTTAAGGGTGGCTTGCGAAATATCATGTAGAAAAGTTTTTAATTCTTCAGTCACCCCACTGAATTGGTAGAAAAAGCTCTTGGTTTGGCCGTCAGCAGTATAAAGGGAAGCCTGTCATAGCATCATGAGATCAACAGAAGGTTGTCATTTCTTGCAGATTAAATCTGAAGGAAAATTTCATTTCCTAAAGTAACAAGTTCTCGAGCAAATCAGGAACTTGGGAAATCTACAATTATTAGTTAAGGATTGTCACATAAATTCCATGAATAAGAATTGTCTTTTAATACCGAGTATCCATGTCTTCCATCTTTGTGTCCACGCTCAATTTGCAGCGTACCGTTAAGGCCAACGAAACGCCAGAGTATCTAAATTTACCAAGCAACATAAGTGATTAAAGTAGGATGATCCAATGAAGAAGTTGCTGAAGTGAAAGTCACAAAATCACATGCCTTGGGTGCTCTTGAGTTTACCACCATCGCAAAGACTCCAGAACAACCATTCTCTAGTTGACTTAAGAGACAAGGAAATTCCAAATTCAAACTTCAGCTCAAACTCTATAAACAAGAATAGTCAGACAATCAACTTCAAGCTTCTGAAACTTACAAAACTGCAGAGATGTTATCTGGCGGAGGCAAAGTTGAATCTACATGAGAGGTCACAGCGGACACTGATGTTACCTCACATCCAACAAGCTGTTCATGCAGACAGGAAAATCCATATTAAAATCGAAACTAGGGCCAAATCACGTGTCCTTCAAAAACAGTACTCTTTTTTATTCAGATCCAAACTCATCGCTATATGCTCCAAGACTATGATGCTCTATTTGCACAAAGGAATATTTTTGGGACTTTTGGGAGAAAGAGAAATAAGGCAAGGTGCATCAAAATCATTTGGATGTCCAACCAGAGATGAACCATGATTTTTTCTTTTACATGTTTACTGTATTTTATCTCTGAGAAAACACAATTCGAGGGTAATAGGAATCCCCATCTATTTTCTGCAAGGTTTCGTACTTATTTGTTTCCAGAGTTTAATGAATTAGACCAACACTGAGGGAACCAAAAAAGTCAGTAACTGTAAACTAAATGCATATTAACTGTTTTTGAGGCAATAGGCCACCAAGATACCCCATCAGAACTCTCATTGCTTAGCGCCAAACTCCACACTAATCTAATCTTCCTAGGAAACAGGACCTAGCACCAAGTTTTAGTAGCTTCCCTGTTGACTGAAGGTGAAGGCATTTCCATCTATGGCTAGAGAATAAACACTAAATTTTTCTTTGTTTTTTGTTTCAGAGATGTAGAGCTATTTTCTTTTTCTTTATTTCCTTTCCAAACAAAATCTTTTTGATTTAGATGTTGTGTTAAACAGACAAGTTGGAGATTAAAGCTAAGATTATTGTTGGTTTACCTTTCCATTTCAGATATACAAATTGTCTACAGATATTCATCCCCTTGGAACATAGAACATGCACTCTACCGACATCCAGTCATCCACCATCAATGTCCAATACTCTGCTGCAAACTTAAGCATATCCAAACAAGCTCTTCCATATTTACCATAATGATTCCAGTTATCTAGACTGAGGTGGTGTTGACTGGATTTTCTAGCTCCCAAATCAGTTAAGGTTTGGATTTATTTAGCTGCTCAATGAAGTTTTATGGTTCCAGATTCTTCAAATACTAATATACTTAGATAACAAATGCAGAAGATCAAAGTCAACACTTCGTGTTTGTGTAGCAGATGATTCATTAAGTAACAAAAATTACATTACCATAAAGCAGATCAAGAAACCTAAACTTACCATCCTCAAACCTGCAATGAAATGTACCCCCATATCTAGAATGAAACCACCCTGCCAAAACAGGAAAAAATGTCGGCACAACACTATAAAGATAGGCCAGTCAAGACAACGGTATTAAAATATACTAAATTACATTAACAGAAAATCATGCAAAATAAATCCCTTAAAAGCTCAGAATTCATGGTAATGAAACTCTTATAAAAGAACAAAACTACACGATTATGACTTGGTAAACATGCAAATCATCACCAAGGGCAAAACTCGAGATAAATTCCTACAATTGAGAATGTAACATATTTTTGGCATTAAATAATTAAATCCATATGTCAACAACATGTGCCTACTGCAATGACATAATGTAGCCTGTAACTCAATAGATCAACATATACTTGTTAATGGTTCCTCGCTCAAAGAAATAAACCAAAAGTGATCATTCTAAAAATTTCAAACTCACAGTAAAGTTGCGCCTCCAAGAGCTTGAGAAATAAGGATTTGAGCTATTCATCGATCCTTCAATAATAAGTTGGACGTTCATCATATCTCCAATTTCGGCCATTAGTTTTTTGCTCTGGGAAATAAACATTAACTTATCTAGCAAGCCACGGTACCAAAACAAAATCAAGTACGTCCAAATCAAGTACCTCCACAAAAACAGGTTCGAACCGATAATTTTCTGCAATTGCCCAAATTGGTTTACAAGGAGAGTTGGTGCAAATGGAATTATAGCACGACAGTGCGGCTTCTGCCTCACTGATGGCTGCATAAATAGAGCACTGATACTGAGACCAAATTCCATCAAAACGTAATTCATTCATAAATTCAGAAGATGAAGACATGGCAAAAAGTGGGCTAAGTTAATGCAAAACATTATACCATCCTAATTCTTTTTCACTGTCATTTTATCTACTTTTTTCTTTATCTGTGGAAAACGTAATAAAGTAAAGGGAAATTTTTCCCTTTCCAAAAACAAAGTTAAAGAAAATGAAAATGACTTATTCAATCCAATTAAACTGAAAAAATTAAGGATAACATTACCTATAGCTAAACAAGAATACATACAGACAGAGATGTACAAGAGAGAGAATGGAGAGCTAGATGTAGTGTTGGGTGGGATAATGGGTTATCAAAAGACTTAGAAAGGACTGGAGCAGAAACCATTTCTATCTGAGAGATGACAGTAGGGAAATGGTCTTTCTTGTTGAGACAGTAGGGCTTGCAGCAGGTTAAATAGATCAGTGTATTACGTTCTAGATAGCAATAGAAATAAGTAGATGTATTCCCCCATTCCCATTTGTGTTCAGTTGTATCTGAATTTTTTTTTTTTTTTTTGGGGGGGGGGGGAGGGAGGTTCATTGTGCGTCTAGGGACAAACTTGATTTCAGGCCTTGAAATATATCTTATTGGGTTACTATCCCATGCAAAACTGGTATCGGTCTTACCATCGTCCTAACTGGGGACACTTTGTCTAATTGATGTTGCCATTTAAAGTGCATAACCTATTTTCCTGGTCTGAAGATTACTCTTCAGGGTGAGATTGATTTTAGGAGTTAACGTCTAATTCTCTATCTCCTACTTCCTTGATCCCTCAAGGTTTATCTCAACCTAACATCACTGTCTATCAATCCTCACCCGACGAGTTGGATAAGGAGAAACAAGATGCAGACAACAGACAAATTCTTCTTAGAGGAAAGAGAAAAGTTGGGTGCAAATGAGTATTTCGTATGAAGTATAAATCAGATAGATATGTGGAGTGTGTAAAGCTAGATTGGTGGTCAAGGCTTTTACCCTAACCTATGACATTGATAATCAAAAAACCTTTGCACCAATGGCTAAGATGAATTCCATTAAGAGTTTTTCCATTCTTGGCAGGAAATTGGGATGGTCTCATCGACGACTAGGTAAAAAATGCCTTCATTTTTGGAAGAGTTATTGTGTGCGTATGTTCCTCACTTTCCTATCTTCTGAAGGAAAGATTTATAATTTGAAGAAGTTATTTTATGGACTAAAACTATCTCATATAGTTTGGTTTGAGATATTTAATAGAGTCTGAAGTGTGTGAGATTGTGGTTTTAAATTTGGCCCAATGAGACAAATATTCTCACAACAAAAAGGTCGTAAATATTGCAGGTAATGTTAGTTCAATATGATTGAACCAAACATATTGAAATAGAAATACATGTCATTAAAGAGAAAACTAAGCTCTAGTCTTGTCTGCAATCCTATTGTGAAGACTGAGAATTAAGTGGTTGATGTATCGACCTAAGTGTGTGTCGAGCAAGGTGTTCCATAGTATTTTAGACTAGCTGGGCATGTGTAATATTTAATGCACCCAACTTGTAGAGGAGTGTTAGAATATCTGGAAAATTTGGATCTTGTAATTTCTTGATGTTATTAGTAGTATAACCTATTGAGATGTTACTAGTGGTATATACAAAGAGAATTGTAGAAATGAAAATTCATCCATTCTAGGCTTGCTGGAAGAATTCTCTTTTCCTCTTTTTCTCTCTTCTGCTTCACAAATCCTATAAACTACGATTATTATATACCAACTGTTTTTGGAAGGTATAAACTCCTTAAAAAGCTAAGAACAGGGAGAAGTACAATTCTCAATCCATGTCATAATTTATAATTCACAAATATCCTAGTGAAAAAAATTATAGAATAGAAACAGTATTATACTTACATGCTGTAGCTGGTTTCTCTTTAGACCCGCAATTTTGGCCAAGCAACACAAAAGGCATGCACAAACATAATAACTGTTAGTTCAATATACAGGGACTATTATGCACATTGTAAGAGCGACATTTATTAAATCATAGGATCCAGCCACTGAATTATTATAACAGTGCAAGCATATGAGCAGAAGGAAACTTTTTTTCTAAGAATATACCAAAAAGGGTATATTGACAGATATTTTCTGGAATTCTTTGGAGAAATTCTGGGAGACTACAGCCATTGATGATAGTTAACTAGAATGCAATCACCTTGAAGAACATGCTTTCCGGCTTTCAGCAATCTCAGAGACATATCCACCTGCACGAATTGGTTCCCATGTAAAGAGAACGTTAAACATAGTATATTTGTCCAATAAGAGCCATTTTAACAAAGTACAGTGAAGGGGGTAACTAAAATGCCAGGAAGCACGAATACTTGTCCGGAGGTGCCGTGGCAATGTCGGACAAATGTCCAACATGGCTAGAAGTATCTCAGTAAATTCAGACGGACACGACCAAGATAAATCTAACACACGACCATGATACAACCAATTTTTTTTTTAACCTCACCATTGTTAACTATTAAGAGGGGTGTAAGATTTTTTTATTTTCTTTTTGTGTTTTTTGTTATGTGATTTATGGACTATGAATGTTAATGGATGTATTGATGTTTGATAAAAATGTCGGATTTCTTTTTTAATCAATTTCAATTTTAATCAAAAAATTAATATT
Organism: Ilex asprella; assembly: GCA_023539305.1. Classification (NCBI taxonomy): domain Eukaryota; kingdom Viridiplantae; phylum Streptophyta; class Magnoliopsida; order Aquifoliales; family Aquifoliaceae; genus Ilex; species Ilex asprella. The sequence goes on from CM042187.1 coordinate 20,023,150, forward strand.
TGCTAGGATTTATTATTAATATTGTTATAAGATGTTTTGTTCTTAATATATTACAATTCTATTATTATCTAAAAAAATATTATAATTAGTCGAATCTTTATTGTACCCGTGTCCTATGTTTTTGACCCTAGGTCATTTCCTTGTGTCTGTGTCGTATTGAATACAACACCCATCTCCGTAACTGTACTTCCTAGCTAAAAGGGAAAGTACATAGGATCTACAGGCATACTTTTCTCAAAAGAAGTCAGATCTTAAGTTATGGTTCATTAGAAACCTCTGTAGCTTTCTTTATACTTCTAATTCCTTTACCCTTTGTGTGGTAATTTTTGAAGTTTCACAATTTTCTTGAAAATTCAGGTTTACATGACTTTTATCTCAGTTGAGATCTAACATGAACCAATGAAATGCACTGATCTAGGAGCAAGAGGAAACAGGAAAATGTTTATTCAAAATGGTGGTTAAATAGAATATACCTTTCCTATGCCTATAACCCTATTTCAATAACCCCTCATCCTTCTTCATCTCAATCAACCAAGCCAAATAACCTAAAAAAACATAACCGGCCTGTTGTTTGGCTGAACGTAGGGATTGTTCACAGTACCTAGAACAGCCTAGAATGTTCTCTTTTTCTAGCATTCTAATCCTCAAATCCTTGTTGGCTGCTTTGTATTTCCTTCATGTAATGCCTCAAACTTGTCTATTGATACACTTTCCAGCCACCCTACATACTCAACCCCAAATGACCCCTCCTACTGCACTCAATCTAAGAATAGTGATGAGTTCTAAGACCATCTTATATTAAAATTAAACAGGTTGCAATGCATTGTGGTAGTCTGCCTACAACATTCCCATTATTAGAGCTTGTCCCACCTCGATAAAATAACAATTCCCAAATTAGTATACGAGCCTTGTGAGCATTTTCATTCATTGTCAATTGATGTTGAATTGAATGTTTTACTATGGTGCTAGAGCTAAGCTATAGAAGGCTTTGGGACAAAACTCTACATTTCATAGTAATTAATTCTCCCTTTGTTCAAGTCATAAGTGCACTTTGTTATATTTTGATTCTGTATTTTGAATTTTTTGTTTATCTATCCACATGCCAGTGGAGGTCGCATGCAAAGGAATATTGGAGCTTGTCCCAAATTGATAAACTAGTGTATGCGCCTTCTGGACCATTTCACTTGGATCAATTCACTTATTACTAATTGGTTTTGAGTTGAAAGCTTTGACATCGATAAATATACTTCAGAAAGTGTCTGCTGAAGAACAAGTTTTCAAAAAATCCCTGTGCATTCATTAATTAAGTGCTGTGGGTATTAAGATAGAACTTCCTTATGATATACTGTTTTCCTTGACACAACTTTTGCAATTCAAGCTACAATTAATCATTTACATCGCTAAAATTAGTTTTGAAAGCTGGTCCTTTGGTTTCAGGCTAGACATACCAAAACAAACATATCTTCATTAAGAACCACCTCTTCTCATCAAAAATGAATCCTAACAAAATGATACTCAGAGGTCCAGCTGCACATGCTCTCAGAGCTGCTAAACTCAAGTTCAGCAGGGATATTGATAGTAATATACCAAGCAATGCATAATCAAGTGCTCTATATGGGTATACTTACATACAGAGAGAGAGAGAGAGACCTGAGTTTGTCCAGCAAGGACCACAGCAACCCCAATGATGGAACTATCTTGAATAATCTCATCAAAACCCGTCTCACCCCATTTACATTCCACATCCTGGAAAGTCTTCCTAGCAATCTCAACGGCATTCCTAGCCGATTCCTATCCCCATAGACAGAAATCAAAACATACCCATTTCCAATTACATAAATTTCTCATAACCTATATGTTTTTTTTTTAGCCTATATGTTTGATTTCAAAGAAAATGCAAGAAAAGAGGAAGGGTACCTCAGTGCGACTCCAAATTGATTGGAGGACCAAGTGATCAGATATCTCAGCCAATCTGGGAATGTATTGAGTTCTTACAAAGATGCCAGCTCCAAGAATGGCAATCTTAGGTGGCTGAGCCATGATTTGATTGTCTCTGTGATTATTATTGAGGTCTATGAGACAATTAGATTGAATGAGATTATGAGAAAGTTATGTAGAGTGCTGTGAAATTGCTGGGAAATGAAGGTTATATGGTTGTAAACGTCTATCACTATGACTTAGATGGGGAAAATGAGAGACAGAGTGATTGGTTAGAAATGTGTCACTGTGCGGAACAGGACAAATAGGGACTGAGAGTTCCACTTTTAAATTCTTTCAGTTTCCATCAATTTTAGGCATATATCCCCAAATTTATCAAGTTATATTGACAGTTATCTACGAATCCTACCATGTAAATTATTTAAGGGTTTGTTTGGTTAGCGAGAAAATAATAAAAAAAAGAAAAAAGTAAAAAAAAATAAAAAAAAATTGGCGTTTGTTTAACAAGAAATGAATGTTTCTCGAGAAAAAAAAATTTTCGTAAGATGATATTTTCTAGTATTTGATGGTTTTTAAATTCCTACAAAATATGCAGGGAAATTTTTTTTTCCTGTGAAACTTGATTTTTTGTTTCACTTTTCACCACTCTGCCCCTATATGTAGTGCACCACACCTCCTCTCATCACTCATCTTCTCAGCCAACTCTTGAACGAAAACTGACTCTGGGTATTCAACTTCTCAGCCGACTGCTCAGCTAACATATTTTTTTTTTATTATCTGTTCTTAGCCGATTGCTCGGTCGTTCGTCTCTCAGTAAGCTTTTCTTCCATCTTCAATTATTCTATGTATTAGTCCTGTGTAATTACTGAATTTCTTCCATGGCAACACCATGTTTTCCCTTTTCTCTCTATTTTTCTTTGTTGGTTGTTGGGTTAAATGTTTACGAAATTATGATTCAATAGTCATTTAGATGAGGTAGACAAGGTGTTTGATAAAATGTATCAACTAGCATGTTTGTGTTCATTTGCTGCAAGTTTTGGTAGAAATCATATCTTTCTGATGTGTTTTTGTTTGTTTTGCTTTTTTCTGTTGAAATTAACTGAGGTAATAGAGATGCTATTTTTTTCCCAAGTTTAAGAATAGTAGAGAACACATGACGTCCTCCATATCAGTTTTTGTTTCTTTTTGATGCAATTGATGTGAATTAATGGTTTCTTTTCGTTTTCTTTCTGTTTTTTTGTTTGTTTAGTTAAATCTTTTTAGTCTTCTTTTTTTGCATTACGTTTTTAGTCATTGTAGTTTCTTTTGCATCACAGTCTACTCCATGGGTATCTATTTTTAATGGTTGCATGTGGAAAAAAGTGATTGCATCATCGAGGAAGTCTATCTCTTTGTTCTCCTGTGCCATAGTTGTTTTTGCATCTATATGCTACTTGTAAATTTTTCCTGCTAAATGATTCTTTATTCATTCAACCCTTATCTCCTTGGGGTTCACAAATTATTTTATTGATGGATGGTCTCAAATTCATTCATCCAACGGTCACTAAATTATAATTTTTTTTCTTAATATTTTTCTCCCAACAGGTCAATAATTACTGTTGATCTTGAAATACATGATTTTCTTTGACATAATAATTAAATTGATCAAATTTGTCATTAATATCATTTGTATAGTATAACATTTTGAATTTGTATAAGACACAATGATATTAAAAAAAGCTCATCAATTTAAGATGAAAAAATAAAAAACAAGGGCGCTGTTTGACACATTAATTTTAATTTTTTTTATTTAATTAATTATCTCAAACTAACATGTCTTACACATATCTTAAATCAAAAGTTCAAAACTAATTTTTTTTATCTCTTAAGAAAACTCAACGCTAATATATTCTTATAAATTAATAATTTTGTAATAGTTTGTACTAATTAAAAAATAATATTTTACGAATGATATTTGTAAATAATTTTTTGATATAAAATATTTTGACAATATGTTTTTTGATAAATTAAATTTTAGTTTGTATTAGATTTAACTCGATTTTAATTACATATATATAAATTAATATTTTTTTAAGTCAGTCTGTAATATAAATGTAACGCCCCAAAAATCTCCTTGGACGGCATTACATTCTAAACATCATTCGCTGCATGAGAGCACTAAATAACTCCATAGATAAGAAAATTTCATTCATCAACCATTGATATTTTAACAAAATTCGGGCAGAGTCTCATTTGTATGGAGAGCCCTACCCAAAATACAACCTGTACAATTATACTATAATTGACCGCACCGGGTCTACATATGCATAACTATTGACCACACCGGTCCATTTACCCATCATAAAGTAAAATCCATTCACCATATATCATACCCACATTATCATCCCAAAAGAATAGACCCATTTTGGCCTTTACATTCCCAAAAAATTTTTTTAACTAATGTAGCGCAGCGGAATATACAAAATATAAATAGACTTTACATTGTTTCAAAAGAATATCATAGTCTAGTACAAAAAAATGTGTCGCTCTAAGCGTCCACCTCGGGATCCACCTCCCCGTCTAGTTGAGTCTCCCAGTGTACGGGCTCATCAACTCCCAACTCCTCATCTAGTACATGATCTGAAAATATGTAATTTGTAGGGGATAAGCATGAAGCTCTGTAGCAAAATCTTCCCAAACTCAAACAAGGTTTAGAAAAATGTAAAAACAGGTCGGTCTCATTTAAACAAAATAACATATATAGCTTTTGAAATAAAACAAGGACATTTAGGTAGATCTCAAGTTTATACAACAACAATAATTAAATGGAAACATTAGAAAGTATTTCTCAAAGAACCCATTTCCAAATAGTTAGGAAAAACGCCTATCGTTGCATTGTCCCATACCAATGCACCGGCTCCGACATAATCCAATCCATGTTCTCATACAGATATATAGATATATATTGATTCATCCCATGCCGTGTACGTTGATTGTTTCTCAAGAATCTACCCAACGACTATACCTAGTTCACCAATCACAATCCATTCACAAGCACTTTGGGAAAGGGCGTCTACCATCCCAATGGCAGTGACGAATCCCTCCCCAGGAAAGGTATACCACCCCTAGTTCGAACTCCAGTGAACAATAGTGGGTGTATTACCAAATGACAACCCACTACAAGTGTTAGGAAACCATCTCACTCCCACCGGGGTAAACTAACGTCTAACACTCTATGGCATCTTTCGATGGCAATTCAAGTCCCTCACAACAGCCATATAATAAGGAAACCAACATATTCTCAATTAACTAACAATTTCCAAGTATTAACAAAATCCCCAAATTTGGCATGTGACATTTTTAATAACCACTTAAGAAAATTGCAAGAGATCAACCACAATATTAATTTATCACTGAACACAAAGTTCTAGGGTTCCAACATCAACAATAAAGGAATATCTCAAGAGGGGAATCATTTACCCTTGAAATCTAGGTTTTTGGAATCAAAAAAATTTGGTATCAACCCTAACTACATGTAAAACATGATAATAATTGCAAGGAAATCAAGAAGTAAAGAACCCATAATAAATACATACTAATGAGAGTTAAAACATGTATATATAGTAGCCTTAGCCTCAATGAAAGAGAATAGGAAGAAATCCCCCTATCTTGAATCCTTAACTTTGGTGTGAAGAACAATAATATTTGATCTTGAATCACACTTGAATCAATTATTTTTCCTTTCCTTTCTTCCTCTCTAATGCTCTCTAGGGTTCCAAGAGGTGTGGGAGTGTGAGAGGAGTGGAAGAAATGAGGGCAAATGGGATGAAAATGAGTTTAAAACACCTCAGCCCCGAAATTCACTGTTCATGGACTGTTTTGGTCTTCTCCAAAATTACGGTTTTGCCACTAAAAATCTCCAATTTGATTCATACGACTACCCTAAGGTTTTTTGACGTTTCGAATTCATTTTTAATGTTATTTTTACCTAAAAATATTTATTTTTATGATTTATCTCAAAACCAAAGTCAAAGTACACCCGAAACACTAAAGTTTCTATTTTACCCATCCGAACCAGCTATTAATGAAGTTTTGCGATGTTTACAAATAAAAGGTGATCAATGGTGATTCTTAAAGCCTTTTATACTTATTTGAAGCCTAAATGTACTCATTATTCTAATATTTTGATTTAGGATGCAAATGGAGACATTAATTGCAAAACGAAGCTAAATGGACTATTCCGACATCGCTTCGTTAACTGGACATAACTCTCTCATCCGAGCTCTGATTGAGATGATTCAAGATTCTATGGAATGCTAAGAAAGAGCTCTAAAACTTTCAGGTTTTGAGTTTTAAGAGATATTGACTAAATCAAGGTCGAAATCGCAAGTGAAGTTGCAGCCATTGCACTGTTCACGTGCACTGTTTCAAGCTAAATGGGACTGTTTTGACATCGCTTCGTTATCTGGGCATAACTCTCTCATCCGAGCTCCGATTGAGATGATTCAAGATGATATGGAATGCTAAGAAAAAGCTCTAAAACTTTCATGTTTTGAGTTTTGAGAGATATTGACTGCATCAAGGTCCAAATCGCGCTTGAAGATACAGCCAGTGCACTATTCACATGCACTGTTTCATCCCTTTTTCCATTTCCAGTCTATTCCTAAGCCAACCAAATCTATCCCAAATCTCTCCAACACATATTTCTACACCAAACCTATTTAATACAAGTTCTAGGACCTAAAATTTCATATTTTCACTTATTAAAACTAAATTTCAACTATTATTTTCACTGATATTCTAAACCTCTACTTTTCCAATCTATCAAATTCTACCACACATCTCCACAATTTTACAACAATTATTTACTATATATCTATATACATATATAAAATAAAATGCAGGGTGTTACAATAAAACAAGGGGGCTTCAACAAGCCGATCCTATAGTCTCAAATTCATTTATCTAACGGTCAAGAAATTATAATTTTTGTTTTTAATATTTCTCTCCCCTAAAAGTCAACCATTACGGCTGATGTAGGAACACATCATACGGTCTTAAATTAATTCATCAAACGGTTAAGAAATTATAATTTTTTTTCTTAATATTTTCCCTCCTAATAGGTTAACAATTATTGCTGATTTTGGAATACATGATTTTCTCTGACATAATAAATAGTCCTTGTTTAATATTATATGTGTAGTGTAACATTTTGAATTTTTATAAAACTCAATAATAACATTTTGATTAAAAAAAACTCATTAATTTAACAGATAAAAAAAATAAGGACGCTGCTTAACACATTTTTATTGAATACAATTAATTTTAATTATATTTATTTAATTAATTATCTCAGACTAACATGTCTTACACATATTTTGAATCAAAAGTTCAAGATTAATTTTTTTATCTCTTAAGAAAATCTAACGCTAATATATTCTTATAAATTAATAATTTTGTAATAACTTGTATTAATTCAAAAATAATTATTTTATAAATGATATTTGTAGATCTTTTTTTGATAGAAAATATTTTGACGATATACTTTTTGATATTAATATTTGTTTTTCTTAATATTTTTCTTCTCAACCAGTCAACGATTACGACTGATTTTGGAACACAAGATTTTATCTGATATAATAATTAAATTAGTCAAATTTACCATTAATATCATTTGTATAGTATAATATTTTGAATTTGTATAAGACACAGTAAGAACATTTTGATTAAAAAAAGCTCATCTCTTTAAGATAAAAAAAAACAAGGAGTTTTATCTATTATATTTAAAAACAGACTCCAACACTATCAATTCAATGATCATAATACATTAAATCCATAAATTATGTCTCAATAACATTGGTGAAAACAAAATTAATTGGATCAAACAAGTTGGGTATTAAAACAAAAAAAAATAAAAACAAAAATAAAAAGTCCATATCAAATCTCTTAAAATTCAGAAACTAAAATTGATTCCTTAGAATATTAGTATGATTAATTGAAGTCTCATTTGATTAAAAAATTATGGAATATATGGCCAAAAATCAGTAAAATGTGGAATTTGTAAGAAGATTAAAAATTATAGAATATTACTTCTATTTGTGTCAAATAAATTATATAATTGATTCTTAATGTATAGATGTTATCATATTAATTTTTTTAAAACAAAACCCTTTTATGTTTAATGAACTTATAAGTATCGAATTCGATAAAAAAAATATAAATACATCACATTATTTTTATCTATTATACTTAAAGTGTGTCCACGCTAGATTATATCTTTGTCTCCGCCATTGTTATTAGGGATCTTCACTCCTCACTTCTCCAAATTAATCGATTGGTTTACGTTGCACCGTGTCTTCAGACACGGGTTATCCCTAGTGTGTGTGTGTATATATATATATATATATATATATATATATATAT
>CM042187.1:20036489-20111016 GCA_023539305.1 Ilex asprella
GAATACGAAATAGACATTAATGTTCGTATTTCTATCTTACTTTATCCGTATTAGTTTATTATATATATATATATATATATATATATATATATAAACTAAAAACCCTAATTCTCTAACCATATAGGTTAAACTTAAAATAATTATTATTATATTTATGCAACTTAATGTTTATAATTTCTTGTGTTTTATTGTAATTGTTGTAATTGTTTTAAATTTTAGTTTTATTGGTTTATTGTGTTGTTAAATTAGTGTATGTTATTTAATTAAATTGTTAAAATGATCAAAAAATTAATAATTATAAAAGTGTTCACCCGATTTCCTACCCAATTAATTTGGCCGAAAGTCGGGTAGGAATATCACACTTGATCGGGTAGGGTAGTCTAAGAAAAAAATTTTCCTCAAAGTATAGGATAGGAAATGAAAGACCATATTTTCTACCTGTAGGATAGGGTGAACACCTCTTATTACAATTTTATGAGTGACTAAGTGTGTTATATTATGGGCGTTTCAAGAATTTGTAGTTATTTGGGCCTTGAGTTGAATCCTAAATGTATTTGGGCCATATTCAATCAACAGGACCATAACAAAATTGTGGGACCCCCTCTTTTTTGGGTGCCCTTTGCAATTGCTTGACTTGTTTCTATATTGAGAAGGCACTAGATGGAGGAGAAAAGACCCCACGAATTCCTTTCCAAGAAATTTAGGAAAATGATTATGTCGACCAACTTCTTGTTCGTAAAAAATGGATTGGCAACACATTGGTCTCACCACCCAAAAAGTAAAAATTAAAAGCAAAATATGATCTAACACCTTTTCACCAACCATCTCTTGAATCTAAATTATCTAAAGATTTGTTAATAATTTTCGTAACCAATTGCAGAATTCAAGACGTTATGCACAATGTAATATATGACAGTGTTTTAAAGCCCACCCCAACCCGACGGGTCAACCTGTTAAACCGGTCAACTGGTGTTTGAACCAGGCCAAAACCGGCACTTTTTATGCAACCATTGCAAACCGGTCCGATTTGCACGCAGCCCAATAGATCCACTTTTGGCTTGGAATATAAATATCTATATAATAAAATAGTTAGAATTTTTTATCTTTACCTTTTCACGCGGCTCAGATCGTTTAAGGATCATTGATTCGACAGTCCTCATACCAATTTTTTCTTAGACTCCTATCTCTTATCTCTTCGTATCTCAAACTAACTGATACAAATACTTATATCACTCATCTAACTCTATCTCTCTAACCCATACTATAACTCTCTCTTTCTATCTCATACTTTCTTTGCAGTCGATACACTCTCTCTCCTTACTTCCCCCAACAACAACGCCTCTCTCTCTTCCTTATCTCTCATCTAATTCTCTCTCTCTCTTCCTCAATCATCTATATCTCTCTCTTCCTCAATCATCTCTCATTTATTTTCTTCCATATGATTTGATGTTACCTAATTAACTGACTTTCCCTATTATTTTTTCCACAGTTTGGGAAGCATTTTTATGGACTATTCTTTTGTTGATGTCATTTTATATCATACCTATTTAACATTGAGTTCTGATTTTTTTTTGTAGTTGATTTGATATTTTTGAATTTTTGTTTTTCTCTATTTTGCTGATTCTATTCGTATTATATAGCATTGAAGCTCGCAGTTGAGAGTATAACTCACATTCAAGTTTTAGTCATTTGGAGTTGGCCATCAGATTGGTTATTAGTGAGCTTTGGGTTAGTTTTTTTTCTCTATTTTCTGCAAATTCAAAGTTTTTAATTATTTGAACCTAATCATGGTTTTACTTTTTCAAATGGTTATCAGATTGGTTGTGGTGAGCTTTTTTGCATACTATGGTAATTTTCTTAGGATTGATGTATTTTTATCCACTATTTGGTTTCTGAAAAAAATGATTGAAAGGAAAGAAAATTTTGTGCTATAATCTTTCTATTGTGAGTTAGATGTGGTTATACTGTTGAATTTGTTGTTTTCCATGTTCTCACATTATGCATAAGATATAGGATTTCAATTTTCATTTTATGTTTTCTCACCAACCAAATTGAGATTTTTATTTAATGAAAAATTGTTTTTTTTTATGTTAGTGGAAAATGTTGTTCTTTTATTTAATTTTGTGTTCCGTTTATAGCAATATTTATGTGAAATCATAATTAATTGGTTGTTCGTCTTGCAGGTGCCTAAAGTGCGAATCCATCAAACTTTTTTCTGGTTTCTAAGAAAATTTAGGTAAAGAATGGGAAAAAGAATTGGTAAATATTTTTTTCCCTTTGTTTTTCATGAGTGCACATGTTAATTGTTTATTAATTGATAGGTTTCTTTGTATTTTCTCGTTATTGAAATTTTTTGTGTTTGCACTTATTTACGTCTTTGACTTTATAGAATAGCTTTGATATAGTAGTTTTGGTGCTTATTCATAAATCATAGTTCATATCCTATATATATGTTTTGGTACGTAATTAATTTTTTTTTTGTCGTTTGTTGAATCATGATTATGGGGATAAATTCATTTGTCATTAATTTGCATTAATTACTTCTTCGCTATTAACAACATAAGATGGTTGAATTATTTCTAATCATAGAATTGAGGCTATCCTAAAAATAATGTATTGGAAATATTATGAAATCATACAACTGTTGGGATGTTAGTCTATCTATCACATGGAATAAAATTTGCTCTATGTGCTTACGTTCTGGTAGTGGCATCATTCATCACACTAAAAATTTCCAGTAAGAGGATTAGAACTCTACAATGGGGTCAATTAGCCAGCGATTCTCTTAGCAAAATTCAAGGGGTAGAGTTGCCTGTTAGGATTTCCTCTACTTACAACACATTTGTTGTACTTGCTGAAATCATGCAACTTATTGAAGGTCGGTGTGCTTCAAGGAATTAACTGGAAAACACGAAATGGGTTATAAAAGAGTGGCATAGTCCAATGTTCCTTAAATCATGCAAGCAAATGGGCTTTTCAAAATTAGTGGTAACATCACTACAATTTTACGTTATGTTAGTGAAATTGGAAAATTAGTGAGAGCTGTTTTGTTAGGTTATGATGTACTAAGAGCAACTCCAAGGGATGTTGCATATGAGGTTGAAAAATGGCATCAAGGGGGTTGCGGTGACATTTTTGGCAACTCTGGAGAGAAAAAGTGAGAGGTTGCAAATGAGTTGGTGAATGTAGATTCGTTAGATGACTATAGATCCAACGATTCATATAGATTGATGAATAAAAATATAAAAATGGCACCCCATTTTCGCACTTGCCATTAGAGCAGATTAATAATTCAGGGGTGCCAAAATATTGTTCAATGTTGTAGAATGACATTTGACATCCCAAAAATGACAACTTCCCTTAAAAATGCTCTAAGTGATTACTTTAAGTTTTATAATTCTCCTATTGCAATTCTTGGTAATTATTATGCCACCTTTTAGTTTAATGAAAATTGGGTTTTGCGATTTTTTTTTAGTGTTGTATACTGCGTTTAGACACATGTAATGTCTAGTAAATAATTATTATGACTAGTTGTCAAGTCCTCTTATTCCCTCATTTACGGGAATTCTTAACACTTTTAAGACTAGGCCACCGGTGACTGTTCAAAGGCCTGCTCCTCTTTATAAAGGTGTTTATTCTTCCTCCTTTCTTGTTTGTTTGACGTGGGATGAGATGTAGTGTAAATTTCTATTGTTCTTATTCTACTTTTTTAATATCTTTTAGTATACCTTGAACTACTTTCCTATTCTTCTATTTTTTATTTTGTTTTTTATAGTCATTGATGGGACATTCCTGGGAAAAGATCAAGTCATGACGCGTGTCTTCGGCGCCGAAGGTAATAGTACTTATGCATCCTGTTGTGAAAACCGTTGCAAGCGCCTCGCTTCGACATAATGTCCTCGGCGTCCCTAGGAACCGTTCTCTTGGCACAAGGACCTCTCTTTTCCAGAAAAGATGTCGGCAACAGTTCCTCGCCCACCAGTTACGCATCCTCAGCCCCGGGGGTCCTCTGAAAAGACTGCTGACTACAGCAGTTGCTACCTTCTAAGGGATGCCTAATTAATAATTCGGTTGATTTCCCAAAAAATTCAGAACGAATGACTTCCCACAAGTAATGGGCCGACACATAGCCAAGGCGCAGTGCTGACTGCCTACGGAAGGACCCTCCGCAATGATATAAAGCGGTCCCAGTCACATTTCATTTAATGGAAACTCTGTGACGGAACTTCAAATCGAGACTGCAGAGGCGGAGGACAAGAGACATTAAATGCTTTGGAAGCCGAGTAATTAATATCTCTTTGATTAATAAAAAGCATTAATTGCTCGGGAGACGGAGGCGGATCGAGTAATTAATAAATGAAGAATACCCGTACATATCAGTAAGGCTTACTCTTTGACAGCTACCACCTACCTAGTCTGTCAACTATGATGAGCTTTGAAGGGTATAAATAGTCCCTCAGAAACGAAGGTGAAGGCAGGCAAGAACTTGAAAAATACACTCGATACTCCGTTTTCGTCTTCTCCTCTCATCAGGAACTGACTTGATCGTGGAGGGGACACGCCGGAGACCTCTCCGGCCCCCTTCTAACCTTTTCTGTTTTTTGTTTCAGGTGACCCAGTGATCCGTCGAGACGAGTTGGCCCCCGAAAAAAATTCATCACCACTCCTTAGGCCTCCTTTGACCCTCTCAACCTGTCCAAGGGGGAGAAGATTTCTATAAGCCCCAGCAACGGGTCGCAGAGAGACCTTACTGTTCAACCGGGTGCAGCAGCCGGATCAATCACCGTGTACACCATTCCCCCTTTTGTTTTGTGTTTACCACGGGAGAGATGCACTCCAAAAAATATTGTGCATAATTTTGCCCGCACAATCTGGCGCCGTCTGTGGGAAACGACTGAATTTTCTAGAGGGATATTAACCATGGTGAATACTCGACAAAAGGGAAAGGGTCCTCAACACAAGAGCCTCGATCTTCAGACTCTCTCCATTTCAAAAACTAAAGACCATGGAGGTAGTAACAATGAAAGGGTCTCCGTCCGTGGGGAGCGGACCCGTCAGACCAGTATAGGTATCGGGTCAGGAGGCTCCGTCCCGTTAGCCCGGCAATTGGCCAAGGTTATCGAGGAGAAATTTGGGGAAAGGTTACGACAGTTAGAAGAGGACAACGTAAACGTCCTCAACCGAATTGACGAGTTCGTGGTCTCCAAGGATAGATCTCGAGGCTTACCACGGTCCTGGAAAACTTCCTTTGAGGACGAATCCCGGGACTTGAGGCATCACTTGAATGATAAGGCCGAGAGTTCTAAAGCCCAGAAACGTCCGAGGGCTCAAGCGCGGTATCCGGAGTTTCTGGCAAAGAAGGGAAGGACTTTGGCATGGAACGATCTCCGACAGAAACTATCGGGACAAAGGGCCGTGGGGGAATCAGAAGGATCCACCCTCTTCACCCGACATCTAGGAAGAAGAGGCCCCGTAGACGACTTGCGAAATCACCTGGATGATAACAGAAGAAACAAGGCCGTGAAGGGAGACGACGTCGACAGCGATTTCATCCAATCACCATTCACAAAAAATATTATGGAAGTAGAGGTGCCGAAGAAGTTCACCGTACCCTTGTTCAAGACTTATGATGGGAGAACCGATCCCGAGGCCCATCTTCGGCAGTACAAGTAGATGATGTCGCTATACCACTTGGATCACTGACTGCTTTGTCGGGTCTTTCCGATGAGCCTCGGGGACTCGGCCATGAAATGGTTTGAAACCCTTCCCCCAGAAAGTATAGGGTCATGGAATGAACTAACTCAGCTGTTCTCCACTCGATTTATCACGGGCAGTAGGCGACCGAAGGACGTCGGGTCCCTACTCACGCTAAGGCGGAAGGAAGGAGAAACCCTTCGACAATACGCCACTCGCTATTGGGAGGAAGTGAATGAGGTAGACGGATGCTCCGAGGTCATGGCAGCCGCCTCTTTCAGGCTGGGACTCTCCCGAGATATAGATCTTTACCGTTCCCTGACTAAGAAGATGCCGACGGACATGGGCGAATTGATGGCCCGGATATACAAATACTCCAGAATAGAGGATGAGATGCCGGGGGGCAAAGAAAAAGCGTCTGCCCTTAGGAAGGAAAAAGAAAAGGAAGGGGTCACTCCTTGGAGAGGGTTGGTACCCCCATCAGTGGGTCCTTTAAAGGGATCCATATGGTTTTCAAGGAACCAATTTATAGACTACTTGACAAGATCAAGAGGGAACCATTCTTCAAATGGCCACCCAAGATGCTTAGTGACCCATCCACCCGAGATCAGACAGCAAGATGCTCCTACCATCAGGACTTCGAGCACCGCACCGAGAACTGCAAGGCGTATAAGTTTTTCCCAAAAAAATTGGTCCGAGATGGGTACCTGAAAAAATATATCAAAGCCGAATCAGGGGAGAATCATGGGGCTAATGACCCGATCCCCAACCAGGACAACGTCATAGACGTTATTCATATCTGCTCGATGGAACGACCGACATCTAAAACCTTGCAATCAGACCTGAAGAGGGTCGCTTTCACAAGGAAGCTGAATGAAGGGGACATGAGTTAGCCAAGAAAGAAGCCTCGAAGTGACGAAGCAAGTATTACCTTCTCGGATGCCGACTTGATAGGCGTGGTCCTCCCCCACGGAGATGCTATGATCATAACCTTGAAGATAGGCGATTTTGATGTAAGGAGGGTCTTGGTGGATTCTGGGAGTTCTTCGGAGGTGATGTACAGTGAAGTCTTAAAACGTATGGGACTTGGCGTTCAGGATCTAACCAAAGTGAGCACGCCCCTCGTCGGATTCAATGGGTCGTTCGCCCTATCATTGGGAAAGATCACGTTGCCAGTGGTCATCGGTCCAGTCATCCTTGACACTGAGTTTGTGGTAATTGACTCTGATTCCCCTTACAACATCATCATGGGGTGAGCCTGGTTGCATGCGCTAGGAGCTGTGCATTCCACTTACCATAAAAAATTGAAGTTCCCTTCCCCTGAGGGAGTGAAAGAAATTCGCGGGGACCAGGCATCCGCCAAGAACTGTTTCTACTTAGCTGTACGAGCAGGGGTGGCCTCCAAAGAGACGGAACGAGCCCCAGAGGATATCCTCAACAAATAGTAGTTACAGTCGGGGTGTCTCGGAGTGGACGACCCCCTGACTGGTCCGACCGAACGCTCGGTGGAGGACCTCCGAAAGGTTCCGATGGTAGACACGGATGATGAGAAATACTTCTTGATAGGCTCCACCTTGAGTTCGGTCGAACAAGTGGAGATTATTAATTTCTTGAGAACTAATGCCGATGTGTTCGCTTGGGACGCGACAGACATGAAGGGAATAAGACCCGACGTGATAACCCACAAACTTCATGTCAATCCCGTCCACAAGCCAGTAAAGCAGAAACCCCGACGCATGGCACCGCATCATGCCCTGGCTGTCAACGAGGAAGTCGAAAAGCTCCTTAAGGCCGACACCATCCGTGAAGTATAGTTCCTTGAATGGCTGTCAAACACGGTCTGTGCAAAAAAGAAGGAAGGTAAATTGCGTGTGTACGTAGACTTCACTGATTTAAATAAGGCATGCCCAAAGGACGATTTTCCCTGCCAAAAGTGGATCAGTTGGTAGACGCTATGGCCGGGTACCAACGCATGACCTTCTTGGATGCCCGTGCCGGTTACCATCAGATTCCCCTTCATTCCGATGACCAGGAGAAGAACGCCTTCATTACTCCAAGGGGAGTTTACTGCTATAAAGTTATGCCGTTCGGCCTAAAGAATGCGGGGGTCACGTACCAAAGGCTCATGAATAAGATGTTCAAACGGCAGCTGGGGGACACGATGGAAGTCTACATCGACGATATGCTGGTTAAAAGCAAGAGCTTTACAGACCACCAATTGGATTTGCAGGATACCTTCTCCGTCCTCCGAGAATATGGATTGAAATTGAACGCGACGAAATGTGTCTTCGGGGTTGGTTTAGGGAAGTTCCTGGGATATTTGGTAAGCCGATGTGGGATCGAGGCTAACCCGAAAAAGATACAGGCTATCCTAGACGTGAGAAGCCCCCGGACCATCCGAGAAATCCAAAAATTGACAGGGATACTGGCCGCTTTGAGCCGCTTCGTGTCTCGATCCACTGATTGATGCAAACCTTTTTTCTGCGCCATAAGGAAATCTGGGAAGGACACTTGGAGTCCAGAATGTGAGTGTGCGCTCAGCGGAATCAAGGAATACCTCCGGGTCCTACCTACCCTGTTTGTGCCGATCAGAGGGGAAATGTTGTTCCTTTACCCGGCTGTATCGGAATACGCCGTCAGCGGGGTTCTTATGAGAGAACATGATCACGATCAGAAACTGGTGTATTAAGTGAGCAAGGCTCTCCTAAATGCGGAGACAAGGTATCTACCTCTGGAGAAGCTGGCATTAGCCCTGGTCATGACTGCAAGGAAGTTGAGGCATTATTTCCAAGCTCATCCGGTCACTGTTCTAACAGACCAACCCTTGAAATCAGTCTTGAGAAAGGCCGAACTCTCGGGTAGAATCTCCAAATGGGCAATAGAAATGGGGGAACATGACATCCACTTCCAACCCCGTACAGCCATCAAAGGCCAAATCTTGGCCGATTTCATTACCGAATTTACCGGAGAACCACCTCTCCCTGAAAGGATCCTTCCCCTCGAGGAACCTCCTCCACCCGAAACACCAGACGCTTCTTGGAGTCTCTGCGTTGACGAGTCATCTAACAGCAGGGGCTCTGGGATCGGGGTACTACTTGTCTCCCCAGAAGGAGTAATCATGGAACAGACCGTTCGACTTGGTTTTAAGGCTTCTAATAATGAGGCAGAGTATGAGGCCCTTATCTCAGGGCTTAAATTGGTTGGTGCAGCTGGAGCGACGACACTAACCATCCTTTGCGACTCTATGTTAGTAGTCAATCAAATCAACGGAGAATTTGAAACTAGAGATCCCAAAATGAAAGCATACTACAGTCAGATGGCAACCCTACTCCAGAAATTTGAAAGGTTTGAAATCAGGCAAGTACCCCGAGAGAAAAATACTCACGCCGACGCACTGGCTCGCTTGGCCTCAGCGCTGGATTCTACCACCACACGGAGAATAATGGTAGAGTACCTCCCTACCTCTAGTATAGACGAAGCTTCCGGGGTCATGGCTGTTCAGAGTGAAGGGTCCCCTACTTGGATCGACCCGATACTTAGATACTTACTTACCGAAGAGCTCCCCGAGTGCCCCAAGGAATCCAGAAGATTAAAAATAAAATCCCCAAGATTTTGGGTCTCCCCGGACCAACAGCTTTACCGACGATCTTTTCTGGGCCTTATCTGTTGTGTGTCCGCGAAGATAAAGTGGAGCCACTCCTCTTCGAAGTGCATAAGGGGATGTGTGGGGTGCACTCAGGGGGCGGTCCATGGCCTATCGTATCATATCGCAAGGATATTGGTGGCCCCGAATGCAGAGAGACACACAGGCGTACGTCAGGAATTGCGATCAATGCCAGAGGAATGCCCCTGTCATCAGGAGACCGGCTGGTGATCTGCATCCGCTTACTAGCCCGTGGTCGTTCGCTCAATGGGGGCTAGATTTAGTTGGACCCCTTCCTAGGGCCTCCGGGGACAAGAGATTCCTGATAGTGGGGACCGATTATTTCACTAAATGGGTAGAGGCGGAACCTCTGACCTACATTAGGGACATCGAGACCAAAAAATTTGTGTAGAAGAACATTGTAACAAGGTTCGGAGTCCCTCGGGCCCTTGTCTCAGACAATGGAACACAATTCAACAGCGGGCCCTTCAAATCTTTCTGCGAACATCTCAGAATTAGAAACTTCTATTCCACGCCGTCCTACCCTCAGGCAAACGGATAGGCGGAATCCTCTAACAAGACTATCGTCAACGGAATCAAGAAAAGATTGGAAAAAGCTAAGGGAAAGTGGGTGGATGAGCTCCTGAACGTCCTTTGGGCATATAGGACTACCCCTCGGACCTCCACCGGTGAAACCCCTTATTCCTTTGCATATGGGGTGAAAGCGGTAATTCCCTTAGAAGTGGGCCTCCCTACCATAAGGACACAAGCCTTCGACGCGGGGAGTAATGTAAAGCAACTCGGGATGGATTTGGATCTTGCTGAAGAGAAAAGAGAGGTTGTCGCCTTGAAATTAGCCAAATATCAGGCTGAGATATCCAGGCTCTACAACAGGAGGGTGAAAACCAGAATTTTTCAGATTGGTGATTTTGTGCTCAGACGGGTGGTGGCAAACACTCGGGACCCAACCAATGGGAAGATGGGACCTAATTGGGAAGGACCATATAAGGTCACTTCAGTGAGGGGTTCCAGGTCTTATAGACTAGAAGATATGAAAGGAAATGTTGTTACCCGCCCCTAGAATGTAATGAATTTGAAGAAATATTATTTCTAGGGTGAAAGTCTTGTTTCGTTGTTTCATTCAAAAAGGCCGAGGGCATGGCCCTGGAAACGGAGTCTCAAGGACTCCCGTTTCCAAATAAAAACAGGAGCTAGCCTCTTGGATAAGGGCATGGCCCTGAAAACGGAGTCTCAAGGACCCCTGTTTTCGAATAAAAACAGGAGCTAGCCTTCTGGATAAGGGCATGGCTCTGGAAACGGAATCTCAAGGGCCCCTGTTTCCGAATAAAAACAGGAGCTAGCCTCCTGGATAAGGGCACGGCCCTGGAAACGGAGTCTCAAGGACCCCTGTTTCCGAATAAAAACAGGAGTTAACCTCCTGGGTAAGGGCAAGGGCATGGCCTTGGAATCAGAAGTCTTAAGTACTCCGGCGCCAAAAATAAAAAATAAAAAATCCTAGGTCAGCCTACTCCTCCCTTCGAGGGCGTTCCCCGGGCCGAGGCTCGAAAATCCTTGATTGCAATCTACATACGGGGAGATGACCCCTGAATGGAAAATGACCCTTAAACGTCCGAGGGGAATCGGTTAGACACCGACCCGAGTTAGACTCGTGAGAACATGCACAGAGAAGCTGCAACCCAATCCCGATTGACCATATTGAGATCCTACAAGCTCAAGAAGAGAAACAGGGAGACAGGGAAGTACTTGATACTTGATATTTCATTTAGACCAAAACAAAACACGGGGCTTTGCGTCCCCATAGCAAAAAGAAAAAGTACATGAAAAGAACTACGATAAAGAAGGAATACATAAAAACAAGGTCCTGGCGCTGGAAAAGAAGTTATCTGGCTCCGGGCATCTCCATCACCTCGCCCACGATGTCCTCAGGGAGATCGTCATACTGATTTTCAGCACTAGGAGACTCGGCAATCACAACAACAGCTGGGATTGGAGCAGGAGGTTGGTCGGCCGGCTCGGGTACAGGAAGTGGAGGGTCGGCACCAAGAGGCAGAACATCGACATGAGAAGGACCTTCCAGACCCAGAACTGGCGCGTTTATGGCATCCTCTGCTGCGACCTCAGCGGCAGCTTGGAGCATCTCTTCCGACGGTTTGTGCATTTGAAATAGAGCCGATCCAAGAGGAACTCTTGTCGCATGGAGTGCTGCGTCCCAGCCCTTTTTGAAAGACTCTTTACTGTTCTCCCCCAGGGTGACCAAGACGTCGTCAGCACACTTATTCCGTATCCCCTCCTCTCTGACTTCCATTTGGGCCCTTACTCTGTCGAGCTCTTGTGTCAGAGCCAAACAACTCTCCTCAGAGCCGATCACCCTCTCATCAGCTAAAAATAGCCGTTCGGTCTGCTCAGTGATCCTCCTCTCTGTGTCGGCTAAGGACGCACTCAGCTTTTCAGTGTTTATCCTCGCCGACTCGCCGTCCTTCAACAGCTGTTCAATTTGGGATGCCTGAGCCCTCAGTGTGGCATCCCTTGCGGCAATGTCCTCCCTAGCGGCGGCGAGGGCTTCCTCGGCTTTGCCCCTCCCCTCTTCAGCCCGCTGAAAATTCTGCCTCGCAGCGTGGTAACGTGCGGCGATGACAGAGACTTGTTGGGAGGCCTGCAAAGAAAAGGACTTAGAAAATAATTACCGGCACGAAATAAAAGATAAAAACTAAAGGAGAATGCTCTTACCACCAGGGAGTTCTGTATAATCGAGCGGAATAACGAATTGGTTGTTCGCTCTCGGTGCACCGCCATATCAGCCTCGAAATGAAGCGTCTCGCTCATAGCATGGGCTGTGTGGGGGTCTTGGAGGATGGAGTCTTCAACTCGGATGACCCTATCCGATTGATCGATGGCCCGAGGACGCCATCCTCGGTAACCCCTTCAGGGGGAGGATGGATTGCCTGTTGCTATTGCGGTTGCTGCTGTTGCTATTCTTGTGGAAGTAAGGGGGGCCGGCCCCGGCCGCTACCACTATGCTGTTGAGTGAAAGGGGCTCGGCCTCGGCCCAAGCCATCGTGCCTCTACTTTGTTCGCCTTTCTTCAATCTCAGGTTCTCTATCCCGCACTAGGCCCCGACTAGTGGGTTTTGGAAGAATAGGAGCATTGATATCGGACCTCGGAGGGGTGGGGGAGCATTACTGGAAGAGTCCCTACCGCGCCCCACGGCCAGGGCTTCCCTCTGGCGCAGGAAGTTGAGGTCGATCCTTGGCCTGCGAGACATTGTATCAAGTGCGACTTCTAGGGCGTCCTCTTCGTCGAGGTTTCGGAGGATCTGGAAATCTGGCCAAATACCCCTTCCCGTTGTGCTGGCTTCGATAATTCCCTCTACCTCGGCCTCTGTAGCCCTGTCGGGGTCTTGCTCTAGATTTTGCTCCGAGTCTTGCTAGGCCTCCTGATCAAAGAGATCCGACCACTTAGCTGGATTGAAAGGCTGGGGAAGCTGGGAAAACTTCTTGTAGCCAGGTGTGTAGCCGAGAAGGATGTGGCCCGCTCGACCGAATCCGTCCTCGATATATCCCCAGACAGTGACAAGGTCGTCAAACCTTACTAATCTCCGAGGAGGAGGAACAACTTCCTCAGCTGAAAGGTCTGCACAGAATTGTCGGTAAAAATCAGCAAATTAGAGAAATCGACGGAATTAGAACCCAGAAACATAAACCAACGTACTCGTTGATCGGCATTCCTTGGGACAAGACAAGCCGACATACTCAAGCCCAACTCCCCTCTCCCAGGTGCCACCGAAGATCAGGTAGTCGTCCTTATAGTCCTTGTCGGAGTCAAGAAAGTGGATAACAAGATACATGGATGTGTCCCGAGCCTTGAGATAGAACATTTGCTGAGGCATCACCCTCAGCAGAGTATAACAAAATAAGATATCCTCGAGGCCGAGATTATCCTCGAGGCGCAAGTTAAGTTTCACTACTCCTATAATTATTCTAAAGACGTTTAGGTAATATTGCTCGGGAAAGAGATGGAACCGAGACAAAAATTGAAGAAGCAAAGGATGAAGGGGGAATCTAATTCCCCCTTCGATGTTGGCTTTAGTATTGAAAGGCATAGCCTCCTCGGAGCCGACACGAGGATGGTGAAAGGCTTCGTCAAAATCGTCTATAGCTACGGTATCAGGAATATGGTAATGGGCCCGAAAACGGGCGATCTGTTGATCACCCTTTACCTCATATTTCCTCGGCCTCGAAGTCTCGGCCTTGGGAACGTTAGTAGAGGGACAACGTCTCGGCATCCTCTACGAGGAAAGAGATGAGGATTGGATGGAGGATAACAGAAAACTAGTGAAAACCCAAGGACCCTAGACCTAGACCTTTTGGGTTCTTAGGACTATAACAAGGGGCGGTCGTGTGAGCAAACCGACGCTGGAAAGACAAAAGGATGGAGAAAAGGCAGTCCAGGAACTCACCGCGAAATGGGGAGGAGAGGAGAAGGCTAGGAGACTGGTGGTGGCAGTTGCTGCTTCAAAGTGAAAAATGATATGGCTGTCTTGAGTTTTTGCTTCGGTAATGGTCTAGCTTTGACAAAGATAAAGATGGTGGCTGAGATACTTCCTGACGGCAAAGAGCTCCGAAATTCTTTCTGGCGAGAATTTGAAAGCTTCGAAGATTCAAAAGTGAGAAAGAGGGGGAAAATGATCTGTTTATATGAGCCCTGTCCCTCTCATGATTGCGCACGAGACACGAAAGGACAAAGTTAATGCACACGAACCCCAAAGGGCGAAAAAACGGCTGAAATAAATGATGGAGGCAGTTGGCCATCAAGCCCTTTTACCTTCTGCAGACACGTGTCCTCGCCCCACGAAAATCAAAGGGCTGGGGGGTAGTTGATGGGACATTCCTGGGAAAGGATCAAGTCATGACGCGTGTCCTCGGCGCTAAGGGTAATAGTACTTATGCATCCTGTGGTGAAAACCGTTGCAAGCGCCTCGCTTCGACATAATGTCCTCGGCGTCCTTAGGAACCGTTCTCACGGCACAAGGACCTCTCTTTTCCAAAAAAAGATGTCGGCAACAGTTCCTCGCCCACCAGTTACGTATCCTCGGCCCCGAGGGTCCTCTGAAAAGACTGCTGACTACAGCAGCTGCTACTTTCTAAGGGATGCCTAATTAATAATTCGGTTGATTTCCCAAAAAAGTCAGAACGAATGACTTCCCATAAGTAATGGGCCAACACGTGGCCAAGGCGCAGTGCTGACTGCCTACGGAAGGACACTCTGCAATGATATAAAGCGGTCCCAGTCACATTTCATTTAATGGAAACTCTGTGACGGAACTTCAAATCGAGACTACAGAGGCGGAAGACAAGAGACATTAAATGCTCTGGAAGCCGAGTAATTAATATCTCTCTGATTAATAAAAAGCATTAATTGCTCGGGAGACAGAGGTGGACCGAGTAATTAATAAATGAAGAATACCCGTACATATCAGTAAGACTTACTGACCCCTCTCTGACAGCTACCACCTACCTAGTCTGTCAACTATGATGAGCTTTGAAGGGTATAAATAGTCCCTCAAAAATGAAGGTGAAGGCAGGCAAGAACTTGAAAAATACACTCGATACTCCGTTTTCGTCTTCTCCTCTCATCAGGAACTGACTTGATCGTTGGAGGGGACACGCCGGAGACCTCTTCGTCCTCCTTCTAACCTTTTCTGTTTCTTGTTCCAGGTGACCCAGTGATCCGTCGAGACGAGTTGGCCCCCGAAAATAATTCATCACCACTCCTTAGGTCTCCTTTGGCCCTCTCAACCTGTCCAAGGGGGAGAGGATTTCTATAAGCCCCAACAATAGGTCGCAGAGAGATCTTACCATTCAACCGGGTCCAACAGCCGGATCAATCACCGCGTACACCATTTCCCCTTTTGTTCTGTGTTTACCACGGGAGAGATCCACTCAAAAAAACATTGTGCATAATTTAGCCCGCACAGTCATCTCATTAATGTTTTTATACCAATTATTTAATTCTTATTAGTGATTTTTTTTTATTTTCTATTAAATTATATCAAACATATGATTAAACAAATTAATGACTTATGAGTATTTTTTTTGTCTTTTGTTTTCATCTACTATAATATAAGATATGTAATTATTGCATAACCTTTTAGTGTATTTACTATTATTATTAATTATATGACCGGTTGAACTAGTGATCCATTAACCTTGTCCTTTTGTCCGATTGATGGTCGGACCGGGTTTTAAAATTATAATATAAGGTGTCTATAATGCTCATTCAATTCCATTTCCAAGCTCATTTTATTCTTAAATCTATTTCATTCTTACCTAAAAGCATTACTGCGAACTATACACAGGGTTATACATTTGGACTACAGCAAATTGGTGATCGTTGTTCGAGAGTGTGAGGTCCTTGTATACTAAGGGCGAAACCACCTGAGCAAGTAAAATAAGATCTGCGCAAAGTAAAAACAAACTTCAAAAGATGCCACAGAGCTTATCATCTTATTGTTTTCGTGTCTCATGACATCGGACTGAGAATTGTCATGTTGTTGTTTTTCCTCGATGGGTTGTGTCTTTTGATCAGTACTCTATTATATATGGCCACATTTTCATCTTGTTTATTATGCTCGTGAATCTTGTGAAACTCAAAAAAATTAAATTCTTAATTAAAGGGGTAAAACGATAATTAACCATTAAAGCATGAGTCAAAAAAATCAAAACTTTATATGATTTGGATGACGAAATGAACATCACCATTAGATTTGTCTCTTGAAATCTAATTACCCATTCAATTTTCATTAAATTTTGAGATAGTCAAATTTTTCTCATGTTACGAAGCAATCATGTGTCGCATGGTTAAAATTATTGCGATTAAATTTTATTTGTAGGACCCAAAAAATAATTAACACGTGGCTAAATTTAATTGATTCGAAATAAAATTAGACCCGTTAAAATTTAATGTATAAGGCAATGTGGGCCAAGTATTTAAAGGTATATAAAGTGGAAGACCAAAGACCTTTGGTCTTCCACTCATTCTTGACTCCAAACTTTTGCAGAAGAAAGAAAGGAGAGGAAGCCATTTTTTTTTTCATTTTCTTCCATCTTCTCCCTTAGATCTAGCAAGATCTGAGCTACAACTCAACCCGAATCAAGTATTAAAGTTACGCACAACAAGAAGGGCTACTCGTAGGTACCAACCTCGTCTAATTATGATATCTTTCAAAAAATCAGATTTGGGATTAAATCAAGGCTTGAGGAAGCTAGATTCGGATTTTCTTGGAAGTTCTACTACATGGACTCATGCGACAAGTGTTAGGGTTTCCTCTATTTAGATGTAATTTCAACTTAAAATATGACATATGAAATAGGTAGGCTATGAGTCTGTATCACATGTTAGCTCTTAACTAGTATAACTAGTAGGTCAAATATAAAATTTATAGTTAATTTTGTAATTAGTGAAATCTTATTATAATTAACCTTGTGTATGTTAATGTTATTGGTTTAAAGCATGTTAGTTGTATATCAACATGACTTGTTGTTTTAATTACATATTAAGTTTAATAGAATTATTAGCTTGTTATGTGATTATAAGATAATATGTATGTTGAATGATCATTTAACATATGATTAATGTGTTGAAATTGTATTATGTTTATAGAATTAATAAATATGTTGTCATATTGAAAGTAATGAGCATACTAGTTGTGTAATTTGATGTGCCCTCTAAATGTTTGCTTAAATGCATAAGTAAATTTAAGTGTGTTAGTTGAGTTAATTATCTTATATAACATGTTTGGGATGATGTTGAAAATGTCATTTATGTTGCATTCATCTTATAATTGACATCGTGAATGGTATTAAAGGTAATTACATATTGAATTGCATATACACATGTTGGACCATATTTGTGGGTATTGACATGAGTGTGAGTTTATGTGCATGAGTTTGAGTCAATCACCACTTAGGTGAGTTAATGAGTGGGCTTGAGAAGGTTAGACTTAGGTCCAACTAAGTCGCACTGAATTTTGAATATACAAATGTGTCGAGGTGTAGTAAGAAATATTAGATTCTTCCTTGAATACAAGATCCACAAACATTTTGGATACGCACATTCCTGTGGTATAACAAGCCCGCAAAATTGTGCAAAGGTGAAGATAGAACCATAGGTGAAATGTCCTGAAAATCTATCTAAGGTATGATGTCCCTTTAGTGATAGCCCATAAATCATCGCCCCACAAAAACACAGAATTAAATTGAATGGTCATTGGATGGTTAACATCAATCGTGGGGACTTGAATACTCATATTCATACACATGAAATTGCATTTGTTGTGAGAGCCCAGCATGGGGCTTAGGGATTGATATTGCATGCTTGAGTCTCATCTCATAACATGTCATAATTTATGACATTTGTTCATGATATATATATTTGAATAAATGCATGAAATGATTGTTGCATGTGATATTTCATATGTATTTGGATTGAGTGGTATTCTCTATAGAAGTTACCATATTGAGCATTGAATCATCCTTTATGGGAACAATTTTTAGGTATCGCACGGACTTCCGCCGAAGTCCTTCCTACGGGCTAGCCTTGACGACAAAATCGGAGTGTGGCTCTTATTTTTTATGTTATAGTTTTTGTTCTATTTACATTGGCCTTATATATATTTCTTAAACAAGGCTTGTATTTGAATTAAGACATGCGTATGAGATTCTTTTGGAACATTTTTATCTTTTATGAATGAATGTATGTAGAAATGATGATTATGGTAGTATCCGATATTATGCAATTGAGTATGGATGATGGACACAGTGTAGTCAATTTTTGAATTATTGTATAACTTGTATTTTGGGTAGAGCTTCCTGTACAAATGATATTTTATCTAAATTTTCTTATAGACCTCGGTAAATGAGATATAACAGCGTGGTATCAAGTTAAACAGTATTCATGGATATTCTATGAGTTGATATGTGATTAATGGGTTAAACAGGACTCCAAAAAATTTGTGTCACATATCTTGCTCAGATTCATAGCTGCTCACCTACACACCAACAGATGTACTGTGTACGTGAGGAAAGCAAACAACGAAATCTAGGCTTGCATCGATGCATGAGAGAAACTGAAATTATGTATCAAACTCAAAATGCAATATTAAAAAAGCCCAAATGAAATCTTGTTACTGAAATTGAAGCAAAGCGCTTACCTTCTCCAATGACGTGATTTGGCCGAAGCGGAGAGAGAGTATTGCTCGACAGTAGAAACGTGTGAATAACCGAAGAGTAATGTTATTAAGATCTAAAAATTTGACTTTATTTGTTGATTTAATTCACTATAATCTTTGGATTGACTATGGTCCATAGCATTCGTCAAATATTAAAACTCGCTCTACATCTAATAATTCTAATGAAAGTTGAAACCACATTATCAAGTCAAAAAATGAGATCAAGTTTTTAGGTTTAAATAACATTACTTATAACAGAATTACGAAGTTAGAAAAAATTGGGAAGGTAAGGGTATGCCAGACTTATCTATCCATACCTATCTTTTTACCTTTCTTCAGCTGAGTTAAGAGAACTGAAGGAGCAGTTGACTGATTTGCTGGGTAAGGGTTTTATTCGTCCTAGTACTTCTCCGTGGGGTGCTTCAGCACTATTTGCGAAGAAGAATGATGAGACATTACGTTTGTGTGTGGACTATAGGAGGCTGAATCGAGTCACTATCAAGAACAAGTACCCGTTGTCGATGATAGATGACTTGTTTGATCAGCTTAGGGGTTCGAGATGTTTCTCGAAGATTGATCTTAGATCGGGGTATCATTAGTTAAGAGTACGGGAGGAGGATGTGGCGAAGACGGCTTTTCGCACTCGTTATAGCCATTATGAGTTCGTGGCTATGCCATTCGGTGTGACGAATGCCTCGGGGGCATTCATGGACTTGATGCATCGCATTTTTAGTCCTTATTTAGATCAGTTTGTAGTGGTATTTGTTGATGATATTTTGATTTATTCTCCTTTTGAGGATGAGCATGCCTTTCACCTACGGACTGTGTTACAGATTTTGAGGGAACATCGTTTATTTGCTAAGTTCTCGAAGTGTGAGTTTTGGCTCCAGGAGGTGCAGTTTCTAGGCCATGTTGTGTCAAGTAGTGGGGTATCTGTGGATCCTTCTAAGATTGATGCTGTTATGAGTTGGGAGAGGCCGAATAGTGTGTTTGAGATTCGGAGTTTCTTAGGATTGGCAGGGTACTACCGCCGATTTGTGGAGGGGTTTTCTCGTCTTGCTACGCCGATGACTCGTCTGACGCGAAGGGCATTAGATTTGAGTGGACAGATGACTGTGAGCATTAATTTCAGGAGCTGAAGAAAAGGTTGACTTCTACTCCTGTCCTGATCATACCTAAGGGTGGTATTGGCTATACCGTTTATTGTAATGCTTCACGAGAGGGATTAGGTTGTGTGTTGATGCAGGAGGGTAGAGTGGTAGCTATGGTTCTCGTCAGTTGAAGAATCATGAGCAGAACTACTCCACACATGATTTAGAGTTAGCTGCCGTCATTTTTGCACTTAAGAGTTGGCGACACTACTTATATGGGGAGAGGTTCGAGGTGTTCTCAAATCACAAGAGCCTCAAATATATTTTCACGCAGAAGGACTTGAACCTTCGGCAGAGGAGATGGATGGAGTATATGAAGGATTATGACTTTGACCTTCAGTACCATCCTGGGAAGGCCAATGTCATAGCGGATGCACTTAGTAGGAGACCGAGGAGCATTGTAGCTAGTATTGCTATTAGGGACTGGGAGATGATGGGAGAAATTGGTTAGTTTGACTTAGACCTTGCCGAGTCTAAGGGACATGCCACACTATTCAGTGTTTGTGCACAACCTACGCTGTTGAGTAGGGTTATTGAGGCACAATTACAGGACACAGAGGCAAGGCAGATTCGAGCACGAGTTGCAAGTGCCGAGGGCTTTGAGGGATGGACAGTTTATTCTAACCTTAGCCTGAGGTATATGGGTAGAGTCTTTGTTCCAGAGTCTCTTAGGGCTGATGTCCTTAGAGATTTTCATCATTCATACCTAGCAGTACACCTAGGGGGCACTAAGATGTACCATGATTTATGTCTCCAGTATTGGTGGACGGGGATGAAGGGGGATGTGGTACAATTTGTATCGAGGTGTCTCACGTGCCAGCAGGTTAAGGCTGAGCACCAGAGACCTGGGGGTTTGTTATAGCCATTACCAGTGGTTGAATGGAAATGGGAGTTTGTTACCATGAATTTTGTGATGGGTCTTCCGAAGTCACCTAGAGGTCACGATGCAGTTTGGGTTGTTGTTGATAGGTTGACGAAGTCCACACATTTCCTACCGATTAGAACGACTGATTCAACGGATGTTCTCGGCAGGTTGTATATTCGAGAGATAGTACGACTACATGGGATTACTATTTCCATTGTTTCAGACAGAGACCCACGTTTCACTGCACGATTTTGGCAGAGTCTTCAGACAGCCTTGGGGACTCAGCTACTATTTAGTACTGCTTTCCACCCTAAGACGGACGGCCAATCAGAGCGTACTATTCAGATACTTGAGGACGTGCTTAGAGCATGTGTTATGGATTTCAAGGGAAGTTGGGAGATCACCATGCTTTAGTATAATTTGCCTACAACAACAACTATCAGTCTAGTATTGAGATGATACCTTTTGAGGCATTGTATGGTAGGTCGTGTCGTTCACCGGTATGTTGGACTAAGGTAGGGGAGACAGCTGGTTTAGGGCCTGACATAGTCCGTGAGACCACAAACAAGATACAACTGATTAGATAGCGTCTATTGACTGCACAGAGTCGCCAGAAGAGTTATGCAGATAGGAAGCGATGACCTCTATCATTTGATATTGGGGGACATGTATTTCTCAAGGTAGTCCCACGACGGGGATTGAGGAGATTCGTGCGTAGTGAAAAATTGTCACACCGGTTTATAGGACCATTTGAGTTCCTTGCGAAGGTTGGTGAGGTGGCCTATAAGCTAGCATTACCGCCATAGCTATCTGGGGTTCATGATGCCTTCCATGTGTCGATGTTGAGGAAGTACGAGCCTCACATGTGTTAGATTGGGTAGATCTTCAAGTGGAGGGTGAGATTTCATATGATGAGAGGCCAATGGAGATATTGGACTCGAGGGACCAGGTTTTGCGGGGCAAAACCATCCCTTTGGTCAAGGTTCTTTAGAACCATCACGGGGTCGAATAGGCTATTTGGTAGCGTGAGGCTGAAGTCCACGATAGGTATCCAGAGTTGTTTATTAATAGAGGTACATTTCTAAATTTTAGGATGAAATTTCTTTAAGGGGGGAAGGATGTAGAGATCCGAAAAATGATGATAATTTTTTTTTGTTTTGCCGGCAGAGCACTATTCATGCACCATTTGCCGGTAGGACACAATATATGCATCATTCAAACATAAGTCATGTTTAGGAACATAATTTAAGTATGTCATAAAAGATAAACATGCTTAGAATATTAAAATACACCTATTAAGCGGATTTGAGCCTAAACGAAAACAGTTTTAAAAATTGGACGAAAAGGGCATTTCGGTTGGCCTAGGTGGGACCGGCCAAACCCCGACACTAGCGAAAATATAAATTTTTGAAAATTTTAATTTAAAATAATTTTAAGAACTTTGGTTAAAATAGAATGTCGAATTAAGGCGTTTCAGGACGAGTTATAGTGTAACGGGGTCCCGGATTCATCAAGGGCAAAAGGGTCATTTTGAACTTTTGCCCTCCACTATAAATATAGACCTTTTTGTGTAAAAACATCAGTTTTTCAGCTGAAAGGGATCAGTACACGTTTTTTGAGGAAAAAGGAAGAAAAATCCTAGGTTCTTGAAGCTTAAAGCCACCAAAACTCATTCTTAGCCAAGATTTTTGCAAGACTTCCTTCTAAGAAGTTGTTCCTCTCAACAAGAGCTATATTCTCACCGATCGGTTCGTCTATAAAGCGAACACAACTTCCTTGGTTTGAGAAAAATTATTCTAGGTATGATATTTTACTAAGTTGGGAATAGATTTAAGTTTTCTTGCCTTCCTATGTATTGATTAAATTATTTAGGTGTTTACTTGATGTTAAAAAATTATTTAGTTGGTAGTTTATTTGAAAACCTAGAATTATTGGTTTAAGTATTTTTATGTTCTTTGAGTTTCTTGATAATTTGTTGTTATGGTAAATGTATATATTGCCTATGTGTTAGATTATTATATTATACCTTATGTTCATGTAGAGAAACTTTTGTGGTTTGAGAGTTATGATGAATTGGTTATTTGTGTATTTTTAGTTGCTTTGAGAAATTGTGAAAGTAATTAATGTGAAGCTTAATTATATATTCAATCTATTGAATGGTGTTTTATATTCATGTAGACAAGGTGTTTGATGAAATATTTCATACAATTCACATTGAGAAAAATCAAGACATCTTGACCTACATGAATCCTTGGAACATAGTGTGTGTTGAGCACTTGGTGCTATGCATTATGAGGGTGTAGATCCTGTGGTGAAAAACCCAAAATCTGGCCAATGACAGTACTCGCGGGCTGACGGGGCGGACCGTGAAGCGAGACATGG
Source organism: Ilex asprella (assembly GCA_023539305.1). NCBI lineage: Eukaryota > Viridiplantae > Streptophyta > Magnoliopsida > Aquifoliales > Aquifoliaceae > Ilex > Ilex asprella. The sequence continues at coordinate 20,059,472 of CM042187.1, forward strand.
GTAGCATAAAGTTGCATGGGTGTGTCATGTATATTGACATTGGATAAAATTGAGGGATTATGGGGTTGTAACTTTTAAAATGTACACTTGCACATGTCACGCCTTAAATTTGTTCCTAGTATTAGTATTTTGTCATACCAACAGTTGAGCGGACCCATTCGTGGGATATCATATTACAGATGAGGCTCCCAGTACTTGAGACTTGAGGAAGTCTTAAAGGAAGGAGAGAAAAAGGACTTGAATGAATATTTGACCCTTGGGGCATATTTTGTATGTATGGGCATAAGCCCAAATGACTTGTATTTTAATTTGGAAAAGTAATGGATTATATATCTTGGGCCATTTTAAAGTGTAAGGGTATAAACCCAATTGACATTTGAGATGTTTTTATTTAATGAGCATCATATATGTATACTGGAACAATTATATGTATATGTTTAGAATAAGGGATGTATGTTTAATTTACATGGGTTGTGGCCACCGAGTGAGGGTTGATTGTGATAACTTGAAATATTGTGAATATTAGGTGGAAAAAGGGCTTGGAAAATAAAAGAGGTTATGTCAAAATTTTATGAAAAATTAAAAGATGTGTTAAGTGTGAAAAACACCTTTCAAATAGGTGGGAAAAATGTCAAAAGGGGGGGGGGGTTTAAAAACCTTGAAAGAATAGGTTAAGAATGGAAGAAAAATGACTTGAAAAATTTTGAAAAAACGTGAGAAATGAATGAGAAATTAATTTATTCAACCTAATAAACTTTAATTTACTTTTCTTATTCTTTTTCCCTCAGTCCCCGGGTTTGTGGAAATTCGGGGAGTGACACTACTGCTCAACGGTTGAAGGAACAGTGTCTCACTACAAGAAAGAAAGTTTTTGGTGATGGCATCGTGCCGTAGCAAATTGTATATATGCCGTCACAAATAGTATTTGCGACGGCCTTGTGGCGGCATTCTTTAGCCGCAAAAAGGGACGCCGCAAAAAGTATTTACTACGGCAAAATCCCACCACAAATAATCAAACCATTATTTGCGACAGCTCAATTGCAGCCGCAAAAGGTGTATTTTTTTAAAAAAAAATATTTGTGACGACATTGTTGCCGCCACAATAAATGAAGAATTTTGAAAAAAAAAAATTATTTGTACTATATTTGTGGATATTGCATTATTCATCTCAAGCATTACCTGTTCAAAAAAAAAAAAACTCTCAAACATTACAAAAATAATAGAAATAAAACACCATCCACTTCAAGACTAGTCCACGAACCACTAGGCTGCAACAATTTGAAGTAATTCATATTGCAAAAAATGTCATACCCATCACCAATACATGAAACACATTAATACCAAAATATAATATTATATCTTAAATACATGAACAATAATTGAGGAAGAACATAGAATTTTCCAAGAACCATCTAATTTCTCCAAACCTGAGAAAAAAAAATAAAAAATTTGTTAAAAGAATACATCTGAATAAACAAAAAACTCCATTGTTTACAAAACAAGCATAAACATGTAAACAATTTTAAAGAAAGGAAACAAAAATAACTAATAAAATGTTAGTACCAATTCCACTGCATGAATAAAAACCATCTGAACAAGTTCAATTAACAACTTTTACTCCTGAAAATAAACATAAATCTTATTACAATCGATTCAGAAGGATAAGAAAGAACAAAATACTTATAAAAAATAAAGTAAAAAGAACAAGATAAAAACATCCCACAAACCAAATCACAGAAGATGTAGAGCATTAATTAAATGTCTCCTTACATTTTACCAAGCAATCATAAAATATAGCAAGTACACAAGCAATACAAGAAGTAGAAAGACAATGCAAATTGACCAATCTAGACTTCAATGGGAAAGAGAATGGGTTAAAGTTAAATTCAAGCTTGTAGGGTAGAGTGTATAGATAAAATCGAGGATTCTCTATGACAGTCAGTGGTTATTACACACTAGGAACTAGGAAGAATAAGAGGAGGAAAAAGATATTACACTTACATAGAGGGACAACCATCCTGATTCATTGTACAAATCACATTCTCCAAGCGTTTTAGACCTAACAAAAGTCCAACAAGCAACCCAATGTTCATTGGAAAGCCAAATATGCCCTTATTTTCAAAGTAAATAAAACAACTCCAAAAAGATGAGTAAATTAGTGAGTGAGTTGAATACCTTTCTCATGCCAAGGGGACCATAGATCGGCAAACTGCGAGGCCACTGAAGCCACACAAAAAAATGAATCCTAAAACTTGCAAATAAAATATATGGCATTTAAATCAAACTCATATTTTCGAATTAATCTGCTATTATGAGTAGGACACAAAGAGTTTGTGTGTGCATGTGTGTGTGTATAGACTGTATTAGCTTAAGACCGAACTTTTGACCCTCACGAGAACATAGAAGAAAATAGGTGATAAGTTCTCAAAGAGCTTGGGCAGCTTTAACCTTACAAGCTACAACTTCCTCTGTTCTCCACTGCTGCTACTGCTGTCCATCTACATGGTGTCAATATACCATTACAACATGGTGTCAACACTAGTTCTTTATAGTTTAAATATTGGAAAAATATACACAAAGGAATTATGTTAATGATTGAGATCATAAGTAAGATAAATGAGAACTTCAAGGTTCAATATATAAAATTTGAATTCCTAATGATAATTCAGGATACATTAGAAAAGAAACATAATACGAGAGAGAGAGAGTTGAAGAATGAAAGAAAGTGAACTGTTCACGTTTAAAAGAAAAAAAAATACAAGCCAACAAAATGGACAGGAGGCGGAAATGTGTCTCAATAATATTGAACTCCCAGTTCATTAAAAAAAATTGCAATTCAATCTTGAACTAAGACCAACCTCTATGGATTTCTCTCTCTCTCTCTCTCCAGACTCCATACTTCAATCAATCACCTAATGTTTTGTCCAACCCCTATAAAACAAGAACACATAACCTGGGAAGCCCAGATAAACAACCCACTTATATGTCTATTGTTCGCATTTATACAACCTCTCCCCTCTAATTCTCTAATTACAATCGCTCTCTCCACAACCCAACCCGACTCCGTTCTTCTCCTAAATCAATTCCCACAAACTCTATCAAACACACATTTAAAAAATCCAAAGCCTACAAACTCGCATATGTAACAAGAATTGGAAGAAACAACAATAAATTAAATACGTACTGCAACCAAAGGCAGGACGCAACTGGCAACAGTGGCAGCGACTTCATCTATTACTGTAGGGATGGAGAATCGGTTGGATTACATAAAGGAGGGGATCTTGGTGTATGAGTGAATAAGAGCGGCTGGGTGGTTACGGGAACCCACATTGGCCAGGGCCATGATAATTCCTGTTAGGGTTAGGAGAGAGGGAGAGAGCTAATGACGGAAGAAGGGAAATGAATGGTGTAGATAGAAATAATTTGGGGAAAACAAGAAATAATAAAAATAATACCGATGAGAAATAAAAAAGTCAAAAACAACCTAGTTTGATGACACATTATTTACGGCTGAAGATACCCACAAATAGGAGAAAATATTCATTACAACGGTGATACCACGTGACACGGTGATGTGGTATCACCAACTAATAATAATAAAACAAGTAATCACATAGACCCCACAAAAATTAATAACTACCTTGCCATGTAAGCAAATAACTTTCCACTCTCCTGCCATGTAAGTTCAAGTGGGGTTCACTTTTCCTATTTAGAGTTTTATTATTGGTTGATGATACCATGTCATCAATTATGACATGGTATCACCGTTGTATTCAATATTTATGCAAAATTTATCCTTTTATGGCAGCAAATTCACTGTCGTAAAAAATATGCCAGAAAAAATAACTTTTTGTGGCAAATAATAATGCTGCCACAAAAAAGTTGCCTCAAAAAGCCTTAATTCTTGTAGTGTCTGGTGCGTCCTGGTGACCCTTGCCACAAGGGAACAGACCTGGGAGAAGCTAAGGTGATCCTAAGTACGATGTTAGATCCAACCTTGAGATCTTTTTGTATTCGGTATTGATTCCCATCAATTATTAGATATCACATAGTCTCCACCATTATGATACGATTTACCATTGTGGTATAATTTCTTGTTGAAATCTGATTGTGTTATTTTTAAGATAATTGGTTATTTTGATAAAGTTATTTTTTCAAACTTTTGATTTACATGTCGTATGCCAAATATATTTTTCAGCCACTTTAAATATGCTTGCATTTCCATTCACTAGGCTTTTTAGCTCATGTTTTCAAAATAAAATTTTTTCAAATAAAAGATTGAAGTGTTAATAGCGGACTCAGAGAGTTGATTGATGACTAATAGTGTTGTGACCTTCGTAGCATATATCATATAGCCATATTTACTTGTTTGGATAATTACGGTAAACAGGTTTAGGTATGTTGACTTTGACATATTGACATGAGATCAATTTAGTGCTAGTGTTATTTTTCACTCCTATATTATTAGTTTATTGTTAGGTTTATGTGTTCCATAGGCTATGTATTTATGGTTCACGGCCGGTCATGTCCTTGGAGTTGGGGTATGACAATAGTGGTATCAGAGCCAGGTTGCGACACACATCTGGGCATCTATAGTCGTGTCATCTTTATAGAGGAGGTTAAGGTTCCTAGAGTCCTTTTGATCATATAAGTTAGAAAAATTATACTTGATGGTGTGGAGTAAAAATGTTCTGAGATAATATGTTTATTGGAGTATTAAGGACGAGCATTGCTTTTGGCATCCAATAGAGTCTTTTTTCCTAAGTAACGATGCAACAAAGTGCACTAGATCTTTATGATGATGTTGTAAAACCCGAGCATTCGCGCGTACAAAAAAAACATATATATATGGAATTATTTTATGTAGTTAATGTTTTATTATGTATATAGAAAAATTATAAAAAAAAAAATGAAATTGAGTTATTTACAGAAATGCCATTGCATGACATTTCTTCCCAAGCTGCTGCCTGGCAGCACAAGGATGCACCTCATCCTTCTCCAACCTTCCAGAGGGCTTGAGGAGCTGTATTAAGACCTCAGCAAGTCTCTGGATAAGTAGAACCGCTAAGAGAGGAGAGAGGAAGAAGAGAGAAGCTAGAGAGAGAAGAGAGAAATTTGAAATTTTTGTTTTGTGGAAGAAGAAGTTTCGAACGATCAGAGGTATGCTACTAGGCTAATTTGATGGCTAGGAATCTCATGGTATCATTAGAATTGCATATCATGTACTGGAATTGCTTGATTTCATGTTTTAAATTTTCGGGTTCTAGATGTTTATGAAACGGGTTTGAGATTTGAGCATGATTTGAGTTAATTATTTGGTATGGCTGAGTTTGGGAGGGCTTGAGGAGTTGTTTGGTGGTGGAATCGTGGGTTTCCGTGGTCTGTGGTGGTGTAATGGTTGTGTGAGGGTTTGAGAAGGTGAAAATATGTTTTTGATAAAAACTTGTTTAAATTTTAAAAGAGGACTTGGGACTAGCTAATTTGGGGTCAAGGAATCCATTTATGACCTCAGAATTGGATTTGGAGGTCGTTTGGGGGGTGAAAAGAGTAGTTGCAGGTCTGGACATATACTAAAACCCTTATTTTTTGTTAACTTTGACCTCTTTATTTTATAGGTTTAAGCTTAATTCAAAGCTTGAAAATTATGGAGTTTGTTAGAGTGATGTGTGGTGAGTGTTTAGGTTCAAAAATTAGGTGAAAAGTGGTACTGAATAGGGAGAAACAAGGGTGAGAAGTAGGGGGGTTAGGCTGCTAGAAGGAAATTAGGGTTTTTGGTCAAGGTGCTCAAGGAAGAAGATGAAGACACCAGTGCACCCCGTCGGCGCGTGAGGACGCGTCCAGATTCCGATTGACCTCTGGTTGGTTTCAAAAGTTCCCTAACATCCGTGCGGAGGTCTCGGTAAAATTTCAAGTCGATACGATGGCCAGATCTATATGAGGAGTAAAATGACTATTTTGACCTCCGGGGTCAATTTGACCCAGTTTTAGGGTATTTTTTGGAAAATAAATTTTATATTCATCTTTAGGTAGATTAATTGAGTATGTGTATTAAATTTCATTGAAAAATAACACTTTTTAATTTTTAGCCATTTCAGATCAAAATACCGAGCGGGTAGGGTTTCTCAATTCCGGAACAGGCGATGCTTTCCAAACTTGTTTCTAAATTATTCCATATGTTATTTATGATGTTTTAGCATGTTTTAAAATATATGATTGGGTGTTTTGAATATTGATGAAAATTCAGACCCGGATCAGGGTTTTTGAGTGCGGTTTGCACTATTGTTTAAGAAATGATCGTATTGCTTGAATTGTTCGCATTGAATGAAACTCCGGGATCCTTTTTAATGAAAATATAAGTGCACACGGGTCGAGTGGCAAAAGGGTTTACATTCCAGTTTGAGGCCGTAGAGGGTACTCATTGAGTTTGTAAATGCCTGGGTGGCCCAGTTGGTCTTCGGACTTGGGTACTGAATTGGATCCTATTGACTTGGGAGCGTATCTTCCTTGGGGTGAAAGTCCCCTAAATTATTGGATCGTATGGATCGTATTGACCCTAAGTTGTCTATTAGGATGAATTGCCCACCAGTGTAGCACTGTACTCGAATTTCGGAACTCTCTTTTACAATTTTGTTTAACTACCACAGTTTCAAATGCAATGATATTTTTGTTGACGTATATGTATCAAATGCTTGTTTGAATTTCTGCCCAATCATGTTAACCTATGTTATTTTTAAACTCGTTTGCTTGGAAATTGAGTCACTCTACTGAGCTGTTGATGCTCACCCTACATTACTTTTCCTTTTTCAGATACGACGAAGTTGAGAGAGGTGTACATAATAACCTACTAAGGTTTCTGTATATATATTAGGAAGATGTATCCAAAGTTTGTAGTAGAATAAACGAAAACCTAATGTGTAATGTATACTCAATTAGATATTAATTTACAATAGTCTGGAATATGTTAGTGTAGAAGTATTATATATGTTTTTATGATAAGATGTGGTTTGTATGTTTGTAGGCTATTATGCTATGTTACATGACGACTCGATATGATAATGTTCCATAGATTAAAGTAACACATGTCACATGTCGTGTCGACTCGGGGTGTGACAAATGTTTTAGATAAAAAAGTTTTGGGATGATTCTTAATTTTCAAACTTTGACATTTTAGGTTAGAGTACCAGTTTATATTATAAGGGAGCCACCTTCTAGTATAATGATTCACTAAAGTTGAGATTGATAGATTGCTTAAATGAACAATTGGTGATGGTTGACAATTCTTACTTTTGCGGACCTTAGATGTTACATATGGTGATTTTGAAGTCAAGATAACATAATATAATATTATCTATGGTTTTAATAGAGTATGTTGTTGGACGAAACAAGAAATGGGGTGACCTTATGTGGGTAGATTTTTTCGAAGTAAGCAAATTGGGAGTTATTAGTTCATTTTAATGATTATACTTATATTTGAAAAAAAAATTAATTTTGTGGTTGGGTATCTATTATGCAATCAATTGTGTTTGAAAGAGTTGGTTATTGTCACGTAAAAGTATTTATTAGTCTCATTTAGTGTCTTGGTGTAAGTACTTCACCGTGAAGGGTTAACTAGATTTTGGTTTTTGCATAATGGAATAATGACTTGTAGAGTTGTAAAAGTTGGTAATCCAAAAAAGTTGAGAATAGTTGCATATGATATGGTCAATGGTGATTATCCAAATGACAGAGGTTAATAAATAGATGAAGTAGTGAAAGGTGATAATCCCAAATAGTGAAAGACAGAATTAGAGAAAATGTTATAATACAAATTTTGAAGGATAGTAATGTATGCAGAAGTAAAGGGAGATGGTCTAAATTATTTAGGACAATGATTAATAAAGTGATGATAATCCAAGTGGTGGAAGATAGTGACAGATGATATAAATGATGGTGATACTCGACTTTTAAAAATTTTGTTGGATTTATTGGAGTTTTTCTTATGGTTAAGAAAGTGACTCAACTATTGAAGGTAATACCTTTAGTGACTATCCTTAGATTTGATTAAAGTCATTATGAAGACTAGACTATTCAATTAAATGATAATTTGTGGTGGTACAACATCATTTAGGATGATATGATTGATAAATATTTTCAATATCTAGATTGTTATCATGAAGGATGTGGTGCTAGACATAAATTTAGGAATAGATCAAACAGGTCATTTGAATGATATTGAGTAATGTGTAAAATTGATCAAAAGTTTGCATTGTAATCCCTTGCAATTTGGAAATTGGCCTATTGATATGAGATCAAGGGGATAGTTTTAGTCAATTGTTAGAACTCTGGGTACTTGGCTAAGTATGTGCTATGTTACTCGGACTCGCCTCTTTTGTGGGAGTACCCGTGTCGACACGATCCGACACAGGTGCGGGTGCGGAATTTGTGTCCGTTACGGTAACTTTATTTCGGTCACGGCTGGGTTTCAAGGCTAGGTTTCAAGAAGAAGAAGAAGAAGAAGTGAATAAAATAAGAACCACGGTTACCCCGATCTGGGTTGCACGATCTCAAACGTGGGTCGTTCGGGACTTGGATCGACAAAACCAGCGTCCCACATTTTTTTCCCTAACTAGGAATTACCCACCCCAAATAAATATGTAAAACTCAATCCTACCCCAAATTTGTTCCAAAATTTCCAAAAAAAAATAATAATAACAAAGAACTCAACATATAATGTTTGATGGCAGATGAAATACGTACCTGGAAGTGCTATGGGTCGCGTTCGTTTGCCTTGATCTATCGATCTCCTTCTCTCCCTCTTTCTCCATCGACTTCACATCTCACAGATGAAGACTGGTGTGGTTCCCATCGTCGATCTCTATCTCTCTCTTCGTCAACTTCGCAGATCGATCTCTCTGCTTCGACGTGGGTTTCGTTTTGTGGGTTTCGTTCTCTTTCTTTCTCTCATTTTCTTTATCTCTCTCTCCCTCTCTCTCTTTTCTGTAGAAGAACCGAGTCTAAAAAAAATCAGATATTCAATCGCTCAAGATTAAGTTTGCAAACCAAACTCGATCTCTGGGCTAATCTCGATCGCTCAACTAGCGATTAAGATTTTAGCTTGTCCAATAAATTTCACTTATACCCCTAAATTATCACATTTTTTCAATTTTTCTCTCATATTTTTTATATTGCACCCTCAAGTAAGCAATTAATTTTATATTACCCCAAATTTTTTTACTATTTTAATTTAACACCAAACGTGTACCCAAATATGATAACTTTGTTATAATTTATTTAGTGGTGAAAATTTTTGTTGTAATAATTTTAACTTAATTAATATCATTTTTAACATCCAATAAAAATTCAATTTGTCAAATCAACACTAAATTAATATCATTTTCATCCAAAGTATTTAATTAACATGTAATTAATAAATTAATATTACATTAACACATTTAATTCCTCAAAAATTAACATTAAAATTCAACTTGTAATTAATTAACACTAAATTAATATTATCTTTCATCCAAAGTATTTAATTAACATGTAATTATCAAATTAATATTACATTAAGATTCCAAATCAAACAATAAAGATTCAATTCATCAAATTAACGCCAAAATAACATACAATTCCCTCTAATTAATATTCAATTCATCAATTTAACATCGAATTAACATTCAATTTTCATCCAATTAACATTCAATTTTATCTAATAAAAAATTAGTTTATAAATTAACTATTAAATTCAACAAGTTAACAATAAATTACTCAAATTAACATCAAATTAATATTGAGTTCATCTAATTTGAATTCAAATTCATTCAATTAACACCAAATTAACATGTAATTTCATCAAATCAACACCAAATTAACATGTAATTTCATCCAATTAAAATTTAATTTATCAAATTAAAATCAAATTAACATTCAATTCATGAAAATAATATTCAATTCATCGAATTAACATTAAATTAACACTCAATTTATTCTAATTAACATTCAATTTTTTATAAGAAGCATTTAATTCACTAAATTAACATTCAAATTCAACTTGTTAACATTAATTCATCCAATTAAGATTCAATTTCATTCAATTAACACTCAATTCATCAAATTAACATTCAAATTTATCAATTTGACATTCAATTTCATCAAGTTAACGTGTAATTTCATCAAATCAACACAAAATTAATATGTAATTTCTTCCAATTAAAATTTAATTTATCAAACTAAAACCAAATTAACATTTAATTCATCAAATTAATACTCAATTCATCGAATTAACACTCAATTTCTTCTAATTAACATTCAATCTTTTCTAATAACCATTTAATACACTAAATAACATTCAAATTTCATCCAATAAAGATTCAATTGATCCAATAAATACTAAAGTAAAATGCAATTTCATCTAATAATCATTCAATTCATCAAATTAACATTTAATTCATCAAATCAACACCAAATTAATATTTAATTTCATATAATAATCATTCAATTCATCAAATTATTTAACATTAAATTAATCAAATTAAAATTCAATTCATCAAATTAACATTTAATTCATTCAATTAATATTCAATTCATCAAATTAACATTCAAAATCATCCAATAAAGATTCATCAAATTAACACTCGATCATCAAATTATTTAACACTACATTAATCAAATTAAAATTCAATTCATCAAATTAACATTTAATTCATCCAATTAATATTCAATTCATTAAATTAATATAAAATTAACATTCAATTCATCCTATTTATATTCAACTTCATCAAATTAACACTCGATCATCAAATTAACATTCAAAATCATCCAATAAAGATTCATCAAATTAACACTCGATCATCAAATTATTTAACATTAAATTAATCAAATTAAAATTCAATTCAACAAATTAGCATTTAATTCATCCAATTAATATTCAATTCATCAAATTACTATCAAATTAACATTCAATTCATCCTATTTATATTCAACTTCATCAAGATTCATCAAATTAACACTCGACCATCAAATTATTTAACATTAAATTAATTAAATTAAAAATTCAATTCATCATTGATAAGGCATGCGATTATGCGAACGGTCAAGGCAATTGGATAAGGCAACTAGACTAAGTATGCCTAAATTGAAATTGGAAGACTTTTGATAAGGCAATTAGAAGACCTTGATAAGGCAGGCGAACGGTCTTTGATAAGGCAGGCAGACGGTCTTTGATAAGGCAGCCCAACCATCAAAGTGTTTCTGGGAGAATGAAACAACGCTGTGAAAAATCAAAGACACCATGTATAGTCTGGAAGAAAATCATAGATCTTAGAACAACTGAAATCCTTCCATCCTCTATCAAATCTTCTCTTGCAACGATCACAACCTCTTTTTTCCTTACAGTCACTTTTTTTAAAACTCTCTACAAATGTCTTCATCTCAGTCATCCCAATCTTCTTCTAGAGGAACAGAAAAGGTCAATCGTCCAATTACGCCTTTAGGAACAACATTTGACGATAAGCCTCTGTGGAATCATGTAAAGGGTCTCAATGTGGCTGAGGGTGGAAGTGGAAATCGGACCTGGGTGTGCAATTACTGCAACAAGAGAGTTGTTGGGTCATACACAAAGGTCAAAGACCACCTTATGAAGCTTCCCCAGCACAATGTTGAAAGTTGTCATGCCATAAGTGATGATGTATTGAAAGCCATAAAGAAGGAGCATGAAGAAGTTGAAACTAAAAAGTATCAACAAGCTGTGAATGCAAGGAAAATGGCAGATTATGTCACCATACCAGATGCTACTGACCTTCTCCAACAGAAAAAATGCAAGGGAATGGCCCCTCAAGGTCCTTTACCTTCGGCATTCAATGTTACGGATAGCGATGTTGCTAACAAAGAAGCTGCTCAGATGTTCTACGCTAGTGGTTTGTCATTTAATTTTGCAAGGTCTTCCTATTTTCGAAAGTACTCACTAACCCTTGAAAATTCGAGGTATGGGGTCATGTTCATCCTTCCTATTGCCATTTAATTTTTACACATCCAAGTGATCCCACCTATTTTTGAAATACACACTAATCCTTAGAAATTACAGGTTGGCTGATTATGTTCCCCCTACATTCAATAGGCTGCAAACAACTTTGTTGTTCCAGGAAAAAGAACATGTCAACAAGTTGTTGCAACCAATCAAAGATACGTGGAGTAAGAGAGGTGTTTCAGTGGTATCTGATGGGTGGTCTGATAGGCATCGGAGGCCTCTTATCAACATAATGGCAGTATCTGGAGGAGGATCCATGTTCATAAAATCCATTGATGCTAGTGGAAATACCAAAGGTGCAGAGTATATTGCAAACTTATTCATGCAAGTAATCAAGGAATTAAGAGAAGAGAATGTGGTCCAGATTGTAACTGATAATGCATCGAACTACAAGGCTGCGGGGTTGAGCATTGAAACCAAATACCCACATATTTTTTGGACTCCATGTGTTGTGCATAGTCTCAACTTGGCGTTAAAGAGTATCTGCGACCCAGCGAAAAAATACCTCAGCATGTCCAATGTAAGTGGATTTCAGATTTGGTTAAACAAGTGCAAGATATTCGTAATTTTATTCTTAACCATGGCACAACAAATTGCTTCTTCACCAAGTACTCTAAATTGAAATTGCTTACTGTGGCTGAAACTAGATTTTTATCTAGCTTTATCATGGTTGAACGGTTAAGGGAAGTTAAAGAATCTCTTGAAAAAATGGTCATGGATCCAAACTGAAAAACATATAGGGCATATGAAAACACAGTTGTTGAAAATAAAGCTCGTGATGTGAAAAAAAAGCATTGTTGATAACACTTTTTGGGATGATTTAGATTATCTTCTAAATTGTACTGAACCTATCATTGACATGTTGAGAATAGCTGACACAAACACCCTAGTTTTGCATCTAGTATATGATATGTGGGATACTATGATTGAAAATGTCAAAAGGAGGATTTTTTAACATGAAGGAAAAGACATGATTATTGGTCAATTGGACTTTTTTTATGTTGTTCACCAAGTTTTGGAGGGGAGATGGAACAAAAGTAATATTCTTTTACATTGTATGACACATTCATTGGTCCTGAAGTACTATCGTAATGCTTGGTTGAATAGTGGAGGTAATGGAGTGGCATGGGTAGTGCCACATGAAGATCAGGAAGTCTCCCTAAATAGAGGGAAATGTTTTAAAAGGCTCTTTCCTAATCAAGTTAATTTGCAAAAAGTGTATGCTGAATATGGAGCATTTTCTAGTGGGTCTGACTATTTCGGCCAAGCTCATGTTGTCGATGCAAGAATGTTTGAGGAACCTTTTTCTTGGTGGGCCAATCATGGGGCTTCATCACCCTTGCTACAAGTCTTGGCCTTTAGATTGCTTTCACAACCAACATCTTCTATTGGGCTTTTTGTGGAGCCTAGTTTTATGTGTTGATCTGGATGGTGACCCACATAATAATGCTGAACGGTTTGTGAGTGCATTACAATCGCTCATTGTAACTCTCCCTCTCAATAATGAAATCCCTGCAACTTCGTGGATGTAGGAAAATTGCTGAACCATGTAAAATTTAAATTTGAGTGAGTGTTGGACATGTCTTAAGAAGCTAATAGTTATCATGTGCCACGTCATTAAATAAACTACCTAAGTTGTTTGGAGCATAGTTTTAAAACCCGACTCGAACATCAACATGGGAGAGAGATCAAGTCAATGAGTCACTGATTCAACCATTGGGGTCACTAGTTGAACCCGGTATATAATAAAAAAATAATAAATAATTATAAATGATAATAAGTAGACTAAAAAATCAAAATAATTGTAGCATGCTTAATGTATATTGGATCAAAAAAAAAACCCAAAATCATCAAGCATGTATCCAACGTAGGGATGTCAATGGACTGAAGCGGGGGCGAAGGGTGTAGTCTCCATCCCCGTAGTCGCTTGAAAAAACTTCGTTTATTTTCGATCCACCCCATTAACGGGTATAGTTTTCATCTTCATTCCCGTCCGGGAGTAAATTTATAATCCCCACCTCGTCCCCCCCTTCACCCCCGCCCCAGTCCACCATACTTGCACAAGCCCAAGCCCAAGCCCAAGCCCAAGCCCAAGCCCAAATTCAAGTCAACATAATCCAAAATTCTAAATAAATCTAACATTCTAAATAATCCAACATAATTATAAAATATCATATAACATAATTAAAAATTTGTCATCTACAAGATAATCCAACATACTATAATTAAAACATTGTCTACAATATAATCTAACATAATATAATTAAAAATTTGTCTCCCTTGTAAATCCAACATAACATCATGCAACACAACATCACGCAACACAACAGCACGCAGCACAACATAATGTAACATAACATAATTCAAAATAAAAATACAAAGATCTACACTTTTATAATCCAAAAATATGAAAAAAAAATAAAAATAAAATAATTTCCAAACGAAAAAATCAGTCAATAATATGGAGATTTGTATTCACAGTAATATGTATATACATATACAAAATAATAATAACAACGGGTAAAGTGGGGCAATGCGGGGCGGGGCGGGGCTGGGCAAGGGTAAGTGTCAGTCCATCCCCGTCTTCATTCCTACACGGGTTTATATAGGTATCCTCTTGTATTTTCATCGTTCAATACATATGGTTCATCCCCGGTCCAAACGGGACGGGTATGGATGAATACTCATTTTTACCCGGTCCACTGCCATCTCCAATCCAATGCATTCAATTTTCCTAATCTGCTGAATGTAGAGCAATTCTTCCACAAAGTATTTATGATTAAATCCTTACTCTTCTTCATTTTTCCCCAACAAACAATTTCATGACTTGATATTAGTAAGAATAAGTCAAAAGAAAAAACACAAATGCATTATATATAATGTAAGTTCTAATTTTCTTCTCATTTTTAGATTCATAACAATACACCAAAAATTAGGCACAACATCATTCTTTTTCGGTAATCATCTTTGTGATAATTTTGATATATTGGAAAACTCAATAAAAAACAAAGAATGAAATTAAACAAAAAAATACAAGTAATTATCATTATTCTGTGTTTGTAAATTGTAATTGGTCTGCGGGTTTTGTAGAAAATTTAAACTTTGAATAGTCGTCAATGGAGGCCCCATTGTAAGTTACCAAGTCTCCTCTAAAAAGCGCGCACACACAACATATAAGAGAGAGAGAGAGAGAGAATGTGTGTGTGTGCACCTACCGGTTATTGACTTTTTGTTGTGTGATGTTGCGTTTCACTTGACTTGAAGGAAGGAGATACAGAGAATAGGGATGATGCAAATCATCGATTAAGCTCTGGGTGAAGAGTCCTTTCGATTGAACTCTAAGTGAAACTAATCGACTTCGAATGTTCGAGACTTCGAGTTCCACTTTGATCGAGTGGCAACACAAAGGGGGAGAGAGAGAGAGAGGAGTCAAGCAAGCCATCGTCCATCGCCAGAGGCAGTGTAGTTGGATCTAGGATGGAAACGATTTAGGGCATAATGCCCAAAAGGCCAAAACTCCCTTTTTTATACCCTTTTAATTAACCGTCCGATTTATTCAAAACCGTCCAATTTGAACGGTCTACTCACAAACCGCCCGATTTAGCGGGTTTTAAAACACTAGTTTGGAGTATTTCCAATCCAATTTATTGATTTCTATAAAATTTTACTCTCAATTCGAATAGATAATGCATGGTTTAAAAATGCATTTTTGAAGTAATTTTACAAAGGGAATTTGCCAAAAAAATAAAAAAAATAAATATTGGTTAATTACATTATTATTAAAGTGACCTAAGAATCCCCTTTGAATTATAAAGAACGTTTTATCTTATGTTCTCGCATCGCAAAAAAAAAAAAAAGATTTGTTCGCTCTTATGTAATGAAGCATTTTTTCCCATAAAATCTCATCTAATAATTAATAATAAGTAATAAGTTTCTATTTAAATACGGAACAAAACGGACAACATACAGGAAGGGTAGAAAAAGTTGTGATACTTAGCTCGATCCGGTAAAACTATAAGATATAAAAGAATATACCAATCTTGAGGATCCATGGGACTAATTGTGGATCCAACACAACAAGATAAATATTTAAGTTATTTAGCCTTAGATTTTTTAGTTCAAATCTTCTACATCTAGATAACTATGTGTATTCATGTTAAAGGAAAGGAATAATATAGAACAAGAAAAAATACAAAATAAAACCAAAAATTCAAATGCAAATAGTACTAAATTTTTTTGAAAAGACAAACAAGTAAAAATGGTATTTACAAAGCGTTACCAAAGAGTGCATAAGTTAACATAATAATGCATATCTCTTATTTACTAAATCTATGTTTTCTTCTAGGTACATCATTAATAAGCGTTATCTATTCCAAACACTGAAAAAATAAGTAGGGTCGACCCAATCGTATGGAAAAATAAGCAACGCCGACTTATAATTCTCAATAGTATTAACACATCTTTCTTTTGTCTTCCTCTCAAATAAAAAATTAAAAATAAATTAATTATTTTAAAAAAATAATACTAAAAATAAAAAACTTATATTTAATATTTCCACTTTAAATCTTAAATCGTTACTAAAAATAAGAAAATGTTTAAAAACAAAAAAAAATCGCACAAAAATTAAAAAAAGAGAAGCATGTGGCACCCAAAAGTTGGTCTTAAAATGACCATCCAACCAATATTCTTTAGCTCCTTGGATCCATATTTCCTCCTTGCATGCATGACCACATTCAATTAATCTAATGACTCTTCATTTTGTTTTCTCAAGAATACGATGCATTTTTTTTAACTATCTTAGTTTTCTTAATCTGCTTTCGTTTTGACTTTATTTGTTGAAGAATTGTAAGTGTTTGATCAAAACAAAAAAATCATCATTATCAATTTACTTTATTCTTTTATCTTCGATGTGACCTGATCTTCCATGTAAAATAAATTATGCATACACACTTTATATATATATTAGAGATAATTCGTGCATAAAAGAACGGTGAATGATATTAGAAATCTTCCATGTGAATAATTTTAAGAGGAATATTGGTGGTTATTGAATGAGTCTACTTGAGACCGTCAAATAAACTTATTAAAATATAAATTAGTCATCGGATAGACATGCAGGCTAAGCTATGTTTGCGGGCTATTTTTTGAGTTGTCATGAACTATCCCAACCCATAGGTATGACTAAAATTCTAATTGACCAAATTTTAAGATCAAAATTGACGACTCAGATAATTTGTCAGCCTCACACCCAATAAATAAAGGGGCAGTTAGGTTCAAGAAAATTCTTAATAGTATTCTAATATACTACGGTAAGTCTTTAAAGTTTGTATGATTTTTTTTGTGCACCAAACCAAACTAATGAGAATGGTCAGATTGGTGACTTCCCTGGTCTTTTACTCATTATTATACAATCAACGGAAGTATTACAACACAATCAGCAGAAGTAAAACAATTGTAAAGGTATTAATGATAGACCAGAGGTATTAACTGATGAGAGGTATTAACTGGTCATAGGTATTAATTAATAATCGATCACATGCTTAGACTATTAATTGTTTGTCATTATAACACAATCACTCAAGTATTATAACACTAAATTGACTTCTTCGCAGTCGACGGAGGTATTTTTTTATACAAACAATTTAGAGTGAAAAATTGATTTGAGCGATTTAATATTTAGGTTGAACCTCGTAACCCAAGATCTCAATTCCAATATTGCCTGAATTCAATTTGGACTTATGTTTTTCAGCCTAGGCCCAACCAAAGTATTAACAATAGTTAATTAAGGGATGATCCCTCATTTTGTGTGTAAATTAATTTTAATCCTATCGATTTTTTAGAAAAACTTGCATGCAGTCCCTACATTGACACGAATGTTAAGAGATTGGTTAATTACTGATTTTCATTACCTATTTCGCCTTCGTCACATGATTTCTATCTAAAATATAATTAGTTTTATTTATTTATTTTTTGTGTTTGTTTATTGAGGTTTTTCATGTGCTATCTATCAGTTTAGAAATTTAAACACATAAACTAAGCAATTTGGGCATTATGATGATATATTTTGTAGTGTACTTGTCTAATGATCTATGTTTATGGAGAAAAATGTACATTAATGATCTGTATTTTTGTATACTTGTCTGACGATCTATGTTTTTAGTGTACTTGTTTGACGATTTGTGTTTATGGATAAAGAGGTAAATTAAAAATTTTTGTGTTAGTGTATCGATCTGACGATTTGTGTTTCAGTGTACATGTCTGACGATATATGTTTATGAAAAATATGATACATTAACAATCTATGTTTAAGAAAAAAAATGTACATTAACAATATATATTTTAGTGTACTAGTTTGACGATTTGTGTTTTAGTGTACATGCCAGACAATTATTGCGTACTTGTTATTTTTTATATTTTTTATTGTGTACCTATTTTTTTAGCTTACCTTTATAAAGTTCAAAATTACACATAAGGGGTTCATGGATCTGTCCCCTTAACTGAACTAATTATAGCATATTCAAAATTTAAAAGAAGTGTTAAATTGGATTTTTAATTTCGTTAGAAACCTTTGGGTGTGTGTTGGATTTATAGGCGCTTTGACACTTCTGCTTTTAAGTAGAAGTTTTGCAGATGCCTTTAGTCCAAAAAGTAAAAAATAAAAAATAAAAAATGTTAGAAACCTTTGAATTCAAAAGGAAACCTTAGCTGTCTTGAATAGTATCTTTTCTGCTTAAACCCTCTCCGTTGATGTTAATCATTGAGGAGAAAAAGTCTTGTTTTAGTAAGAAGAAAAGTCACGTATGTTATTCAACGACAAGTACACAACATTAAATTATCACAGGTACATAAATTAAAAATTAAATATTATATTTCATTCATAAATTAGATATTACATATTGATGATACCAGGAAAAACATTCCCCAGTATGAGCTCGGACCAAGAGGTCGACCCAGATGGGAGCTCGGATAGGATAATCTTAGCTCAGGAATGCAGACCTAGAGCTCACCCCAGGCGAGATGATAAAGAAAACGCGGTGGGAACAACGAGCTAATAACAAGCGCCCCCAGAGCAGTAGGAAGCTTCAATTAAGGCGTGAAATCTCAACTAACTAGGATCCTCCCCTAAAATCCAGGGAAATCCCGCTGGTGAAGGGAAAGATCTCGGTGGATATTCTCTAGAGATTAGGAATTGCATTATAAATGTAGTACGATGCCCCCATCAAAGGGGGACCCCTACTGGTACCAAGGGCATCTTGCAGAAACCTTCTTGAAAGGAATATAGATCCTAGGAGCAAGAGCCTCCATTAAAGAGTGGACTAGCCGAGCTCCCCAGCCGGTGAACCACTATATCCTCGCCGTGTCACATACATTACACCTCAGATAATCACTCAATCACTAATCATTCTCACGAGCCTTGTAGCTCAGTTCCATATGAAATAGCACTATTCACGTCTTCTGCTCATACCAGTGGTTTTACACCATCACATATCTAGTTCATTTGTTTTATATTTAAAAAAACAAAAAATTATTATTTTTTTGGGTCCTTCAAACCCGTCTCAAGCTTTTTCGCTTTCTTCTTTTCTTTTTGTAATTTTTTGTTGAGGACTTCACTATTTTTTTCTACTCATCTTTTTTTTTGGTTGGACATGTAGAGTTTAGATTTAAGACAATCGACATCAACTTGCATGTGATTTTGTTTTGCGTGCGTATCGACCAAAAAATCTAAAAGCATTTGTATGTTAGTTTATGTTCTTTGTTACTTTGATTGTTCCATTTTTTTTCGTGTTTTTGTTATGAATTTTAAATACGCTGTTTATAAAGGTATTTTTTGTGGGATAGATGAAGATGTTTAAATGTATGTTTATTATGGTGTTAATTGTGTAATTAATAGAAGAGACGTCTGATCTCAATATTTTTGTTGTAGAGATACACTGAGTACAATCACTATTAATAAATGTAACTTAATATATCTTCAAACTTTCAGTTAATTGATACGTTACTCAAGAACATGCCATTTTTTTAGTGTATCTGTCTGAAAAATGTACTTTATAATGACGCAAATCTTTAGAATAAGTGTTTTAATTACGTGATGACATTATTATTATTTTTTACATTTTTAAAGGGTATTAGTTATAATATTGCTTTGACTTTTCAATAAAGCCCTAATTTAAAAGAAAATTAGTGAGTAAATTTTTTAAAAGTCCTATTTGGCCAAGGGATTGGCCTCTAAAAAACTCTATTAAAAACTTTAATCCTAACCCTATATTTTTTTTAGTTAAGTTTACGTTGAATTTGGATTGGCCATCCCACTTAAGAATTAAAGACAAATTGCATGAAGCCATCAACTCTCTACTGCGGCCGTTTGCTTGACAAATCAAACCGCGATGTCCCGACGTGTCAAATCAGATTTTTGGAGCCTTTTTCTTTTTTTTTTTTTTTTTTTTACTGTAATGTTATGTTTATTAAATTTTTTATTTTAAATGATGTTATAATTTTAAGGGCTAATTTCAACTTGCACTTCAAAGATTACTCAAATTTTAATTTGTATCCTTAAAGTTAAAAAATATCAATTTGTAGTTTGAAAGATATAGATTAGCATCAACATACACCAGGAGTTAACCCCATTCATTTTTTGGTTAAAATAATTTGGGCTAATTATAAATCGTACCTCTCAAAGTTAAAATATTTCATATTTAGGATCCAAAAAAAATTATATTCTTTAACGCTCATTAAATAACTCTCAATTATATTGTGTCATAATATTTTTGTATCATGTTCGAGTCAACAAAAAAATACTTTTAAAATTTTTAAAAAATTATAAAATACATATTTTTTACTTACAGTATTCGTTAAATAGTTATTTTATGTCTATAGTTAAACACAAATTTTTTGATTGCTAGATCAAATTAAAGTTATATACGAATAACAGAACTGTAAATAAAAAATAGTTGTTTAACGAGTATTATCAGTAAAAAAATACGTATTTTTAAAATTTTAAAAAATATTAAATCGTATTATATGAATTGTCATAAATGTGAAATTTATGACATAATGCAATTGACTCGATACGAAAATATTTTTTGAACTAAAAATATTTTTTTATTAACTTGAACACGATACCAAATGTTATGACATCATACAATTGAAAGTTATTTAATGAATATTAATGGATGAAATTATTTTTGGATCATAAATGTGAAATATTTAAAATTTGAGGGGTACAATTTATAATTAGTCCAAATTTTTTTAACAGCAAAATAGATGGCGGTTAGTTTTAGGTGCACATTAATACAAATTTATATATTTCAGGGTATAAATTGATATTTTAAAACTATAAAAGTATAAATTAAGATTCGAGTAATTTTTCAAAGTACAAGTTGAGATTAACCCAATTTTAATGAACATAACTTTTAGTTTTCGCTGTCTTGATTCTCGTAGGCTTCGGTTTCTAAATATGGTTAATTGCAAAATACTCCTCCAAAGTTTGATTCATGTTGCAATCAACTCCTCTTGATTTCAATTTAAATAATGTACCCCCTTGCAAGTTCTCACTAGACCAAATTAACAGATAAGATGATTGATAAGTACAAAAATCCTATCATACCTTTTCTTTCCATCTTATATACAAGGAGCTGCCATCATATTTCCACCTTCATTGTCAACGCCACCTCCCCACACCTTCGCCACCACCATAGCCATCACCAACCACATGTTATCATTAGCCACTTCAAACAAATTCTAATCTCAAATTGATTCAATCAACAATAATATTTGAAAAAGGAATCATCCAAGCAATTAACCCAACCAAAAACTTCATCCATTCATGAATCTCAATCAACAATGATGCATTATAGATTGAACTAGCTTCACCAACCCAATATCCATTGGTAACAAAAACACCAATGCCACTCTAATCATTTGTCATCGTTGCAGCTACTGTCCACATAATCTCCATTAACCTTTATCAACCAACTAAACGAAAAAGAGAAATTGAGACAAAAAAAAGAAGAATAAAATCCAACCCCCATCACTTTGCAAATGTACATCGCAACCACCAACAAGGCTCCGATTTCACATATTTGACATCAATCTTGAACACTCCAATTCGATCAAAACATTGAATGGAGTTTCAGAGTGATTCTATGTCAACAAAGGCCCGTAAGAGACAATTGGTGAAGGCTCAACGGTGCATGTGTGCCTCGATGTGTATGCTTTCATTTTTGTCTTTGTGTAGGCGAAAAGGAAGTGAAACTGCGATATTACATGAGTCTGAGTTATGGCGCGCAGTCATGGTGGTGGCAACGATGGTCATAGTGTTACTTGTCACGAGGGGGTGGACTAGGTTGTGGGTTGATTGTTAGGAAGGAGGTGGATCTTCTACTTGCCGATGAGGTTGTTAGATTCTTGGGTAAGTGGAGTTGCTAGTTTCAATGGGTAGCTTAGCTTGCTGAAGAGGGGTTTGGGTGTTGGGTGGGGTGAGATTTTTTATTTTTCCATTTTTTTTCCAAAGGTATAAAGATTAAAGGGCAGATGTGTCTTTTAATATAACTAAGGGTCAAATGGCCAACTTTTGTTAATTGTTAATGTTAGTCATTGATCTAATGTTCAAACTTGGATGGGGTACATTGTTTAAATTAAACCTAGAGGGAGTCGATTGCAATATGAACCAAACTTTAAGGGGGTATTTTATAATTAGCCCTTCCAAAAATGCTGAAACGTATTTGCATGCAGGGGTACATTTGGCAGAATGCATGGCCGTGTGTAGTTTTTAGCTGTCTCAATTCAATGGTTTTGCTATTCTCATGTGGACAAAATCATCCATCCCATTCATTGCTTGCGTATATTTCATATATATATCTCTCTCTCACACACACAGGTCCTTCATATGCTTTTCAGCCTCTGAATTTACTTTCATAATGATGTGAGTGTAGTAGAACTATTGAATTAACACCAAGTTTTAATATTTGATGACCCCCACAATCAATTAAAAAGTCAGAGTGAATTATGTAAGCAAATTATGTACCAAAAGTATTGCTCTTTAACATTTTGACCTCTCTCTCTCTCTTTTTTTGACCTCTCTCTCTCAAAATGTGCGTATGGGCCCGATACCGAAATGTTATTTCAAGGCCAAAATGTCATCTTTTGGTACCGTATTTTTAATTTTGATTAAAGTGTAATTTTCTTTTTATTTTTTTAATCAATAATTATAAATTATCTAATGGCTGGAGATGAATTTTGGTACAATACCGAATTAGTATTGTATTGTAGCCGTATCATGTGTGTCTATAATTCACATATACACAACAGCATTATAAACTTCAAAAACCTTGAAAAAAGGGGGAAAAAAAAACCTTTGCTTTGATCGATTCAAAGAACTACTACTATGGCTTGAATTATGCGTGTCACTTAATACATTTGATGGAAAGTAGAAGAATTCAACTATGTATTCCAATACTCTAGCTTTTTTGTTCTCATTCACCAAAATTCCAAAATCCATCATGCAAAGTCTTGTTGGGCGCATTATATTCTAGAAGAGTAGTCCTTCATATACGCGCATTGATGTACACATTCAGGCAGTGTTAGATCAAAAGGAGGGTGGTCATACGTTACAAAAGAAAGGTGTCCTCCTTAGAAGCTTCCCTAAACGACATTTGTGAGCTACTAATTGACTCATTCACCAACTATAAAATTAAATATATCATACCATTGATCTATTCCAAAAAGGAAACCGCGGGCTTTATTTCCCACACATTTTCCAATTGACCAAACAAACAAGACTTCAACGACTAGCATACGTTACGTACAAATTACAAAGTTTAACTATGTCGGTCTTGGACCGATTCAGCTAAGTTTCAGCTATCAACTTGTATATATAAATTTCACGACTTGAAGGAACATGTTGTGCATGAGAATATCACATGTCCAAGATCTCCATTCCTTGCTCTGTTAGTTCTAAGGTTAGTATGATTATTAAATTGTTGTTCACTGGTTCTTCTTTTCGTTTCACATGTGCGGTTGTAAAGAATTGAGATACGGAGAGGGCACTCGAGATTTGATCTGACCAATCATTAATTTAAAATGTGTTAATCAGATAAATACTTCCCATTTACGTTGTTATTCATGATTTTTTTTTAATGCACTAAACACTTCATGTGGGGTCCACAGAAGAAGCTAAAACTTGTTTAATTTCAACATGTTCTAATAATGTGTATATCAGCTTTAATTCACAGGAACTGCATTGCAGATATTCAAGTTCTTTAAGAAGCGTTAGGCCTTAAACAAGGTGATAATCACACTGCTTCGGAGGTAAGCTTTTATAATGCTTTTTTTTTTTTTTTTTGTTTCTTTTGTTTGTGCTTTTGTTTTATTCCCCTCTCTCTCTTTTTTTTACAAGGTTTACTTACATATCATTTTTTTTTTATAAGGTTTGGATGTCATTTGAATGACATGTGTTAGTATATGTGAATGCAAAACGTAGATGTAAATGGTTAAGCTTATACAATTTCTAATGAAACGGGAAATAAGATTAGCAGTTTAAGGTCATTGATTCGAACCTCATCGTCCCTTTTCCTAGCAAGAATCTTCAGTGTTTTCTTCTCGGATTGCTCTCGACAAAGAAAAAATTCCTGAGTGGGGGAGAAACCCAAATCAGATTCCTAGGGAAAGATCTGAATTCAGCAAGAATTTGAATGGATAGTGGAAGGAATTATTGATGAGTCCGAAGTTGAGAATTGTAAGGAGTTTGGTGTACGTGAACTGTGAAGAACTGATCATTACAAGCAATTTTGAGTGGCGTTGGTCAGATCAAATTCCTGGTGGCTGATGATCATAAAGATGTTGATGATGCTAATGAAGGAGAGTGAGATGAAGAGGTTGATGAGGAAATTGAGGTTGACGTTTACAAGTAAGAGTCGTGATGTTTTGGAAATTAGCAAACCATAGCAGAAGAAATTTCATCAGAGCCAATAAAAACCAGTACCCGTGTCGCCGATTGTCAAAAAAAAAACAACTTTCTCCTGCTGTAAATTTCATCACTAAATCTGCCTTCGAATCTCCTGCTATCCCAGAAGTCATCCAAATTGGCATACTCGTAGGCACGCAACACAACTTATGAATTTTTGGATGGACTGGGGGATGGGAATGAAGTTTTTAAGATGTTCACTACAGTGTATCTCCGGCATGGGTCTGGCTTGTCTGCTGTGAGGACCCAACAGAATAGTGTGCGGCTAAGAGGGACGATGTCGTTTTTTCTTAAACGATGCCATCTACACCTGTCCTTCTCCTTCCCCTCCAAAACGAAATTCAGTACCCTCTTCTCTGGACTCTCTCGCCCACACATCTATTAAACAACAAATTTTCCAAAACATGATTACGCTAAGTTACTAATCTAGAAAGTACATGTAAATAACAAAGATTCATCGTTTTTGTGTTCATGGATTTTCACAGTTTCTTGTTCCCCATTTTTCATTGCCTTTTTTTTTTTTTTGGAAAATTTTTTTCATTGCTTTTGAATCCACTATTTTTTATTGTTTTTTCATTCATTGTTTTTGTGTTAATTGATTTTCCTTCTTTTTTATATCTCAATTAAAATAAAACGTTTTAACTAAGTTATTAAAGCCTAATCAACTCCATTAATTAAGAATAACTTATTCTTATTTTTACTTAAATATCTTAATTAAATTAAATTAAAATTTTAAATTAAGACCAAGTCTCATTCATCTCATCACTATATATTTTGAGTTCATTATTTTTTCGGTTCACTAGTTTTGAGTTCACTATTTTTGGTATATACAACTCATTTTCACTAGTTTTGAGTTCACTGTTTTTGGTAAATACAATTGTTATGCCATTAATTATGTTGCTTAAAAAGATAAGATTTAAAAATTACATAACAATGGCGATGTATGTTTTTTTCATTGATTTTTTTGAAGTTTTTAGCTTTCACTCTTTATTTTTCACTAATTTTTGGGTTCATTATTTTTGGTATATGCAATTTCATTCCATTTATTATGTGAATTGTGTTTTTCTAAGAAAAGGCATTGAGATTTGAAAATTACATAATAATATATTTTAAAATTAAAATTCTTAAAAAGAAAAATAACTGCTGTCCTTCAAATCAGTTTTCAATAGAAATATTGTTAGTGTCAAAAGAAAGAGAGAGATGGAGAGGAGAGAAAAAAAACAAATATTTTGTACTGTCGTAATGTCTGTGTTGAGACTATAGGCGCATTGATGAAGAAATGCAGAGGGGATGCTACAGTAGGATTATTAATGAAGTCCGTTGATTTTGCATAGGATAAAAAGACATCGTTCGATACATAGTATTAAATTTGAATCTCTTTTAATTTGTGTCAAGAATAAATTTTTTGTTGATTTGCTATAGGTTGGAATCTAAGATTGGAGGAATATTTTTAGATTATTTAGACTCAAATCTAAATTTGAGTCAACTCTTGAAGGGTCTATTGTTTCAAGAAGTTTGGTTATCCCTTCATCCCATTTTTTTTAAACCAAACCAAATCAAACTAAGTCTTATATCCCAATCATTTATGGTTGGCTATATGAATCCATCTTCACCATTTATTTCGATCATACACTATACACTCATTTAAGTGAAATATTTTCATATCTTTGCTTATTATTATGTTCAATGTTAATCTAGATCTACCCTTACTTCTAATACTATTAAGAGAGGTTATCTCATTTTTTTTAATCGGTACCTCTATCAGCCTCTGTTGAACGTGCTCAAACCATCTTAATATATTTTCTTTTAACGTATCCTCGATTGGAACTACTCCTACCATTTCTCTAATACGGTTATTTCTTATTCTTTCATTTCTAATTTTTCCAGACATCCACCTTAACATACTTATTTTCGTTATACTCATTTTGTCATTATGTTGTTTCCTAGTTGTCCAATATTTTGTCACATGCAACATTATTGTCTTTATAGATGTTCGATAAAACTTAGCTTTCAATTTTATTGGTATTCTCCCTGTCACATAATATGCTCGAGACTTTCCTCCACTTAAGTCAATTGGTGTTGATTCAATAAATTATATCATCTTCAATCTATCCATCATTTTTAATGATCGATCCTATATATCTAAATTGTTTACTCGTTGATATTTCTTGATTTTCAATCTTAATTTTTTACTACGTCTACTTTTTTTATTACTAAAATTGCATTGCATATATTCAATCTTACTCCTACTTATTTTAAACCCTTTTGACTCAAGTGTCTCTCTCCAATTTTTTAACTTATTGTTAATCCCCTTTCGAGTTTCATATACTAATACAATATCACCGGGAAATAGCATACACTGTGTGACATCATCTTGAATGTGTCTAGTGAGTTCATCCATAATTATGGCGAATAGGTATAGAGTTATAACCGACCTAATTGTAGTCATAACTCTATCATACATTTCTTTTATCACCTCAATATACCTATTCATCACTCATTTTCTCTTAAGTATCTTACATAATATATCTCTAAGTATTTTATCATACGCCTTTTTCTAGATCTATAAATACCATATGAAATTTTTTTCTTCTTCTTTCTATACTTTTCTTTGAGTATCCTTAATAAATATATAGCCTCCATAGTTGATCTATCATGTATAAATTCAAACTAATTTTCCAATATTGTAGTCTCAACTCTTAGGCACTGTTCAATGACTATTTCCCATAATTTCATTGTATAACTCATCATCCCATTTTTTCTCTCATGTGTTTTTTTAGGGAGAATTACACTAAGACCCTTTAAAATTTGTCACTTAATCGCTTAGACCCCCTGATAAGATTCTCTGAGGTTTGTAGACACATAATACTTAGATTTATTGTCCGTTAGTATATTCATTAATAAATTATACTTAAACTCTCTAAAGTTTATAGACGTATAATACTTAGACCCCTCAAAATTTAAATTTTATACTTAAACAAAAAATACTTCAATCAAATATAGAGTATCAAATCTTTTAAATTTTACGACCAAAATTCATGTTTTATTGTATCATTTATTAAAATAAAATCAAAAATAAAAATTTTTAATTTTTTTACAAAATTATAATTAGTACACAATTAAACAATCTACTGGAATAAAA
Source organism: Ilex asprella (assembly GCA_023539305.1). NCBI lineage: Eukaryota > Viridiplantae > Streptophyta > Magnoliopsida > Aquifoliales > Aquifoliaceae > Ilex > Ilex asprella. The sequence goes on from CM042187.1 coordinate 20,087,579, forward strand.
CTTAAAAAATTAAATAAAAGGTCTAAGTCATTCATAATAGAACATGAATTTTACAACCAAAATTTATATTATATTCTGTTATTTATTAATTTTTCTTAAAAATCATAATTAGTATACAATTATACTATCTGAAATAAAACTAAAAAATCAAATAAATTGTCAAATTGTATAGACACAAAATCTTCTAACTTTAATTGGGATAATTTGGTAATTTAATTTGGTCATTTATACGAGATAGTATAATTGTATATTTATGAAATAAAATCATAATAGAACATGAATTTTGATTGTAAAAGATTTTAAAATTTTAAAATTTTATTTTTTATTAGAGTATTTTTTTTGTCTAAATATAACATTTTAAACTTAAGGAATTTAAATATTACACACCTACAAACTTCACGGAGTATGAGTGTAATTTACTAAGGGATGTACATACATTGATAGAAAGGGTTTAAATGTTATATGGGTATAAACTTTAAGGGGTCTGAGTGTAATATTTTAAATATTAAGTGATTTGAGTGATTAAATGACAAATTTCAGTAGATCTAGGTGTAATTCTCTCTTTTTTTTAATGCCAAACAAACAAATTGAACAAAACATAACAGTAGATTGATCCTTGACGGTGTCAATTTAAGAGCTTTCATTGAAAAATTGTACAAGGTCTTTGAACGTATCAATTTCTCTATGTTTATCCATGACTGGAAAATTCAAGATCTCTTCTTCTTGCATGCTGCCAAACCTGAGATTTTACGACATTCATCTTTATCAGATTTATCAATCCCAACGACAAAAAAAAAAAAAAAAAATTGGACACCCAGGTCGAGCATGTGGCTGATGAGAGCATTTTGAAACTGATAGAGGCCATTAAGTAACCAAAAATTGATGAATTTGTGGTCGTAACAGGATATTTTGAGTAAAGAAAAGAGGAAGAGAGATGGATAAGAGAGAGAAAAGAGGAAGAAGAGAGAGATTGAGAACAAAGAGATGATAAAGACAAATTAGAGAGATACGAAAGAAATAGCAGTAGACTATATCTCTTTTAGAAGGATACTTTTGGAAATGATAGTCATACTGTCATCATTTTTGAAAGCTTACTTTCAGCAAGCTTTGTTTGTTTTCATATGGGTACCTCAAAATAGACTTCCCAAGCTTTGGATGCAGTTGCCTTGCTGGGATTGGTTCCCCCCCCCCCCCCCCATCTTTCTCCCCACAGATCTTGAGCTTCAACTCAATTTATGCTGGCCTGTTTACTTTGGCTTCTGATTGCCCATTATATCAGTTCTCCATAGTTGTGTTACAGTGTACTAAAATGACCAAAAAAGTAAAAAAAACACATTTGTGCAATAACATTGTCAATCATGTCGTTTTCAAGCTACTTCAAACCTGAAACATTTTGATCATTGCCCTAACTGAAACCACACATTTTTCCCTCTGTTAAGGGGTCATTGACTTTTGTTCGAGAATCAAAATTTCGTTTCAAAACGCCTGAAATGTTTTCGTTTTAAGGAGATCGAAATGAATTAGTGATTGAATCGAAATGTCAATGCTTTGAGATATTTTAAAATGTTTTAACGAATTTCAAGATGCTTCAGCATGTTTCTACCATTTTGATTCATGTTTTTTTGGGCAATTGTAACATTCCCTTTGAGTTTGGAATCATGGATGTACAATGTAGCTTAAGTCTTGCCTAAAGGCTCCTTCAATGAACTTGCAAGGGAGATATCCTGGGACACAACATACCTAGTTTAGAGGTTAGGAATACATGTCTTTTGATAATAAGCATCATAGAATAAAGAATACTTAGGAAGCAGATACAGAATATGGGTACAACACGACACAAATACGACAATACAGCAAAATCTCAAAAAGTAGGATACGAATATGGGTAGGATACATGTATATATATTATAAAAATATATGTATGCATATATTAGAATATTATAGCACTAGGGATATGAGGGATTAAGAAATAAAACACATCCAAACTAAAATAATTTGTTATATACTATATGATAAGTTTCTGTAATTTAATCCATACATTATTCACAGTACCCTATAATCAGTTTTTTCCCATTATATTTGAAATGCTCTATGCTAAATAAGAAGCTACATTTTTTCCCTCTCGTCCATCTATTTTTTTTTTTTGCACTAAATAGTGAAAAATGATTGCTCTTTGATACTCAACGAGTTTATTCATGGAAGAAACACATTAGTCATTACGGGTATTGTTCTACAGTAAATTTATGGTTTGCCTGTTTGCTCTGCGAAACTTATGACTATGCAAAGACCCTATACCATGAGAAACGACCATTCAGCATGCCTGATCTTAGCTATTACTGCTAATGTAAATGTTTGCAACCACAAACCACTAACCATTCCTGGCCTTTATGCAGCTATATAGTAAAAGAAGAGCAGCTAACAAAGAAACACTTAACCAGGTTAGGAAACTACAGGATCATTCCATTTTCTCAGTTTGAGCTCACCTCTAACTTGCAAACACCTTCTACTCTGCTTTGCTAAACTTATGACTTAGCAAACACCCTATACCACGAGAGCCAATCATTTTTTATGCCTGATTTTTTTCTCGTAGACATGTGGAATGCATAGCAAGTTATATCATTCCTGCTGAAATTGAAGTGCTTAGCTATTACTGCTAATGTAAATGTTTGCAACCGCAAACCATTCTATTCTACAAGTATAATCGCATTAGATAGTCCGTCCTGCTTGCCTTTTATCATTTCCCATGAGTTTCATCAAGGCAAACCTTATAGAGGTATTCTTTTTTCTAGAAAATGTTGCTCCAATGGTTGATTTCCTTGTCTATTCTTATTGTTGCTCTTGCATGCTTGTTGAATAATCTATTCTACTGGTATTGCTGCTAAAGAGGACTTAATTTCAGAAAAAATGGACTTGGATAAATCAATTGAAGAGCAGTTCACCAAGCTGCATCCGTGCTTCCCTGTACACACAAGGATTGGAATCGTGGGAGCTGGCCCAAGCGGACTGTCTGCTGCCTATGCACTATGTAAGCTTGGTTACACTAATGTGACTGTCTTGGAGAAGTATCAATCAGTTGGAGGCATGTGTGAATCAGCTGAGATTGAAGGTGTAGTTATAACTCTATCTTGTATCTTTTCAAAGTCCTTGCTTTTCACGAAAAAAAAAATCATCTTATAATGGGAAAGTTGGGATTAAGGAATGATTTGACTTATACAAAACTCATTTTGCCTATATCGAACAAAAACTTCGAAAAATACCAATAAACGTCAGCAAAAAATTGCAATGAAAGTAGGTTGGAGAGTAGTGCATGGCAAATTACAAAAGAAATTCATGTTCATACCATTCACAAATAATCAAAACTATCCGCACATTTTGCAGTGTTGACAGGTTTTCTGAATCACTGTTTTATGTAAACATGGTCAAGTTAGTTTTCCTATGCTGCATAAAATCCGAATTTCTGTGTAAATAAAAATGAGAACTTGAAGATATTTGTTTGACTTTTCTATGCTTCTCACAGGAAGAATATATGATTTGGGAGGTCAAGTTCTTGCTGCAAACAGTGCTCCTGCTATATTTCACTTGGCAAAGGAAGTTGGGGCTGAACCAGAGGAGATGGATGCCCATAATTTTGCTATGATTGACAGTTCCACTGGAAAATATAATGACTTGAAAGTGGCAGATGATTATGTGTCCGCAATCTCTCTGACCTTGGAACTCCAGGTTAGTTTCTATCAGGGCATACAGTAATCTCACCCATCTTTTTTTCTTTTTGTGCTTTTGGAACTACAAGTAGTTCTCACCTAAAGGGTGGGCTTTGGCACAGCGGTAAAGTTGCTCCATTTACCTAACCGTCAGGGGTTTGGGTTGCAAAAACAGTTTCTTTGCTTAAAGCTGCGTACATTTGACTCACCCAGACCCTGAAGTGGTGGCAGCCTCGTGCGCCTTTTTTTAAGTAGTTCTGACCTCATGTTATCTACCTATAGGAAAAGGCCAAGGCTTCAGGCAGAATTGGGGTCCATGCTGTTAGTGACATTGCTTCAGATTTGACTCCTGTGTTTCTTGGGGACCATGGGTTTAAATCAATTCCTAAATCTGTGGCTTATGGATACACTGCTTCTGGATATGGCTTTGTTCAAGACATGCCTTATGCTTACATTCATGAATTCACCAAGACCTCAATGGCGGGAAAGATTCGGCGCTTCAAAGGAGGTTACACAAGTGTTTGGCAGAAAATAAGTGAAGGGCTACCTATAGAAGTACGCTGCAATACTGAAGTAACAGCAATCAGACGGAACTCAATTGGTATCAGAATTGATGTCAAGGATCATAGTGGCGCAAAGCAAGTTGTGGAGTTTGATAAAATCATTATCTCTGGTTCTTTTCCCTTCAACAGTGGAAAGACTTACAGATCACCTTCTTCAAACACATTAGGTAATTGATGCTCTGAATTTCAACAAACTTTGTTTTCATTTTTCCACTATGTTTAATTCGGATTCCTCTGTGCAGGAGTAGTAAATGAGTTTCTGGACATGAGTGAGCTTGAAAAGGAATTATTTAGTAAAGTAAAAACCATTGATTACTACACCACTGTCATGAAGATAAAGGGACTGGAGCACATTCCAATGGGTTTCTATTACTTTGGGGAATTCATGGATGATCCAGCGGCAATTGGGCATCCTGTTGCAATGCAGAGATTCTATTCGGACACAAACATTTTTTTATTTTGGTCATACGGAAACTCTGTAGATATAGGGGGATCAGAGGTCAATGAGCTCGCAATCAACATAGTTAAAAGTATGGGGGGTGAAGTAGAGAAAGTAGTTTTACAAAGACGGTTTAAGTATTTTCCTCATGTCAACAGCCAAGGTATCCTTAACCAGTCACTTCAGTACATGCTTCCAGATAATAAACTGTATTATGTATATATAACCTTGTGTGTCCTAATTCCAAAAACAGATATGAAGGATGGGTTCTATGATAAACTGGAGTTTGAACTACAAGGTCAGCGTAGCACTTACTTTGTTGGTGGGCTCATGGCATTTGAGCTGACAGAGAGAAATGCGTCCTATGCCATGGCTCTAGTCTGCAAGAACTTTGCAAGGGACAGTCCAATTTTTCCTTATGTTAAGGTATCAAACTTCAACATCTTTAGATTCATCAATAAATTAGAAAACTTGCATTATAATAGCTTTGAACAGCCTTTGTAGAACAAATTATTTGGCTGATCTGAGGCATGTGATTTGCAGAGATTGTTTCCATTGCAATCAAATCGTAGGGCCTGGAACTACGAGAAATTAGATGAAATGTCTGGAGTGGAGTTTCCTGATCTTTCTTCCCTTGATGGTTTTCTGAGTCACTGGGGAACTCACAACATCACACAAAAGAAAATCATCTACACTTGGATTAATGACAAAGGAGAAGTGGCAGATTTGAGGACATACCAAGAACTTCACCGAAATGCTTCTTACATCGCTTATAAGCTCTTGACAAGCCAAAAACCAAATATCAAGTCTGGTGACAGGGTTCTCCTCGTATATGTCCCAGGCCTTGATTTCATTGATGCCTTCTATGGATGTCTGAGAGCTGGAGTCATACCAGTACCAGCAATTCCTCCAGATCCATCGCAAAGAAGTGGACAAGCACTACTCCATATAGAGAAAGTTGCTGAAACATGCAATGCATCGGCAATCCTTTCAACATCTGGCTACCACATGTCTGTCCGTGCATTCTCTGCAAAGAACATGATATTATCACTGAAGAACGGAAAACTCTCCGCTCGCTGGCCTGACCTGCCATGGTTACATACTGACTCTTGGATCAAGAACTCTAAAAATCCACTGCATCAAGAAGAGATAGCAAAACAATCTGAACCTTTGCCAGATGATCTATGCTTTCTGCAATTCACATCAGGCTCAACTGGTGAGCCTAAAGGAGTCATGATCACTCATGGAGGGCTCATTCATAATGTGAAGTTGATGCGAAAGAGATACAAGAGTACATCAAAGACAGTACTTGTAAACTGGCTACCTCAATACCATGACATGGGATTGATTGGAGGACTTTTCACAAGTATGGTGAGTGGTGGATCAGCAATTCTATTTTCTCCAATGAGCTTCATCAAGAATCCCCTCTTATGGCTGCAGACAATCAGCAAATACCGTGCTACTCATAGTGCTGGCCCAAACTTTGCTTTTGAACTCCTTTTGCGAAGATTGGAATCCAAGAAGGATAAGGTGCAGAATTTTGACCTGTCCAGCATGGTTTTCCTCATGGTTGCCGCTGAACCAGTGAGATCAAAAACTCTTAAAAGGTTTCTTGAGTTAACTCAACCTTTTGGTCTTTCTCAAGAAGTAATGTCTCCTGGTTATGGCTTGGCGGAGAACTGTGTGTATATAAGCAGTGCATTTGGCGAGGGAAAACCCATATTGGTAGATTGGCAAGGAAGGGTGTGCTGTGGGTATGTGTATCCAAATGATCCTGATGTTGACATCAGAATTGTTGACCCAGAAACTGGTAAAATGCATGAAGAATCTGAAAAAGAAGGGGAGATCTGGATTAGTAGTCCAAGTGCTGGAATTGGATACTGGGGGATGGAAGAGTTGAGCCAGAATAGTTTCAGGAATGGGCTTCAGAACAACCCGGGAAAGAAGTACATAAGAACTGGAGACCTGGGGCGGATTATTAGTCAGAAATTATTCATCACTGGGAGGATAAAAGACCTCATCATTGTTGCCGGGCGAAATATATATTCATCAGATGTTGAAAAGACTGTGGAGAGCTCCTCCGAACTTATACGCCCAGGCTGCTGTGCTGTAGTTGGTGTTCCAAAGGAGATTCTATTGTCAAAAGGGATATCGATTCCAGAAAGTTTTGACCAAGTTGGATTAATTGCAATTGCAGAAGTTCGAGAAGATAAGCCTCTTCCAACAAATGTTTTAGAAGAGATTCAAAACTTTGTTGCAGAGGAACATGGCATTATTCTCTCTTCTATTGTATCAGTCAAACCAAGAACCATTAGCAAAACGACATCAGGGAAAATCAAGAGATTCGAATGTCTTAAGCAATTCATTGATGGGACATTGAATGTAGTAAAAGGGCCCGTTCTTGAAGAAAGGCCATTGGCTCGGTCTGTGAGGAAAACATCCCAATCTTCCATCACAAGGAATCTTCATTCAACAAATGCCGGTATTGGCAGAACGGATATTGTAAATTTCTTAAAACAGCTTCTCTCGGAGCAGACTGGAATTTCTACAGCAAACATCTTGACCACTGAGAGCCTGGTATCTTATGGAGTTGATTCAATAGGCGTAGTTCGGGCAGCTCAAAAACTTTCTGTTTTTCTTGGAGTTCCAGTTGGGGCAATTGATATCTTCACAGCAACCTGCATTGAAGACTTGGTGAATTTCGCTGAGAATCTTTTAGCTAAATCTCAACCTCAATTGGCAACCACACCGCCCCATTTTAGTCAAAACAAGGAAAAGCTTGCTGATATGGTATATGAGGTTTCCCTACCTCGCAAGTTGGGAATTTGGTTGTTCCAACTTCTAGCTCTTACTTATGCTTCCTTCTTACTAATATTTCCAGCATATCTATCAATATCTGCTTTTGCAACTATGGTATCTGCTAGTCATCCCCTCATAGACAGGACTCCTTGGCTTGGTTATTTGCTTACCTTAGCTTTTGCTCCTCTTGCTTGGGTGCTTTGCATATTCACCACCTGCATTTGTCTTGCTTTATTTGGGAATTCATTTCTGCAACCCAATTATGCCATGAACCTTGAAATTTCCATTTGGTCAATTAATTTCGTTAAATGGTGGGCACTTTACAAGGCTCAAGAAATTGCCTCAAAAGTCCTAGCAGTGCATTTGAGAGGCACAATATTTGGTACTTATTGGTTTAAGATGCTTGGAGCCAGGATTGGATCTTCTGTTTTGCTTGATACAGTTGATATTACAGACCCATCTCTGGTTTCAATTGGAGACGGAACTGTGATTGCAGAAGGAGCATTGCTTCAGAGTCACGAAGTGAAAAATGGAGTCTTGAGTTTCCACCCCATTAAGATTGGTCGAAATTCTTTTGTTGGTCCTTATGCAGTAGTTCAGAAGGGGAGCACAATGGGGGATGGAGCTGAGATACAGGCCTTGCAGACAAGCGAAGAAGGCAAGACTGGATCTAAGTTTGCCAAGGCTGATAAAATTAGAAAGGTTAGAGATTTCAACATTTTCCATGTCATTTTTTCTGCAACATCTGCTTATTATACGTATAGCTCTAAAATCTTAAAAAACAAATAGCATTATGTTAAGATATTTTTATATTTATTAAGTTAACATATGATTTTGTCAATAAGAATCTTCATGAAATACATATAGTACTTCATGAAATTTCATTTGTTAATAAGAATCTTCAACATGTAGTTTAAAATATCATTAACTCCAAATCCAGGGTGACTTCTGCTCATCCACCACAAGTGTCCATCTACTGGATAGGGGGCAACATTTATTTTATCTCAAAACTCTGTATAAGCATCCAATCTGGCAAGCATTTCATGTTTATTTTTTTCGAAACGCATCCTATGTTGGTCCCTTATGGCTGATTATCAATGACCTACATCACCAAGTTCAGATTATGATAAATCATGTGGTTTAGAAAACTTTTTTCCAGTTTCCTTCCTAAACTAGTTTTCCATGGTGCAATATAAAAAAGGACTAGAAAGCGTCAACTCCACCATACATGTCAGCAATTTGGTGTCTTCTTTGTCAGTTATCTCTATTGCAGATGCATTATTTTGTCAAATTGTAGACCATGGCATTTTCAAATATTGTTCCAATTCTCTTATCTTTTTCCAATATGGTTTACCTAACACAATGTGAATTATTGAATAAGGATTTTATGTATTTATATAAATTTATGAATCTCATGTGATTTCTTTGCTAATAATCATGCATTTGCAAGGTAAACTGTCACTGGGTTATCAAAGCTTATAGTCATACAGACATAAAAACAGGCAGAAACCTTTAAACTTACCTTCACCTTCGACATTTTCTACATGGTTGCCGGGCAACATAGTAAGAGAGCTGGCGATTCGACCAAATGAGATACATGATCAGTCCCTTAACCACTTGTTGGGTATCTACATGGTTGGTTTCATCAGCAGTCTATCTGCAGCTATTGCTTACTTCATCTACCTTTGGCTATCTCAGGAGTCTCATTCCCTTCAACACTTTGGGCTTGTTTGCATCTGTGGAGCTTTTCACTGGTTTCCATTCACCATAGTTGCCTATGTGATTATGTGCGACAGTGCCCCATCAACCCCAATCAACTTCGCCTTTTCAATTGCCATCTCTTACTTAGCTCATGGCCTTATATACATGTTGCTCACCTGCAGCTTGACCTATGTTCTTTCAAAAATGCAAGATACCAACAAAAGGCATCTTAAAACCTGGCTACGACATCGACTTACCATTGCCTGCCATCTACGATTTGCGAAGTTTCTTTCAGGAACAGAAGCTTTCTGCATGTATCTTCGCCTTTTGGGGGCAAAAATTGGCCGACACTGTTCTATTAGAGCCATTAACCCTGTTTCAGACCCACAACTGATTTCAATTGCTGATGGTGTCCACCTAGGTGACTTTAGCAGAATTATCCCGGGATTCTATACACCAGGTGGCTTTTTGTGTGGAGAAGTTGAGGTAAAGGAGAACTCGGTTGTCGGAAGTCAGAGCCTAATTCTCCCTGGTTCTGTTATTGAGAACGATGTCATTCTTGGCGCACTCTCAGTTGCTCCCATGAGTTCAATTCTTCAAAGGGGTGGTGTTTATGTTGGGTCTCAATCTCCAGTTATGGTTAAAAACACGTTGCACATATTGGATGATCGAGTAGAGGAAATGGACATGAAATATAAAAAGGTACTTGGAAATCTTGCTGCAAACTTTGCTGCGATGACCCTCAAAGTCAAATCAAGATACTTCCATCGAATTGGTGCTACTGGGAAGGGATTTCTAAAGCTTTACGATGATATATCAGGCTTTCCAGATCACAAGATCTTCTGTCGAGGGAAGAGCTATGCCATTATTCTCCGGCACAGCAATTGCTTAAGTTCTGATGATGATGCAAGAATTGATCCACGTGGTGCAGCAATTAGGATCCTTTCGAATGAGGGTGATAACAATACCCCATTACTTGATCTAACACTAAAGACAGGCAAGGCATTTCATGCTCGTAGCATAGGCGACTTTGCGACATGGCTTGTATGTGGCGTTGCTGCACGAGAAGAGCATGTTAAACATGCCCCACATGTGCGAGAAGCAATGTGGGACTCCCTTCGACGAGCTGACTCATATGCTGAGTTGCATTATTATTCAAATATCTGCAGGCTATTTAGATTCAATGATGGACAGGAAATGTATGTTAAATTCAAATTAAGGCCTTTCGATGAAAAGATAAGTGAGGATTCCGGTAAGGTGGAGCCTATGGGTATACTTCCACCAGAAACTGGTGCAATTCCAAGAGATGAGAACGACACCCGCCCACTACTTTTCCTTGATGAAGATTTCCAACGCCGTGTGAAGTCTCCGGCCAGGGCTCGTTACGTTCTTCAAGTGCAAATCAGACCTGTCCCGAAGGATGAAGACGTGTGTGAAATTGCACTTGACTGCACCAAGCCGTGGGATGAAACTGAATTTCCACATATTGAGGTGGGAGAGATAACTATTGATCAAATTCTCAACAAAGAAGAGTCTGAAGAGCTGGAGTTTAATCCATTTCTCAGATGCCACGAAGTGGATGTCATTCGAGCTACATCGTGTTCCCAAAGTGCTTCGCTTGATCATGGTCGTTCTTTAGTTTATGCCATATGCCAGCATTTGCGGAATAAAAAGTCACTCCCAGAGGCATGGAGGATCTTCCTAGATCAATCCGACGTAAAGCTAGACCTTTCTGGCTGTCCAATGGCAGCAGCATTAGAGAAAAGAGACACTAACAAGGTGACATTGGCAAGGCCATGGCATAGAACCTTGTGGTTAGTGACTGCTCAGCCATTGCTACAAACAACTCTGCCTTATTTTCTCATGGGGTTAGTAGTCTTTGCTCCTCTGAACTGGGTTTTCATCATGAAAGAGATCAAAAAGTTCCATTTGCTTTGGTTGCTCTCTTTGTTCTGGGTTTATTCAGGCATTTCAGCTGGACTAGTCTGTGTTGTGGCCAAAAGGGTTTTGGTGGGAAAGAAGAAAGATGGCGAAACAATGCAGATTTGGAGTGAAGGAATATTTATGGACACTATATGGCAGGCAATAAGGACATTGGTTGGGGAATATTTCATGGAAATGACAGGTGGGTCAGTAATGTATGGGATTTGGATGGAACTTATGGGTTCCAAGATTGATTGGGACAGAGGGGTCTATGTGGACAGCATGGGAGCTGTGTTAAATCCTGAAATGGTAAGGATTGAGAGGCATGGATGTGTAGGAAGAGAAGCTTTGTTGTTTGGGCACATATATGAAGGTGGAGGGAAAGTCAAGTATGGGAAAATCAGGATTGGAGAGGGGGGCTTTGTGGGGAGTAGAGCTGTAGCCATGCCTGGGGTGATTGTAGAGAGAGAGGGAAGTCTTGGTGCCCTTTCACTAGCCATGAAAGGAGAGATTGTCAACTGAAGCTTAGGTTCGAGTTGTATTTTATCGGCTTTTTGGTCTTTCAGCTTATTATGATTATGTAAATATGTAATGCTTCAGTTCTCCATCTTATTACGAATAAATCTTTTAGTACGGAATCTAGCTGTCTCATCTTATATTTTATCGTATAGTAGTTGTTGTGATGAACATTATTAGTACTGTAGCATCATGCCAGTCAAGATTGGAATGTACAAGCCCCATTTGGAAGATTGCTCCTTACCAATTCGATCTTGTTGCCCCAGTAATGTTCAGACCCAAAGTCCATTTCAAAAGTATGTGTGGAGATAGCACAAAATCTCAGCGTTGATGACCCCAAGTCAGTTTCAGAAGTTCGTATCTCGATAGCCCAAAGTCTCAACGATGAAGAGGATCGACAAATCAAATAATATTTCTATTTCAATTTTTGCCACTTCTCCTTCCTTTCCTGAGCTAGTATTTGGGTTTCGAGAGGCAAGAAAAAAGTGAGGAAAAGATGTGTGCATGCACGAGGTCTCTCCTTGGGAGAGAAAGATACTAGTTTATGAGTATAATTAAGGTCTTATACTTGCAGAAGAGTAATCAATGACAAAAAAAATCATAGAAGGAACTTTCGGGAGAGTCTATTAATACAAGTAAATGGATTGTGTTGTCACAATGTTTCATTTCTAGGACACATCAGGTATCTACAAATAACTACTGCAGGAGTCTGAAGAGAAATATGGGACTGTGGAAGTCAATGAAGTCATTTTCAGCTTCTACTTCAAGAGATGGTATACATAAAGGTTCTCTAGGTTCCTCATTCACTCCTCTTTGTGTTGCATATTCCAATGCCATCTCATAGTCCACCTGCAAATATAAATTCAGAAATGGAAACATCAGCACTTTCAACCCATGTTTTGATTTCATTGACTCACCATAATATTGCACAAGTAAGAAAGCAATGCAGTGGAATGTGCAGGAAAATAAATTTGGAAGTACTTTCGAAGTACAACCCGCACGGATTGGTTTTGGAGTCAGAACAACAGACAATGTATGAATGCACGTCCTAAGGTCCAATTCTCCTGTATCCTCCTAACCGGGTATCTGGTAAGACGGGTAATGCGTTAAAATAACTTGCTAGAATCACTTGGCTCCTGTGCCTGGTAGCCAGAGAAGGAGATAACATAATCCTTAACCAGCTTCACAACAAGCAGTAAGTCTTGGCATGTGCAATAAAAAAACTTTCTGACTTGTATAAAGCACCAGTACCAGTTGCTCCGTGCAAGGTTTTCAGAACTTAAAAGACTATCTAGGATGGAAGACAAGGCATACATGACACAAAGCTATTTGGTAGGAGAGCACAAGATACACAGCAGGAGAGTTTCAGAATTTGGGTAGGTCTGAATATGATTAAGAATCAGCTTGGCCTGAGAATTTTAAAACAGATATCCATGTTTCACAGCGTCCATGAAGATTATGATGCTTTGGTTGCATCTAACCTTTCCTTGAACTGACTTTCAAATTTCAAAGCTTGACTTATGGGTTTGGTCTTGACCTATATGTTTCTTAGGAAGGGAAAATATGTCACTACAACCACATAGAATATATCATGCTATCTCGAATGTAGACTAGATCATGCTTCTAAGTATCAATCGATACCATACGACTGGACCGAGTTGTATCCAACCTGACATATATTAGTACGATGCATGTTTCATGTCACCATGAGTCTCACTCGGTCTGTGCTCTCGAACAATTCAAAGAAGTTATTTGAATCATCGTTCTTCAGCACCACTATGCTGTTCTGCAACACTGCGACATGACACAAATCTCATGTCATCTCTAACCTCTTAGTTTATCTACCATTTAGTGCGTATCGTCCGATACGGTCAATGCATCTCAGTGACCGGAGTTGATGGCCGATAGCGCAACCTTTAATCATGAATTACATTGTACAGTCCATGAAACAACTTTTATCGTGTTCCAACAGAATCTAAGACATCAATATAGGATTATCAATATCAAGCAATTATTATCAGGATTTAATGGAGGACCCCCTTTACGTGGCAAAGAAGTGACACCTCTTAGTATGCAGAGCCCCAGCTGCCACTCGTTTGATGCCAATCCATCTAGAACCCTTCAACTGACAGACCTCCACAGGAAAAACTAACCAGAGGCTAGGACCACTTTTAAGTATTATGAAAAGATAAACTGAGGAGCTCACCTGTTCGACATGCTCAGCAAGTTTTTCTCTCAGTGTGTCTTTTGTAATTAAACGAGTAGAAACTTTCTTTAGTAGTTCCGCATCATCAGTCTCATATCGTTTCTTCTTTGCTGCATGCATGTTGGACATTTCTTTCAGAACATCATATATAGCACCTGTAGCGTCAGGAAGGTACCTGCCAACCAATAGAACATGGATTTGAGTTTCTTCAGTTGACCAAGAATTTTATTAGCTCATGGATATCATAAACAAACTATTGTTTTGACTGACTTGCTCAAATTTCGTTTCCTCTCCTGCTGTTCACGAGCCTGAATTTTTTTCACTATTTTGGACTTGAGCTGAACACAGCACTGTTTGATAGAAGTCTGGAGACGTAGTTCTGTAAGTTAACGTGCAATTTTAATCATGGAAACCCAAACTTGAACAGAAAAATACCAACCTTGACTGCTGAAGCTATCTCACTTATATCATCGCCAATATATTCCTTTCCAGTCCCTTTGAAAGGAATTTTTGTGCTTACAATGCTCACAAAGATGCCAACCTTATCTTGTGTCTGGTTGATTTTGTAAGTGTTCCAACTGAGAGACAATATGATAAAGGTTACTATTGTTCATGATTTGTATCCTGTTCTTTCTCCCACAAATGCCAAGGCAACCATTCTAAGGCATGGAAAGCAGAAAACTTTAGAAGTTTTAAGAATATAACCACAAAAGAGAGAGAGTATAACAGAGAGCACTCAATTTCATTATATATGTAGTACTTGATTCTCTTCAGAGCACTCCTGGTAACAACATCAGCACCTTGCTCAAAAAGAAGCGGAATTCGGTTTGCAAATCGGAAAATATTCAAACCCTAAATATGAGCAGAGAATGAGTTATTACAAGAAATAATGACACTGGAACTGAAAGGAAATTGGGAATCAACATTATGACTAGCTTCCTACACCACAAGCACAGAGTCGAGCAATATGGCATAACTAAGAAACAAGAAGCAACTAGAAAGAAGCCTATTTTGGATCAATAATCTCTCAGAACTATTGGTGTCAATTACAAACATATCCTCACAGAAGTTGGACCACGCTTCACAAGTAAGCAAGTAATATCTCACGTTGAAGAGAGTAATAGCTTGTGTTTCAGGAAAAAAACATTGCAAAAAAGAATGAAAAGAAAAGAAAAAAGGAAGAAACACTGCCACCTTTTTAATCAGTTAATTATACAGAAAATCAGCAACCAATGCCTCTATCCAAAACAATCTACCAAGTCTATAAGTTCAATCCATATTAGTTCAACAAGTTATATATCTGAATGCATGTGAGAGTCTAGATGAGCACACTCACCAATTCGAAAGTTGCACCGACCCATTGTGGTCAAGTCATATCCACCACCCTATGACCTGATTACAGGTCAGGGGTTCAACTTAGACGTTGTAAACCAAAGTCCTAAATGGTACCCCCAAAAAAAAAATTGGTGACCAATTTTCAAATCTCTCTACATGCCTTATGTAATTGATGACACACTACTTGCAAACAAACAAAATATTGACAGCATAGATAATTATAATTCACATGTAAACTGTGAAGAGATTGACAACATAAACTATTATGATTCAAATATAAAGTATACTCACTATGTAAACAGAAAAATTTACAAGGCAACAAGGCACTACAATTGGTTCCAAAAGAGCATATTGTGCTTCTTTCCTTTTCAATGCTTTTAGTCCAGAGGGTACAAGTACCCCATCATGAAAAAAATTACAAAAACAATAACATTAACAGAAGTAAGAACTCCCAAATTAAATGTGGAGTAACCACCTCTTAACCAGAAAAGGGCAAAAAAAACTTACTTGCTTGACATCTTTTCCACCCACACTAACTCCAGCTTCCACAATGAATGGGTGGCCTTCAAATACTTGAGGACTACATATATAGACTGTTGAATTATTCATAGATATCCAACACAAATCAAATCAAACTCCAAAAGCATCCTATACATCTCAGATAGTTTGAAAATATGAAAACAGCATATCTAGATATCTTAGATACCAGATACAACCTTCCTGAATAAGTTGCAACCATGTCTGGATGTAGCTCCTTTATAATTCCAAGGCGAAGATTGTATTCCCCAGCAGGGCTAAGACACTGAAAAAAAACTAATTACTGATGAGCCCAACTAGAGAAGAATATGTAAACGAATACAACCAAAATCATAATACAATACCATAATAGAATGGATGATCAAAAAAATTTAATTCAAACAAAACTAGTTAAACACGAGCCACTTACATCACCACTAGGGTCATCAAACTTGGCTTGGCGAAACAACTGGTGAATGCGAACTATTTGCTGCGAGGCTAGAGATTTAACAGGCATTTTTGGGCTAAAATCTGGACCCATTTCTCCTAAAACATGAGAGAATCATTTGGGAACAAATCAGTGACAGCATCTTGCAGTGCTACAAATAGTTGTCAAATTGTGTATCGGAAGGCGTATCGTTTTTTAAAAATAGTGTATCGTATCGTATCTCGTATCGTGTATCGTAAGATACGCGCAATTTTAATTTTTAAATAGTTATTAATAAAATATATGTATATACCTTTGTAAAAAAATCATAGACTCATAATAATATAACATTTAATTAATATTCCACCAACTATTCAAATTCCTAACATAGTTAAGTAATATCAAAATGTAAAGACCTCTAATTCAAATTTCTAACGTTAACTGCTTGAACAACCTTAATATTAATTAAGAATTTTGAATTCAATTGATCAACATTAACAACAAACTTTATTATTTTTTTTAAAACCATAACCACTGAAACGACGTTATTTCACTAGCTAGTGATTTAAAAATAAATTTTAGAGTAAAATGATGTAATTTCAACCCCAAAAAACCAAAAAAAAAAATAAAAAAACAGAATCGTCACGTATCGTACGTATCGGGCGTATCGTATCGTATCGTACGTATCGTATCGTGTATCGTACGATACGGTGCAAAAACGATACAGAGACACGATACGTATCGTTTTTCAAGTGTATCGTGACGTATCGTATGATACGTATCGCGTATCGTACGATACTAATAACTATGGCTACAAGTACAGACACAATTAAAGTTTCCAATTATATTCAGAACTGGTCAACTCTATTTAGTACGGAATAAAATGAATTGGTCAAAGTTCAGAAATATCTAAAAAGATGTTTCACCTGGCCACAGGCCCCCACCTCATCAGCATCACACACATGCAAGTGATATGGTACCAACTATAGAAAGTCAAACCCTGCCCCAGGAGAGTATACCACCATTGCATACTATCAAGGACATAATTGTCCATAAAGCTGTAGAAAGACGCACGTAGCGTTTTCACTTCTTTCTATGCTATTTTTAGTCTAAAAGTAATGAAAACCAGACAGTTAACAACTTTCAACATGGGAAATAAGTTGGGACTTGGGATCTTCAAGGATCAACTGCAAGTATAATTTGACACAATTCAGGTCAGCCAATAATTGTGGTAGAACTCCATAACCTCAGCTTAGTCAATGAAAGAAACTTTCTCCAAAAGTAAAATAAAAGAACAATATCTGCCTTCTTAATTTTGCCTAATTTTCTCCCACATTCTTTTCTATATTATTTTAGAAGTATATAAAATGGCAACTGATATGTTAAAGTCTATAGAATAAAGGATAGCAGGTTTGTAGGTTGATTTTCAGAATACATCACAAAAATGTTAAGTTCTAATTCCACAAACCATATTGGAGACAACCAACCACAAAAAATAATCATTTGCTACTGGAGGAGTAAGAAAACAAGTTCTGTCAAGCAGGCAACATGGCCACAAAGAGCAGCAAACCATGGAATCTAATCGAACATTCATATTTGAAGAAAGTGCAGGCATATTCTATCCTTTCATAGTCAAAATCACAATTTGTTTGGCACTCTCTTCCATGATAAAAAAAAAAATTCAAAGGAGCATGATAATCAACCATTATCAGTGATCTGAACAATATTACGCATCATGGTATAAGAATTAGTTGCTGACAGGCTGCTATGTACAACAGCTCACTAATGTGTGGATGTTGTAGGCATTCGGTCAAACAATCATGATATATTATACATGTGATGGTTAAATATCATTCAACTATCGTATGTTCTCCTCAATCGTTTCTGTTTTCTCTGCTTTCTCCCTTCTCCCCTTCAACTTAATATAGTCACACCATTGATGTTTTCATTCTCTCTTGTACCTTCCTTGTCCCCCTGATTAATACCATGACACCACAGAAATGCCACCTTGAATGGAAGCACAGGTAACACTAATCATAATGTGTACTTTTGGTCCCTATGGGTATCTAAACAATATATCTATTAAAAAAGGGGCAAATGTTTCTGACGTTTCTCCAATTTCTTGTTTCTCCTTCTCCCTTCTTCATTTCAATTCACTGGAATCTGAGATCTGCAAACTGCTAATCTGTCTGTTTAAGAAAACTTTCAGCATCTCTGGCACAATATGTTATCTGAGAGGAAGGACCAAGAGGACTCTAATGGTAGGAATTGAAAATTTGCTATTTGTTTATCAAAACTAAAATGTGGAACCATCATCCAAGTTACAGAAAAATCACCCCTAGATTTTGTTGGCTTTATATGAAACACATTGCAGGCCGAAGTGCTGATAATGCCTTATAACTTTTTTTGAAAGGACACAATGGTTTTGTCTTAAATTGCCGCTGCTATAGATTCCGTTCTAATTGAGGAATATTACGGCAGGCACTACTAATTTGGGAATTGGCATGTAATAATAGTGTCTATATCACTTGACAAGAAACAAATCTTTGTTATGCTTGATTAATTTTTCACAACTTACTTCAGATAGTATTTTTTTTAACATGCATCCCCAAGGATGGATAACAATCAGTTGTGTTCTTACCAATCAAACGCTGAGCATAGGATTTTCCTATGTTCACGAATTCATGCTGAAGAAACTGCAAAAGGTTCTGCTTTGAAGTTTCCGCAATAAGACGTTTGATGAGTAGCAGATCAACAGCTGACGGATGGTACTTTGTCTCAAGAGGAACTGGTGGCATTATATCCGTTCTTCTGGCAAATTTTATAGTGACATTTTTACTTCATAGAAAAGATAAATGGCAGTTAGTTATGCATAAAGTAAAATACTGGACAGTTTGTGTGTGTGTGTGTGTGAGAGAGAGATAGAGAGAGTACTCTGATGCATCTGACACAAATCTGAAAAGAAATTGAGCATAGGGTGTGATAACAGCCATTTGACGCATATAATGCAATATCTTGGACTGCAAAAGAAACAGCCATAACCAAGGAATATATTGCAACATCAGCAAGCTATATGAAAACCTTCATGAAACGTGATTGCAGTGCGTACATAAATGTTTCAGTTTAATTGACAATAGCAGAGCCCAAACTCATACTCTACCGTATGGCTGGGGCAATTAGATACTACATACACGGTAAGTTGTCCAATTTCCCTCAATAACAACTTGGATTTCAGCTCCATGCCACTGTTCCTTGTTGCCCCGTTTTTCATGCAGATGAATGTGAGGAATGTTCCTAAAAAGTAAAAGAATCATTACTAATAAACTATAAGATAGAAGGATTAAAGTACGACACTTAAACACTAGACTACATGTATGTACAATGTAAAAATAGTCAGTTCTGAAATAACAGTTTCACATCATACCGATGAATATCTATATCCAGCCTGCAGAATGACATATAATTCTGTCCCTTCATTGACGAGGAAATCTCAATAGGAAGTCCTGTACTCATCTTGGACCAAATCAATGCCTGCATAAGTCATAAATAGGATCTGATTTGCAGGCATATTATAACAATATTCCAGGTCCGGCTCCGGCTCCATGGTTAATCATATTGTTGATTGGTCTATGAACAGGGGTATAAAAATATGCATAGCTAGTCTATGGTGCAGTTTTCTATCTGGAACATCTCAAACAGCTTTGCAGGCACAATTTTTTGTTATGAAGAATGCCTTGTGAAAGAAAATTGGATATGCACTGAAGAATTGCAAGGTGAAATCCTTCATTTGCAACTATATTGTATTAAGGACTATCGGTTACCAACGGAATCTGCATATAATGATATTTTGGTAGATTTAGGTTGAAATATTACCATTTTTGCACCGAGTCCAAATTTCCCACGGGTCTGCTTCAAGCCATATTTTGTCCCAGACAGAACTGCATGATTAAGTATTCTTAATACAAGCTAGTTGCATAACTGCATACTCTCACAATTAGATACATCACAATTCTAAAGCATGGTTAAAACGCCTCACTCTTAACATCTCTATATGCCAAAGCCTCATTCCTAACACTTTTCAATGCCACATGAAATTGGCATGTCTGTTTCTAGGGTCACATGATCAAACATGTGCGGGGAAATGTCAAATGGAAACCAGATCTAGCAAGTCAATTTCATACCTCGTCCAAACATATTTGGAATGTCATCATATGGCATTCCCCTTCCATTATCCTACAGCAGAAACAAAGTGCAACCATGGGAGTCAGCTTACCAACAACTGTTGTCATTGGCAAACATCCAATGACACTAAGACAAATTAGACATGAAAACTATTATAATGCCCATAAAACAAAATAAAATAAAAAGTAATAGAAGGTTAAGATAGAAATAAGTCACACCTTACAAGTCACCCTGTAAAATGAGGCCTCACCTCGACCTTTAATGGCCTTTACAACCAATGGCTCTTTCGCTTTCTTCCCAATTGCAACATTCTTTGCTTGAATTTCTTGATTACGAGCTTCTTTGGCGATCCGTTTCTGAAATCAAAGAAAAGGATCACATCATAGCAAATTCGATAAAACTTGACGACTAGGGCAAAGCCAGGACTTCTGCACAGTGAGGACAACCATTTGTAGACAACAATTGGACGACCATATGTAATACGCGATGCGCCTCACAAATAAATAGTTAATAGGCTTGTCAATGGTCAGATTTTGATTGATCCGAATTCAATTTAAAAACTTGATTCGAATTCGTTCTGACTATCCAACGAACTTAATTCCTACACTTCACATTCGAATCCTTTTAAAAAATAAAAAACGATCTAATCCAAATAATTAAATTAAAGCTGAATTTTAACAAAGTACATGTCAATGTCAACCCAATATCATTAAATAATCACTCAATTTTAATTAATATATCTCTATATTTGTGTATCCATTGATACCAGACCACAATCGAATTTGATTTTGGTATATCCATATTTATATAAACCTGCATCTAAATTTTATTTTTTTTTGGCTAACTTTTTAATGGGATCAAATTCTAAATAAAAATTTTACATGAATCCCAAAAGTTTTTAAAATTGGAGTGGGGGCAGACCTCACTCTAAATCCACCATTGCTTGAAGAAATTATTATAGTTAAGTAAACAATAAGTGTAATCTTAGGGTTTTTCACTTTAAGCCATTGATCTCAAGCTCAAATTGACCGAGTAATGAGGACTGTTGAGTTTTGTTCCATGTTTTTAGTACCCCAGTTTCTGAAGCAACCAAATGACCTCCATGATATTTCTTACGAGGGATACTCTGATGGATTAATTGTACACAGCTGCGTCCTATGAAGTACGGATACTTGACCCAGATCAACATACCCGTATCAAAAATCGTATTGGATACGATCATCGTCAGATACTCAAGAATACGTATCAAATACACATCATACATATCCAATAATTAATAAAATATGTAGATACTTTGTAAATACTTCTACACATAGAACAAGATGTATAATTTTTAATTTTAATATATAACATTTCCTTTCGAATTTACATACAATACAAAATATCAAAAAAAATCAATTTGACTTTGAAAATGCGAGTGGTTTTTTAAATATTATCTACTATAAAATGTCAAATAAAAAAATGAGTTAGTTACATTATAATCTTTGAACCAAATACTTGTAAGTAAACCAACTAGTTAAATGTTGGTTCTAATTTCTTTAATTGGTCACGTTTGCTTTATGGATATATCATAATATAATGATATTACACATTTTTCAAGTTAAAAATTACCAAATTTTGTTTACTATTGTTAAAGAATTACTAAAAATTATAATTTTTAAGTTGTTCAATAATGGTAAAATATATAATAACTTTTATTAAAAATGTATCCCCGTTGTACCCGTGTCCTATTTTTTTAGGTTTTGTTATACCGTCGTATTTGTATCGTACCCGTATCTGTGCTTCCTAAGCTGCATCAGATTATAATCCCCATGTTTGATTAGAAGTCATTCATTCAGAATTTCTTTCTTACTTTTCCATGCTAGAACAGCCAACCTGTTCGAACAATTGTTTTACCTATTCAAACCATGAACAATGTTGCTTATATATTCAAACCCTTCTTTGTGCAATAGACCTAAGCTATCAATGTAGCAAAAATTAGAATGGAAAGAAGCCCACAAACCAAAACAGGTGACAAACCAAGCAAGACCACCACAACAAACATTAGACCCGATTACAATTAGAAACTGTGATCAAGTTATATATGGTTAATTGGGCATTCAAATTACTAAAATACGCACCTCACGAGCCTTAGTTGTCTCGAAATCATCATACAACTCCTCATCAATCCGTTCACGATCAACAAGACCAATCATGGAATTGAACTTGCTTCTCCCAATCTCTTCACTTAGCATTCAAGCAATTGAAAACAATGAAACAGATCATCAATCAAAGTTTTTAACTGTAGCCATATACTATCTTACCTATTATTCATAAGTATTATGGATATCCATCACTAGGCCAAGCATGAACGCAAATGGCTTACATCGTTATTTCTACTACAGGAAGCTCAGAAATGGACTCTGCAGAATCAAGCGCATTTTCAACGAGCTCCCTCACAGTAGTATAAAGGGATTTCCCTGGCTAAAACCAAAAAAAAAAGAAAAATGAAAACAATGACTAGAAAATACAATCAAGAAACCATAAACCATAGAAACAACAACACCAACTGCCACTTCAGCACATTTGCTGCCAACTTAAGACAGTCCGAATTTCTCAATTTCCCAACCAAAACACAGTTCTGAACTGGGATAGAGACTTCAATGTAAATTGAAGATGTATGTCAATTACATTTTTCCAAAATTTGAAAAATTCCCAAGTAACGGTCAGAATATTTCCAGTAATTCAATACAATAACGGATATTGCCATCCAAGCCTGATTAAAAGAATCTAATGCAACAAAATAGTATATAATCTCAAAAAATTTCACCTAAACAAACGATGTAATTATATTTCTACGAACAATTGAAGACCCATCAAAAGTTTCACCAACTAAAATTCCACATGGAGACCGCGAAAAGGAATAATTAAGCAACTACGAAACTCACATTGTCAAATCCAGCAATATTCTTGTTCTCTGCAAAGAACTCAGCTGGAGATTCTGCACAAAACCAACAATAAACAATACATAACTCAATCAATCACACACTTGTAGGTATCGTTGGGGGCGGGGGGTGTGCATATATGCAATGTTCATTACAGAGAGAAGAAGGGGAGAGAATCTAACTCTGCTTGAGGACGCTTTCTTTGG
>CM042187.1:20121016-20150028 GCA_023539305.1 Ilex asprella
TCATTCTTGTTTAATGTGTGCCTTTTCTAACTGATAATAGCATTAAAGTTTGGCTGCCCATTTGTTTTCTTTCTTAATTCTTACTATCATTAATACATTAATCACCTAAAAGATGAAATCATGAAACTGATCCAAGGGGAGGAACCCATCCTTTCCTTTTCTCTTCAATTTTTCATCCTCTACACTCTTCTTGGCCTTTCGGTTCACCATTAAGGTATTAATCACATTACTCAATGGCCACATGAATGCTCTGTTCTATTTTGTAAGAATTACAGCAGCTATAAAAAAGCACAAAACAGATTGGACTTTTCAAGTGTAGCTGCTTCATGGAGGGAAAGGGTTTATACAGATAAGGTACTTGACTACAATTGCCTATCAGTCAAATGGTTGTAAATGGGTCGTGTTTATCAATCTGCAACAAATGAGAGTGTACCAAAAAGAAACAAACACTAGACTCATCTGGCCTGCAATGCTTTAGGTTGGAGTTTCTCATGAGATGTATGATGCTGATTTAAATTTCTAAAATGTTATTTAATTATTTTTTGTCTTTTCAAGTGGTTTTCTTGTGTTTGGATTTGGTTCTAATGAGGGCCTTTCCAAAATATTGTGTTGCCTACATTAGTACTTCGTATTGTGCTGACTACATTGGTATGAGCCTATTTGATTTTATTGATAATATAACGTCAGGCAGACAAAACATCCAAAAAGTGTTGCACTTTGTATTCAGGCAAAGCCTCTGGATGCATCTCAGTAACCTTGGTTTGAAGGTGGATGAAGATTGATTCTCCATTTTCTTTTATCATCTAGGGATGTCTATGACATTGAAGAGTGATATCCTCTTTTTATATGCAACTTTATAACTTTAAAACAGTTTATTTAATGCTTCATATGCTTTTTGTTCATGGTAAAAATTGCTTGATGCAATGTCAAATAAAGCTATAGACATCCAATCAGAAGAAAAGAGGTCGACCTTACTTTATGAGCAATCCAAATTAATCTTATACAATATGAAATCTCATTGACCAGAAAAAAATTGAATCTCAAATTGGACCATTTTGTCATAATCTAAACTTATTTTTTTAATTAAGTGAAGAACTTAAAATTTTTCCACATTCCTACTGATTGTCCCAGTGAAATACCAAAACAATAATGACAATCATGTGCCCAAACACCCCTATAATAGTGCAAAGAAACCATAATTGTTATCAATATTGGAGTTAATATTTAATACTTTCAGATAATTAATAGCAACAACAGTTAGTGTGCTAAAACTTTATAGGTCAACAAGTCTAGAGTATAATACTAAACTGGTTGGTGAGATTTTTCTTAAGAGGCTTTGGAGGAATTAATGAACATATATATATTAGGGTACAATTTGAAGGAAACAAAAAGGCTCTATGTCAACCATTCAAGTTGGAGCACTGATCCAAGTTTGACAAAAAGAATATTATGGTAATAAGCAACTCGATTTTGATCATTTGAGTTGTTGCTGATAGAATGATTGAAATGATTGTGAGAATTTAACATGCCACCATATTTACTTCAAGTTTGTAGAACACTGAAATAAGAATATATGACATAAAATTTGTATTGATGAAAAGTCATCTATGCATACATGGATGAATATTAAATTTCACAAGAGAAGAAATTTTTAACATGTGAGGTGGGGTCTTGCAAATCACTACAAATCTGAAATGATGTCATAATTAAGTTAGTAAGTCATTATGTTACTTGGAGGCTATAATAGAAAGCTAATAAAAATAGAATAAAATGTCTTTTAGTATTCAATAAGAGTTTGGAATATTCATGTGAGAAATTGAATTGTTAAAAAAGAAATGCGGTTTGTTGAATGCATCAAGTATTTCTAGGAGTGAATAGTAAAATTGTACGTGAAAGGGCTAAAATATCACTATGAGCTAATATTTTTCCATCGCTTTCTTTTCCGTTTTAATTTTTGTCTTTCCTAAAAATTATACCAATAGACATATACTAAACACCTCAAATTTTGAATATAATAAATCTAAAAATAGTAATAAAAAATTAAAATTAAAATCACAACTCAAAATGAACCACGTGCAACACACGTGTGCACTAACTAGTAACATCAAACATTAAGAAAGTACTCAAGGACTTCCATTCATCAACATCAAGCTAGAAATTCATTTATGCCATTTCTAGGCTATTTTTCTTATTTTCATAACTATAAGCAAGTTATATATATAACCACATGCCCTAACCATCTCTTATAGACATTCTAGGTTAGAAGTGAATCCGAGTAGGAGAAATCTTACCTCTTGGAGCGTAGTAGAAATGGTGAAAAATCTTAAGAATACCTCTCAAGCCCAAAACCTTGAATTTTATAAATCTTCTTTTTTTGATCTTCGGTGAAATCCTTTGTTTTTGGTACGTAGACGTAACCCTCGTATATGTGATTGACTTTAATTCTTGGCTCGACGGAATCCGACCGACGGGACGCCGAGAATTGGCAAAAGAAAAATATTTTTCTCTCTTTTCTCCTTCTTTCTCTCACACGTTAGAGGTTGCAGAATTTCTGGAAATATTTGTGTCAAAATATCTATTTTAACCCCCTATTTATATTTTTCAAGGCTTGGCCCGAGTCGTGCCGCGTGTCCTCCACTTATTCAGGTCCGGTTTTGTCTTGAAACGACTATTTTTATCTCGGTTTAAATTTAAATTAATTTTATTTAAAATTTTATTCAATTATAAGAAAATTTCATAATTTTCGTTTTTGAGGACTTTTGTGAGGTTATCCACCATCCAGCCACCTCGAATGACGTAAAAAAATTGTCTATCTCAAAATTCAACGAAATTCGACAGGAAAATTAGATTCTGTGATACAAATCCAACGTTAAAGTCCGTTGTTTCATACGAACTCTAGAGAGTATGTATTTTAATTCAGCACTATAGTGACAAAATGACCATTTTGCCCTTTTTAGAAAAATTTAAAATTTTTCCGGGTTTTCACAATAGTCTCCCTCAAAAGTGGTTTTCCTGAGAGATTGTGATCGATCATAGAGTGAAATGATTGGTCATTATACTTTACAACAATTTTTTGTTCTAAGAATAAAAATTGTGATCGATCCTAAATTTTTGTGATAAATCATAACACTATATTTTTTGTGATATATCCCAATAGATTAGGATCTATCACAAAGGTTTAGAATATACCTTAAAATGTTAAAAGAATATTTGAGATCGATCACAGGTATCCTTGACTTAATTTTTTTGAAAAACTATAAGTTTGGGATTTATCACAAATTTTTATAATCTATCACATGATTACTAGAGTGAGATTTATCAAAACTACAGGCAATTTATCACAATTAAGGGCAGATTAATCACCTTTGAGAGTAAGTTTACAATAATTGTGGATACATTTATAAGTTTAGAGGTTAATTAATGACTGTTCTGATTAATATTATGTCTGTTTTGGTTAATATTGCGTTAATTTTGGGTAACATTACGAGAACTAAGGATAAATTTACCACAAAAATAGGTTAAGTTAATATTATGGTGAATAAATTTACCACAATTGGGGAAAGGTTATGACATCAAAAGAAAAATTTACTATAATTTAGGATTAAATACAATGATTATGTATAAGATTACTAGTATATAAGATAATTTTACCATTTATTGGGGTAACAATACAACATCAAAAGAAAAATTTATTATAGCTTAAGATTAACTTAGAATAATTGTGGATAATGTTATTAGTATGTAAATTAATACAAACTGTTGGAATTTGATCCAAATTCTCTAATTATCATGAGTGAGAGTTTGTCGGACAATTAATATGAGAATCTTAAATAGAATAGGAAGCATATTTGAAGAATTTTAATATACTATGATAAGTATATTAGACATGCAATAGGGAACATAAAAATTAAGTTGTATTTGAATTGGTTTGAGTTACAATATTTTATCCCTATAAATAAGGTTGAATAATATGTAATCAGTTACCATATGACCAGTTTTTCAATGAATAATACACCGATGTAGGTTCTTGGTTCGTGGATGTAGGTACAGTATACTGTGTGTATACTATATCGAATTATGTTATACCTTTGTGTCATGTTTATATTTTTTTTCTTATTTTTGAATTCCTATATTCCAACAAATATTATTTGTGTTAATTATCTATTGTGCAAAACCAACAAGTGGCATCAGAGCAAGATTGATGATCTTGGTAGATTAATCAGAGTTAGATTGATGATCTTGTGAAACAATCAGAGTTATATTTATGATCTTGGAGTAACAATCAAATTAATAGAGTTGTGATCTGAAGCTTGCCTTGGTATTCCCTACAGTTGCGACGCAATTCTCCATACCACTCGTAATTTCGACACAAATTAAATACGGAATTAATAGATTTCATTGGAGGAGGCCCCACATTCTTGTTACCCTCAATGTACGAGATCATAGCAAATTTTCAAAATTATCTAATATTGTTGCCTATCAGAAATGCCAAATATTTCATTACTTTGATAGTTTTGTTTTTGGTTTTTGTGAAATTCGGTCAAATTTGAATTTTTTCGAAAAAAGGTAAAATGTTAATTTACCATTAAAATGCGTATTTAAAATACTCATGTTCTAGACATTAAATGAGAAAATGAAGTTCGCCGTTGGACTCCTGTCGCGAAATCTAATCACTTTGTTGAATTTCGTTGAATTCCGAGATAATCAAACTTTTTACATGTCGTTTGAGACGATTGGGTGGCGGATGATCACTTAGTGGCCCCCAAAAATAAATATTTTAAAATTTAAGTATGATTGGACTAAAGTACCAATAAAATTAATTTGGACTGAACACATAATGTAATAAATCGTTTCGGGGCAAAAATGGACCCAAAAAAGAGGGAGGCGTGTGGCGCGTTGTGAGCCAAGTCTTTAAAATTATAAATAGGTACAAATATCTAAAAAATTAGATATTTCACACATTATTCAACCCAAGTGGCTGGCCATAGAGTATAGAAAGAGAGAAAAGAGGAAAAACCTTGATTTTTCATGTTTCTCCCGCCGATTTTTGAAGTTTTGTTGCTTGGAATTGCTTAGACCAAGAGTTAAAGTCGATCACCGCGACGAAGGCTACGCAACCACACCAAAAACAAGGGATTTCACAGAAGATCCTAGAAGAGAATTTTGTGAAATTAAGAGTTTTGGGTTTGTTTTGGTGTTAGAGAAGTTTTCTACACTTCTATTGAGGTAGGGTTCTTCCTACTTAGGTTTTATTCTTATCCTAAGGGGCTATTTTATTCACTTCCTTGTGGCTGAACTTAGGAACTGATTTAGGACCGTTTTGGGGCTGTTTTGTGCACTCCCTTGTGGCTGAAAATATGGGATGTTTTGTGCACTAATTAGGGGCTATTTTTGGACTGTTTTATTCCTATCCTACGGGGCTGAAATTGTGGCTTCAAGGGGCTGTTTATGGGCTGCATAGAGGCCATCCAAATGGCTTTCTTTTGGACTGTTTAGTGGCGAAAATGAGACTGTTTTTGGGGCCATTTCATGGACTTTTTTTAGGCCACTTGGTAGTCTATTTTTAGGCCATTTTGTGGACTATAATTAGGCCATTTTGTTGGCTATATAAGGGCTGTTTTATGGTGGTTTATGTAGGTTGTTTTGGTGGTCTAATCTTGACTTGATTTTGCTATATGAAAGTTTTTATGTAATCCCTTGAAAATTGGGATCATATGGGCATACTTTGTGTTTTATATTATGTCTTGCGAATGAAATATGATATTAGTATGTATTATGTGATAACATGTTGATGAAGTGCTGATATATGCTATAGGATATATTGAACTTATAATGGATTATGGTGATTATATTCATATGATATAAATTGCTATGGTATATATATGTAGAAATTGTTCATTTGACATGTATTGCAATATGGACATGGAATTGACGTCACATTCATGAGCATGAGTCATGCGTGTGGGTGTGTGTTAGCATGGTTAACCAAACCCATTCTTGGTGATTGATATGTGAAATCGGTAAGGTCGGATCAAAGATCCTATTGAGCCGCATGTTGCATGAAAAAACTTGTGTTGGGTATAACAAGAAAGGATAGATTCCCCCCTCGGGTGCAAGACCCAGCGACTTGGTTATTCACTCCCTATGGTGAAATTTCGAAAAAGTGTAGTATAGTATACGGAACCGGTGGTATAAAATTCAAAATTCGTTGCCCAACAAGACACAAGATTTTGACGTATAAGAAAATACTCATTTAATGAGTACCATCCAATAATGATCTGATTTATAAAACGCATGATTTTAAAAACAAAACGATCATTGGATGTAGTTCCATCGAAGACGGGTCATTACACATTGGCATTGCATTGTGTTGTAGAAGTCGGTGAGAACTTGGGTTTAAGTGCATGAGTGAGTATCATTTTATTTCATGGCATGACATGGTTGCATTCCAACATTGAATGCATATTCTTATATGAATGGTTGTTAAATACTGTTTGTTGGATATACACATTGCATATGCCTCTAAGGTGGGGGGTAGCCCTCGTAGGATATACTTTACTGGGCGTTAGCTCACCCTATATGGGAAAATATTTCAGGTCGGGGGAATACACAGGCGGATGGCTCTTAATAAATATACACAGGCGGATGGTTCTCAAGGATTTGAGACATTTCATATTTATTTCCCAAAATCCAAAACTAAAATATCTATTTCATCGATAAAGGGCACCAATAGTGGAACACTAAAAGAAAAAGATGAGTCACTATATATGCTTTAAACAAATCAAAGGGGGGTAATACAATAATTTAAAGAAAGTCATCCCTTGTAAAAGAACTAGCAATAAATTACGTGCGTTGCATATGAATAATTTTTTTTAAAAATTAATAAATAAATATTTGTACATGTGTACTTGTGATGATTCTTAAAATAAACTCTAAGTATGAGCTCAGGTGCGGAGTTCGTTCAAGGAAGTCGGATAGAAATCTAGAGCTCAGTGGTTCAGACCTCGGGCTCCCCTCAGAGCAAGCGATACAAGATATAAGCCGGATAATAAAAGACACCCCAAAAACTATAGTCAAGCTATATTCAAGGCGCAAAACTCTTAACCAATCAAGATCCTCTCCCAAAATCAAGGGAGATCCCACAGATGCAAGGCAAGGATCACTATATATACTGAGCAGTGCCTCCATTGAGAGGAGAGGAACCCTAGTGGCACAGACACTATTTTGTAAATCACTCAAGTTATCAATAAAGAAAAAATGAGCAAGAGCCTCCATTAAAGAGTGGACTAGCCGAGCTCCCAAGCCGGTGAACCACTATACTTTTACTACGCAAACCCCCTAATCACTCCAATCCCTCAAACACCATGTCATAATCCCCACGAGCCTCGTAGCTCAGATCCATGTTGTCAAGCATAATCCATACCTTATGCTCATCCACATAAATTTACACCATCAGTTTATCGTCGTCTGTGAGAACGGCTGTTCCTGATACAAATACGCTGATCTTTCAGTGACTGATGGTCTCGACTCGCAACATGAGTAGAAGCCAAACAAATCCCCCACGAATGCAGGATCGACCAGAAACTTCCAACAATAGACAACCAAAAAAATGTTCCCAATTTCAGCCCCACCATAGAGGTTAATCCCCACATGGGGAATCCCCCTACGAATAACGAGTTGGAGGCCCTTCGCCTAGTTAATCAATACTTGATGCAACAAAATAAAAAGCTCATGAAGCTTTTGCAATACCTACAGGAGGCATGAACGGCCCATGAAGGCCAGAATAACCCACGCTATAGAGACCAACCTCACCTCGACTCCCTTAGAGAAGTTAATGAAAGGGAAAAAATAGTCAAACCATGGGGGAAACCTCCCCTCTACCCCTTAGGAATGGACACACTAAAGAAGTTCAAAGTCAGAATGAGAAGGTAGAAAGCAATGATTTCTTCCCTTATCAACAAGGAAGGAGAGAACAATACTGAGAGTAGCTTTTCAAGGATATTCAACAAGAGCTCAGCTGCATGAAGGAGGTGGTGAAGGGTAGAGCTCCAGCGACGATGGACGCTCTGGTGCAACAAACTGACTCCCCATTCACCACCGGAGTGCTACACTTCCCCTCCCTCCAAAGTTTAGAATGCCACAAATTGAAGCTTTTGATGGAACGAAAGACCTCGTAGATCACCTCAGTACGTACGAAACCCAGATGGAACTACACGGATATCAAGATCCTGTACGGTGCAGAGCTTTTTCCATTACATTGAAGGGCTCTGCCTTAACGTGGTTTAATAGGCTCTCTCCAGCGACGATCTTCTCCTTCAAAGAGCTATCTATATGTAAACCCCTACATGTTTATATTAATATAGTAATGTACTTGTTTAGTAATTCTCATATATGTAGAGACGTAAGAATAAACCATATGAATTATAACTGTAGGAATAACTACTAGGGAGGCAATTTGATTAGGAAGTTTAAGTTTTGAAGACGTTTAAACTTGGAAAGGGTGATTAGGTCAGTTTCTAAATATTTGTAGATCAAAATAATGCCTCCATTGAATCCGGAAGGTCGGTAAACATTGGGAGAGGTAATATGGGGTATATTAGAAGTTAAAAAGTATTCTGGAGTTAAAAACACACTTTAAGGTGAATTCGGGTAAAAAAGAGTTTAGACACTGTTTAGTATTTAGGTCATAACTCTTTATTCTGATCTCTAATTGATCTGAAATTTGGACAAAAGTAGTAGACATCTAGAGCTACAAAAGTGTATTTCACAAAAATTTTCTAATTCGACCTCTAAATGGGTCAAAACTTAACTGGAAGTTAAAACAAAAATTCATCAGTCAAACCCTATCGGAATAGCCTTCCGGAAGGGAACCCTACCGGAACAGCCTTCCGGAAAGGAACCCTTCCAGAGCAGCCTACCAGAATGCCCGACGCTAGTAGCTAAACCCTATCGGATCAGCCTTTCGGAAGGGCAGCCTTTTGGAATAGCCTACCTGAATGCCCGACACCAGTAGCTAAACCCTATCGGAACAGCCTTCCTGAAGGGAACCCATCCGGAATAGCCTACCGGTACGCCCAAAAGAAACCCGAATTCTACATAGTAAAATTCGATATTTGGCCATTTAAAACACCCATATTCACTACATTTTACCCCATTCTTACATTCCACTCTCACCCTAAACACTTTAGAATCCTATAAGAAGATAAAGGAAAAAAAGAAAGAGGAGAAAGAAGGTCTCTAGGGCTTGGGCTTTGATTTGAACTTGAAATCTTTGATTCAAGGTAGGAGTTTTCTTCCTATTCTCTTACAGTGAGGCTAGGGCTTATATAGATGTACTCTTTTCACTCTAAAGCTTATATGTATAATATAAAATCATTGATTCTTGATATCCTTTTGAATATTACCATGTTTTGAACAATACTATGGTTTGTTAACCATTAAATCCGTTTTCTTGACTCAAAACCCTAGTTTTAAAGAGAGATGAATTTTTCACTAAATCTTTCTTTTATTCTTGATTTCAAAATCTTTGTGTTTCATATTGAACAACAAAATGGTATTTATGATGGTCTCTTGTACATTTTCTTATATTGCTCATTGTACATCTACATGATAAAATTGGAGATTTTTGAGATATGCTTGTAAAATGAGAAATTGTGGATTTTGTATTTATTTGAAATTGTTGGTGAATTGAGAATATTTTGGTTTCCTCATTTGTATGGTTGTTGTGATGGACTTGAATTGTCATTAAGCGATGTCGTAAAGTGCTAGAGGTTAGTCTATCCCAGTAGAGGGTGAGATGGTTTCCTAACACTTGTAGTGGATTGTCATTTGGTAATGCGACCACTATCGTTCACTGGAGTTCGAACTAGGGGTGGTATACCTTTTCTGAGGAGGGATTCATCACTGCCATTGGAATGGTAGACTCCCTTTTCCGAAGTGATTGTCATTTGTTGGTTGTGAGGGGTGGACTAGGTATAATCGTTGAGTAGATTCCTGAGAAGTAATCAACGTACATGACAATGGGGATTAACAAATGTCACTTGTGGGTTATTGTTCATTGTATCAGAAACGGTTTCTACAAGAATTTTTGTAAGTAGGGGATTCCACAAGAATTTGTTGAAAATTGTTTATGGTGGAATGGATTATGTTTGGAAATGGTTTGTTAATTGTATATTGATTTAACTTATTCATTAAATTACTGTTGTTCCTCAAACTTGAGATCTGTATAAATGTCCTGATTTTTATTTCAAAAGCTTTATATGTTATTTGTGAAATGAGACTGACCTATTTTATATGATTTCTAAACCTTGTTTGAGTCTGGAAGGATTTTCCTACAGAGTTTAGTGCTCACTCCCTACATACAAATATTTTTCACATTATGGTCCAGGAAATGATCTCGGAGTAGAGGAACCGGCACATTGGGAGACTCCCATAGATGGACATGTGGATTCCGAGACGAATGCTTAAAGCGATATTATCTTTTATTCTTGACTAGGATATTCATTTTTAACCTTGTGGAGTCTATATATTTTTTTTTTCGCTGCGTTACATTAGTTGATTTTTGGAATGTAAAAGCCAAGATATGTTTATTCTTTTGGGATAATGTTGTAAATTCTATTGATGATTTCATGAAGTCAAATTTATTGATGGATTATCTTAGTGCTCTCATGATGTAAATGGTTTAGAATGTAATGTCGTCCAGGGTAGTATTTGGGGCATTACACTATATCCTTTGTATCCCACTTTATAGGAGCTTAGATTTACAGAAAGCCAAGTTACCATCTGTTAAACGTGAAACAAGGATCCCATGAAAACCTGAGGTCTTATGTTCAAAGGTTCAATTCAGAGTCATTAAAAGTGGACATAGACTAGGAGTGCAATCCAAGGACCTGATGTTCTCCATATCAAAAAACCCTCAAGCAAGCATGGTTGAGGTGCTGGCTAAGGCAGAGAAGTATATCAATGGCGAGGAGGCCCTTCTCTCAAAGGTGGGAAGCTCTTCCTTACATAAGGAGAAAGGAAAGGAAGAGAAGAAAAGGGACCGAAGTCCCAGAAAAGAAAAAAGACAAGATAAGTCTCCAAGAAGAGAACATGATCGTTCCCCTAAGAGAAGAGGAGGTATAAGGGATCACTTGGGCCTCCCCAGCCAGAGTTGCAACCAAGATACGCACCTCGGCAACTGCCTCCTCTCACCGCAGCGATATCACAAATTTTGTATGAAGTACAAAATGAGAAATTCCTAAGATGGCCACCATA
The DNA here is from genome assembly GCA_023539305.1 of Ilex asprella. Taxonomy (NCBI): domain Eukaryota; kingdom Viridiplantae; phylum Streptophyta; class Magnoliopsida; order Aquifoliales; family Aquifoliaceae; genus Ilex; species Ilex asprella. The sequence continues at coordinate 20,132,273 of CM042187.1, forward strand.
GATGAAGGCAGATCCAGCAAAGAGGGATCCCACCAAGTATTATGAGTACCACAAGGATCATGGCCACTACACGGACGACTGCATTCAACTGAAGAAGGAGATCGAGTTCCTAATCCAATGGAGGTAATTACGCAACTATGTTTCCCCTGAAAATTAGAATCAAGCTCTTCCACCCCCACCACCTCGGTAGCAAGTCCCAACTCAATATCAGCAACCTCTAGGGGAAATTAGGGTAATATCCAAAGGGCTTGTAGGAGGTGGGAAGTCTAGCAAAGCCAGAAAGGCCTATCTGCGCAAAATCAGAGCTGGCGAGGCTCTAGAAGTGCACACTGTCTCCAAGGTTCCACGGCTAAACACCGTTATATCCTTCTTAGATTTGGATTTGGAAGGCTGTCAGCATCCACATGATGATCCACTGGTAATAAGGGCAATCATAGCAAACAGGACAGTTCATCGCGTTCTATTTGACAGCGGGAGATTTGCAGATATCATTTTTGCCCCTGCATTTGAAACAATGGGCATAGGCAGGGAAAAATTAGAGCCAGTAAGTGCTCACTTATTGGGGTTCTTAGGGGAGAGGGTGTTACCTTTGGGGTCAATCCAGCTTGTGCTCATTGCAGGGGATTCTCTATGCCAAATCATCACCACTGTGAAATTCCTAGTGGTAGATGGCCCATCTATATACCACATGCTACTGGGAAGGCCTTCGCTCAATGCCATGAAGGCCCTCCACTCTGTCTATCACTTGGTTATGAAATTTTCAATGAAAAATGGAGTTAGAGTGGTCCGAGGAGACCAAAGTATAGCCAAAAAATGTTACACCGCCTCGATAAGCAGAAAGGGGTTAAGAACATGTAGTTGGCTAAGCTCGACATGAGAGATGAGCTAGATACCAGACCAACGCCATCATAAGAACTAGAACCTGTTCAACTTGACGATGAACCAGAGCATCTTGTTTACATCGGATTCGAACTAAGCAAGGAAATCAAGGATCTACTCATCCAATTCCTAAAAAAGAGCATGGAGGTGTTTGCCTGGAAGCAAGAAGACATGGAAGGGATTGATCCCTCGGTTATCACACATAAACTAAGCGTGAACCCAGCTTGCAAACCCATTAAACAAAAGCGAAGAAGTTTCGCTCCAGAATGCCAGAAGGCAATCAAGGAGGAGGTTAGCAAACTCCTCCTCTCCTAACTATCAGGGAAGTAGATTATCCTACTTGGTTAGCAAATGTGGTCCTTGTCAAGAAAGCTAATGACAAGTGGCGACTCTGTATTAATTTCACTGACCTCAACTAAGCATGCCCTAAAGATAGTTTTTCCTTACCTTGAATTGATATAATAGTGGATGCTACGGCTGGGCATGAGCTCCTCATCTTCACGGACACCTTCTCGGGCTATAATCAGATCAGAATGAACCCTAGCGACTAGGAGCATACCTCATTTGTGACTGAATATGGAACTTACTGCTACCAAGTCATGTCTTTTGGGTTGAAGAATGCTGGAGCCACATACCAATTATTGGCAAATAGGATGTTCCAAAAGCAAATCGGGACATCCATGGAAGTCTACATTGATGATATGCTGATAAAGTTAGTGAAGGTAGAGCTCTACATCCAACATTTAGCAGAATCGTTCCAAGTCCTTAAGGAGTACAAGATGAAACTCAACCTAGCAAAATATGCCTTTGGAGTGTCAGAGGGGAAATTCCTAGGCTTTATAGTCAATAGTAGAGGGATTGAAGCCAACCCAGAAAAGTTTAAAACAGTACTCAATATGTAACCACCATCCAACACAAGAGAGATTCAACGTCTGACAGGAAGAATAGTGCCTTGAGTCGTTTTGTGTCCAGATCAAGCGATAAATGTCAACCATTTTTTTAAGTCTTAAAGAAGGCATTCCAATGGGATACACGCTGCGAAGAAGTATTCAAAGCACTGAAGGGCTATCTGAGCTCACCTCCTATTCTGGTGAGACCCTTAGAGGGAGAGGTACTTACTCTCTACCTAGCTGTCTTAGACTTCTCAACCAGCGCAACGCTAGTAAGGGAGCAAGACAAAGCTCTAAGAGGGGCATATGAGAGATACCCTAAGATGGAGAAGCTTGTTTTAGCTCTTGCTACAACTGCCAAAAGACTTAGGCCCTATTTCTAGACTCATACTAGTGATATTCTAACAGATCAGCCGATGAAGCAAGTGTTGCATAAACTAGCTAGTACCCAACCTCCCCACGTGGAAGCTCTTAGTTGATGGAGCTGTTAATGCTCAAGAAAGCGGGGCAGGCCTAATTCTAACTTCTCCAGATAGGGTAGACGCTGAGTACGCCCTCAGGTTTGGGTTTAAGGCCTCAAACAACGAGGCCGAGTATGAAGCTGTCATTGTACGACTCAACCTCGCTCACTCGATGGAGGCAGAACAGCTGGAGGTCTACAGCGACTCGCAACTCGTAGTAAAGAAAATAGAAGAGTCCTATGAGGCCAAGGGTGAGAAAATGGCCCTTTACCTCAAGAAGGTTCAAGAATTAATTCAAAAGTTTGTACAAGTTAAGATTAGACATGTTCCCAGGTCTGAGAACTCACAAGCAGACACTTTGGCAAGACTTACAACTACTTCGCAAGAGAACTTGAATAGACTAATACTAGTTGAGCATCTAGCAGAGCCGCCAGTAAAGGCCGAGGAAGAAGAAGTGCTCCCAGTTCTAGCTCAGCCAAGCTGGATGACCCCATCCTAGGGTACCTACAAGATGGAGCCATACCTGAAGATCCCAAAGATGCTGCAAAGTTGAGAGCTAGATCAGGTAAATTTTTTATTTTGCAGAGCAATCTGTACAAACGAGGTTTTTTAACACCTCTCCTTAAATGCGTAGAAGGCGAGGACACTAACTACGTGCTCTGAGAAATCCATGAAGGAGTCTATGGTAATCACGTTGGAGCTTGGGTTTTGGCAGGTAAGGCACTGAGGCAAGGATACTATTGGCCCACCATGCTAAAAAAATGCCACGAATTTAGTGAAGAAATACAAGGTCTGCCAAGTTCATGCCAACATCCCCCACTCCCCACCAAAGCCCTTAACGTCAGTGGTAAGTCCTTGGCTCTTTCGACAATGGGGTTTGGACATACTTGGACCCCTTCTAATTGGCACTGGATAATGAAAATTTGTCATTATTGGAGTAGACTACTTCACCAAATGGGCAAAAGTTGAGCCCTTGGCAATGATCACTTAACAAAAGATCCACACATGGAAGTCAATAGTTTGCAAGTTTGGGATCTCCAGAGCTATCGTCTCTGATAACTGATAGCAATTCGATAACTCTAAATTCAAAGGATTTTGTGCTGAGCTTGACATAAAAAATTACTTTTCGGCACCAACTCACCCACAGTCTAATGGACAAGCAGATGTCATAATCAGAACCATCAAGACAGCTCTGAAGGAAAAATGGGTAGAGCACATACCAGAAATATTATAGGCATATTGGACAACAGCCAGATCGGCAACCCAGGAAACACCATTTCTCTTGGCATTCAAAACTGAAGCTGTGGCACCTATAGATATTGGAATCCCATCTCCCAGGGCTGAGTTCACAGAACCCGAGCTCATGATGAGTCACTCCTCCTTAACCTCGATTTGCTGGACGAAAAAGAGAAGCGGATCTCTGCAAAGAATCCAGAGTTACCAGAGGAAGACAGCAAGGTACTACGACCGAAGGGTCAGACGCAGAAGTTTCAAGATCGGTTATCTGGTACTCATGAAGCTTCTGCTCGCAAGAAAAAATGCTTCTCATGAAAAATTAGGCTCCAATTGAGAAGAACATTTCATCATCTCCAGAGTGATAAGACCTAGAAATTACGAGTTGCAGACCGAAGAAGGGAAGATCCTATCTCATTCTTGGAGTGCGGAGCATCTTAAAAGGTTTTTTTAGTAAGTTTCCTTTGTAAGATGATCATTATCAATAAAATAGTGAGTATTTCATTTATTTCAGCAAGATCCTTTTAAGTAGTCATAGACGAGCTCAACAGCTCAGAAAGTCTCTAAGTAGCCAGGGAGCTACCGATGAACTCTTCAGTTCATAAATAAAAAATAAGCTCTAAAGCTCACGATGAACTCTTCAGTTCATAAATCATAAATGAGCTTTAAAGCTCACGATGAACTCTTCAGTTCATGAATAAAAAATGAGCTCTAAAGCTCACGATGAACTCTTCAGCTCATAAATCAGAAATGAGCTCTAAAGCTCACGATGAACTCTTCAGCTCATAAATCAAGGATGAGCTCTACAATGCACAATAAACTCTTCAATTGATAAATAAAAAATGAGCTTTAAAGCTCACGATGAACTATTCAGTTCATAAAACGAATATGAGCTCTACAGCTCACGATGAACTCTTTAGTTTATAAATCTGAAATGAGATCTAAAGCTCACGATGAACTATTCAGATCATAAAACGAATGAGAGCTCTGTAGCTCAGATGAACTCATCAGCTCATATAGAAAAATTATGATAAGCTCTTCTGCCCACGAAATTTAGAAAAATTGGTCAGCTAGCACAAGTGATGAACCATGAAGTACCCGAAACACAACAAGGAGGCAATAAAAAGAAAAAATGTTTTGCATTGTATCAAAGAAAGGATATAAAACGTCCACCAAAAAGAAGTTACAAAAAGACCACTAGAATTTTCTAGACGGAAAAGTTGCTAGCTCTCCCCCAACCGCTTCTTCAGAACAACCACTTCCTCTCTTAGGCAGACATTCTCCTCCTTCAACTCATCCCTCTCCTTCTCTATTTTCGAAAGTAAGTTAAGAAGCTTGGGCCCAGAGGAGGAGAGTAGAACTGCTCCAAGAGAGGAGTCAGAGGACGAAGGAGACTCACACGCCTTGCGCCTTTTGGAGGACGACCCAATATCCTCATCTTCCTCTGAATCAGAAGTTGAAAAATCTGGGGAGCTGGAGTAGAAAGGGAAATTAAGTGAAGCTACCACAGCGTTAAACATGAAAAGATTATCAGACGTCATCAATTCCAAAAAAGACATAGGGGCTGATTGCAACATCTGCTCAATCATCATAACCTCTGGCAAATCTAGATCAGGCACAACTGCAGAGACAAGAAAATGTCAGAATATAGCAACAAACCAAAGAATGGCCAAAAAAGCTCTCAATACCCCAACCTATGTGAGAAAAGCTCTTCCAAGAATGAGGAACCCTGTTCTCCGGTCAAAGGTCCTCGATAGATCTCCAGGAGTTCCCAAAAGCAAAGAAAAAGCGATAGGACCACTCCTCGGAGGGAAAGGGAATATCGAGTACCAACCGGTGCTCAGAGAAGCGTCTCCACTGAAAACAAGAGGCAAGTCCAGCTCAGGAAAGAGTCGTCTTTTAATTCCATATAGTTCAAAGGAAGTCAGTGAAGAGGGAGCCAAGAAGCGAGACTGGAATTTTCAGTCTATCCCGAACGATGAGCGGTCTCGAAAGAGAGAGGAAAGAGGAGCAGCCATGAGAATTCTTGGACAAGAAACAGAGACAAAGGTAATCCTAAGGAGAAGGAAAAGGGAGGCTTAGAGCCAAAAATCTTCAAGAATAAAAGCAAAGAGGAAGAAGCCCAAGTAGGTTTGGAAACTTAAAGGGACGGTCGCAAGATTCAAGGAATCAAGAACTGCAGCAAAAGGAAAGTGGGCAGTCTCTTGAGTTTCCTAATTGATGATGGCAGTTATGATTTGGGAAAGCAGTTGAAAGATGTAATAATTCTCATTCTACTAAATATGCAAAAGTTAAGATAACAGTCTAGAGCATAAAGGAGAACGTGGACAACAACGTCCACTCATTGGCACCTCCCTTGTCCATGAAAAAAAAAGAGGAGAACAAGGGGAATGTAAAAAAAAAAACCAACAATGACAATGATAGAGCAGACTGTATTGAAAAACAAAGTAAATTGAATTGTACAACTCCAAAAACAAAATGTGTTCAGAGTTTGCACAAAAAGGAGAAAAATCCTATGTTTGGGAGCCTGAGGGGGCAGGAGGAGGAGAGCCTAATAGCTCGGCAGTGGGCATGAGTGGTAGACCAGCAGAAGAGATCCCAAGAAGGCCAGCAGCTAAAACTTCAGGAAAGATAATGTTAGAAACTTCTGAGGGGTCAAGAGCAGGAACCTCAACCTCAACAAGAACTCTTGGCATCTCAGACAGATCTCTTGTCACCAGGTCAGCAAAAAAGGGGACAGTAGGAGCAACAAGAATTGCAAAAATCTCAGAACTAGCAACCACAACAGAGGCTGCAGAGGCAGCTAGAAGAGGAGGATTGCCTTGAGCTAAGACCTCGGGAGAGGGGTCAAGTGCCCCAGGGATAGTTTCAGAGGTAAGAGAAGGCCAGGTAGTACTTCCACCCTCTACTTGGGTTACCTCCCTCTCTTCCTCGGCAACCTTGTCCTCTGTCTGTCCCTGGTCAAAGGTGAATTCTAGGCCGGGGTAAGCCTCTTCAGCCTTGTCTTGAAATGCCAGCCACCCGTTGGCCCATTTAATGGTGACATCATCAGACAGTTTGGCAATTAGGCCATTTTTCTTCTTGGCGACAACCCTTTGTTCCTCAAACTCACCCCTAACAACATCATTCGCCTCTGCCAGAACATCATACTCCCTCTTCATGCCCATATAAGAGTCATAAGCTTCAAGAGCATCTTGGTTAGCCTTGATCCACCCTTTTGTCTTAACCCTTAGCTCATCCTTCTTCTTCCCCAATTCCTCTTGGATCGCTTATTCTCAGCCTCTAAGTTCTTAATGAGGGAGGCATGCTTATCAACCTATAATCACAACTCCCGCATTTCAGACTCGAGGCAGTTATTAGAGGAGGTTAGCTCTACATTCTTGAGCTCAAGAGCTTTGGAGGCCTGTGAAGAGCCCTCTAGAGCTTGGATCCTCCTTAGAAGATCACTACCATGGATAGCCACCTAGGATCCAAGAAAACCCCAGAAGCTAAGGTTAGTATGAGGACATAAAAGTAAGGCACGGTAAAAATAAAAATGAGAGATGACAGATGTTTACCGAGGTGGCCCCGAACAGGAGAGTGAAAATAGAAGACCCAAGAGGCATTGTAGCAACTCTCTGGATGTCAAATTCAAGGATGATGGAGGCAATGACCTCAACAACACGCTTGACATTGCTAATAAGAGAATCCCCACCTGCCTTGGCCTTGGGAATTTCCTCACCCCTAGCTTTGGAGGCTTTTGGAAGCAGCTGGGGAGATTCTCCAGCCGAGCTAGTGGGAAGAAGCTGGGGAGAGATGTAGGTGACTATCTTTAAAGCCTCCTCAATTTTTGACGGAGAAGGGGGGTCTGATCAAGACATTGGCCCTTGGCTTCTCTAGAGGAAAAAGGCGTTACCCTTTGAGGAAGAGATGTCTATGTGATGACTCGAGTATTTAACTAGAGGATGGGGGTCGTCTGAGTTGGAGCAGGAGAGGTAGAGGTCTAATCCAGCTTTGGCACTTTGGCAGAAATGGCAGAACCACTATCAGCCTTAACCTCTGCCTTACGTTTGCTCCCAATTTTCCCCCTCCTCAGCTGACCCAACTTAGCTAGGCGATCCTTCTCAGTTGGCTCCATTAATGAAAGACCTGGGAACACCATACAGACAGATCAGTATAAGAAAAAATATTAGAGTTAACAGACAAAAAGGAAGAGTGTCACTTGCCGCCTCGTCAGTCACAAAAATAGAAAGAGGAATGGGAGCTTCCATAGAAAGGGGAACGAGAAATTCTGTTGGAGGCACTGGGAGGCTAAACCCTAGTTCCACGAGGAGCTAAGGTCTTATGAGCTTAGGATATAGAGTAGGATTGCACCTATCCAATTCTAGCACCTGTCTGTCCTCAGTACTGAGCTCGGGGCGAATACCTGAGAAATAATTTGGAAAAGGCAAATTTAGAAAAAGACGTCAGAAACCGACCTCAATTGGATCCAGCAAAAGCTAACCCAGGTTATCAAGGGAAGACCAGGCTCTAGGGGTTGGAAGAGTATCCGTCTTATTAGCATGGTTATACTCCCAGTGTGAACCCCCTACGAAGAAGAATTATTTTTTCTAGTTCTTATGAGAATTTGGTAGGTTAGAAATGATTAATTTGGCATTTTCTCACTTAGAGATGTACAGGAAGCCCTCGGAAGAAGTAAGTTTGACGTTGAAAAGATACATGAGTAGAGAAATAGTGGGGACCCCAAGTTTGTGAGTCTTAAAGAAAACCAGAAGACCTACCAGAACCCTCCAAAAATTAGAAGAAAGCTAGGTAGGACAGATATTAAAGTGCTGAAGAACACTTTTGATAAAAGGGTGTATGGGAAAGCGCATACCATTCTCAAAGGCAGTGATGAAGAAACAAACCTTCTTATGAACTTAGGAGACGTGCAGGGTAAATTTGTCTGGACACCAACATTAGACCCCTGGAGGGAAACAATAACGAATTTTGATGAGCTCCATTAGTGAAGGAAAGATTTCACTAGGGCCCACGAGCTCTGCATGTCTGAAAGCAGATCCTACTCCTGTAGCCGAGACTCCTATATCACTAACTTTGCATTTGCATTTGTTAGTGTTCTTAGGCCCAGGAGAGGAAGTAGAGGGAGGCACTTCGGTATTCACCTTGGCATCGATGGAGTCAACGCCATGAAAATTGTCAATTTCAACCCCTACTTCTCCTAGTTTAATGTCCTCTTCAGTAGGCTTGCCACCCATAAGGGAATCAGAGGAGGGATTGATTTCAAAAGGAGCAGACATGATTGGGCAAGAGAAAGGGAGATTAAACGAATGGTAGAGAGGAGGAACACTGATCAAACACTCCCTAATAACCCTAGGGTCAGATTAGTAACTCCCAACACCAAGAATTCGCACGATAGAACCCCAGCCCACGAATAAAGGATGAGGAGATAAGCAATAGTCTCGATTCCAGAAATAAAAGAATCAAAAAGCCTAGAAATGCAACAACCACCTCGAACTCGAGAAATCCAAAATGAAAAAAAGGTAAAGAGGGCAATAGATGTACCTAAGTCTAGTGAAAGTGACGAACCACGGCTCAGAGAGAAATCAAAGGAAGGGGCAGTGAAAATATTCGAATCAAACTAAGAAAGCTTGATTTTAAGTAGCGAAATAGGAAACTTCGAACTAGAAAGCTAGAATTCGAGAAGAGAGGAATAGGAGAAGAAGTTGAACAGTGGAAGAAGGCGGTTCATGTAGTCGTTTGGGCATTTCTAGTTTGAAAGATGCGGGCTATAATGTGCGCAGGAATCGAGAAAGCCATGAGTACTAAGAACCGTAGAAGGATAATCTCCACGTGCAAGTCAGAGTCAATCACGTGCTGATTCAACTCGGTTTTAAAGCATCTCAGCCCCTGTTCAAGCTCGCTTGCACCAAGGGCTGGGGACAACTAATGATACCTAAAATAAACTCTAAGTATGAGCTCAGGTACGGAGGTTGTTCAAGGAAGTCGGATAGAATATCCAAAGCTCAGTGGTCCAGACCTCGGGCTCCCCTCAGAGCAAGCAATACAAGATACAAGCTGGATAACAAAAGACACCCCAAAAACAATAGTCAAACTATATTCAAGGCGCAAAATTCTCAACCAACCAAGATCCTCTCCCAAAATCAAGGGAGATCTCACGGATGCAAGCCATTGATCTCGGTGTGAATCCCTTAGAAGTAGGAATTAGTCTATATATACTGAACAGTGCCTCCATTGAGAGGAGAGGAACCCTAGTGGCACAGACACTATTCTGTAAATCACTCAAGTTTTCAATAAAGAGAAAAGGAACAAGAGTCTCCATTGAAGAGTGGACTAGCCGAGTTCCTGAGCCGGTGAACCACTATACTTTTACTACGCAAACCCCCTAATCACTCCAATCCCTCAAATATCATGTCACAATCCCCACGAGCCTCGTAGATAAGATCCAAGCTGTCAAGCATAATCCATACCTTCTGCTCATTCACATAAATTTACACCATCAACTTGAATTAAACATCATCTCAGATTTACCAAACTTATTTTTTTATCTCTCATGCTCCACTATAATTTTTTTTGAAAACTTTGTATATTTTCAAGAGTTGTTGTTCTAGCTTTAAGAAAAATAAAAAAAAAGAAAATAAATAATTAAAGTTCTATTTTGTTTCTATAATTTTGTAATTGAAAGTGATTTTTTAGTTATGTTTGAAATTTAAAATTTTAAAATTAATTTGATTAAGATTCTACTTAATAATTTTTAAAAAAATAAAAATAATTATCAATATATCAATCATATTGGAACTTACTGTATTTAGGATTAGCTAGGTCAATTAAGATAAAATTTAATATACAATGTTATAATATATATTATAAAGCATATTAAAATTTTAAAACAATTCAATCTTTAATGTAAAATGTTAATACAGTTTAAAAAGTTTCCTGTGACTAAAAGATTATGTAAAATTATATATGCATTATTTTTTATCTTAAAAATGAAATGGTTAAACATTTTGATGAAAAATAAAATACACATATGTAGTCATAATATTATCTTTAGAGTAATATTATATTGATGAAATTTTTGAAGATTTTTTTGAATATTTTGTTAAAACTTAAAATAATGCATATATTTTTTAAGAATAATATAATCAATCAAAAAAATTATAAAAATTGACATTTATAAATAGAGAATAGATAATTAGAAAATTAATTGGATTAAGATTTCACTTATAAATCATTGAATACAATAAAAATAATTATCAATATACCAATCATTTTTGAATCTTACTGTATTTAGGATTATCTAGGCTAATTAGAATAAAATTTAATATACAATGCTATAATAGATATTATAAAGCATATTAAATGTTTTTTAAAAAATGAGTTTTCCCATAAAATCCTAACACAGTTTGAAAAGTTTATTGCGACTAAAAAATTAAATAAAACTATATATACATTATTTTTTATCTTAAAAATGAAAAGATTAAACATTTTGATGAAAAATAAAATATTTTAAACATTTTTGTAGTCATATGAAAAATAAAATGTAAATATGTAGTCTTAATATTGTCCTTATAAATAAGGCAATTAATATTATATTGATGAAATTTTTGAATATGTGTTAAAATTTATAATGATGCATATATTTTTTAAGAATAATATAATCAATTAAAAAGTTTCATAAAAATTGACATTTATACATAGGGAATATATAATTAAAAGTGATGCTATTTGTAATTTGGAGATTTAAATGAATAAGGATATGATGGTAATTTAGATGTTAAGTGTGGAAGGATAAAGTAACCTTTTTAATTCTTTATGAGAGTAAAATAGTAAATCAAAAAAAATTCATGTTAAAGTATTTTTATTAGTAGTATAGATATTGATATGTGTATGTGGACTGTTGGGAGGTTAGTGGAGACAATTGGCACCCAAGCTTCGAGGTAGCTTTGCCCTTGATCAGCTCTATTCGAGTTGAACTCAATTCACAAGTTTGGGTTGAGCTTTGGTAGAATTCTGATAACCTAAGATCCCAACCTCTGTATTTTCTTAGTTATATTGGATTTTGAATTTTCTTTTTTTGTCCAGATCCCAAACTGAATATCAAAAATCTTGACTAAGTATTGAACATTAGTTGGAGGGTTTGGATTGACCTGTTTTATTGCACCCCTAATACCACCCATGAGGTAAGCGCGACACTTCGTGTGATCAGTGATAAGATTAAAAGGCATGCCAATTGAAAAAGTACATGGGTAGATATGAGATACATAGGCATTGTGCTTCTAAAATCTCATTATGCTTGAAATAAAACTGTGACACCCCAAAAATCCAGGGGTCAGTCGATTACTCATCAATCTACGAAATACTCATAGATACTGAGTAATTTGATATCGCATTGTTATGCCACATTTACAGGAGTCCATAATTTAACAAAAATTGGGCAGAGTCTCCTTTATACGGGAAACTCTACCCAAAACACAACCTGTCAATATATCTTCACATGATCTATCTGATGCCCAATATAATATATTGATCACACCGGGTTCATTTATAAGTAAACATTGGACACATCGGGTCAAATTATTCTTACTTATATCAAAATATGCAAGGTTATAGTCCAAATTTTTATTACAATTATTTGCAAAAGATTACATGCCCAAAACATAATTTTCACAAGTGTTTTACATTAACACAAAATAAAGCCATATTCGGCTTTCTTCAAACATGAGGGTCCAAATTGAAAAGGATATCTTTTTTATTTAATACACTGCCCCAACTTGAAAAAATCATCTTATAGTTTTCCTTAACATTTTTTTGGGGTAAGTTAATGGCCTTTTAACTCAGTAAAACATGAAGAGACAAAAATTGTATAATTTTTTGACCCAAAAGAGTGTTTTTTTTTTTTTTACTTTTTCAAGAAATTAATTTCTTAGCAAAATATAGGATGATCTCAAGTAAACTTTATAATATACTTAATTGTCACGAACTCTATGATTACATACATTAAAAGAAAATTACTGAAAACTTAGTGTAGAGCCATTTATGGATGATTTTTGAAATTTTTAAAAAAATTATGTTTTGCTTTGACATATTGTTAATATCAATTTTATATTTCTTACAACAATTTATTGCTTAAGAACTTGGAACTTTTTATACAAGTGGATGTTTATTTTATTTTTGTTTTGCCTCCTCTAACGAAGGATTTTGGCTTCGCCTTCGAGCCTAATGACTTTCCTTCTCTATCATACATTTGAAAAATGGGAAAATTTAGTCCAAATATGGTAATATGAGAATCAAACCCAAATTCAACATTATTTTGAGAGCACTGTTATATTGCCCAAATCATAACCCAAATTTATATTCCAAATACAGGGGCGAAGCCATAAATTTATACGAAAATAGACACTAATTACAAGTTTTAACTTTTGATTTTCTATCGATTAAAATAAATGATACACACAATTTTTTTAAATCTTATATAAGACCTAAAAATTTATTAACACCATTTTTTACAGATGTGGCAATATCTTTGACTTGGACTTTCTTTTAAATTATTTCTCTATGATTGTTTCAAATAATTAATAAAAAGAATAAATAGAAAACAATTGTAGCTAAAAGCAAATATAATTTTTATTTTAATTTTATCATTAATATATTAAATGAGAAATTATAGTAGGAAGTAAATATAAGTACACAGTGGACCAAAGAAAACAAAGGGTGCGTTTGGATAATCGACAAGGATAGGAAAGGATAAGATTTTTTGTTTCCTAAACTATCCCACCCAAACCCAATAAACCACTTAATTGGATGGGCTATGTTTCTACCCAATCCAAACCATTGTTTGGCAAGGAACAATTCAATTTTATAAGACCCACGGATTTTGATATTTATTTTGTAGATATTTACTATTTTAGCCATTGGTATATCCTATCCAATGCAATCCTCTGTTTGGATTTCTCACTTGACCTACAAATATCTATAATTTTTTTATTTTTTATTTTTTTTATAAAAGAGGATTTTTATTTGAAATAATCAAACAATTACAAGAATCAAACCAAAGAAGGAAAAAAAGTCAAACAAGGCTTTAGTCCTCTTGATTCTACTTAAACAAAAAATCCTACTTGATCAGAAAGAGAGCTTGAACAGAAAATAAGGCTTGAACAGAAAATCCTACTTGATCTATTCAAAATCGAGGCTTGAACAGAAAATCCTACTTGATCTTGAGCCAACATCTTCTCCAACGTACAAGGCAGAGAACCTTGAACATAAAATTCTGTAGAAGACAACAAAATAGCCCCGTTGAACAGAAAAATCTGTAGAAGTCGCCGATTGAAGGGATGAAATCGAGGCCTGAGCGGGCTTCGTCCTTTTGCCAACCACCTCTGACGAATCATTACTACTACAATCAACAACGCCAGAGTAAGGTGAAGATCGTCAGAGGTTGAGGGTCCTCTTCGACAATAAAGCGAGCGATAGGTGGGAGGGATTGATGGCTTATCCTATCTTGTTTGTCGCTTTTGTTCACCAGTCACATTAATGAACGAGAGTGACAAGAGAAAGAGGGGAAAATATGTCTGTAGGGGAGTAACTCATTGACTGTGTTCGTAACCCATGGGGGGAGTGGGTTAATTATAACCTGTGTAGGGGGGTTATGAACCACTGTAGCAACCGGGTCAAGGGTTGTGTGACACCCCAAAATTCAGGTGTTCGTTGATCATCCATCAACCTGCGGAATACCTATGGACATCGTATAACTCAACTTCACACAGTTATATCCAATTACTGGGGTCCATAATTCAATAAAAATTTGGGCAGAGTTTCCTTTGGTCGGGGAACTCTACTTCAAAACCAAACTTGTACAATAAATTACACATGATCCATCCGAAGCCCAAAATCAAACAATGACCGCATTGGGTCCATTTATAATTAAACATTGGCCACATTGGATCCAACTATCCATACTTATATCAAAACATGCAATGTTGTATCAAAATTGTCCATAACAGTTTGATTACAATTCTTTTACATATACATGTCCAAAAACATAATTTGCTCAAAAAGCTGTACAAAAGGAGTTATAAAACCGCGAATAAGCTTTCTTCACCCTTGCGGCCCCGAATGAGAACCATCCACCGAAGTGAATCCCGTACCTGAAATATTTTCCCATATAGGGTGAGTCATGCCCAGTGGAGTATTTCCTACAGAGGCTACTCCCCACCTATGTGCATATGTAGTGTTTACATGCAAATGATAACAATCAATATCCATTTCAACAAGAACGTGCAATTCCATGTTGAAAAATCATAACGTTATGCCATGAAATGGGATGAGACTCACTCATGCAACTTCAACCCAAGCCTTCACCGACTCGCACAACACAATGCAATGCACTTGTGAAATGAACCGTCATTTGATGAAAAATCCATCCAATGATCGTTTGAAATAAAATTTGTTTCATTATAAAACTAAATCATTGATGGGTGTTACTCATTGAATGAGTACTTTATAAATTAAAATATTGTATCTTGTTGGGCAATAGATTTTGGAATTACATCGCCGACTCCGTACGTCTAATTCACTTTTTTTGGACTTGCACCGACGGAAGTGAATAAACCAATAACCGGGTTTTGTACCTGAGGGAGAGTCTAACCCTACTTACTTTGCCCGACACAAGTTTTTCATGCATGTGACCGTGCGACTCAGTAGGAACTTCAATCCCACTTTTCCGAGCCCACCCTTCAACCACCAAGTATGATGTTTGAATAAATCATGCACTCACACACCCACGCCCATATCCAATGTCCATGAATGTGATGCCCATATCATGCTCAATATGTAATTATGTCAAATGAGCAATGTAATACATATCCACATGTCCAATGGCAATATACAACATAAGTATAAAATTACCAAATCTTGTCACAATGTTAACACATCAACTAGCATGTATCGACATTTTATAATCAACACAATTGACAAGCATGTTATTACATAATCTATTCCGATAATGCACTTAAATCACAAGGCGTATGTTAACGTAACAGCCCACAAAATTTAGCTCAAAACAGCCCACTAATCAGCTCCAAAATAGCCCACTAATCATCCCCAAATCATTCCGCTAATCAGCCCTAAAATAGCCCCAAATCAGCCTTAAAATAGCCTGCTAATCAGTCCCAAAAAGCCCGCTAATTAGCCCACTAATCAGTCCCAATACAGCCCACAATTCAGCCATAAAAGAGGCCATGTTCCAGCCCCTAGTTCAGCCCCTTAAACAGGCACGTAACAACCCCTAATTCAGCCCCTTAAACATGTATAAAACAGCCCCTTAAATGGGCACTAGACAACCCATAATTTAGCCATAAAAGAGGTCATGTAACAACCCCTAATTCAGCCCCTTAAACATGGTTAAAACAGGCATAAAACAGTCATGTTTCAGCCACATAACAATTATATTTCAGCCACCAAAAAGTGCCCCTTAAGGTAAGAGTAAAACACAAGTAGAAAGAACCCTACCTCACTTGAAGTGTAGGACTTCAAGAACACCAACCAAAGCCCAAGAACTTGATTTCTCTAAAATATTTTCTTTGTATCTTTAGTGAAATCTCTCATTCTTGGTACGTACACGTAGCCCTCGTCGAGGAGATGAACTTTGGTTCTTGGCTCGACGGATTCCGACTGGTGGAACTCTAGGAAATCGAAGAAGAAGTTTGAAGAACTATTTTGTTTTCTCTCTTTTCTCTCTTCTCTCTCTATGGCCGGCCAAGGGGTTGAATAATGAAGATATTTTGCTAAAAATTTGATTTTAGCTCCTATTTATAATTTTAAATACTTGGCTCTAATATCGCCACACGCCCCTCGTCTCTTCGGGTCCGTTTTCGCCCCAAAACGATTTATAACATTGCAGGTTAAGTTCAAATTAATCTTATTTGAACATTTAATCAATTATAATTAAATTTTAAGTTTCTCATTTTTAGGGGCCTTGGTGAGGTCATTCGCCACCCAGTCGTCTCGAACAACGTCAAAAAAATCTGACTTATCTCGAAATTCGACCAGGTGATTATATTCCGTGATACGAGTCCAATGGCGAAGTCCGTTATGTCATACGAGGTCTAGAGAATACGTATTTTAATTTTCACATTATAGTGGCAAATTATCATTTTACCTTTTTTCGAAAAAAAAGTTGAAAATTTTCCGGGTTTTGTAGGTTGACCCATGATTATTATCCTACCTCAAAAAATGATTCCCAGACAAAGAATAAATGGGACCCACTACTTTATATTCCTATCATTATGGTGTTAACCCCTTTTATCCCACTATCCAAACACACCTCAAAAGGCCAAATTACAATTTCTTTTCATAACATCAATTTTCAATTTTAAAAAATATAAGAGTTAGTGGATCTAATTTAGTGGATTGTTTTGAGTAGACCCAGTATTTTTGGTTTGTTTTGGAT
Source organism: Ilex asprella (assembly GCA_023539305.1). NCBI lineage: Eukaryota > Viridiplantae > Streptophyta > Magnoliopsida > Aquifoliales > Aquifoliaceae > Ilex > Ilex asprella. The sequence goes on from CM042187.1 coordinate 20,149,183, forward strand.
GGACATAACTTGGGATACTTAGAAGATAAGAGCAAAATATATACAAGTAATGTAAAAAAAAAATCAGGAGGGCCAGGTGCCACTTGGACTAGGAGTAGCTTTGCCCCTACCCAAATAGATGTGCATCACACATATCACTTTGTGGATTCCAAAAACTTAGCTTTTTCTTTTAGTGTGCGGTGCTCATGCATTTGAGATACAAAATTTGAGTTTTAATTTGGGCAATGTAACATTTCTCTTATTTTGAACCAAAACATTATCTCGTAAATTGAATCCATAATTTAGCCTGAGTTGTGTAGTCCAAGTTCAACTTGAGTTCAAAAGTCTAAGCATAGACAATATTCACGTTGAAATATTCTGGTAAAATTTAAATTGAACTTAAGTGTTTTATAACTTGGGTTGAGTATAAATTCACCTCTTAACCTTTGCAACTCTCTTGAGTTTAATAGTTATTAAATTAACCATGCATTGCACCTACGACAAAATGATTTTAATAAAATCCATATAAAAGTATTATTGGATAGATTTATGAAAAATGTAAATTGACTACTGTATAAAGAACAATCTAACATCACTATAATAAAACTAATCAAAGGGATGACAGTGGACCGGTACGGGGGCCGGAGAGTAGTCTCCATCCCATACCTTCTTCAAAAATATTTGTTCACTTCTGTTAGCCATAAAATTCTTGTCATCGCTCCACTGGCAAATTTTGATCCACATTCTGGTCCTGGTCCATAACAATTAATTTCTATAATTTTAAGAAAAAATTATAAAAAAAAGTTATAAAACCTCATAAATTGATTTGTAAGAAGGATAAAAACTCACCATATAATAAATTGATCA
>CM042187.1:20184745-20216345 GCA_023539305.1 Ilex asprella
ACTTTTCATCCACTTTTCGTCCGATTTTAGAGGGATTAATTTTGGTCAGTTGGAAGGAAAATTAATACATCCACTTTTTTATCCTTCTTACTTTCCTTCCTTACCAAACATGATGTTTTATTTATCCTTCCAACTTCCATCCTTCCAACTTTCTATCCTTCCATTTTTTCATCATACCAAACGGAGCATAAGAGATAAAATCTACAATATAAAAACATGGTGAATTTTAAAAATGTTATCCGACGATTTTAAATAGACTCATCTAACGACCATCGATATCTCTCTCAAAATCATTTATTCTGCATCGTACCTTCAAGCACGGATTATTCCTAATTGACAGATAAATAGGATGTGTTCTGTATATGGGTCAGGTTGCACTATTTTGAAGTCAAATTTTTATTTGAAATATTTATGATTTGTTTTTTGTAAATAATAAATATAGTAAAAAACATAAAACAAATAGACTTTACGTGTCACACTCAATAGGCAAGATATAAAAAGTAAAATCTGCAACTCTTGTGTGGAGACTACACGATTCTCTTGGGTATTTTTGTTTCATTTTTCCAATATTTTTTGGGTCACAAATCTTATTAATTAACACTTGACAGCTAATAAACTTTAAAAAGAATTAGTGCTTTGTCACAATAGTAAAGCCAGGACAGGTGGATTCGAATTTTATCCACATTCAACTAATAAGGAAAAAAAGGTTAACATGACTGATGCATTGCGAATATTTCCTTTTTTTGGGGCGTGGGGGGTTGAATTTCAAAAATCTACCCCCCGTTCTCTTTCTCTGCCAAATGCTCTGTAATATATATGTGGGTTTGTAACGTGCAGTCATACTTACCATCGCAAACACCAAGTGGGTTGAAGAAGCTGAGGGAGAAAGATCTTACACTTGTCCGAGGTGATGGTCAAGGAGAGAGAAAGGCATTTGAGAGAATTTATGATTATGATGTTTATAACGATCTTGGCGACCCCGACAGCAGCGACGACTTGAAACGACCGGTTCTTGGTGGCAAGGAATACCCCTACCCAAGGCGTTGTCGAACAGGTCGCCCACGCACTAAAAAAGGTATGGAAGTATGACATAGTTTATCTATGTTATTTGGATTTAATTTTGTTGATTTAGTCACCCACGGTTACTAGATTGAGGGTAAGTTTCATATTATTTTGGATCCATTACTAAACTAATAGTTATTATAAATTAGGTCAATAAATTAATCTAAATATTATTATTGATATATATGTATTCCAAGTCAAAAGGGATTACTTCCCTCCAATTGGGGTTTAACAGTCAGTCTGATAGGATTGATGCAAAAATGAAAATAAAGATCACAAGAGCGATACACTTTTTATTCTCAGATGAAAGAAGTATTTATAGTTATCTTTTCTTCAATGTTTTTTGCTTAATTTTTGAGGGAATTGATTTAAATGGGTTACAAAAAAAAATTAGTACTTTCAAAAAAATATTTTATAGCCAAACACGATATTTAGCTGAGTTTTCATTCATCAACTTTTCTATCATGCTAGAAAAACAACAATTTTTTTATTCGTAAAAAAATAGTTCAAGTGTGAATATATTGACCAAACAAAGAGAGAAGTAAGGTCTACAAGAACTTTTGATACACGTAATCAGTTTATTCATTGCACGCATTAGTTAAACTTAGATTTTATACTGCATGCATTTGTTAAACTTAGATTATTTCACTTGTGCAAATGCAGATGAATTGTCGGAGTCAAGGTCGAGCAGCGTGTATGTGCCAAGGGATGAAAACTTCTCAGAGGTGAAGAGCGCAACATTCTATGAGAAGGCATCGTACTCGGTGTTGCACGCAGCACTGCCATTTATAGGGGCAACAGTGCTAGACCCGGACCTTGGCTTTCCATACTTCACGGCCATAGACTCACTATACAATGAGGGGGTGGAGCTACCCGAACTTGAAACTCAAGGCTTCCTCGGCGTTATATCCAGGCTTGTGAGATTTGTTACTGGTGTTGGAAAAGATATCTTGCGCTTTGACACCCCTGAAATGATTGACAGTAAGCCCGATTTTTAACTCTCTCTCCCTCCCCCCACCTTAGGTGATGCTATACTAATCAAATAATGAGATCAAATGATACGATAATAATGTAGTGATGCTACTAAACAAAGCTTCTGGACTAAAATTTAAAGTGAGTTTCAAATTGAAATTTAAAACTAGTTTTAAAACTTTGTGTTGTGATCGTGCAACAATTATGGTGAATAATAATGAAACAATCAATCAAGAGAATAAGAGAAAAAATAACACAGAGATTTACGTGGTTTGACAATGTGCCTACATCCACGAGGAGCGAGCGGCCATTTCCTTCATTAATCAAAATAGGGTTTCATCGCGGGCTCCGCTACGCTACGTTCCGTTACGCTCCGGCATTTGCCTCTTTGCCATTGTGCACACAATAAATAAGAGTCACACATACTCTAACACTTTGTTCTATATAAATTTTAAAAAACTTTGAGATTGTGGTTTAAAAACCAAGAGCCAATCCATTGCTTGGCCACCACTGTCACATTGCTTAATCAGTGCAGTTTTTGTTCTATTATTCGGTTCGTATAGTATTAACTCGTTTTCGTTGATTGATATATATGTTATGTTAAAAATGCAGGAGATAAATTTTCTTGGTTTAGGGACGTGGAGTTTGGTCGGCAGACCCTAGCAGGTCTTAATCCATATAGCATACAGTTGGTCAAGGTATGTTTACACATGCAGCATCTGGCGACAATAACAATGTTAAAAACCGTGTTTGTACCTCCATATCAAGTGCAGCTTACGCGTGAATCCTCTTCTATACAATTTTCTAACCTTTTTTCTAAAAAAATCTTCAAAAGTATAATATGTTTGAATGCTATTTTGTAAAAAGTAATTTATATGCATTGTATATTTATATATTTGTACTGCAATATATACAATTGAATTTTCACAGCGAACATAGCTCAAAAAAAAAAAAGTAAAATGAAAAGTACAAAATAAATAATACCTAAAGAATTGTACAAAAATCACTGTGAAAAAACGACGTCAAACAGTAGTACTATTTGGTGCTATACATGGAATTGTAATTATGCGTCATAACGATCAAGACCAAAGCTATTTGGATCTAATTTAAAAACATAATTCATGGTAGTCCTTCGATTGGCAATGAGTTCCAAGTTGTATCAATGTAGGGGAACAAAGAATATAAACAACACTGCGATTCTTTATGTATGCTTTCATTTAGCATTTGAAAGCATGATAAAAATATTATGGAAGTGCTAAGCAAAAAGGTGCAAACAAATGTTGCAGAAATGGCCATTGAAGAGTGAACTCGACCCTACGGTCTATGGACCACCTGAATCAGCAATCACCACAGAGCTGGTTGAGCAAGAGATTAGAGGCTTCATCACCGTTGAGGAGGTACTGCAAAACCCGTTAAAAATTAAACTACAATTATATTTTTCTCAGCCTCCAAAAATTCTACGATTTTTAGCTTACAAAACTCGAATGCAGGCTGTTGAAAAGAAGAAGCTGTTCATCCTGGACTACCATGATCTTCTATTACCATACGTGAACAAAGTAAGCGAGATCAAAGGGACAACTCTGTATGGATCGAGGACACTATTCTTCCTAACCCCTTCTGGCACATTGAGGCCACTGGCCATTGAACTAACTCGGCCACCGTCGGAGGGGAAACCCCAGTGGAAGAAAGTCTACAGACCCAGTTGGAATGCCACGGATGCATGGCTTTGGAGGCTGGCTAAGGTTCATGTCCTTGCTCATGACTCTGGTTATCACCAGCTTGTTAGTCATTGGTACGCACTATTTTATCCACTGTTTATATGTTGGTCTGATTCCCCATCAGAGAGCTTGACCATACATTCAAAATGCATAATCTGTAGTGTAATTTATGAGTTAGGAATCATAAGCCTCAATGGTAAGTAGGCCTTCAATGGATCTAATTGTATTCGATTTGTTTCGACATAAATATGAATTTGACTTAAAAATTTCAATCTAGGTTTGATTCAATACCTAACAAACCATATCTAACAATCAATTTATATTGTGTATCCGATCTATAAATCTCAATTGAGCAGAATTTAATTTTTTTTGCATAAATTTCAACTCTGTTTCATTAGTAATAATTATAATTCGTTTTAGCTCATAATCGGACTAGATATTAGTATATTTAAATCTCAAGTTTTGATGTTCAATGCAAAGGATTAGGATTTTGGTAATTTGTCAAAAAAATCAATACATGTTAGACTTATTAAATTTAAACCGGATTCAAAGTAAAATATAATCGTTTGGCAAGTCTATTGTGAGTAGAGAAAAAAGTTTGGATGTGAGATTTCTTTTGTGTATGTTGAGTTACGTTGATTTGGAACTTCATTTGCTTTTTTCACAGGCTAAGAACTCATTGCTGCACAGAGCCTTACATAATTGCGACGAATAGACAACTTAGCACGATGCATCCAATATACAGGCTGTTACACCCACATTTTCGCTACACAATGGAGATCAACGCGTTGGCTCGACTAGCCCTCATCAATGCAGGTGGCATCATAGAGTCATCGTTTTCACCTAGAAAGTACAGTATGGAGATTAGCTCTGTTGCCTACGACCTTCAGTGGCAGTTCGACCTTCAGGCACTGCCAGCAGACCTGATTAGCAGGTATGTAATTCTGTTTGCACCCTCTTGAAACTGAACTAATATCTGTTAACAATTTGCATATCATTCTATTTGTGTAATTTTTTAAACGGGTAACTTATATCCTATGTGATTTGAATTAGTGACATTTTACCACCTCGTATTTTAGAAAATGTGACCTAGAAAATCCGATCAAAGCATCTTAAACCTTCTTATCGTTCCTTGTTGACTTTGGCTATTATAAGGGGATTATGCGTGGTACCACTCGACAACAATTTAGTATCGAAAACAATACTACCCTTTATTATTTTTATTATTTTTCTTCATAAAAAATTTGTACAAATTGAAAAATCTACTTAATACAAATGAAAGGAAAAGCAAAAAGATTGATTTATTTTAGAGAGAAAAATGTATAAAAGTCATTCCTGAGTAGTTATTTTCTTAAAAATCTTGTCCTGTAAGTTTCAATCATAAATTTTCACAAAATTCTACAGAGGTTTTAGTTTAGTATAGAGCCATAGAGGCTATAGGTTTCTTAATTATATGAAAATAATGTGTTAATTTGTCATTTTCAAACGTCATTTGCAGAGATAATTGATCTGACACTTTTGAATTTTGCTGATGGTAGGGGAATGGCAGTGGAGGATCCAACGGCTCCGCACGGCCTGAAGCTAGCAATAGAAGACTATCCTTTTGCCAATGATGGTCTACTACTTTGGGATGCCATCAAAGAATGGGTTACTAAGTATGTCAACCACTATTACCCATCAAAAACCCTAGTACAATCCGATCAAGAGCTCCAAGAATGGTGGACCGAGATCCGAACGGTTGGCCACAGAGACAAAAAGGATGAGCCGTGGTGGCCGGTGCTCGACACGCCCGAGGACCTGATCGGAATACTCACCACTATAATATGGGTAGTATCAGGCCACCACGCAGCTGTGAACTTTGGTCAGTATGATTTTGCTGGATATTTCCCCAACAGGCCTACCATTGCTAGGACCAAAATGCCTGATGAAGATCCAAGTGATGAGGAACAATCGAAGAGCTTCGTGGAAAGACCTGAGGATGAACTACTCTCTGTCTTCCCTTCTCAAATTCAAGCAGCGCAAGTTATTGCTGTTTTGGATATGTTATCGAATCATTCGCCTGATGAGGAGTACATTGGCAAAACCATGCAGCCCTCGTGGTCAGAAAATCCAATAATAAAGGCTGCATATGAAACGTTCACTGGAAGATTGGCGGAGCTTGAAGGAACTATTGATGCTAGAAATGCAAACAAGAATTTGAACAATAGGACTGGAGCCGGTGTGATTCCATATGAGCTTCTGAAGCCATCCTCAGATCCTGGGGTGACAGGACGTGGAGTCCCGAATAGCATCTCTATTTGAAGATGAATGTGCTTGGGGAGTGAAGGTTTAGAACCTTTATTGGTCAGATCTCAACGTAATGTATGAAAACCTCTAAGAGGAGGAATATATAGTTCGAAACTTCTATGAATATATTGCCATCTTTAGGCTTGAAACTACTCCATTAGTCATCAATGGCATGAATATTTGGTCATTTTCAGTTTCATTATTGGAAAAAGGAAAACAGTAGTGACGAGCCCGAATTTAGCTGGGCCGAGCCTAATCAAGATAAGCCGAGAAAGCCCAAGGAAAAGCCCAATCAAAGCCCACCAAGTGGAAGAAATCCAAATCCAGACTGGACCGACCCATGGATGAGGAAGGCATCAAGGGAAGACATCAAGACGAAGGCATCAAGAGGAGGACACTGGCCTAGCCCAGGCCCCCCTTGGGCGCCGCCTGGCTCGGCCCCCTTGGGCGCTGCCTTGGGCTGGCCCTTTCGGACGTCCCCTCCTCCATCTTCCTTTGGCCTCCTTACTCAAGTCCACGACGACCGAGTCCACTCCAACTCCGAGCTTAGGCTTGAGCCCACCTCAATATGAGTCTGAATCCAAGACGACGACGATCAAGTCTAAAAGCCAGCCGAGAGTCCGCCTCCCACTGAATAGGAGCACAAGGGAGAGAAAGACGGGATACAGAGATCTCCTACCTAAATCGTACTTACCAAAATAGCAGAGTTTCCCTCATTTACGGCACCGCCTCACCGCCTTAACCCTTGCCCATATAATGTAAGCCCCTCTCCACACGGAGGGGCAGGACCTTGATTCCTACGCACACTACGCCTCCGAATCACTCACATACTCACCCTGCTCTCTCTCTCTCTCTCTCGCTCTCTCTCTCGCTCTCCCTCTCTGTCCCATTATAAACTCTCTGGAGTACTCCAATACATTAATAAAGATCGTCGGTCATTATCGCCATTCAAGAAAGTGGACGTAGGCTACGGCCGAACCACTATAAATCCCTGAGTCGACCCATTATTTTCTATTCTCTTTTAATTACTTGGTTAATGTTCATTGATTGCGACCGTACGTATACTTGACTGTTGAACTCGCACGGAGACAATTTTGTGCATCATTAGTTTGGCGCCATCTGTGGGAACGACATAATTTCTACCACCTTTCAATCCTCTTCGCAATCTATGGCGATTACCACCCGGTCGATGAGCCAACAGCCGGGAGACCACAACCCGGCCCACCGGGGGGAGGAGGCTCCGCCTCCCTTCGCACCGTCTGAACCATCCACTGTCGCGACTCCTACTGGTCAACAACAACAACTCCTCCAGACTATGCAATTGCTGGTAAAACAAAACCAGCAGATCATCCAACTGATGCTCACCCAATGAGGTGCTACCCCTCATCCAGAAGGAGCAGTCCCCATCCCTCCGACTGGAGAGGAACAGCAACCTGCACCTCACGAGCGTCAAGCAACCCCTCGCCATAGGGCCCCTAGCCAGAATGCCCTGCGACCGCAGAGCGCCTCTCGCCTAGAAGTTCCTCCTCAACGCGCAGGGAGCTCACGCATCCCCCCTTCTAATGTGCATGCGCAGGAGGATGAAGGAGAGAGTCAATACAGAGACCATGAGAGCCAGTACCGCCATCCGACAGAGGATGCTCCCAACCAGTGGGACGAGAAGATAAGGGAGGTGCAAAACCAGCTTGGCGACGCCCTCAACGCCATCAAGGCACAGGCGCCTACGACCGTGGACTACCTGGTGAGACGCACTGACACGCCCTTTATCACTGATATTGTCAACTACCCACTACCTTCGAAGTTCAAGATGCCCCACATCGAGACCTTCGACGGTAACAGAGACCCCCTCGACCATCTGAACACCTTCAAGTCCCTTATGCAGCTCCACAATGTGCCTGAGGAGATCATGTGCAGGGCGTTCCCTACCACCCTGAAGGGGTCCGCCCATCAGTGGTTCTCCAAACTCAGGCCCTCTTCCATTCGATCCTTCGCAGAGCTACGTAAGTCCTTTGTCTCCCACTTCATAGGGGGACGCCGCCACCAAAAGCCAGTGACCTACCTGCTCACCATCAAGCAGGATAGGGACGAAAGCCTCCGTAGCTACCTTGCCCGCTTCAATGAAGAGGTCCTCCAAGTTGAAGAACCAGATAACAAGGTAGCCCTAGCCGCCTTTATCGCTGGACTTTGCACCTCCAGCTTCATGTTCTCGGTCATCAAAAAGCCTCCCTCTAGCATGCCCGAGTTACTATCCAGGGCCCAAAAATACATGAACGCCGAGGACGTCACCAAAGCCCGTAGAGGTGAGTCCTTCCGAGGGAAAAAAAGGAGAGACAGTCGAGAAGACCGAAGGGAGACTGAGAACAAGAGAAAGAAATTCGAGAGGGTCCCCGTAAAGGATCGCCTCGGACCACTACCCCCGAGGGACCGACAGCCATTCACTCCACTCAACGCCTCGGTGGAACACATCCTACTCCAGATACAGGATGACCCAGCCGTCCGCTGGCCCGGAAAGATGAAGTCTGACCCCAAGCGCCGAAATCCTAGTAAATATTGTCGTTTCCACCGCGACCACGGACATGACACGGACGACTGCTTCCAGCTGAAGAAGCAGATTGAGGAGCTTATCCAACGGGGTCATCTCAAACAGTATGTGGCTGGTCGAGGACCTGCCCCTCCGCATGAAGAACGAGAACACTAGCAACCCCTCGGCGAGATTCAAACCATCGCCGGAGGACTAGGAGGAGGAAGTGACTCCAACTCCTCCAGGAAGGCGCACGCCCGCAAAGCTAGACAGACAGAGTCTGATGACTCTCGCCCAATGAAGACCCCACGACATGGGGAGGAGGAGGTCATCACCTTCTCAGACAAAGACCTGCTGGGGGTCCAAACTCCACATGACGACCCCCTAGTTCTGACCTTGATGGTGGCCAACTACCAAGTCAGGAGGATCCTGGTCGATAGTGGAAGCTCAGCCGACATCCTATTTGCCACTGCTTATGACAGCCTTCACCTCGGCAGAGAGAGATTACAGCCTGTCAGGACTCCCTTGGTTGGCTTCTCGGGAGAGAGGGTCCAACCTTTGGGATCCATCGCCCTGCCTGTCACTGCAGGGACCGCACCAAGGAGCTGTACTATCATGGTAAATTTTCTTGTACTTGATTGCCCTTCTGCTTACAACATAATACTTGGACGTCCTGCCCTCAATGCCTTAAGGGCAGTACCCTCTACTTACCACCTCCTTCTCCGCTTCCCGACTTCCAATGGGGTTGGAGAGATTAGAGGGGACCAGGTTTCAGCCGGAGAGTGCTATGTGGCCTCTATGAGGGCTAAGAGACCGAATGAGACACTCCAGGTCGAGGTCCTCGACCCTAGAGACGACAGTACCTTAGAGAGAGGTGAACCAGCAGAGGAGCTTCGCCCAATAATACTGGATGACAGCCTTCCAAAAAGGAAAATCTACCTAGGCTCCTCACTCTCCCAGGAGCTGGCATCTGCTCTGATAGACTTCCTCAGGAGAAACACAGACATCTTCGTCTGGTCCCATGAGGACTTAGAGGGCATTGACCCCGAGGTGGCCTCCCATCGGCTAAATGTTGACCCCAGATACAAGCCTGTCCGCCATAAGTTGAGGAGTGTGAGCACCGAGAGGGGGCAAGCCATGGGGAAAGAGGTGGACAAGTTACTGACTAATGGGTCAATGAGGGAGGTAGCCTACCCAGAATGGCTATCCAATGTGGTAATGGTGACAAAAGTCAATGGAAAGTGGCGCCTCTGCGTAGATTTTACGGAGCTCAACAAGGCCTGCCCCAAGGACAGTTATCCTCTCCCACGAATCGACCTGCTCATTGACGCCACGGCAGGACACGAGCTCTTGAGTTTCCTTGATGCCTACTCCGGTTACAACCAGATCAGCATGTTCCCTCCAGACCAAGAGAAGACCTCATTCATCACCCCCAGAGGGACTTACTGCTACAGGGTGATGCCTTTTGGGCTCAAGAATGCCGGCGCCACATACTAGCGCCTCGTTAACAGAATGTTCGAGGCTCAGATTGGGAAGACAATGGAAGCCTATGTGGATGATATGTTAGTGAAGAGTGTAGTAGCCACAGATCATGTCGCACACCTGCAAGAGACCTTCGATGTGCTAAGAGCCTACAAGATGAAATTGAACCCTGAAAAGTGTGCCTACGGTGTAGGCTCAGGGAAGTTCCTAGGCTTCATGGTCCATAAAAGGGGCATTGAAGTCAACCCAGATAAAATCAGAGCAGTCTTGGAGATGAAGTCCCCCGCCTCAACCAAGGAGGTCCAGCGCCTCAACGGGAGAATAGCAGCGCTTAACAGGTTTGTTTCTAAATCTGCTGATAAATGTCTTCCCATTTTCAAGATCCTCCGCAAGTCCTTCCAGTGGGGCCCAGATGCAGAAGAGGCCTTCCAGAGGCTCAAGACTTACCTCTCCACACCGCCACTACTCTCTCATACTGTGTCAGGAGAGATCCTCTATCTCTACCTCTCTTCGTCCCCCTCTGTCATAAGCTCCGTACTCATCAGAGAGGAGGGGGCATCCAGAAGCCTGTCTACTATGTAAGTAGGGCCTACTGAGGAGCAGAGGCGAGGCACTCGAAGTTAGAAAAACTAGCTCTCGCCCTTGTCACTGCTGCCAGACGTCTGCGCCACTACTTCCAAAGTCATACCATTACGGTGGTCACCGATCAGCCGCTTAAGAGAATCTTGGGGAAGCCCGATGTCTTAGGCAGACTCCTCAAATGGGCTGTAGAGTTAAGTAAATTCGACATGCGGTACCAACCGAAGGCCGCCATCAAAGCACAGGCACTCGCAGACTTTGTAGCAGAGTCCACACCGCCCCAGGAGTCCCAAAATAAAGAACTAGGCGCCCCTGTGCACACCTGCTCAGTACATACTGACTCCCTCAACCAGGAAGTCGGACCAGTTGCCATGCGAAGACCCGCCTACCCGGCGGAGGAACAGGGGGTAGAGCTGTCGACTAGACAAGCCAGGGCGTCGCTCACCCTACCGGGGGCACCGCCTACCTGGCTTGAGGTGCCGCCCACCCTGGCTTGGGCGCCACCTTCTCAGACCCCCTCACTCTCGTCTTCACATCCTCTCCTAACATCACCCCCGTCATCCACTCCTCCATGCTGGAAACTCTATGTGGATGGGTCCTCTACCAATGAGGGCGGTGGAGCTGAACTCGTACTAATCAGTCCCCATGGCACTCCGTTAAAGTACGATGTCTCCCTCCACTTCAACACGTCCAATAACCAAGCAGAGTATGAGGCCCTCATATCGGGTCTAAGGTTAGCCTTAGAGATGGAAGCACTCCGTCTCGTGACTTACAGTGACTCTCAACTCATAGTCAATCAGGTAAGGAGAGATTTTGAAGCCAAAGAAGAAAGGATGCAGGAATACCTCTCGGAGATCCAAGCACTTCTCACAAAGTTTACATACTTTGAGATTCACCATGTACCTCGAGAAGAGAATGTCATGGCTGATGCCCTCGCCAAGTTTGCATCCGCCAACATACTCATGGGACCGGCGTTGACAGGTCACCAGTTCGAACCTAGCACCACCAAGATAGAGGAAGTTGAGACTCACTGTGTATCATCGGAATCCAATTGGATGACTCCCATCAAAAAATACCTAGAGGAGGGCATTCTCCCAAACAATCCAGTGGAAGCCAGAAAGTTGAGGATGAGGGCATCCAGGTATGTTATATTGCAAAATACCCTTTACAAAAAGAGTCACTCTCTCCCACTACTCCGCTGTCTCACCCCAGAAGAGTCGGACTATGCCATGAGGGAGATCCATGAGGGAATATGTGGGAACCATTCAGGAGGACGTGCATTGGCTCATAAGGCAGTCAGACAGGGGTACTATTGGCCCACCATGATCAGAGACACCCGAGACTTCGTCAGGAGATGTGATAAATGTCAGCGCTTTGCGACTGTGCCCAGACAGCCGCCCGAGGAACTCACCACAATTCAGAGCCCGTGGCCCTTCTCCATGTGGGGGATTGACATTCTAGATCCCTTCCCTGTGAGTCGAGGCCAATGCAAGTTCGTAGTCATCGTCATCGACTATTTCACTAAGTGGGCAGAAGCCGAAGCCTTAGCCAGAATCACAGACTAGAAGATAAAAGACTTCATATGGAGGAGTCTAGTCTGCCGCTTCGGGATACCTCATGCCGTCGTGAGCGACAACGCCAAGCAGTTTGATAACAAGCTCCTCAACGCTTTCTGTGCGGACCTCTAGATTAAGCAACCCCACTCCAGCCCCGCCCATCCACAGGCGAACGGACAAGCAGAGGTCACTGTCAGGACCATACTCCGTAACTTAAAAGCCAGATTGGAGACCGCAAAAGGGAAGTGGGTAGACGAACTCCCAGGAGTACTATGGGCATATCGGACCACACCAAGAGGTCCTACGGGTGAGACCCCATTCTCTCTAGCCTATGGAACAGAAGCAATGATACCCGTTGAAATCGGGGTACACTCCCTTAGGGTCCAGAACCATGACCCTACCAGTAATGAAGAAGGCCTCCGTGTCAATCTCGACTTGGTGGAGGAGGAGAGAGAGATAGTCATACTCAGGAATGCAGAGTACAAGCGTCACATGACCAAGTACTACAATTCGAGGGTGAAGCCTCGTGCCTTCTTACCTGGGTACCTGGTCCTCAAGAAGGTCATCCTATCCACCAAAGACTCCCGGGAAGGAAAATTGGGACCCAACTGGGAAGGACCCTACACGGTTACGGAGATAGTAAGGCCAGGTACCTACAGAATCCAAAACTTCGAAGGGAGGGTCCTAGGCCACCCATGGAATGCAGAACACCTAAAGAAATACTACCAGTAGCTGGGGACAGTCAATCATGAGTTAGTGATCAGTGTTTAGGATATTTTGTTAGTCAATTTCATATGTTAGTCTTTCTCCTTCGAACATTTACTTTGAATTATAAAATTGCTCGGTGTTTTTCTCAAAAGAGTTGTATTCCATCCAAAAAACCTTTACAAAAATGATATGTCATCCGAGCACATGAACTCTTGACACAAAGATGGACATAGTATACCAACAGAACAAAAGACACAAAGACAACACACTCCTAGTGGCCCTCACTGCTCCCACTCACATAGTCCTCGTCATCGGACTCAAGAGCCTCAGAAGGCTTAAGGTCAGAGAGATCATAGTAAGGGAAAGCTTTAGAGGCCTTCCTCCTGAGCTCCTCATAGCCGTCAATGAAGGCGCTGGCCCTGGCCCTCTCAGCAGCATCCCTCTGAGCCTCTGCTCTGGTAGCCCTCTCAAGCGCTTCGCCCAAGTCAGCCTCAAGTTGAGCAGTCTTCCCTTGCGACTGCCTCAACTCCTCAGCGGCATCCTCTCGTGCCTGCCGCAACTGCTCCTCAGCAGCCTCCCGAGCTTGCCTCTCCTTCGCCTGGCCACTAACAGCCTCCCCAATCTTCAAGGTGTTATTGAACAAGCTGGGCAAAGCAGCAGCCATCTATAGACATTCGAAAATAAAATACAAGGAGAGTCAGAAATCAGACCAAGATATGACAAAGAAAGCCAAAAACGAAACAAAAAGGAAAGCAAACCAGAGCAAAGCCCTCAACAGCGGCGTTGACCATGCCTTCTGGACCCCAAGAGGCAATCTCTTGAGCTTCAGCGCCGCTCACAAAGTCACAGAGTCTCCCTCTTGCCGCACTCAAATTTCGGAGCATAGACGTCGAGCGAACGTCCGGGTGAAGGTAGCTCGGCGGGTCCACAAGTGTGGTTGAAGATGGCGCCGGGACCTCAACCCCCACAACAGTGCTAGAACAACCCCTCGGAGGAGAGGAGACATCGATTAGAGAAAAAGGTGGAACATCACCAAGCTCAGCCTCCGTGAGACTAGTAGACCCCGGCTGGGAAGAGTTGGGGACATCGGACTTCGCCCTCTTGGAAGGAGGAGGGGGAATAGACGCCACTCTGGAAGTGAGTAACTCGTCCACAATGGACCTGTCAATAGGGGTACCTGCAAAGCCAGTATAAGTAAGAAAGTCCGTCACACCACATCCTTAAGAAGATTACTAAGGTGTCAAGTACCTTTCTTTTTCTGCTTCGACGGAGCCGGGGAAATACCGGCTGCTTTCATGATCTCGGAGGCATCCGTCATGGGATTATTGCGAACCATCTCAAGGAACCTAGCCTGATCCCGGGATAGAGTCGGTGGGACTGCAAGATGACAATTACACTATGAGAAACACATACATGAAAATTAAGACAGGAAGTAAAGGAAAGATCTTCACCCAGCTTAGTGTTCGGGGCTGTATCCCATCGGGTTGGCACCACGCCGCGATTGGAGTCAGAAGCTCACTCACCTGCAACAAAAAATAATTTTCTCTTCCACTTGTGAAGATTGGAAGTAAGACCAGTGATAAACTTGCCCGCTCTCAGAGCAAAGCGGTACCACCCCTAGTGGGGAGCAGGGTTCTCAAGAAGCATGTACGTAACAACAAATTCTTCAAACGGAGGGGGAACAGCAGCGTTGTGCACCAACCGCCACAGTGCGAAAAATACAGAAAGTACCCTCCAGCCATTGGGGGCCAGCCTCCCCGGGACCAGAGACAAGTGTCCGAGAACCCGACATATGGGTCCAGGGATAGGGACCAAAGTCCCGCCTCCAGCATGCCCTCGTAAACAACTATCTCACCCGAGGAGTCACAGCACGCAGACTCATCAGCCTCAGGACGGCGGCACGTCACAGAAGGCGGAATATGATATCGGGCAACTATTTCAGAGATATCCTCATCACGCGTAAATAGGCTGAATATAGAAGCTACCTTATGACGGTCGTCTCCTCCTCCACCTGGACCTCTGTCAAGATCACCAACAGTCTCCCTCTCGCCTGAACGAACGACAGCAGAAAACAAACTCAGACCATAGCGAAGAAAAGTAATTATACCAACTAAGCTAAGTAAAATATCGAGGCACATACCTTGAGAACTCGAGTCACCCGTCCGTTTCCTGGACTCACTAGGAGAAGTCTGCACTGCACCTAGGGAGCTCGGAGCGTCGCTCGTGCCTGTGGTGCCGCCCACTCCACGGCAGGCGCCTCCGACCTCGTTCAGCGACCCACTCCGTCTGCGTGCTTCTGTAGTCCCCTGTGACATGCCAAAAGGGGTAGACGAAGGCTCTTTGCCCATGCCTGGTCTTGGGCCAAAAACTCCGAAGGGCCTCTCAACCGTTGCCTGGACTGCGCCAGAACCACCACGAAGAGAAGGACCCAAGCGTCCGAAAGCCAATGAGGCGTCACCCAGAGCCTGGGCGCCGCCCATGGAGGACCTCGCCCTTCCCTCACCTTGATCAGACACTCCGACTCCATCGCCTACGCCAAGAAGGACTCCGCCCGAACCTTGGGCGTCCGCCTGCATCGTACTCCCAAAGCCACCGCGAGGAGAAGAACCCGGACGTCCGAAAAGCCAGAGGGGAGCCGCCTGGGCTGGACCCATGGGCGCCGCCTAGGCAGGCACCTTGGGCACCGCCTGGGCTGGCCCCTTGGGCGCCGCCCAGGCCGGCCCCTCGGGCGTTGTCTTCCCTCGTCCTCATATATTTTTGATCTCAGAAAAAGAAAAGAAGAGAGAAATGGAAGAGAATGAGATGAACAGTAGCTTGAAGACCCCTTTTTATAGAGGAGGGATGGCTTCTCAAGGAAGCCTTTTTATAGATGTGGGATGGCTTCTCAAGGAAGCCCTGCTAAAGCTTCTTGAGGAAGCTTGGTGTGTAGCCTCTTGAGGAAGATCGAACAACTCTTTGGGAAGCTTGGAAGAGGAAGCCTTTGGTCAGGAAAGTGAGAAATGGGAGTGAAGTGAAGAAGGTGGGAATAGTGACCTCTATTTATAGATGAAGGTATATATAAAAAAAAATATTTTTCGATCATTTTGCCGGGGTTGTCCTAAAATCTCGATTTCAGAGAGATAGGAGCATTTTTTGAGAAAAATTGTTGGACAAACTGCCTATGGCAGTTTGCGAGTCGTAGAGCTCAAAAAAATACCCGAAATCAAAAAAAGGTTTGCCTCAAACGAACCCTTGTGCGCAAAGTTATGACTGTTCGAAGTTTTGCCGTAGTTCCGACACTCCAGCAGTCTCTCTCGCCCACGGGCGCCGCCCACCACTTGAGCGCTCGCCTCATGGCCGTAGGAGCTCGCCTAAACCACAGGGACGCCTACCCCATTGCCTCGGATCCCAGGAAGACTCTGCCGAGTTCGACAAGTCCCCGAAGACAGAAGGAACACCGCAAGGGGGCAAGATGACCCTACACATGACCTCAACCCCTTCCTTTCGCAAGAATTAGAGGCTTGGGGCATAGGGGGCAAATGACGAGCCCGAATTTAGCTGGGTCGAGCCTAATCAAGATAAGCCGAGAAAGCCCAAGGGAAATCCCAATCAAAGCCCACCAAGTGGAAGAAATCCAAATCCAGACTGGACCGACCCATGAATGAGGAAGGCATCAAGGGAAGACATCAAGAAAAGGACACTGGCCTAGCCCAGGACCCCCTTGGGCGCCGCCCAGGGTCCCCTTGGGGTGCCGCCCAGGCTGGCACCCTTGGGCGCCGCCTGGCTCGGCCCCTTTGGGCGCTGGCTTGGGCTGGCCCCTTCGGACGTCCCCTCTTCCATCTTCCTTTGGCCTCCTTACTCAAGTCTAAGACGACCGAGTCCACTCCAACTCCGAGCTTAGGCTTGAGCCCACCTCAATATGAGTCTGAATCCAAGACGACGACAATCAAGTCTAAAAGCCAGCCGAGAGTCCGCCTTCGACTGAATAGGAGCACGAAGGAGAGAAAGACGGGATACGGAGATCTCCTACCTAAATCGTACTTACCAAAATAGCAGAGTTCCCCTCATTCACGGCACCGCCTCACCGCCTTAACCCTTGCCTATATAATGTAAGCCCCTCTCCACACGGAGGGGCAGGACCCTGATCCCTACGCACACTATGCTTCCGAATCACTCACATACTCACCTTGCTCTCTCTCTCTCTCTCTCTCGCTCCCCCTCTCTGCACCATTGTAAACTCTCCGGAGTACTCCAATACATTAATAAAGATCGCCGGCCATCGTCGCCATTCAAGAAAGTGGACGTAGGCTACGGCCGAACTACTATAAACCCCTGAGTCGACCCATTATTTTCTATTCTCTTTTAATTGTTTGGTTATTGCTCATTGATTGCGACCGTACGTATACTTGACTGTTGAACTCGCACGGAGACAATTTTGTGCATCATCAAGTAGCATGCCTTCTAGCTAGATCGAAGTGATCTTAGATTAGTATCATTTCAAGTACTAAAATGTCCTCAAATAATTTATTTGATACTAAATCACTAGTAAGAATATTTCCCCGAGCTATATCCAAATATCCAATTAAGACAAGAGTGCAGCCAGTTTGGATAGTAGTAAGGGTTAGCTCAGCTATTGTCAAACGGGGTTCAACCGATTTAAGACATCTCGGTTATGAACACTAAGTACAACATAAGGAAAGATGACCTCACTAAGCTTGATCCAATTAAGAGCCAACATTGCCACGTCACCAACTTCTAAAAGCCACTCATGCCGAGGGAATGTAGCATCTAGTGGCCAAATATTTTTAGGAAATTCTAACAAACTAGGGGACCATCTCGTGATTACTTGAGGACCACCCTACTCTAGGGTATCTAAACGCACACTCATGCCTCACTTAAGAACTAAGCCCAATTGTATACAACAAGTGTGATCATCTCCTTCCTCTCCAAGTAATATAAACCCTAGGAGCAAGAGATTCTATTAGAGTGGACTAGCCAAACACTTCTGTTGGCAAACCATTTAATTCATTGTGTTCCTCATCTATTTACACACATCGTGCATTCCACATTCTGCACATTTATGCAATTGGAGAGCTCCTCAACCTCTTTTTCTCATATTTCCCAGTTTAATACACACCAATTTTGTATCGTCTGTGGGAACGATAGGTCATTGTTCTTCTCTTACATCAATTATGTATCCAATTGATATTGATGGTTTTCATTAGAAGTATGAGTAAGAATCCGGAGAACCGACAACGAGTTCCTCCACTCCTTGTTCCTCTAGTGACTCCGCCTCTAAAGGAAGAGCTAGAAACTTATTAGCAGATTATGCTTCGTCTTCTCAGGTAAAATCAGGAGCTTATTGATGAGTGAGTTTTATACCTACGAATTGTGTATTTTCAGCTTGATGAAATTGCAAGTTTTCAATTATTTTATGTTCATTTTCATTTGTTTTGTGTGTTTTGATGTTATTTGGTAGGAATCATCATTTGAAAGCAAACAAGATCATTTGGAAGCAAACAAGGTCGAGTTGGAAGGATTAGTCCACTAGTTTCCCAAAGTGTTGACACAGTGCTGCTATTTTTCTAATTTTTAAATATGATCCACTTCGAATCTGAAAAAGTGTAAAACATGAAAGTTGTAGATCTGGATGTCTTTTGTATTATATCAAAATTTCAGCTCAATCGGACTGTGAGATGAAGAGTTATGACAATTCTACGAAAACTGGTCTGGAGTAGAAAAAAAAGAGCAACATTGTTCTAGCGCTGAATCAGCGCCCCTGCGTCCACTTACTATCCATGTAGCGCTGTTTCAGCGCCATTTCAGTGCAGCTGCACGTGTGCTAGTTCGAGACGCGAAATTATGACTTGTTTTGACCCGAAATTGGACTCCAATGCCTCATATCTGCTAGGGTTTGTGTGGGATAAAGATATTCTGACTTTTGGGGGCTAAAGACATCTAGAAAACACCAAGAAATTGGAAGAAAATTGAAGACAAGAATCAAAGAATCGACACAAAGAAGATTGGACGTGAAGGCTAGAGAAAGATTGAAGATTGCACCTAAGTTTTCATTCCTTTTCTCTTACTTTTAATTCTTGTTTTTCTGAGATGTTGTTTAATTTGAGAATGATGTTTTCAATTACATTATGAACTAAATTTCTATTAAGATTGCAACGGAACCTAATGTTTAGTTAAATTGCTTTAGTCTCGTTTCTACTTCTTGTTGGTCATACATGAGTTGTTTGTCATATTTTGTGCTTAATGTATGATTGTGTGGCCAACAATTAATTTGATTCTCTAGATGAAATTGAGAGATGAATTCTAGGGATAGATCTGAATATGATGACACGCGTCTAATTTATTCTCCTTAGGGTTGAATAGCTGGGTTTATGTATAGGATAGGAATATACCTATACGCCGTGTGTAACTTTTATGAGAGTTTGAACTTAATGAATCTATTCCAACTTATTTTGCATAGGAATATAGCAATTTAATTAGGAAAGATATGCTCATCTAACTATCGAAAGAGGTTTGATAAATAATTTTGAAGTCTCAGCTAATAATTTATTTTGATCAATTTACTAGAAGGAGAGTAAAAAAATTTATACGAAGCATTAGGGGAAGTTGTAATCTTAATTTCTTTTATCCGGGAAATTCAACCCTTGATTATTAAGTTTAGCTTTAGTTTTAAATTAGTGAATTCATAGTTCAATTCCAATTGTTTAAATAAAATTGGATTGATACAAAGTTAGTACTTGAAATTTATTAGCAATAATTCTCCGTGGGAACGATACTCTACTTATCACTTTATTACTTGTTGATCGTGTATACTTGCACGTAAATTGTCAATACCAAATTCGGACAACACTTATGACCCTCATTATTGCTCAGAATCCTCAACAACAATTACCACGAGACCATTATCATCATTAGCCACCTCTTTGTGGGGAGATTGAGGAAGACCGTTAGAGTCATTCAGGAGAAAATCTCTGACGCCAGCAACCTCAAGTAAAACCAGAAGTTGAAGCACAAAGTAGAACTCAAGGGGATTAGAGGTGAGACCCTCAGCCTCCCCTCCATCATAATCCCTTGAACTAGTACTTGGAAGACTTTATTAGAGAGATTTAGAACGAGCTAGGTAACGTTGAGGATATAGTGAAGAATTGAGTCCTTATCACAATGGAGGCTCTAATCCAGAAGACTTAATCCCCATTTATGCTGGAGATTCAACATTTCCCTCTCTCGAATGTGTTCAAGATGCCCCAAATCAATGCCTTCCCTTGAACTAAAGACTCATTCGATTACCTCAATGCTTACAAAAATCAAATGGAACTCCATGGATACTAGGACCTTATCCGTTGTTGAGCATTCACCATCTCCTTGAAAGGGCCTTCTCTGGCAAGGTACAATAGGTTAACACCTTCCTCGATCTCCACTGTTAAAAAACTTTCCTTGCAATTTGTTTCCCATTTCATCGGTGCGAGGACCCACCTCAAGCTAACCTCCTACCTTCTTAGCCTAAAGTAGAGGCCAAATGAGTCATTGAGAAGTTATGTCCATAGGTTCAACCAGGAATACTTGCAAGTGGATGGCCTAGATGACAAGGTTGCTTTGGTGGTCTCACGGCCGAGCTCCAAACGTCCTATTTCCTATTCTTTATCTCCAAGAACCCTAATGCTAGTATGGTAGAAGTGTTGGCGAAGGCTAAAAATACATAATTGGAGAAGAGGTGCTCTGTGCGAGATGTAGATCTTCTGTCGCACTAAAGCAGCACAGTAGAAAAAAAATATAAAATGAAACAAGCCCTAGGAGGGACCAGGATCATTCTCCGAGGAGAGACTGGGATTGTTCCCCTAAGAGGAATTGAGGGACCGATTGTGACCCCCAAAACCTAATTCACAATTAAGGTTCATTCCAGAGCGATTCATTCCTTTGTACACCTCGGTAACACACGTGTTACACCAAGTACATCCTAAGAAGTATATCAAGTGGCCATCGAAAATGTGTACTTGGTGTAACAAAGGAATGAATCGCTCTGGATGGCCATTTGATATACTTCTTATCAAGTGGGACTACAACAAGTATTTTAACTTTCATAGAGACCATGACCATGATACAGATGAATGCATCCAATTAAAAAAATGAGTTCCCCATTCAAAGGGGGCAGTTCAGGCATTTCATGGCTAGAGAGGAAAGGAATCAAGTAGAAAATCAACAAGAACCACCCCAGGTAAGACAACTACATTAACAAGCCATTGGTGAAATTAGGGTTATCTTTGGGGGTTTCGTTGGAGGAGGAGAGTGTAGCTTAGCCATAAAGGCTCCTGTGTTGAAAGTCTGTTCAAAGGATTTTCCCAAGGTCCAAGCAGTCCATAAAGACCCATACCTTGGCTTGGAGATAACCTTCTTAGATGTCGATCTGGAAGGATGTCAACTCCCCCATGATTACCTTCTGGTTATTAAAGTCATCTTCACCAAGAAAAATGTTTAGCGACTCTTGGTTGACAACGACAACTCGGTTAATATAATTTTCTTAAACATCTTCAACCAACTTGGAATCGAAAGAGAATAGCTCATTCCCTTCAAGGCACACTTGGTGGGATTCTCGAGAGAGAAGGTATATTCGCTTGACTCTATTTAATTCGTTTCAACTGTTGGAGAATCCCCTTGTTAGATCATCACTATTGTTAAATTCCTAGTTGTCGATGCTCAGTCTGATTATAATGTGATCTTGGGCATGCCATCCCTAAATGCCATCAAAGGCACCGCCTCTCACCTAATGATGAAATTCCCCACTAAGAATGTGGTAGGGGTGAGCTAGAACCCATCCAAGTTGACGAGGATCTTGCACATTTGTTTCGGACATCGACTTCCTAAAGAGTAGTTTGAACATCTTTACTTGGAGGCAGGAGGACTTGCAAGGAATATACCCAAAAATTATTAGCCACAAGTTGAGTGTAATCCTAGTTTCAGGCCAGTAAAATAGAAAATGCGAAGTTTGACTCCGTAGAGAAAAGGGGCTATAAATGAAGAGGTGTCCAAGCTCTTCAAAGCTAAAGTCATTAGGCAGGTAGATTATCCAACCTGATTGGCAAATATGATTTTGGTCCAAAAGACCAACAAGAAGTGGAGCTTATGTATTGACCTTATCGACTTGAATCGAACTTGCTCAAAGGACAGCTTCTCTCTGCCACAGATTGATCTTATTGTTGACGCCACTTCAGGCTCCAAGCTTCTCAGTTTCATGGATGCATTTTCAGGCTATAACCAATTCAAGATGGATTCGGCAAATTAGGAAAATACGTCTTTCATAACCGAGCAGGGAATGTTCTACTATCAAGTCATACCCCTTTGATTGAAGAATTGTGAAGCTACTTATCAGAGGTCGGTAAGTAGGATGTTCGTGAAACAACTCGGTTCAATGACGGAAGTATATATTGATGTCATGCTGGTCAAGTTCGTAACAGCTGAGCTCCACATCTATCACCTTGAAGAATCTTTTCAGATCCTCAGAAAGTATAGAATGAAGCTGAACCCAGCTAAGTGTGCTTTTAGAATGTCAATTGGGAAGTTCTTGGGATTCATAGTCAATCAGAAGGGAATAGAACCGAACCCCGAGAAGATCAACGCCTTTCTTGAGATGAAGTGTCCCATAAATACGAAGGAAATTCAACAGTTGATTGGGAAATAATGAAAAGTCATGGAAAAATTATGTGTCTTATTGTTTTTTTAAGGGCACTATAGAATAGACCAAACCACACTTGGTATTTCTTATTCATGAAATCAAGTTCTTAATTGTGCTATTTATTGACGAAAAATCTCAATCAAGACCGGGAGACCATTTCAAGATCTTATGGATCAACCATTAATATAAAAATGTGGAATATAATTTTTAGTTCGTTGGAGGCTTAAAACATGAATGCAATAAAATCAATGGTTGAAGGCTCCAAGGCTAACGAATTAATGCCATATTTTTTAATTTTTTTTATGGTTAAATTATATCTGGTAGTATTGTGGACCAAATCAGGGCAATAAACCGTGGTACCCTATGGATCACAGATTTGTGGACCAAATGGAGGACCATATGTGGTGGTCCAATCATATGGGTTGTTTTGGACCAACAAATGGGTACCATACACTGTATAATTCAATTTAGGGTAAATTTTACTGACACCCCCTCTAGATTGGCCTAATTTCAGGGGCATCCCCTATGACTTCTGAAATGTCACTGCAGACCTTTACAGATTATGTCAAGTTTCACATAATACCTCTACAGTCAATAGCGTTACCGACATGTAACAAAAAATTTGATTTCATGGCATATTTTATAGTGATATACCATATTTACCCTATATGTTGACTCAGTTTCAAGAGCTATCTTCTCCTCTTATTTATTGGGCAAAATTCACTCCTCCTTAGTAGCAACATTCTCAGTCGACTTTAACTTAATTTCATCAATTTAACACTAAATATTAATCAATTGACATTTAATTTTATTAATTCAAATATTAATTTTATCACAGTAATACTAGTTTTATTAATTTAACAACAAATTAATATTTAATTTCATCAAATGCATATTCAATTTCATCAAATTAACATTTTAAAATTTAATTTTGTCAAATTAACATTTAATTTATTTAATTAGAATTTAGTTTCATCAAATTGATATAATCCACATTTGTAACTCAATTTTAAAAATTCTACTAATTTTTTTTTCCTATAGTTATCAGCATTAGCCAAAATGAGTGTCTTCTTCAGTAAGCACTCATCCATTTGATTGCATCCACCATTTACTCAGTAAATATCAAGTCATTAATTTTTTTTAGTACAATAAGTGAAATATTTATACATTGGGCTTTTTGAAAACCTAAAAGGCGGCAATAAAATTTTTTGAAAACATATGGGGGTCTATATAAATTTTTCAAAAAATGAGGGAGGTAATGGCCCTGGGCCTATACGTAGGCCCGTCCCGGTGTTTTAAGACGCATGAGTTCAAATATTACATTTAACTTCTTAACCGCAGCATTTTAACCATACACGTCTATTTTAACTACGACCAAAAAAAAAAAAGTGTTTTACACGTGATATCCTATCTAATATGATTGGACTACGGTTGTTCTACCTACACAGACCTAACTTTTTTTGGTCTGTGTAGATGGGACAATTACGGTGATACCCTAGCTAGTTGTTCTATCTACACAGACCACACTTTTTTGTTACTATGGTTACAACGTTAGTATGGTTAAAATGTCAGTGGGTGGTTAAAATATTTATTATTATTAAAATTTTTACTGAATAATATATTTATTGTTGTTAAAAAATTAAATAGAAATAATTAAATTAATTATAGTTAAGAATTTAAAACATAAATGGTAAGATAAATTATCAAATGTAAATGACGTCAGTCATTATTGTGTGGGAAAATCTTTACATAATTATAGATGTGGCCCAGAACTGGGGGCCTTTACTTACACATTTCTTTATCTTGTTAGGTGACGACAAGAAAATAATTGCTCGTGTTTTACAGGTTTACAACATTATGATGTGTGACAACTCAAAAAAATGCATCAATCTCTATCCGATTCCAGAGTCACAGAGTTGTGTGTGGTTCTGCTACTTCGACGGACTTCCACGACTTCTTTAATTCAGACAAATTTCATTTACATCTATTCCTTGTTATTTTCAACGATAAATTCATGAAGACTGGGGATATTACAAAATTAGTGGGGACCATGGGCCTCTGACACAGCTGGATTTGTCATTTGTCAAAATTAACATGATTGATGCATAGATGGTTCGGATAGTGAGACGAGTTTTGAATTTCACTATTTTTTATTTATTCAGGTCTAACATTTTGTTTGGTAAATAAATTTGATACCGTATTAATTTTAAAAATGTGTACTAATCATATATTTTTTATACGATAGACATGTATTATGAAACTCTTTTAATACTACCAAGAGATGTGGTATTATAATTCAGCTCAAACGGATTATTCTATACATTTATTATTATAACCCCTTAAGTAATAAAATTAAGTTATCATCAATGTAACAAACACTGATTGAGGGTAGTAATCCAACGTTTATATTGTGTATTGTTAAATATTAGATAAAATTATGTATTATTCTAATATCATATTTAATCTTATTTTTTATTCATTTGTATTGCATTAAATTATATTATTTTATCGAATTCATTTATTTTTTAATGCCACAACCAAACAAGTCTTAAATCAAACGTACCTTGAATTATGAGCCTTACTTACACATGTCATTGTCTTGGGAGGTGACGACAAGAATATAATTGCTCATGTTTTACAGCACTAATATATGGTACAACTCAATTAAACGCATCAATCTCTGTCAGATTCCGCAGGTCCAAACGAGTATCATGTGTGGTTCTGCTAATTCAACGAACTTCCACTTCCACGGCTTTAATTCAGACAAATTTCATTTACATCGATCCCATGTTGTTTTCAACCATACATCATTAGGGGTGTTAATTTTTTACTCAAACAGAAATCCGACTCAAATTAAATCTGACATGAATTCGAAAAAAATATAATTAGTTGATACGGGTAATAAATTGGTCAAATTAAAGTTCGACACAAATAGCACGATTAATTGAAACTGTAGATAGAAAATAATTATTTAACGAGTATTTTAGATAAAAAATAAGAATTTTATAATTTTTTAAATAGTATTATATTAGTTATTGTCAAATTAAATAATTTTTTATTAACACGAATATTGACACGAATTCGACACGTACCAAAAGTAATACGATACGAAAATAACACAACACAAAATTAATACGACACGACACAACACAATTGACACTCCTTGATAAATGCATAAAGTAAGGGAATATTACAAAATTAGTGGGGGCCGTGGGCCTCTATCACAGCTGAATTTTCCATTCGTCGAAATCAACATGGGTGATGCCTGGATGGTTCGAATAGTGGGTCCAGTTTGATACAATTTCATCAAGTTTTATTTTCACGTTGTCTTGTGATTGATTCCAGGGGCGGATTTGCAATGGGGGCAGCTGCCCCCAGTGAAATTTTGAAAAATGTTGGGGTGTAGTTAGAATTCTTAATGTGTTAGAGGACTTTTAAAAAATTGCCTTCACTGAAAAGATCCAAAAACCTGGGGGTTTATTTGTATTTAGAATTGCCCCCACAGTGAAGCATCCTTTATACTTTTTAGTTGGGTTCTTAGTGTATCTACAATACTTTTACCCATTTAATATTTTTTTATAGAGTTTTAAGTCTTAATTTCAATTTAACAGTAATGATTTGATCGCCCGTAGGTGCTATTTTTTGATTAATAATTTGATTATGATAAATTATGTTATTCCTAAATTTAAAAACCCGTGCTAAATTTTATTTTTCTAAATTATTTCTACTATTTTTTTTTTACTTATTTTGTTATTTATAGTCCTTATAAATTGTTTGCCAAATTTGATAATAAATATTGATTTTATCCAACTAAAGGAATTAACCTTTGAATTGGCTATGGTAGAATTCTTAAAAGCGATCAATGTTAAAATAACCCTTTATTTAAGAAAAATGATAATCTTAGTAATAACATACAACATTGTTCTAAGTAACGGCATGATTTATTCATTCTTTGTTAGACTTTGTCATAATCATAATCAACATTGTATCTTTGTTAGACTTTTTTGATGAATTTCATTGAGTTATTTTTTTTACTTTTTTGATGTATTTATCTATATGGATTGCACTTCGAATTATTATTTTTTTATGAAAAATTAAACTTTGAAATTGCCCCCACTATAAAAAAAGTCTGGCTCCGCCCTTATTGATTCAAGACTCTTTTAAGTCTTTAATTGAATGAGCCTAGTCCTCGTGCTAGGAAAAGTACCGTGATGTTTATTTGTGTGGTTTTTTTATACAAAACTTTCAACATGACTGTTTGTCAAGTTCATATATTTCGTTTAAGTTGATTTATTTATATACGATATTCGTCGAATATTTAAAAATATATATTAAATAAAAATATCCAATTATTTTGCTAATAAGAATCTAAAAATGAATATGTTTCAGATATGAAAGTGCATACTCAAACAATATGTGTAAATTTTAATTTTAATCTTTATTCTTTTATATTGAGTTTACGTATGATGCAGCACATAAAAAAAAATTGTACAACATTAAAGACACGTGAGTATTTCTTAAGTATTATTTACTCTCTCAATTTTTGTTTTACTTGAATCTATTCTCTTAGGTTAAAAAATATATATAATGAGTTCACTATACTATATTTCTTGACAACAAGTATTTTTAAGCAAACTAATTAGTTAGAATTTGGTTCTAACTGTTACAATTAGTCACGTTCATTTTGTGGATATATTATAATAAAATAATTATTACTTTTTTGTAACTAGAAGTTAATAATATTTTTGCTATTGTTGTTAAATAAATTATTGAAAATTATAACTATGTTTTTCGATAAATAGTTGCTAAAGTGTAAAATATATTCTATTATATACATATCTTGGTTGTATTTGTGTTTTAATTTTTGAAGTCTTCACGTATTATATCGTACTTGTATCATGTATTTATATCCGTGCTTTTTTTATGATAACTTACTTTGTATTCATTTTGCAGGTAATACCATTTTAATATAGGTTATTATATCGTACTTGTATCGTGTATTTATATCCGATAACTTACTTTGTATTCATTTTGCAGGTAATATCATTCTAATATAGGTTTCCTGGAATAGCAGATTTCTTTGATGAGAAGAAACAAAATTAAGTTTGAATTACGCCTCAAAAACAGAGATAATAGTGTCATATAAATGGCCAACCTTGGCAGAACGTAATTTTTCCTAAATGAGTGGAGGTCTGTCTGTATTTTCTATATTTCGATCCTCAAGTATGCGTTTCATAATATTATGGCAAAAAGATTGAGACTTAACTGGTGTTTGATAAAATTGAAAGCTGAACATTGAAATCTGAATGCTGAATTTTAAGTGCTGAATGCTGATATTTTTAATTCGCAGATTATTTCTTATCAACTGAAATTTAAGTATTGAATTTAATCAAACTGTTTGATAAATATAAGAAGCTAAAGTTTAAAAATTATTATTATTTTAATTTTACCATTTTTTTAACTATTTCTCTACAATTGCTTTATTCCTATCACCATTATCACAATGGTGGTGATAG
Organism: Ilex asprella; assembly: GCA_023539305.1. Lineage (NCBI taxonomy): Eukaryota > Viridiplantae > Streptophyta > Magnoliopsida > Aquifoliales > Aquifoliaceae > Ilex > Ilex asprella. The sequence continues at coordinate 20,212,810 of CM042187.1, forward strand.
TGGTGGTGACATAATGGTGGTGGTAGCAGTAGTACAATAATAGTGGTGGCGACAACAATGGTGATAGTGGTGGCGGCAGCAACACTATGGTGGTGGTGATGGCGATGCAATGGTAGTGGTGATGGTGGAGACAATGACAGTGGTAGTGGTGGTGGCGGCACAATAATGGAAATGGTGGCAGCGACAATAGTGATGGTGGTAGTGTTGGCACAATAGTGGTTATGGTGGTGACATAATGATAGTGGTGGTGATGGCGACTCAATGATAGTGACAGATGTTGGTGGTGACGACAATGATAGTTGTGGTGGTGGTGGTGGTAGTGGTGGCGATGGTGATGGTGATGGTGATGGTGATGGTGATGGTGATGGTGGTGGTGGTAGCGGCAGTGGTAGTGGCAATAGTAGTGGTGGCAATGACAGTAACAATGAAGGTGACAGTTGCACAATGGCGGAGGTTGTAATAGCGGCGGTGACAGTGGTTATGGTGGTAGCGGTGGCACAGTGGTGGTGGTAGCCGTGACATAATGGTAGTGATGATGGCGGCGACACCATAGTGGTAACTGTGGTGGTGGTGATAGTGGTGGATGTGGTGACAACAATGATAGTGGTAGTAATCGTTGTGGTGGTGACAGTGGCATAATGGTGGTGATGGCGGCAATGATAGTGGTGGTGACGGTGGCACAATGGTGGTGATGGCGGTAGCAGTGTTGGTAGCGGTGGCGGCGATGACATAATGGTGGCGAGAGTATATTTTTATATTATGAGAAATTGATAAAATCGTTACTAACATTTTAAGCATTAAGTGATAAATATGTGATTTGGTATTTAAAATTTTAACCTATTTTTAAGAAGTATTTAAAATATTATATAATATGAGTTTTAGGTAGTGGTGTCCATGGGCCGGATTACCCATGGGTCCTGTTATTCGATCCAAAAGAAATCAGTTTGAAACTCGATAAGCCCAATAATTAGCCCGCCCAAGCCCGAATCCAATATGCTTAGGGTATGAGTTTGCCCCCAAACCCATTACCCTGCCTAAAGCCCGCCCACCCACCCGCCAAGCCCAACCTACCCACATAACTTGTCCACCTTTCCTTTAAAAAAAATTTATACTTTTGGATTATTAAATTTGAAACTTTGAAATAAGTCTCCAAATATCGGGATTTGAAATTTTAAAAATTTAGATACTATAAATAATGTATTATTTTATTTTTGATATATTAAGCATAAAAATTTTAAAGGATAGAGTAATACAAATGATAGATAAATGAGTAGGTGTCAACTTAGTTGGAATGTATTCATTCTCTTGGATGTAATTCATTTCTTAATTAAAAAAAATTATTAATTATCTTATTTTTATCTATTTTTACTTTATTTTTAATTAAAAAATATAATTTACATAAATATTAAGTTACAAAAATATTCATTATTTTTAAATGAAGTTGTATATAAAAAAACTCGTGAGTAGGCTCCCCCACATGGCCGCTCAATAGGCTTGCGGGTTAAGTTGCGGGTAGCCTCTTCCTACTTGAAGCCCGACTCAACCTGTTCGATAGCTCACTTAGATAAGGACTTGAACTTACACTACTGAGGTCCGGCCCGACCCATGGACACCCCTAGTTTTAAGTTATCAAACAATTTTTTTTTTTTATTTTGGGTGAGAGATGGGGGAAAGGGATTGAACCCTTGATCTCAATAAGACAGTCTTCACAAGACAAGGAGTACCATTAGTTTTTATAAAAGAAAAAGTGACCATTGGACCAAAGACCCCTATTGTAAATATATCCGTTAATGAATTATATTTAAACCCCCTTGAAGTTTATAAGTATATAATACTTAAACACTTTAAGTTTAAATATTATATTTAGAAAACAAATATTCCAATTAAATTCATGTTCTATTATATTATTTATTAAAATAAAATTAAAAATTAATTTTTTTCTTAAAAAATCATAATTAGTATACAATTATACTATCTATTGGAATAAAAATAACAAATTAAATAGGGGATCTAAGTCATTCATCATAGAACATGAATTTTACATTCAAAATTCATGTTCTATTATGTTATTTATTGAAATAAAATCAAAAATAAAATCTAATTTTTTTTAAAAAAAAATCATAGTTAGTATATAATTATACTATCTATTAGAATGAAATTAAAAAAATTAAACAAAGGGTCAAACTGTAATGAACACAATATCTTTTAGCTTTAATCAGGGTAGTTTGATATTTTAATTTGTTCGTTTAAATAACCAAATTAAATTCCAATGGACAATATAATTGTATAATAATTATGATTTTTTAAGAAAAAAATTAAATTTTTATTTTTGATTTTATTTCAATAAATGATACCATAGAACATGATTTTTTATTATAATTTAAAATATTTGATATTTTTATTTTTGATTGAAGTATTTTTAGTCTAAGTGTAACATTTTAAACACAAGAGGTCTAAGTAATATATGTTTACAAACTTCAAGAGTTTTTGGCGTAATTTATTAATTGTTATATTTACGACGCATACAAACTTCAAGGTGTTTGTGTGTAATATTTTAAATGTCAGGAGTTTTAAGTAATTAAATAACAAACTTTAAGGAGTTTGGGTGTAATATTTATTATTTTTAAACATAACAAAACGACTTCAATATAATTTGAATTTATCCGAATTTAACTATAATGTGTCCAAACCATAGTCAAAAGTTATTAATTGCTTTACTTATTAGTTTATCCTAATCAATTTTTTTAAAAAATAGATTAGATATTGATGATACCTAGAATAAATTTTAAGTATGAGTTCAGACAAGAAGGTTTGAGCAAACGTCAATAGTTTAGTGATTCGGATCTTGAACTCCACCTAGAGTGAACAATTACGAAAATAAGGAAGGCACAGTCATACAACCGAAAACAACAACCAAAGCTATACTTAAGGCACAAAATTTTCAGTTGAGCAAAATTTCCTCCTAAAATCAAGGGAGATCCCGCAAACGCAAGGCGAAGATCTCGCTACATATCCCTTAAATATAGAAATTTTATTATAAATACGGTACAGAGCCTTCATTGAAAGGAGAAATTTGTTTTGGTATTCAAAAACATGCTGTGAGTCATTTTCACCATTGATATTGACCTTAGAAACAAGAGTCTCTCTTAAAGAAGTGGGCTAACCGAGTTCTCAAGCTCGATGAACCACTATACGCTCATGTACTGCCTTTTTCCTTGTTCCCCTAGTCTAAATGAGCCTAAAAGTTCAGGTCAAAAGCTCATTCAAATATTTGATAGTTCAGCTCATCCACGAAAAATCATCACCATCAGATATAATCAAAACTACCCAAAATATACTTAAAATTTATATAATATTAATAATTTAAAAAAAAACATGAGGGTGGCTATGTGACCACCGTGGACCGCACTTGGATCCGTCGATGATTTGTTTCCACATCTTCCTTGACGTAAATAACTTTTACACTGGGCAATTTTTCACGTGTCATGACTTCCAACATATCAGAAGAAACCAGTGCCCCCCCAACCCCCCCCCCC
>CM042187.1:20227882-20255383 GCA_023539305.1 Ilex asprella
CGGACCGGCCGGTCCGGTCCGGTTCTGATAACTATGGTTATAAAAGCAAATTTCCTACATGTCACCGCACATGGTTATCTTTCCTTCTAGATTTTTTGCTCAATTTTTGAGAGGATTGATTTTGGTGGATTAAAAAAAAAGTTAATATCTTAATATTTTTTTAATAACTAAATATGATATTTTATCCAACTCAATTTTCATTCATTAACTTTTCCATCATGCTTGAAAAGCAACAATTTTTTATTCGTTAAAAAATAGTTAAAATTGTGAATACATTGACTTAAGAAAGAGAGAAGTTAGGTCTACTAGAACTTTTCATACACGTAATCACTGTATTCATTGCACGCGTTAGTTAAACTTAGATCAATTCACTTGTGCAAATGCAGATCCATTGTCGGAGTCAAGGGCGAGCAACGTGTATGTTCCAAGGGATGAAGCCTTCTCAGAGGTGAAGAGCGCAACATTCGCCGCAAAGACTGTGTACTCGGTGTTGCATGCACTGGTGCCATCGCTAGAGACAACAGTGCTCGACCCGGACCTTGGCTTTCCATACTTCACGGCCATAGACTCACTGTTCAATGAGGGGGTGGAGCTACCCGAAATTGAAGGTCAAGGCTTCCTCAGCATTATACCCAGGCTTGTGACATTTGTTTCGGGTATTGGAAAAAATGTATTGCGCTTTGAGACGCCTGAAATGGTTGACAGTAAGTCTGATTGTTAACTCTCTCCCCCCCCCCCCCCCCCAACAACCCTGTGTGCATGTGTTTTGATCGTTTTCTTAGGTGATGCTACACTAATCAAATAATGAGATCGGATGAAACACCAATAATGTAGTGACGCTACTAAACAAAGCTTTGTTCTATATAAATTTAAAATGGCTTCGAGATTGTGGTTTGAAAACCAAGAGCCAATCGAAAAATTGCTTGGTCACCACTGTCACATTGATTAATCAGTGTAGTTTTTTTTCTATTATTCTGTCAGTATAGTATTAACTCGTTTTCGTTGATTGATATATATTTTCCTCCATTTTATGTTATAAATGCAGGAGATAAATTTTCTTGGATTAGGGACGTGGAGTTTGGTCGGCAGACCCTAGCAGGTCTTAATCCATGTAGCATACAGTTGGTCAAGGTATGTTTACACATGCAGCATCTGGCTAGAATAACAATGTTAAAAACTGTTTTTCTACCTCCATATCATGTGCTGCTTACGTGTGAATCATCTTCTATACAATTTTCTAACATTTTCTTCTAAAATGAAATCTTGAAAAGTATAATATGTTTGAATGCTATTTTGTAAAAAGTAATTGATATGCATTTTAGTATGTACATCATATATTTATCAGGAATGCTACGCTGATAAAATTTAGAGCCCAAATGACATGACAGTTGAGTTGAACTTATTTATTTGGTGTAATGTCATTTGAGTCCCATTAAAAACTTTAAATAATATATTGCCATGTTATTTAGACTCTAAATTTGGTTCCAAAATTTGGTCAGTATAGCATTACTCTGCATTTATATATTTGTACTACAATATATACAATTGAATTTTCACAGCGAACACAACTCAAAAAAGAAAAAGTAAAATGAAAAGTACAAAATAAATGATACCTAAAGAATTGTATAAAAATCACTGTGAATCTAATTTAGGTGCTATACATGGAATTGTAATTATGTGTCATAACGATTAAGACCAATGCTATTTGAATCTAATTTAAAAACATAATTCATTGTAGTCCTTCGATTTAAAAAAAGAAAAAAAAAAAAGAGTTCCAAGTTATATTGATGCAGGGGAATAAAGAATATAAACAACACTACGATTCTTTATGTATGCTTTCATTTAACAATCGAATGCATGATAAAAATATTATGGAAGTGCTAAGCAAAAAAGTGCAAATAAATGTTGCAGAAATGGCCATTGAAGAGTGAACTCGACCCTACGGTCTATGGACCACCTGAATCAGCAATCACCAAAGAGCTGGTTGAGCAAGAGATTAGAGGCTTTATGACTGTTGAGGAGGTACTGCAAAACCCGTTAAAAATTAAACCACGATTCTACGATTTATAGCTTATAAAACTCGAATGCAGGCGGTTAAAAAGAAGAAGCTGTTCATCCTGGACTACCATGATCTTCTATTACCATATGTGAACAAAGTAAGAGAGATCGAAGGAAGAACTCTGTATGGATCGAGGACACTATTCTTCCTAACCCCTTCTGGCACATTGAGGCCACTGGCCATTGAACTAACTCGGCCACCGTCGGAGGGGAAACCCCAGTGGAAGAAAGTGTTCAGTCCCAGTTGGAATGCCACGGATGCATGGCTTTGGAGGCTGGCTAAGGTTCATGTCCTTGCTCATGACTCTGGTTATCACCAGCTTGTTAGTCATTGGTATGCACTATTTTCTCCACTGTTTATATGTTGGTCTGATTACCCATCGGAGAGCTTGACCATACATTCAAAATGCATAATTTGTAGTGTTATTTATGGGTTAGGAATCATAAGCCTCATTGTTAAGTAAGTCTTCAATGGATATAATTGTATTTGATGTGCTTCGATGTAAATATGAATTTGATTTAAAAATTTTGATCTAGATCTGATTCATTACCTAACAAACTATGCCGAACAATCCATTTATATCGGTTATCCGATCTAAAAATATCAATTGAGCAGAATTTAATTTTGTTTTTGCATAAATTTAAACTTTGTTTATCAGTAATAATTATAATTCGTTTTAGTTCATCATCGGATTGGATATTAGTATATTTAAATTCCAAGCTTTGATGTACAATGAAAAGGATTAGGATTTTGGAATAATTAAATTTAGACCGGATTGAGAGTAAAATATGATCTTTTGGCAATTCTATTGAGAGTTGAGAAAAAAGTTTGGATGTGAGATTTCATTAGGATGAGGGAGAACCTCACTGCCTACCATTGGACATGATACACATGCTAGGCCGAGAAGGGTGAATATTTATTTTGTTTATGTTGGATTACGTTGATTTGGAACTTCCTTTGCTCTTTTTACAGGCTAAGAACTCATTGCTGCACAGAGCCTTACATAATTGCGACGAATAGACAACTTAGCATGATGCATCCAATATACAGGCTGTTACACCCACATCTTCGCTACACAATGGAGATCAACGCTTTGGCTCGAGCAGCCCTCATCAATGCAGGTGGCATCATAGAGTCATCGTTTTCGCCTGAAAAGTATTGTATGGAGATTAGCTCTGCTGCCTACGACCTTCAGTGGCAGTTCGACCTTCAGGCACTGCCAGCAGACCTGATTAGCAGGTACGTAATTCTGTTTGCACCCTCTTGAAACTGAGCTAATAACTGTTAACAATTTGCATATCATTCCATTTTTATAGTTTTTTAAACGGGTAACTTATATCCTATATGATTTGAATTAGTTACATTTTACCGTCTCGTATTTTAGAAAATGTGACCTTGAAAATCCAATCAATGCATCTTAAAGCCTTCTTATAGTTCCTTGTTGACTTTGGCTATTATAAAGGGATTATGTGTGGCTATTCTAGAGACACAGAGGTTATAGGTTTCTTAATTACATGCAAGTAATGTGTTAATTTGTCATTTTCAAGCGTCATTTGCAGAGATAATTGATCTGACACTTTCGAATTTTGCTGATGGTAGGGGAATGGCAGTGGAGGATCCAACGGCTCCACACGGCCTGAAGCTAGCAATAGAAGACTATCCTTTTGCCAATGATGGTCTACTGCTTTGGGATGCCATCAAAGAATGGGCTACTGACTATGTCAACCACTATTACCCATCAGAAACCCTAGTACAATCCGATCAAGAGCTCCAAGAATGGTGGACCGAGATCCGAACTGTCGGCCACGGAGACAAAAAGGATGAGCCATGGTGGCCGGTGCTCGACACGCCCGAGGACCTGATCGGAATACTCACCAATATAATATGGGTAGCATCAGGCCACCATGCAGCTGTAAACTTTGGTCAGTATGATTTTGCTGCTTATTTCCCCAATAGGTCTACCATTGCTAGGACCAAAATGCCTTGTGAAGATCCAAGTGAGGAACAATGGAAGAGCTTTTTGGAAAGACCTGAGGATGAACTACTCTCTGTGTTCCCTTCTCAAATTCAAGCGACGAAAGTTATGGCGATTTTGGATGTGTTATCGAATCATTCGCCTGATGAGGAGTACATTGGCACAACCATGGAGTCATCGTGGTCGGAAAATCCGATAATAAAGGCTGCATATGAACGGTTCAGTGGAAGATTGATGGAGCTTGAAGGAATTATTGATGCTAGAAATGCAGACAAGAAATTGAACAATAGGACCGGAGCTGGTGTGGTGCCATATGAGCTTCTGAAGCCATTCTCAGATCCTGGGGTGACCGGACGTGGGGTCCCGAATAGTATCTCTATTTGAAGATGAATGTGCTTGGGGAGTGAAGGTTTAGAACATTTATTGGTGAGATGTCAACGGCATGTATGAAAACCACTAAGAGGAATATATAGTTCGAAACTTCTATGAATATATTCCCATCTTAAGGCTTGAAACTACTCCATTAGTCATCAATGGCATGAATATTTGGTTATTTTCCGTTTCATTATTGGAAAAAGGAAAACAGTAGCATGCCTTCTAAGCTAGATCTAAGGGATCTGAGATTAGTATCATTTCAAGTACTAAAATTTTCTCAAATGATTTCTTTGATACTAAATCACTAGTAAGAATATTTCTCCGAGCTATATCCGAAGATCCAAGTCAGACAAGAGTTCAGCCAGTTCAGATAGCAATAGGGGCTAGCTCAGCCATTGTCAAACAAGTTCAGCCGATTTAAGACATCTCGGTTATGAACACTAACTACGTCATAAGGAAATATAACCTCACTAAGCTTGATTCAAGTAAGAGCCAACATTGTCATTTAACCAGCTTCTAGAAGCCACCCATGCTAAGTAAATGTAGTCTCTAACGGTTAAATATTCTCTAGAAAATTCTAACAAACTAGGGGACCATCCCATGATTACTTAAGGACCACCTACTCTAGGGTATATAAAGGCACACTCATGCCTCACTAAAGAACTAAGGCCAACTGTATACACCAAGTGTGATCATCTCCTTCCTTTTCAAGTAATATAAACCCTAGGAGTAAGACACTTCATTGGAATAGACAAACCAAACGATTCAGTTGGTAAACCATTTAATCTATTGTGTTCCTCATCTATTCACACATCGTGCATTCCACATTCTACACATTTTCGCCATCAGAGAGCTCCTAAGCCTCTTTGTCTTATATTTCCCAGTTATAACACCATTAGTTTCGTGCTGTCTATGGGAACGATAGTTCATCGTTATACTCTTAAATCAATTATGTCTCCGATTGATTGATGGTTTTCACTAGAAGGATGAGTTTGAATTCGAAGAACCATCAACAAGTTCCTTTACCCCCTGTTCCTCCAGTGACTTCGCCTCTAAGGGAAGAGCCAAAAACTTACTAGCAGACTATGTCCCATCTTCTTAGATAAAATCAAGAGCTTATGACCCTTATTATTACTCAGAGTCCTCAACAACAATTACCGCGAGACCCTCATCCTCCTCAGCCATCTCTCGGTGGGGGTGATTGGGGAAGACCATCAGATTCATTCAGGGGAAAATATCTGCTGCCAGCAACCTCGAGTAGAACCAAAAGATGAAGCACAAAGCAGAGCTCGGGGTGATAACAGGTGAGACCAACTAGTACTGGGAAGACCTTATTAGAGAGGTTCAAAACGAGCTAAGTAACGTCGGATATAGTGAAGAATTGAGTCCCTATCACAATGGAGGCTTTGGTCCAGAAGACAGAGTCCACATTTATGCTGGAGATCCAACATTTCCCTCTCTTGAATAAGTTCAAGATGCCCCAAATCGAGGCTTTCCCCAGAACTAAAGACCCATTTGAAAACTCAATAGTCAATACTTACAAAAATCAAATGGAACCCCATGGATACCAGGACCCTATCCGTTGTAGAGCATTCACCATCACCTTGAAAAGGCCTACTCTTGCATGGTATAGTAGGCTGACACCTTCTCCGATCTCCTCTTTTAAAGAACTTTCCCTACAATTTATTTTCCCATTCATCAGCGTGAGGACCCACCTCAAGCCAACCTCCTATCCTCTTGGCCTAAAGTAGAGGCCATACAAGTCATTGAGAAGTTATGTCTAGAGGTTCAACTAGGAATACTTGCAAATGGATTGCCTGGATAACAAGGTTGTTTTGATGGCAGCGATCCAATCATTCTATTTCCTCTTCTTCATCTCCAAGAACCCCAACGTCAGTATGGTAGAAGTATTGGCGAAGGCTAAGAGCACATAATTGGAGAAGAGTTGCTCTATGCGAGATGTGGATCTTTAGTAGCACCAAAGCAACACGCTGGAAAAAAATAAAAGAAAACAAGCCCTTGGAGGGACTAGGATCATTCTTTTAGGAGAGACTGTGATCATTCCCCTAAGAAGAACCAAGATCGTTCCCTAGAAAGAAAGGAGACATGAGGGACTGATTTGGATCCCTGAAACCCAATTAGCAATCTAGTTTCATTCTAGAGCGATTCACTCCCTTGAACACCTCAGTAGTAGAAGTGTTTCACCAGGTACATCATAAGAAGTATCGCCTTAAAAAATGAGGACAAACCCTCACAAGAAGGACTACCACAAGTATTTTAACTTTCATAGAGACCATGACCATGATACAGATGAATTCATCAAATTGAAAAAAGAAATTGAGTTCCTCATTCAAAAGGGGCAACTCAAACATTTCATGGCTAGAGAGGAAGGAAACCAAGCCGAAAATCAACTAGAACCACCCCAAGCAAGACGATAACATCAACAAGCCATAGGTAAAATAAGGTCATCTTAGGGGTTTCGCTAGAGGATGAAAGTCTAGCTTAGCCATAAAGGCTAATGTATAGAAAGTTAGATCAGAAGATTTTCCCAAAGTCCAGGCAGTCCATAAGGACACATGCCTTGGCTTGAAGATAATCTTCTTAGACGCCAATCTGGAAGGATGCTAACTCCTCCATGATGACCTTCTAGTTATTAAAGCCATCATCACCAAGAAAATGTTTAGCGACTCTTGGTTGACAAATACAGCTCGGTTGATATAATCTTCTCAAACACCTTCGACCAACTTGGAATCGGAAGAGAACAACTCATTCCCTTCAAGAAAAGTTGGTGGAATTTTAGGGAGAGAAGGTATATCCGCTTGACTCTATTTAATTCGTTTTAACACTTGGAGAACCCTCTTGTCAGATTACCACTAATTTTAAATTCCTAGTTGTCGATGCTCTTTCTAATTTTAATGTGACCCTGGGAAGGCCATCCCTATATATCAGCAAAGCCATACTTGCTGCTTCTCAGCTAATGATGAAATTCCCCACTATGAATGTGATAGGGGTGGTTACAGGAGATCAGAAGATGGCTAGGGAGTGCTATATGACCTCGATGAAATAGAAGGAGGAGGTTTTTGTGCAAATGGACAATCTCGACATGAGAGATGAGATAGATACTATAACTACACCTTCTAAGGAGCTAGAACCCATCCAAGTTGACGAGGAACCTGGACATGTGGTTTGGACATCGAGTTCCTATAGAGTAGTTCAAACATCTTCACTTGGAGGTAGGAGGACATGCAATGAATATACCAAAAAATGATCATCCACAAGTTGAGTGTAGATCCTAGCTTCAGACTAGTAAGAGTGACAAAGGGCTATAAACAAAAAGGTGTCCAACCTCCTCAATGCTAAAGCCATTAGAAGGTAGATTACCCAACCTGGTTGACAAATGTGATTTTGGCCAAAAAGACCAACGAGAAGTTGATCGACTTGAATCGAGCTTGCCCAAAAGGCAACTTCTCTCTGCCACAGTTTGATCTTATTGTTGATGCCACTTCAGGCTACAAGCTTCTTAGCTTCATGGATGCCTTTTCAGGCTATAATCAATTCATGATGGATTTGGAAGATTAGGAAAATACATCTTTCATAATCGAGTGAGGAACGTTCTACTATCAAGTCATACTTTTTGGATTGAAAAATTTCGGAGCTACTTATCAAAGGTTAGTAAATAGGATGTTCATGAATTAGCTCAATTCAACGATGGAAGTATATATTAACGTCATGCTGGTAGAATCCGTAACGGCTGAGCTTCACATTTGTCACCTTGAAAAATCATTTTAGATCCTCAGAAAGCACGGAATGAAATTGAACCCAGCCAATTATGCTTTTTGAGTGTCGGCTGGGAAGTCCTTGGGATTCATAGTCAACTAAAGGGGAATAGAAGCGAATCCTGAGAAGATCAAAGTCTTTCTTCAGATGAAGTCTCCCACAAGTACGAGGGAAATTTAGCAGTTGATTGGGAGGATTACTGCCCTTAATAGATTTGTTTTCCGGTCAAGCGATAAGTATCAGTCCTTCTTCAAGGTGTTGAAGACAGCTTTTCATTGGAATGATCAGTGTGAAAAGGCCTTCCAACGCTTCAAAACCTATTTTTGCTCATCACTGATCCTAGCAAGCCCAAGAGAAGGAGACATCCTCACCCTGTATCTAGTTATATCTGAACTTTCAGTCAGTGTAGCCTTGGTCAAAGAAGAAGAGAAACTCTTGAAGCCTGGATAATTTTGTGGCAAAACGTTAAGGGAGCAGGAGAAATATACTTGAGCGTAGCTCACCCTTTATAGGACAAAAATTCTTGTTGCGGGGATTACACTAGCGGACGGTTTCCATTTCGATCCTCAAAGATGAAGAAAGCCGACCTGTGATTTTTGTAATTTATCTTGTAAAAGTTTTGTGTAAATTCTATTTTTGATGTGTAAATTCATGGAATCAAATGTAACTTGTACAAGTTATGTTTTGTATGAAAAATCTTAGTAAACATATATTGTGTAATTGTGGGAAGGTTTGAAATAAGTTGGAAGTGCAAAACAAGCAAAACTAGGCAAGGAGTATCGGTACTATGTACCAGTACGCTATGGTCCAGAAGGTTCATCGTACCAGTATGCAATACTGCTCAGTACCAGTACAGTGTATCGGTACTATTTTCAAAATTCTAAAATTTTAAAACTGTTTGCCATGTTTTCGGTCTATGTTTTCCTCCTTTTCAAAGATGCAAATGAATATTAAATGAAGTATATTGAGGCATATTGGACCTCAGATGAATTGAATGATTAAAGGAACACGGGTTATATGCGTGAGTTATAATCCCGGTTAAGGGAATTCGTTGACATGTGGTTGGGGATTACGGTAAACAAAGTTATTTTCGTGGGTTAACGGTTGGTCAACGGTTAATAAAGGACTCCCGGTTTTAGGGGAGTCACAGTCACGTTGGTGCCAGCTTTCGATCAGCGATTCTCGAGCTAGAAATCATGAGTTAAGAGGTCTGAGTTGGGGTCACGAGCTGGGCAGATTGGGATTGGGAGCTCAGATCGTTCACCTAACCTTAATCGTCTCAACTTGGAACCTGGATTCTGACGTCATCATGTGGGCCCCTATTGGGGGTATGTTTCCGAGATACTTTTGGGATGAGCTAAACCGTTGATGATTTTTGGTATCATCAGTTTCCCTCCAGTCTTAAGCCATGTCTGCCTTGCCTAATATGGATTGAGATTGAATTGTACTTTTGGATGTGGATAAGCTCAGCACATATTCACTTGGAATAGGTGTGATGGGACGTTTCCCAGGGATTTAGATGTCATTGAGGTGTGAGGAGTCACTCGTGCCTTGATTATCATGCACGATCAATGTTGTTGTGCCACGCGTCCAACCGTACGAGCGCTTTAAATGGCTCCACAGAGAAAACTGCCAAAATTCTCCTATTTCAGCTTTTTTGGCTTTACAATTCTTCTATGCTTTTTCTAGAAAACCCCATTTCTTTGCCTCTTGAGATTACGTCTTCTTCCTCCCTTCCCTGTCGTTCAAGCAGTCTTAGTGAGTGCCCAGATTACTTAGAGGACTCCCAAAGTTTCATTTACTTTTCCTAGGCATTTTTCTTGGCCTTTAACCATCGATCATCTTTATTCTCTAGGTACGGTCTCTTTCTCGTCCCCTCTTTAGCTTTTCTCTCCTATGGTTTCCTGATTAACGCAGGATTCCTCGAATTTGAGGTGGTTCTTCCACTTTTGGTAGTTCTGTTTCTATTATTTTAGGAGTTTGGGTCGATCTTTATCTCATCTTTCTCTTTTATTGGACCCCTATGTGATTACTATGGGTTTCCTCTTTGGTCATTGATGCCTGGATCCTAGAGCAATTAAGGATTGTTCTTTGAACATTCCTTCACTCTACACTTACTCTGGCTATTTCAGTCCTTGTGCCTTTATGTTTTCTTCTTCTGAGGCTACAAGGCCTTTTGTCTCCCTTACTGTGGCCAACAGATCTCCTTAAATCGTTCTCGTCATCATAGATAGATTGGTTCTAATGATGAGGATGATTTTTTGAGCTTTCCTAATGTGAGTAAAATGGTTAATTTGTCTAAACCTGATGAGGTTGATGACCTTGGAGACTTAGGGAATGGGATAGTTGAATTTCTTGGGGCCGTTGTGGTTGAAGCCTAGGCTATTAGTGCTAGGGCTCCCTTTTTCCTTCTTGGCTCAGTTGCGATGGCTAAGAGCTCTAAAAAGAGACGGGCAAATGAAACTGTCATTGGGGCCTCAAGTTCGACTAAAGAAAATGAAAATGCCCCGAGCACCTCAAATGCCTTAGGACCTAGTAGAATTACTTCTCCTCAGCATGGTACACTCTTTACCAAATTCTACTTTCCTAGGAATATTTGCGTCTGGTGTCCCAATGTTACAACTGTTACAACACCTTGTTTCCTGAGAAGACCTGCTGCTTTTTTTGTTGCTTTTGAGAACGGGCTAAGGTTTTTCATGCATCCCTTCTTAAAGTCTATGCTCCAGCACTTCAACGTATGTCTAGCTCAACTTTCCCCCAAATTCTGGGGTATCTTAGTGGGCCTTTTTGTTTTCTTTAAAGAAAATGACCTCGCGGGCTTTCCCTCTATTCCCTTACTCATGAATTTCTTTAGGGTCAAGTTTTCTTTTGTCAATCATTTCCTTTATATTTTGAAATGTGTGATGGCTCACCATCTGATAACCAATTTGCTGATTTCCCACAAGGGTTAGAAAGATATCTTTTTCTTTGTATTTGGCCAGGAATAGGAGTTCAACCCGAGTGATGCTTCAGATACTCTTCCTGTGCCTCAAGCTTGGTCAAACCTAGATTACTTGGGTGAATCCATGCTACAGTGTCTTAGTTGAGCTTTATTCTCATTGGTCCTTAAATTTTTAATTGCTAACGTTTTTCTTTGTTGTTTTAGGTATCCCCCCTAACCTCAGTGCTGATGAAAAGCTCCTCTTTTTGGACCTTAAGGAGTGCTCCACAAGGAAGTACACCATGTTCATCTCGCCTTTGATCTTAGCTAAGCATGGATTAGGGTCGTAATTGGCGAAGGGTGAAGCTATTGTACCTCTTTCTGTTATTAGAGGAAAAGACCTTTGTAAGACCTCCTATTTTCATCCTTTTTTGTAGGATCTGTAGCCTAATCCCTTGTTTTTCTTTCTTACTTAGATCTTGATGCCATGGCTCTAGATGTTGATGCTATTTAGGTAGAGTTGGCCGAGATGAAGGTTGATGCTAGAGCCTTAATGTCTACTAGAAAAAGGAAGGTTGAGGTCATCCCGATGTTGACCTGAAGCCTTCAAAAAAAAAAAAAAAATCCCAGGAAAGATCCCAAGAATAAGGCCCCTCATACTCCCAAGCCACCTACAGACGTTAGAAAGGTCAAGGATCTTCTTTCTGAGCTAAAGAAGATTTTGTAGAGGTGTCCAAGACCTCTGCCACACCTAAGGAGGTGATTATGACCTTTGTGGAGGCTACCTCATCCCTTCACAACCCCTTTCCAGCATAGACTCCAAAGGAGGGTCGGGTCGGGGCGAGACGTCGCGCGCATGTGGTAGAACCGTATGCATGACCACATCCGCACCCGGGCCCGGGGCGTGGGTAGGCGAGGCGGCACGCATGTGTGTGGTTGAACCTTAAGCATGTAGGCAGTCGCTCTACTCATAAAATTGTTGTATCTCTTAGGGTCCAATCTCATAGAACAAACTTTGTCTATATATGCACATGCAGAATTTTTTCCTCAACCAAAGTAGGATTGCTATCAAATTCCATATTGTACAACAATTATTTCCACATTTCAAGAGGGTCGTTTTGGAGTCTATTTTCTCATTCATTTCTTACTCGATTTGAAAAAGTGAATATACGACGTTATTCTCTTCACAGATTAGAATATGAACCCATGAAATTTGACTTGAAACAACAAATGAGTCCCATTTTTATTTAGGCTCAAATTCGACTAAAAAAATGAGTTTTTACAATTGAAAAAACTCTTTTGGTCCAACATTTCATTCCCCTGATGATTTTTTTTGGTGTCGTTTTATTTGCTTGTGTGCTAAGTTAAAAGATTTTATGCTAACTTCCTTGGTTGTGGAACATTTGATTGAGTGCCTTTTGTGTTGTATAGGAGGAGTTCCCAAACTTAATAAGTGGGGCTGGCAAAAATGGTGATGACTTGATAAGGGTTTCGAGAGTGCTTACCACTTTACAGAGAAAAATTGCAGATCTGTAAGTGGAACTTCAAGGTCGAAAGGTGAAGTGATCAAAATGTCCTGCAGCATTTTTCAATTTACTTGTGTTCAATTTTGAAACATTCTATATATGATGGTTCCTTCCCGGACATAACCTTCTTAATCTCTCTCTTACCAAAATAGTCTTTCAGGGTCATATTTGTCTGCTTTCTAGGTCTGCAGTGCATCATTTTTTCCGCATAAGTGACAAAAAAATGCCATATGAAACAAAATAATTATATCATGTTACACTCTTGGTTGTGTATCATCATATAAAAGAAGACATCTTGGAAGGCAAGATAGCTAGTTGGGACATAGGAGGCTCAAAGTTGGTTTGAATTGGATTAAGATATTATTTCCTAGTTGAAAAATGGGTGAGCAATGATGTGATCTCCTTCTTTCTTAATTTTTCCATCCTTTAGGGGAAAAATGAGGGGCTGGGGGTGGGGGCATCGACATTACCATACTTAATATATATACTTCATTATACAAAGAATACTAAACGCCTGTGTGTTCTGCATACACATGCGAGGTAGGATTCCATATTTCTTTTGAACTAGATCTTCAGGTCAAGCTTTTGCTTCCTCAAAAATTGCATAGGATATGAATTACTTAAACTGTAGTGGTAAAATCACTTATAGTTTATTACATTGATCGATTAGTTCTTCATTACATTTTGTATTTTTGTAGAAATTGAAGAGAAGTTCATCAGATGGAATTTCTTGGCATAGGTGTGTCTATACTTTTTATTAGAAGTTCCAGAACCATAAATACCTTTTACATTGGGCAGCTGTTGGCGTGTAGATCCATGGATATGATATCAAGGAATTGTTGCAGGCATCTTGATGGAATGTGTGTTATATCCTCCATAGGGGTAAGGAGCTTGTGCTATAGGTGTGTATGTACTTTTTATGGTCTTTATTTTATAAATTACTAAATAATAAGGCAAATTATTTTTTTTTGTAGGTTGTAGAGAAAGGATAAATATTGTGTGGTCTCATAGGTCACTCAGGCGGTCTACTCTTTTTAGGTCGTTTTGAAACTTGTTTTTCATTTCCAATACCACTGTCCTATGACTATCCTCCCATCTCTCGAGCGATCATTCACAAATTTGAGTTTTTTTGTTGACCAAGATTGCCCTTATTCTGAGCCTATAAATAGGGCGTATGTTTCCCAACTTAAAGTATCTATTTTGTAAGCTGAATTCTTGTCTCTTACACCTTAGACATCACACCACAAACCTAGATCTCTAAACCTAAGGCTACCATCTAGTGTGTCATTTGCAACCTCACAACCTAGTGAAATGAAGACCAAATCCATTGATTAGTGCATATTGAGGATCATTGATGTAACCAAGATTGCTCGAGACCTATAGCATTCATTGCGGTGGTGAATACAAGTGAAGCTACACAAAATATCGGAGAGACACTTCAGTAGAGAGGCTTATTGAAGGAGTGAAACATCTAATCATGGTATTGGTTTTTTTTTCCTCAAAGCCACCCAATGTGGGGGGGGGGGGGTTTGGGAAGACCCCTACTTGTATATATAACTAAAAGGACAATTGTACAAGGGAGGAGGACATAGAGCCAAGCCTCCAGAAGTGGAAGAAAAACCAAGTAAAGAAAGGTGGTGACTCACCACCAAAAACATGAAAAATAAATAACTAGAAAAGCGAAGTGGGGAATCCCCACAGAACAAAATAATAGAAACCATCAATTAAAATAAAACTCAACAACACACGTGAGGGATCTGTCGAACGTCCAAGGCGAGGATGCCAACAATCCCAGAAGGAAGGGATGACAAATCAGAGAATCGTTGATTGAGTTGCTGAGAGCAAGCCCAATTAGCCATGAAATCTGCAGCCTGATTTGCCTTCCGCAAGACGTGGCAGACGTGAGCCGAGAGAGAAGCACACAGAAGCCGAATCCGAGCAAGCATGTATGCATAAACCCAGCACCCAGTACCCTGAGAGAAAATTCAAGAAACCACTGTAGCTGAATCTGACTCCACTACCAACTCTGAAACTCTCAGATCTGGGGCCAACTCCAACCCAGCACAAACAACCTGTAACTTCGAATATAGAATAGGTTGATGGCCTAAGAACAAGCCAAAAGCCCTAAGTACTCGACCCTAGTGGTCCCTAATAACACCCCTGCCGCCGACAGCCTCGGATTGCCTTTAGAATAACCATCAATGCTGATCTTCAGGCAACCCGCTATAGGACGAGTCCAAGCAACCAAGCGAAGAGGTTTAGGTCGAGGAACCAAGACCCTAAGAGAACCCACAAACTCAACTAATTCATTCCGACGCAACTGACTCGGAGCAAACCCAAAAGCAAGCCCAACCAACTGCATATCTGTTAAAACCCTCTGAATCATAACAGGCGCCTGAAAAGTCTGGCCATCGAACCTATCAACATTACGCGCCTTCCATAAGTGCCACAGAATGAAGCACGGTAATAGTACCAGCACGTGACCTGCGGAAGGAGCACAACGCCGCCAATGTAGCATCAAAGTATAGGGAGACTGAAACGGCCGACATATGATCTCAAACATCCGATAAAAATGACCCCACACTTGAACTACAAGCGGACAATTCAGAAAAAGATGCCTAAGAGTCTCAATAGCTCCACCACACACACACCGGGATACTACATGGAAACCTCGTCTCTCTATACCGTCATCTGTGGCCAGGAAACCATGAAACAACTGCCACATAAAGAAGGAGATCCGAGTCGAAATATGCCTGTGCCAAACACAAGAAAATTGAGTACTTAGAAGCTGACTTTGGAGTAGTAGATTAGGCTTTGGTGAACCAAGAAGGTTCCTCGTAAGAGGTTTGCTGTGTCAATACATTGCTTATGTTATTTCTCATATTTTCATATACACTTGCAATTTGAGGACACACATGCACAATGTGTTTGATTTAATAAATGTTTGAATATCATAATCACTCATAGTTGTGCATTCAAGGGTTTGGGTCCTTGGGTTGAGATCCTTGTGGGAGATTGAGTGTTAAGTGATTAATTGATAAAATCAATACACTAATTTTCATAGGTTCATGGAGATGTTGTAGTTTTAAAGGAGTTTTCACCATTAATTGATAATCTTTGTCAGAAGAGGTAATTGTGGTAGTAATAAGTTTTAATTTGTGATTGTTTAAGAGAAAAGATTAAAAATTCATTCACCCCCTCTAGGTAGTATCGTGTGCTACACATGCGTAATCGTAAGGAAAGATTCACGTATATCTTTCTCTTTTGGAATAACATATACAATCACTATTTAATAATACATCAATCTATCTGATTGGGCATTGATCTCTGTTTAACTAATGCATGTGCTTTTTGGTGATTGCATGCATTCAATATTTTATTACAGCCATGAGACCAAAAAATGTATGATTGAGATGTCGCGAATTGCCAAAAAGCAAAAATACAAATTTAAGTGGATATTTCAAGGTCTTACTGGCTGTTGAAGTTCAAATGAAGAATATATCTTCATCTTATTCATAGCATTAGTGGTAGTCCAACATCTTCTAAGGCAAGGTCCACATTCATGACATCATTTTCTTAAGAAATTTCTGAACCATCGGACAGAAAGTTTTGGGTATCTTTTCAAGTTATCTTTGTAGTCTACGTAGTAGAGGCCAAAACGAATCGTGTATCCCGAATTCCATTCAAAGTTGTCCATCAACGCCCATGCAAAATATCCCTTCACTCTAACACCATCCCTATTCATGACACATAATTGAAAAGAGTCACATATACTCATCTTAAATAAGTCTTCAACAAAGAAACAAATGAATTTCAACTTGTATAGTTTGAACATTGAATGTTGTTGCTAGAAAGTTTTTCTATATAGTTTACCTGATTGCTCTTTGAAGTTGGTTGAGATGGTGAAAGTAATATTCTACTCTCATGTTGTCTTCGAGGGCTTCCTCAAGAGATAATGTTGCATCATTTATTTCATCCATGCCTACACACACACGCGCGCACATGCACATACACAGAGATGTTAATACTCAATGCTTAATCGTTTTTAATATCAAAATTTAAAATTATTAATAAAAAATGACTAATTCTTGTACCATTCTCCGTAATATAAATAATTGGATTCCCATAATTTTGTTTGATGTACAACAGAAGATCCCGAATCCCTCTTGGGTAAACATAGAGCCAATTTGAAGCACCCTGAGACATTATTTGAGGACATGATTTTGATTATGAGTCACAATATTCTTTTGATTGATCAAAATTTAATGTAAGGCTTGGTAATAGTATATTTAGTACTTCCTTTCGAGCAAAAACAAAATCTATCTCTATAAAAGAACAAAAGAATGCTTGATGAATTAATGAAAATGTATATTGCTATATAAGTAACGCCCTTATATATGTAATAGTGTCGGGACCGATGAAATGGATGGGATTAATGAATTTTGAGAAGCTATAGGTTGCTTGGAAATTCAAAGAATTATGGGAAGTTATTTGAGATTAGAACTAATTTTTTCAAAAAATAATAATTAAATAAGTGATGGTAGATAATAAGAGAGTGGGGAGTTAATTATGAGTCAAATGTTGAGTATTGATTGGGTGAATAAAATTAAATAAATTAAAATTGGAGAAATTTAGAAAGGGGGGGGGGGGGAGGGCTTCTAAAGGCCCTCACTCCTTAATTAGATTTAAGGTAAAAAAGCAAATCTAGACAAGAAATTAAAAATATTAAAAAAATTAAAACAAAAGTTATTTCAAACTTACTTAGGGAAAGCCACAAAAGAAATAAACTTATAGAAAGAGTTAAGAAAAAAATGTTTAACTTAAACAACTATTAAGAAAACAGACATAATTTATATGCATACCTTTGGACCAATAGGCACCCCGTTCCTCTCATCTAGCACAAAAAAAATGTTAAGTAAATTGGTGTAAACTGTATTTAAGAACTAACAGCATAAAGTTGAATTTGAACTTACATGTAAGATTTGTTTGGGAATCTGTTATGTAGCTCACATTAATAATATTGGATTCAGGAGCATGTACCACATAATTTGAAGTATAGTAATTCAACCCAAGAAAATCAAACGAGCCCTTAAGCATGTTGGATTCTTCTGTAAAGAATTTTGGAAGTCGATTTCCAACAAGAGATCGCATGGCATACGGATAGTCGCCAAATGTTAATGGATTCATAAACCTGTCATGGATAATGAAAATCATAGTTGGGAATTACTATGTATGAGAATTTACAGGTTTAAAAGAGCAACAAAGGTTCTTGTACTATAGGCATATGGGAGAACCAAGACATTTTTGTTCCATTTTTCTGGAGCAAAAGAAACACACATATGCACAAATGCTTATTAGCCTGCAAGTAGGATATAGTGGTAATCCACCTCTCCCAAAAATCTGGTACGAAATAGATAGGTGAGATGATCATTTATAATTGGTATGGTGAATTCTTAGTGTTTCATAAATTCTTTGGGGGAGATGCTACTTTGCCCCCTCGTACCTCCTACGTTTAAACAATAACCCTACTCCTCTTATTAAAGATGACAATAAAAATACCTTTATACCCTAACAATCTTCTCAGCTGATTTCCTCTTCTTCTTCTTTATTTGAATAACCAACACATATCTGTCACCACCACAAAAATTGCTTACATCCTCATCCCCATAATAATAACCCTACTATTTCAAAATTGCACAACCACAAATTAAACCGTTTTTATTGGCCCACTCATTTTAAGGCTATACATGTTTTTTGTCTTAATTGCGACCGATGTTAAAGGATGAGGAATATTTCAAAAAAAAAAATGATACCTTTAAATCCTATTTTGATTTTTAAAGTTTTTGATTATTGAAAAATTGATTTTATGGGACCATTCCTCCTCTCCTTTGGACATCTTTACATTTTGGTTGCCGTTGATTATGTTTCTAAATGGGCTGAGACAATTCTTTATCAAAACAATGATCACCGTATAGTGATTAGATTCTTAAAAAAAAAATTGTCTACATTTGGAATTCCTCGAGCTATTATAAGTGATGGGGTACACATTTTTGCAACAAATCTTTTGAAAATTTGATGAAAAAATATTTGATTTCCCATAAAGTATATATCCCTTATCATCCCAAGGCAAGTGGACAAGCTGAATTAGCCAAGAGGGAGATAAAATATATTTTAAAAAAATAGTTAACCTAGATCACAAGGATTCATCTTTGAGACTGACTGATGTGCTCTGGACTTACCAAACTTCATACAAAATTATTTTGAGAATGTCTCATTTTCGGCTATTTTATTAAAAATCATATCACTTCCCTGTTGAATTGGAACACCGAACAAATTAGGCAATCGAAATGATGAATTATGATATTGACAAAATAAGTGCATCCTGCAAAATTCAGATTAATGACTTAGAAGAACTGAGAAATGAAGCATATGAAAATGCAAAAATTGTCAAGTTCATGATGAAAATTTTTCATGATAAAAATATTGTGCAAAAGTCATTTGTACTATCTAAAAAAGTTGTGTTATATAATTCGAGGCTCTGCCATTTCCTAGAAAGTTAAGATCAAGGTGGACAGATCCATATATTGTCAAACAAGTTTTTGAACATTGAGCAATTAAAAATGAAAATCCATTAACCAGGAATATTTTCAAAGTAAATGGTCAAAGCCTAAAGCCATATTGTGATGGATTTGTTCAAAATATGGATTCTGTTCAACTAAAGGAACTACGATATGTGTCTTGATAAGTTATTATGAATATTTGATTGTAAATAGTAGTAATAACTGTTTTATTATTTATTTATTGTTTTTGTTTTTGCAAATTAGGGTTTTTGTAACAATGGATTTATTTCATTTTTAGATCTTATTAGCAATTGTCTTTAAATCTTACTTTATAATGTGATACATCGAGAACAGTGTTTAATTTAGGTTAGGGGCAGGGAATAATTCATATTCGTCTTTGTGATCGACAGACGTTAAAGAATTGGATAGTGAGTCTTTTCTAAATTTTTCAAAACTTTTCAACATGGATGAAAACTCTTTTGGTTTAGTTTGAGTGTGTAACACATTTTTTTCAAAAGATATACACCTTTGATCATAGCAAAAGTATAAGTTGTGAGAAAATTAGAAATTTTCGATAATCAAGCAAAATCGTTGTGTAAAAAAAGTTCATTCGTCAAATACCAACGAACAAATCAACTAAGTGGTTGTGTAAAATATGATCGATTAATGCATATGAGAGAATTTAATCTATATTCTGAACCAATTTCATTTCGAGCATTAGATCATCATGATTGAATTAAGTATGGACACAGTAAAGATTACCTTGAGACGCCATCGTATTCCAATCCAATGCTCTCAAGATATGTGTGACGTCAGATTAATCGGTTCACTAATGTGTTCGACTTAGAAGATTCTGATTAAATTGACTATGATTAAGGATGTATAAGTTAAGATGTGTTGTGAATGTATATATGTTAGTTTGATGTATTCTTGTTAGAATAATTACCGTTTATCAGTTGAATAATGAAAATTTTGAAATTAATTAAATGTTTATAACTTCAGGTCCGTAACTAAAAGCTAGAAAGTTGGAGGAGACCAAAAGCCAACAGTTAAAGACATTGTGAAAATTCCAAAGAATTATCAGCGTTCAGACGATACTGCCTTATACAAAAAGTTTTTTTTTGGGTTAGTAACCTTATACAAAAAGTTGCCTATTCACGAATAGTCAGTTTTGTAGCTGAAAATTTGAAAATTAGTAACTCTCTCTGCCTTTTTTCTTTAGATCTCCTTCACCTACAAGTTTTTCTTCAGTTTTACTCCTATCAAACACTTACCCATTATATTTTACCAGGTTTTATCGATTGAAACCTTGTGAAATTCTCTATTGATCAAGAAAATCAAGAATTATCCTTATGCATCCTAGGAGAAAATCAACAGCTCGAAGGGGTAATGCTTCTTCGAGTTGAACAAGGCGAGGAGCCTCTCCACCGCCCCTATCAGTGCCATAGGAGGAAGAACAAGCCTGGGTTAAAAATAACTTCGATAATTTTATGTTTGAGAATATCGAGCAGCAAATTTGGTATAATACTCCATTCTTATCTAAGACTATTATTTCTGAAAGGCCTGTGATATATGAGGAATTGAACACATTGAGGATAGGCAAAATTTAGCAGCATAGGGATGGTTAAATTATGTGAAGCTTGTGGATCTTGTTGATGAATATTTAGTCTGAGAATTCTATAGTAACGCACAAGAAACTGGGTCAAGGGCATTATGTGCATATATTAAGGGAATTGCATTCAAGTTACACCATCTAAAATTGCAAATTATTTGAACCCTATACCAAGACATCAACATCCCCAATATCCTCTTACTACATTGCCTAATATGTCTACCATTGGGATTCAATTGACTAGGAATCCGGATTATGCCTGGGGTACTCCAAATAAGTATATTAAGCAAGGAGATTTGACTGATAAATATTGAATTTTGAATTTGATAACTGTAAACAATTTGCAGCCCCAATCTCAATAAAACAAAATCTACATTGAAAAAGCTTATTTTCTATATTCTTTTGGAATGAGATACACAATTGGCTTGTCAACACTAATAATGGATCAATTAAAAACAGCAAGCCCTCACTTTCTTTTGTTATTTTAATAGCTGAATTATGTAGATTGAAAGGAGTGATGGTCTCTAGTGGAGCATTTGGCTCCCTTGGATAAAATTTCATTGAAACAGAGCCATGGAGACCCATTCCTAGAAGGAGTAGATTTTTAGCCACCAGAGGAGCCCCAACAACAGGAAGAGCAGCAGCCTTACATTTCCGTTGATGGTCGGACTGACAAATAGATTTTGTTAGGTCTAGAGACCAAGATGACCTAGTTTGATTAAAGAAGAACCAAGCCATCTGAAGTTTTTGCATCTTTTACTCTCTCTTAACTTAAATCAAACTCTTTGTTTACATTTTAGATTATGCACTTGGCTTTAATTATTTTTGGATGTTTTTTATGTTTGAATTATGGTTTTATTTCAGTTGTTTATTTGGTAGTGATATTTCATATAATTTTTGCTATGTTAAGATAATTAGTTTGTATTATTCATGATAAAATTATATTGTCATTTTGTTAATTTGAAGGTATAATCATAACCAAATCACGGGGGATTTTCATACACCATTTATACACTATCTTTATATTTTCATAGAAAACTCATTATTTTGAGCATGTAATAATTTCTTATTTTGAGAAACCTTTTGAAATACTATCATTATTTATGAAGCTTACATATACAGTGAAGATGTGAAACCCTACGCAGATATTAAGCTAATCTTTCTTGGAGAGATTTTTAACAATTACTCAACTAAGAATTTTAGTTCAATGGAAAATTTCTTTGAATAATCTCATTAATGTTTCTTCGATTAGCACTCATTGAATGACATGATTAACATTTTTCTTTAAATCTTTATGAGAATCATGCAGGTGAATGAGCTATAGGAAATTATCTCAGGCCATATGTGATTTTATTTTGAACCTTACCCATTTGCTTTGCAAAACTATATCCCTAGCAAGCCATGATTGAGCCTAAGTAATTTTTTTTCTTAAACCTATAAGTTTACCAAGCCAATGCAAGTATATTTGTCCAACCATTGCTATCTAATTTTCTTGCACCCTCTTTTGAAAAAAGCATTGTGCAAGAAAAGAGAAAAATAGAGAAATATGATTTGCAAAAAAATTATAAACCTGAGATTGAAAATGAAGAATGAGAAGTATGATGTTGTTCTGTAAGAACCTACAAAGTTAAAAGGGAGTGTGTGCTACACAAATTGAAAAGGATAGCTTTTGAATCTCTTAAACGTTGTTTATTAAACCCAATACCCTTTGCCAAGTTATAACCCTAATAAAGTCTTTTTTTTTTTTATTCTAGAAGTTATACATTTGTATCATTTTCATCCATTCAATAAAAATGAGAGTTTTGATAATGTTTTTTAATATAATGCTAATATTCTTTCATGAGATTATGTCAAATTCTAATTTTATTTTCAAATAATCTTCTTTTGGAAAATTAAATGTGTCATTACTTTCCTTTGATTTCAAGATTCTTACCACATGTAATTAATAAGTGATAGTAAACAAAACTTGAGTGTATTCTTTGCTGAGTGATTTCCAGAAAGAATTGACATTGAAGCTAACTCTTGTACAACATAGTAAAGAACGTGATATTTCTTAAGTGTTTTTGCAATAAAGAAATCACTGCAAACACACGCGAGTTTTTTTTAAAAAAAATATAACAAATAGTGTTACAATTTTTTTGTGTTACTATTACAGTGATTAGAAAGGGAATATTTTGTCAAAAAGAGGGAATGCCAATTTAATTTTATATGTAAAAATATGAATTATTTTATTTTAACTGTTGAAGTTTGTAGGTACCTTCTTGAGATAAAACTCATTCATTAGGGATCATCTAGGGGTTTAACAACTCGTTGAATATGTTAAATGCAATCGTGAAGTGTGCGAAAGTTATTTTATTTGTTTTTATTACTAGGGACAAGTAATATTTAGTTGAGGTGTGATTAACCCTAAAAAGTGTGCGTTAATTGAATTAAAATAATTAATTTGAATAATATTATGATTAATGTTTAATTTGTATATTTTGTAGGGTTTTATGTACAATTATTAGAACTTGGAAGGACGAAAATGAAAAAAGGCAAACAGGAAAGGGAGGAAAGCATAAAATCAACATAAGGATCACCATCCGGATTGTGCCTCACCATCCAAAAACCAGGAAGTCAACCAAATCAACAAAGGTAGGCTGCTAGCTAAAAAACCATAGGATTAGCACTGTCTGATCAGTGGTGATGGCGGCCGGACAATAGCTAAATCGCCTTTTAGCTTCCTCTCTCCCCATTGGTCTAAAAAGGTGACGGAGGAACATGGTTGACTAGCTTGGGTGTCTACCGCCCTTGGAGATCATTCCTGAGGCCTATAAATAGCTTACTTCACTCATTTGAAAGGGGACTTCGCCAAAGAAGGGAAACAAGAGCTAGAGGAGAAGAAACCTTACCCTAAAGACTTCTTAAGCCAAAAACTCTCTTTTTTTACATTTCTTTTGCATCTTTCTTACTTGGAGGGTTGAACCTCTCCCACTTTTGTGCCTTAGCTAGTAAAACGAGTGAGGATGTTTCGACTATCGTCGGGGAAGGATCACTTGTGTTTGTTTTGTATTTTTATTACATTCTAATGAGATTATCTCACCCTTCTTGTTGTTCTATAGTAATAGAGTGTGAGTTGTCCGATTATACTCTTTAGTGAAAGGTGAAGATATGTATAATATTGTTGGTGTTATGGAAATACCAATGTTTTATTTATGTGTTAATGTTTGTATCTCCCCTAGTTGATGGATTGTTATTATTATTTTTGTGTGGTGTCATATTACTATATGCTCATACCATTCTATCTATAAATTATTACATACTTCATGCATGATATAATGTTTTATGTAACAATCAGGAGAATTGTTATAGACAGGTTAAATCTTTCCATAACCAATGTTTTTGATTCAATGCATAAACCGGAACTCTATCTTTGTCGAATTATTACCTTTTTAATGGTCCACCATTGGGTTCACTATGGTTATTTGATTATTGTATGGTAG
The DNA here is from genome assembly GCA_023539305.1 of Ilex asprella. Classification (NCBI taxonomy): domain Eukaryota; kingdom Viridiplantae; phylum Streptophyta; class Magnoliopsida; order Aquifoliales; family Aquifoliaceae; genus Ilex; species Ilex asprella. The sequence continues at coordinate 20,252,169 of CM042187.1, forward strand.
GTACATAGACCTTCCGCCTAACTTAATCCGTTGTTGTGATATGGTTTGGTTATACATCAAACCTACCGATTAACTTTCCAGTAAAATGGAAGTAATTGTTGCAAGGTGACATGTTCATAGTCAAGCAATAAAATACATGTTGGATCCCCACACTAAAAGTAGATTTTCAGTTATTATTATCAAAATTTTAATTTAAGTATTTATTTGATAATTCTAAGTTTACACCACAAATTTTTGTAAGCACTATAATATTACCTTTTCTATTTTGAATTCCAACAAATAGCTCCATGTGGGTTCAACCTCGAACTTAACCGAGTAATACTACAATTTCATCAATTATACTTGGGTGTATGATTTAAAGCAAGTCAAGAGTCTATGTCAGGTGGTGTTTGATAAAACAGAAAAATTGAAGTATGAAACCTAAAAGCTAAAATCTAAATTCGTGGACTGTGTAGTACCCGTTGAAATTTAACTACTGAATTGAATTAAACTGTTTGATACAGAGCTGACATCTGAAAATAAATTTATTTTAGTTTTACTCTTCTACTCTTTAATTTAAAAATATTTAGAAAATATGTTTTTATCAAATAAAAAACATGTGTGTGTGTGTTAAACTGTGTATGTGTGTAATTATATATTTATTTTTTTGTTGGACAAGACAAGAGAATAAAAACAAAAAAGAAGACAAGGAAAAAAATTACTTGTTATCCGTTGAAGAAGACGATTGACTAGGAATATAGATAGGTTAGGAATTTTGGAGAAAAGACTAATTAGAATTTTAATAGGATTGTTAAATATTTTGGGGCATAATCGTCATATTTTAAATATTATTAAAAATATTTTGTTGAAAATTTTCAGCTTTCAGAATTAAGTAAGGAATCTCTTACTTAATATTGTAACCTACTTAAAAGGAGCACTTAACTCATTAAGAGAGTTTAAATTTTGGTTATCCAATGAACTTAATTAATAAATGTCTAATACATTCATTTTAAGTGCTCCATTTGGATTAACAAACTCACTCTCAGTGAGTATAATTAAGGAATTCATGAAGTGGTTACGTTAGTTGTTCACTATGACTAGTACTATGCTTAGCAAAAAAGTGAATAATTTTTACTAAATTAATGTGAATAATTATGGCATCCCAATGGTCCTCTTTTTCGAAGATAGGATCATATCCCCATTCTTGCCTCTACTTTTACCATGAGATCGAAAGTTAGCTGCATCATCTCTAGGACTCAATGGTGCTAGCCCAACGTCTCTTCTCTTGCTTTGGCTAGTATTGTTGAATCTATGCCTGCTTATTCCCCCAACCATCTTGCTGATGACAAAGTCCTTTGGTCTTTCATTGCAAATTATTGATTTTCTACCACTTTTGTTTGGCACTACATCAGAGAAATTGAACAAAAAATTCCTTGGTCAAAGCTTGTTTGGCACACACATCTCATTCCCAGAATGAGCTTTATTTTATGGTTAGCCATTAGGCAAAAATTATATGCCAAAGAGTTAGCTCACGCTCTTGCCAATCAGGTGGATTTGAGATGCATCCTTTGCAGACAATTCTCTGAGTCTCATTCTCATCTCTTTTTTGAATGCACCTTCTACCATGGTGTTTGAAAATCTATTCTCACCTGCAGTCAAACTCAGTGGTCTCATTCTCCTTGACACTCCATTAATTGGGTTGCTACCCATTGTAAAGGAAAGTTTGTGCTCTTTGTCATCCTTAAGCTTAGCCTTGCTTCTACGGTTTATCATATATGGATGGAGAGGAATTCTAGAGTGTTCTCTAACCAATTCAGGGACCATAACTCTGATTCAAGTCATCAAACAAGCAATCAAGGACAAACTCATGTCTACTAAATTCAAGTACTCCACCCAGAATCTTAGGCTGTTGAATCTATGAGATCTCCCTCTCTACTGCTTAGCATGATTCTTTTTGAGGACTATTTTTGTATAATCTTAGGACTTGAATTCTTGGGAAAGTGGTGAGTATAGTCTATACTTTCCTCTAAATTCTGGTCTTTCTTCTCTATTTTAATGGACAACATTAGTTGTACTTTTGTTTGCTCATGTATAACTTCTTTTCAATACAAACTTTACCTTTCGAGATAAAATGTGAAGAATTAGATCATTAGGACCTATTAATTATTTCTGTAGGAGTTCGCCAATCCAATCATCCACATTAACTATATAAGAAACAAATTATGGACAAAGCTTGTAATACTCACCACCCAAAGTGGAAATCGAGGGCTCGTACCACAGCATCACGGTGGATGGTCTCATTGGAGAAAGGAACCATCCAATTTGTCGAGAGTGTAATCCCAATTTTTCCTTTCTGAGAAGCCTACACGCACTTTACATTTGGTTAATTGTATTGAACTTTATATCAACACTACCAAATCTCTGGGTTTACTCTTTTTCTCCAATTTTAATCACATATATGTACATAAGTACATGTGTGTGTGTCTTCGTAGATGTATAAAAATATTTCTACAGTAAAATACATTTAGATTGTCGTAACAAAATAGTAATTAAAACATGGTTTCCTGCTGTTTTTGATGACCTTTTTTTTTTTTGGCTTATTTTTTTTAAAAAAAGTATTATCAAAAAATACATAAATCTAGGGTTCTAAAATATCACCTGATACTTGTCCTTGTACAATTTTACGGCAGCCGAATGAGCAAGAAGCAGGTGGTGCGCCACCAGATAAGGCTCTACGCCAGAATCTCCACCACTACAATTTAGTTGTTGCCAAGAAGAACACCGTCCGGGGGCGAAGTTGCCGGTTGCATAACCACCGGTGCTGTAGCTCCAAGGTTCATTTAAAGTGATCCAATACTTTACCCGGTCGCCAAATCTTTCAAAGCAAAGCTCAGCATAGTCACGGTAATCATCCCTGTAAAGAATTCCAAAATTATTTTTATGCCCAGTTTGGTATGATAGAAAAATGGAAGGATAAAAAATTAGAAGAATAAATAAAATATCATATTTGGTAAGAGAAGAAAAATAGGAAGGATGAAAAAATAGATGAATTAACTTTCCTTTTAACTTACCAAAATTAATCCCTCCAAAATCGGAAAAAAAGTAGATGAAAAGTTAATTATTTGTGTTGAAATATATGTTATTTATCTATATATCTTTTTATATATACATATATTATGTATGCATTAATTTCATATAACAATACAATGATAAAATATGTTTATATATATATATAT
>CM042187.1:20260383-20295012 GCA_023539305.1 Ilex asprella
CATTCTTTGAAGAAGAGATGTGCAAGCATCTCCATCATCATCCGAAGCAAGTTCAAGTGAAAGGCCACCTCGCATGAGGAGTCTTCAAGATATTTATGAAGAAACCGAGGAGGTAACTCAAAGATTTAGTGATCTAACACTATTTTGTCTATTTGCCGATTGTGATCTCATAAGCTATGAGAAAGCGGCACAAGACAAGAAGTGGAGGAGTGCTATGAATGAAGAAATTGAATCTATTGAAAGAAATGGAACATGGGGACTTGCCACACTCCTTAGAGGACAAAAGGCCATTGGAGTGAAGTGAGTGTACAAGGCAGAGAAAAATTTCAATGGTGAAATGGAGAGGTACAAAGCAAGGTTAGTTGCAAAAGGCTATAGTCAAAGACTGGGTATTGACTATGATGAGGTATTTGCACCCGTTGCTTATTTGGAAACAATTAGATTGATTATTTCTTTAGCCACTCTAAATGATTGGAAAATTCATCAAATGGATGTAAAATTCACTTTTTTGAATGGTTTTCTTGATGAAGAGGTGTATGTTGAACAACCCTTGGGTTATGTTGTGAAAGGGCAAGGAGATAAAGTCTTGAAATTAAAAAAAGGCTTTGTATGGTTTGAAGCAAGCACCAAGGGCTTGGAATAGTAGACTTGACAAGTACTTTCAAGCAAATAATTTCACCAAGTGTCCCCATGAACATGCTCTTTATTCAAAGGTGAATGATAATGGTGATATACTCTATGCTTGTTTGCATGTGGATGACTTGATCTTCACAGGAAATTGTCCAAGAATGTTTAAAGATTTCAACAGAGAAATGGCTAAAGAATTTGAGATGAACGATATTGGGCTTATGTCATACTACCTTGGCATTTAAGTGAAGCAAATGGAGGAAGGTATTTTCATCTCTCAAGAAGTTTATGCTAAAGAAATTTTGAAAAAATTCAAGATGCAAGATTGTAAGCCGGTATGCACACCCATTGAATGTGGTGTAAAATTGTCAAAGTATGAAGATGGAGAACATGTGGATTCCACCCATTTTAAGAGCCTAATAGGAAGCTTGAGGTACTTAACATGCACAAGGCTGGATATTCTTTTTGGTGTTGATCTTGTAAGTCGTTATATGGAAGTTCCTACCATGACCCATTTGAAGGCGGTGAAAAGAATTCTTTGATACAACAAATGTACACTTGATTATGGATTGGTTTATTCTTGTTCTAAAAATTCCAAACTTGCGGGTTATTGTGATAGTGATTGAGCCGGAGATATGGATGATAGAAAAAGTACTACCCCGTATGTTTTCTTCATAGGAGATACCGCATTTGCTTGGAGTTCAAAGTAGCAACTCATTGTGACTCTTTCGACTTGTGAAGTCGAGTATGTGGCGGCTACATCATGTGTTTGTCAAGCCATTTGGCTTATAAATTTGTTGAAAGAACTTCATTTGCCTCAAGAAGAATCAACGGAGATCTTCATTGACAACAAATCGGCACTAGCGTTGGCAAAGAATTCGGTGTTTCATGATCGTAGTAAGCATATTGATACAAGGTTCCATTTCATTAGAGAGTATGTGACCAAGAAAGAGGTGGAGCTCAAGTTTGTGAAGTCTCAAGATCAAATTGCCGATATTTTCTCTAAGCCCCTTAAAGAAGATGTCTTTTGCAAATTGAGAAGTTTGCTTGGAGTTGAGAAGAAAAATCATGTTTAAGGGGGGGTGTTGAAAAATAATGTTAGACATGACTTTTCATGTTCTAGGCGTTATTTTTATGCATTTAATTTTTTGTATTAGTGGGTCATTAATTTGGTATTAGTGGGGGACAAAGTAATTGTGGTAATTTAATTCTTCAAGTAATGGAGGAGTGAGGTCTTTATTATTATTATTGTATTATGTAGTGGGAGTTATTTTGTATTTCATGTGTTATATATGAGAGTCTATATATAACTTATGTAATACATCAATTTAGATATGAGTGAATAACAAGAGTTCTTCCTATCTTCAATAGTCTCTTCCAAAATATTATTTTTTGTGAGTGTGTGATAGTCCTCTAGATTCCAACAGTTCCTTCGATGAACTTAAATTTTGTTGAATTTTATGCCAAGACCTATACACAGGACCTGATTTCAATACACTCTTGGGGACATATTAGGATGTAGGTTTGGACGTTTCGTGAAGGTGAAATCTACCCATAAATTAATTGGGAAGAGAAAGAGAATTGTCTTTAGTTTAAATTGACCAATAGATTGTGCTTTCACAAATGACACTATATGTACATGTACACTAGTTAGTAATATAAAGAATGAATATATGAGAATGCTTGTTTTTCTAGCCTATAATTCTAAACATCATTAAATTTGCTCTAAGTTGTCTCACATTGCCTTGAACTTGAATTGTTTTTCAGTTGGTAAGATGACCTCAATTGTTTCTATGTGCATATGTATTCATTTTTTTTCTTTTCTTAGTCCTGAATCTTATGAAATTAGTGCATGTTACTCTTAAAATGGTGGAGATCAAAGTTATCAATATCAATGGGTTATTTGAGATACCGCTTAGTAAACAATATACTTATGTTTTTCGAATCTCTTTGAAAAGAGCAATATTTTGATCAACTTAAATTTGTATTCCTAATAGTTACTTTTTGTTGATATGATTCTGAAACTTTTGTCGAGTTGACTTGTATTTTAGACTAAATAATTTGTGATTGATTGGTATATGTATGATTGTAGTCCTGTGGGGTATGATTATGAATTTATATTTCTAACTATATTGCTTATCATGCCACCAAGATGAATCGAGTATGAGACTATGTTTGATAGCACTTGAGCTATGCGACATGCCCAATTTGATTGATGATTCTGTTGTTCATGATTCTTATCAATTGAGTAATTTGGCAGTTGATCATTCATATTTTTATCGTTGAGCATATTTTTTCTTGTCTTATTGTATCCTTCCTCATTTAATTAATTTTTTAGGTTGATTTTAGAAAAATTGTTTTGATTGAAATATTGATAAATCAAAGATGGACGAATTTCAATATAAATTTTATAATATCAAAATTGACAATTTTATTGTTCTTTGGAAATTAAGTTTGTAATTATAAATTTTATTGATTTAATTAGAGCTCGTTTTAATTTTTATTGAGGTAATTACAGTTTTGACTCGTATATTTAGGATATTTTATGCAATTGTGTCAATTGATTCATCAAGTAATGTTTCCAGGAAATCAAGGAGTAACATCTAATAATCTGCCACGAAGTTATTTAAACTTCTACAAGAAACAAAAAAATGAATTGTATCTAGGGTGTAAGAAATTTATTAGATTGTCATTTCTTGTGCGACTATTGCATATAAATGTGCTATGTGGATGGATAGACAAATCTCTTACAATATTGCTTGTGTTATTGAATGAGACCTTTCCCAATAGAGTGAAATTGGCAAGTTCATATTACAAAGCCACAATGTAACCAGTGACTTAGGGTTCAAGTATAAGAGGTGGGATACATGCCACAACAATAGTATGGTTTTCCAAAATTAGCAGGAAAAGATTAATGAATGTTTGATATGCAATACTTTTAGATGGAAACAATATAAAGGTGATACAAATGATGTCGTCTATGGTGGTAAACAAGTAACTACAAAATAGGTAAGGTATGTTCCTTTGAAACCAAGGCTCTAGACTCTCTTCATGTCAAAAAATGGTTCTGCTCATGAGTTGGCATTCAGAAGGACAGATTGATGACGGTGTACTTAGGCATCCAGTTGATTCTCTTGCCTAGAAGAATTTGGACATACGAAACCCAATTTTTTTCTAGTGATAGTCGTAATGTTAGGCTTGGGCTAGCATGGAATGGATTCAATCCTTTAAGGTTAATGAATATAGTTCATATAGAGCATTTGGTTTGTCTTATGGATGATATACAACTTACCACATGGATGTGAATGAAACAACCATTTCATACTTTTTTTGTGCTTGTTGATGGACCTAAGACACTTGATAATAAGATTGATATATACTTGCCACTTTGATCAAGGAATTAAAAGAGCTATGGGAGGACGGTGTACAGAAGTTAGATGCCTCAAGCAATCACTTATTTGTCCAATTTACAACAATAAAACTAGATCTAATTAATCAACATGTCATAAAATGTTTTGCTATATGGATCATCGCCGATTCTTACCTAATCAACGCAAATTCCGAAAGGAGAAAGTGTCTTTTGATGGGAACCGTGAACATGGACGCAAGCCTACTCCGTTATTTGGAACTCAAATAATGTTATAATTATAATCGGAAGATATCTTGATGGAATATAAGTATGATGACCTTTAGGAAAGGAATAAGAGAAAAGTAGAGAGAGTAAAATATGGCTCAAAAAATAAACATAATTAGAAGAAAAAGGGTATCTTTTTTTTAATTGCTAAACTTGAAGCATAATCTAATTTTCCACAGTTTTAATGTAATGCATATAGAAAAGAATGTTTGCGATACTATGTTGGTGGATATTAAAAGGGGTTGTTTGGAAAACCACGAACAATCTGAATGCTCATCGTGACTTAAAAGAGATGAATATTAGAGGACAACTACATCCCCAAACTAGAGGGTCTGGTAAAGAATACTTACCTTCACCAAACATTACATTCAGTAACGATGACAAATTGATATTTTTTAAAGTGCAGAAAAGAGTTAAGACATCAAACATATATCCGTCTAATATTTCATAATTTGTGCACATTAAAGATTGTAGTATTGGTGGTCTTAAGAGTCACGATAGTCCTATTTTGATGCACCAAGTACTACCTCTAGTAATCCAAAAAATAATGCCTAAGAGTGTTGTTGAACCATTGATTGAATTGAGTAATTTCTTTAGACAACTATGGTTGAAAGTGAGTACTATTGCTGACTTATAATATATTCATGGTCGGATTATGGTATTACTTTGTCCACTAGAGAAAATAATTGCACTTGGTTTCTTTGACATTATGGAGCACTTGTCTATACATCTAGATGGGGAAATAATGACAGTTGTACTCTAAGAAAATTGAGTTTTACCGGATGTTTTTTTTTGGTACTTCAAATTGATATGCAGATAGGCCACTTGACATACCCGTCAGAAAGAATTGGCCATCAGTTGCGTGCTTTGGGCGTTGAAGAGTACGTTTTGCTCCAACGAACTTTCATAGCTATGGATACTCGATCCTAAACATTGAGCAAGGAAATTTGAGTTCTTACCCACTAAACCAGCAACTCATTAGTTTGCCCGATAATTAATTATAGGTTTTTATCACATGTCCATGAAATACATGAAAACCACAACATTTATCTTCCCTCAAAATAATCTGACCTAAACGTTTTTTACCCAAATCACTTTGTTGTTGCCATACACAAACCCCTCTCTCTTTCTTTGAACACTCCGTCGTTGCACAACTCTTTCTCCTCTCTCTCTCTCTCTCTCATAAAGAACTGCTTGTCTTAATCGATCTGGCTACTACACTATTAATTTTCTTATGATTTGATTTTAGTTTTTGGTGTCTGGAATAGACAGACCTTTGTGGATGTTTGCTTAATTGTTGGCTCAAATTTGATTTTCCCTCTTCGATAGTTGTGATACTACTTAAGGTTTTGCGAAAATTAAGTAATTCATGCGTTTCTTATGAGAACATCTTGGTTCCTATGAATCTTTTTTTGATTGTTTAATTGATTATCCTTCACTTCCTTTTGTGGAACCATCTTAAAAAATTTAGAAGGCTAAAGTGCCTTTGAAGGTGCAAGTTTGTTCTTAGATTATTGTCCTTAGTAAGGTAAACACCAATGATCAGTCCTTCCAAAGAGGTGACCTAACTAATGGGTACAAAACAATAAGAAATTAAGTTAAGTTTACAGATTATCTATTCCATCTTCCCAATTTTAAAGGGCTACCTAAATTAGAATCATTAAAACTAAGAATAAGTTAAAATGACTTTCATCAGTGGATATTTGGTTGTTGCATGGAGGAAAAGTTGTCCCATGTGTATTCTACTAATAAGAATATGTTAATTCTTGTTGCTTCTCTCAGATGTTCAAAAATGAGATTTGTCACTAAATGCTTACTTGAAAATAGTAGAGTCAAAGATGCAAGTGAAATTTTGGAGTATGTTCTCAAACAGAGAGAGGAGAAGCTTGGAATAGCAAATCCTGATTTTGACGATGAGAAGAAAATGCTAGTTTAACACCTAAAGAAGTGGGCAGGTCTCGAAACAAAAATCCAAAATCACTGGAGAACCTCATTGACCACTAATTCCAAAAAGAATTAGGAAGAGGCATCAAAAAAGCTGTATGCCTTTGGTTTAGAAGTTGATGAACGATTTTTCTCCATTTCTCTCTAATAACTCCCACTTGCATGTTTTGTAACATTGAAAATTGTGTGTAGGCATTGTATCTGGTTAGATTTCTTGTTCCTACTAAGTGCTTTAGAGCCTTAAGGCCATTTTTTGATGTCGTTATTTCTAAGTCACTTATGTTAGTTGGCTTTGGGGAAGGTGGTAATTTTTTGGTGTGATAACTGGTTGGGGACTAGCTCTCTGTTGTCCACAACTTCCATTACTCCAGATTACTATCCAAGGCTTTCGCAAGTTTTGAATGGGTCTTGATGGAATTTACAGAGGATGAAGTCTTGCTTGACAGATCAGCTTGAAATTTATTCTTCAAATGTGAGGCTTACTGTGAGGTATGACAAACTATTTTGGAAATTAACAGATTCAGGGGAGTTTACAATTAAAAGTGCTCGGGAGCTTTGTACATAACATGGTCAAATCAATTTAGCAGCAAAAATTCTACGAAATCAACCAGTTTCTCCAAGTACAATGTTGCTGGGTTGGAAGCTATTAAGAAATGCCTTATCAGTTGAATCTCAAGTACAAACACTGGCTATCCATATCGCTAGTAGATGTGTCTTATGTTCTAAGGGTGTAGATAATCCTCTTCATTGGATTATTACTTATTCATATACAAAAAATTTCTGGGGTGGTCTTGCTCTATTGTTGAGAAAAGCCAACTATAAGGTTTTTAGGTGTTGCAAGATTATTTAGGAAACAGATGTTTAGCCATGCATCAGAGGTCCTATATAAATTTTCTTTTGGAAATTGAGGTTGTAGAGGTGTAGAAGAATTTTTGAAGGGGTCAAATTGCACTCAACAATTATGATTAAGAAAGTGGTTAGTCTTTTTGCGATATCAGGTTTTATTGGTTAAACCTAAGGAAGCTGATTCAGTGGAAGAAAAAGCGATGTTGGATAATTTGTCAATTCAAGTGCCTAAGGTGATTCAGGCAAAGGTGATGTGGATTCCATGGTATTTTCCTCAAGATGGAGCTCTTAAGTTGTTCTTGTTAATCTTAATGTTATGCACATGAATAGCAGTCAGGTTTAGTAAAATGATTTCTTGGCAGCACACCACTTAACAATTAGGTTTATTAGATTGGAAAAATTTTAAAAACTAATACCGGTGTTTGTTTAAACGCCAATAAATTGATGGGCATGATTGGTCTTCTTAGGATCTATCAAAAAATAAATGACATTTCAATCCATTGGAGCAAGCATTGGTATGATCTTTGTCGGCATTTATTAAATCCGATAGCTTTTGCTGGTGGTGGCAAAGCTAGTGTTTCGATTAACCATCAAGAGAGGGTTATGTCGGTGTTTGATTTGTTATTCCCAACGTTTCTTAAACGTGGGCAATTTCCTTTATTCTTGCAGCGGTTGGAATAGTGCAGTTTAGATGGATGTACCCCATTAAGAGTTACATGTTTCATGTTTATGCTGTTAAAAATAACATATTGGATAATACTTAGTTGTTAAGTATCTCTAATTAACTTGGGAATATATGTGGTTAATGTTCTAGGAAAGTGAGTGGTTAATGTTCTAGCAAAGTGAGTGATCAAGATGTATCTTGAAACCTATATGCATATTGAAAATATGGAAGACATGTATGAAAAATTATTCCAAAAGATTAAGTTATATTGTCTTTGTTTTTTCTATCACAAATATACAAAGAATAAAATTATAGACAACATAAGTGGTATCAGAGCTTTCGACACTAACTAGCTGGACGTGAAACTTTTCATTTGATAAACAAAGTCGTTGTAAAGAAGATAGAAATGGAAAGTGGAATTAACATGTCTATCGGTGCACAACAACAACCTTTTCCCGTTTGTAATGGTGAAAATTATGATTATTGGTGTATAAAGATAAAAACTATATTTCTCTCTTATGATTTTTGGGATTTGATTGAAATTGGATCTAAAGATCCAATCGAAGATATGGCAACGGCTCAAAGGAACCAATTAAAGAAAAACAAGAAGAAGGATGTAAAGGCTCTTCATTTGATTCAACAGGGTGTAAATCAAAGGTAGCATGCGACACTTTACAGGATGAGTACCGTGGTACTACGAAGATAAGAGTTGTGAAACTACAATCTTTGAGAAGAGATTTTGAGATTAGTAGAATTAAAGAGAATGAATCCTTAAATAATTTCTTCTCTAGACTTATGAGGATTGTAAATCAAAGTAAAACTTTTGGAGACCAAATTTGGAAATTTTTGATTTGTTTACGCAAAAAATATGATTCTGTTGTTTTCCTCATTGAAGAAACTAAAGATATGTCTTCTTTGGGTGTTCAAGATTTATTGAGTTCTATTAAAACATTTGAGCAAAGGTTGACTAATCATGCCAAAAAATATGTTGAGAATTCTTATCAATCCAAGCTTAATGTTGACTCCAAAAGTTACAAATCATCGAGTTCCAATCAATCTAAAAGTGAATCTTTAAGAGGAGGAAGATTTGGAAGAGAAAGAGGACGAGGACGGGGAAGAAATTCAAGATGAAGAAGAAGAGAAAGTTTTGAAAGAAGATCAAATGAAGAATCCACTTAACAAATATGTGGAATTTATAAAAGATCAAGTCATTTTGATAAAAATTGTTTATTTCGTGGAAAGTCTTAATGTTTTAATTGCCAAAAGTTTGGTTATTTGGAAAAAAATTGCCGGTTCAAGAATAATCAACAAAACTAATTTTTTTGAAGAGCAAGAAAGTAGTGAAAACTTGTTCTATGCTTGTCAAGCAATGTCCAAGTAAGGGAACGATGTATGGTATCTTGATAGTGGTTGTAGTAACCATATGACCAGTAATGATAATATTTTTGTGAACATGTACATAATTTTTAATTCTCAAGTAAGGATGAGAAATGTTGTCATGATTCAAGCAAAAGGCAAGAGAACAATTGTTATTGAAACAAAGAAAAGAACAAGATACATCCACAATATCTTGTTAGTACCGAATTTGGAACAAAATTTGTTGAGTGTTGGTTAACTTGTAGAGCATGGGCACTCTGTGGTGTTTGGGGACAACTCTTGCATGATCTATGATTGTGGAGAGGAAAAATAATTTATAGCAAAAATTAAGATGGAAAAAAACAAAAAAAATTCCTCTCATTTTTTGATATTCAAACAATGTTTTTTTGAAGATAGAACTTGTTGATGATTCTTGGCTTTGGCATAAAAGATTTGAGTACTTGAACTTTCAAAGCTTGAAGATCCAACCACAAAAGAACATGGTTTATGGATTGTCATCTATATAAGAAGTTAACAAATTTTTTGAAGGATGTGCACTTGGAAAGCATCAGCAAGATCCTTTCCAAATGAAAAAGTTTGGCGGGCCAAGTTACCGTTGGAGCTTGTTCAGACCGATGTATGGGGACCATCAAGAAAACTTTCTCATAGAGGTAACAAATACTTCATAATCTTTGTTGATGATTTTTCAAGAATGACTTGGGTTTATTTTATGAGATAAAAATTCGAAGTTTTTCAACTATTCAAGAAGTTTCAAAAGTTAGCTGAAAGGCAAAGTAGATACTACATTAAGTTGTTAAGAAGTGATAGAGGTGGTGATTACAATTCTAATGAATTTAATAAGTTTTGTGAAGACATTGGTATGGAGAGACAATTGGCAGTTGAGTATATTCCGCAACAAAATGGAGTGACCGAAAGAAAGAATAGAACTATTGCTAAGATGGCTAAATCGATGGTTTAAAAGAAAGGGCTACCTAAATTATTTTGGGCCGAAGTGGTATGCAAGACAGTTTATTTGATAAATAGATGTCCAACAAAAGCTTTGGAAAACTCTACTCGGATTGAAGCATAGTGTGGAAGGAATTCATGGTGAACCACTTGAAGGTTTTCAGGTGCATTTGTTTTGCATATGTGCCTCAGAAGTGAGGTACAAGTTTGATGAAAGTAGTGAAAAATGTATTTTTGTGGTTTACAACTCTAAATCAAAAGGTTATAGACTCTTTAGTTTGAAGAAAAACAAAGTGATTATTTGTTGAGATGTTCTCTTTAATGAGAATGATTCTTGCAATTGGAAAGAAAAGAATATTCAAAATCAAGTGATTATAACAAATGAAGGTTATGGAAGCTTTGAGCATGGAAATGAAAATGAAGAAGTTGAAGTTCCACCACAAATGTCTCAAACACCCAACTCTTCTTCATCTCATTCTACTTCCACAAGTTCAAGCACTTTATCTCCAAGTTCAACTCCAAGGAAAATGAGAAGTCTTAGTGATGTGTATGCTAGATGCATTTTTTATGTGGTTGAATCCAAAAGTTTTGAAGAAGTAATCAAAGAAGATACTTGGAAGAAAGTAATGAAAGATGAAATTCTTGTGATTGAGGAAAATAGCACTTCGGAGTTGATGGAAAAACCAAAGAATAAAGAGGTCATTGGGGTGAAGTGGATTTACAAAACAAAGTTTCATCCGGATGATTCAATTAAAAAAAATAAAGCAAGACTTGTTGCAAAAGGGTATTCACAACAACTCAGTGTCGAGTACACATATACTTTTGCTCTGGTTGATCGATTTGATACAATAAGGCTTCTTATTGTTCCTCCTTCCACAAAGGGGTTGGTTTCTTCATCAATTAGATGTAAAATCAATGTTCTTGAATGATGTGTTTAAAGAAGAAGTTTATGTAGAGCAACTTTAAGGCTTTGCGGTCAACGGAGAAGAAGGAAAAGTGTACAAGTTAAAAAAGGTTTTGTACGGGCTAAAACAAGCACATTGAGCATGGTATAGTGAGATTAATTTGTACTTCAATGCAAAGGGATTTCAAAGAAGTAAAAGTTAGCCAACCTCGTACATCAAAGGTCAAGGTAATACCGATATTCTCATTATATCACTTTATGTTGATGACTTCCTTTTTGCCGGGAATGATCAAACAATGATTGAAGATTTTAAGAGTGAGACGATAAAAGATATGAAATGCGTGATTTGGGACTTCTACATTACTTATTGGGCATTAAAATTTATCAACATGAAAATGGAGTTTTTATTTGCCAAAGGAAATATGCAAAAACTCTTCTTGAAAAATTTAGAATGAGAAATTGCATATCGCTCCTTTGGTTGTGAATGAAAAGTTGTTAAAAAATGATAAAACTAAAGAAGTTGAAGTATCTTTTTATAGAAGTTTGGTTGGAAGTGTTTTGTACTTAACAACTCCAAGGCCGGACATCATGCATGCTACAAATTTAGTATCTCAGTCCATGCACAAACCAAGCCAAATTCATTTTGGGGTAGCGAAGAGAGTGTTGAGATATATTTAAAGAACATTTGATTTTGGGATTATGTTTGGAAGGAAAGTTGATGTCAAGTTACTTGGATTTTGTGATCGTGATTGGGCCGGAAACATTGATTATATGAGGAACACTTCTGGCTAGTCATTATCACTTAGTTTCTGGTGTAATTTCATGGTTGTCAAATAAACGACAAAGTGTGGTACAATCATCAGCTGAAGTTAAATACATTTTAGCATCATTGGCTACTTCTCAAGTAATTTGGTTTAGAAGAATCATGGAAGATATTGGTGAAAAGCAAAGTGAAGCAACTCCAATCTTGTGTGATAATAAGTCAACTATTGCCATGACAAAGAATCTCATCTATCATAGCCGATCTAAACACATTACAATTAAGCATCACTTTATTCAAGAAGACGTGGAGATGAAGAGATTTAAGTCAAATATTACAAGATCGAAGATAAAGTGATGAACATTTTTACCAAAGCACTTCCTAAAGATAAGCTCGAGTTTCTAAAAGGCATGTTGAGAATACAACAACAAAGCATTAAGGGGAAGTGTTAAAAATAGAATATTAGATAATACTTAGTTGTTAAGTTTATGAGTAATACTATTTGGACTTGAAACACTGACCTAATTTGTTGACATAATAATGTGGCTGCAGTAGAACCATTGAATCAACACCAAATTCCAATGCTTGATGGCCCCCACAACCAGTCCAAAGGTCATAGTAAATTAGGTTAGCAAATTAGGTCCCAATAGCATTGCTCTAAGTTTATATAATTAGTTTGGGAATGTAAGTGGTTGAGTCTTAGGTCTTGTCATATGGTTAATGTTCTACGAAAATGAGTGGTTAAGATATATCTTGCAACTTATATGTATGTTGAAAATATGAAATAAATGTATGAAAAATTATTCCAAAAGACTAAATTACATTGTTTTTGTTTTATCTATCACAAATATACAAAGAGTGCGATATATATATTGTCGAAGTAAATTTATCCATCTTTTATTCCAATATATTTTTGCACTAATATTCTTACAGGTACCTTCTTACTCTAAAACAATGTGTGTAGTCAAGCTCGTCTGAAAATTTCAATAAGTAAAAGTTACTTGATGGAGGAATGCATCTACTCGTGCTATGTATCTGGTGACGTTGAAACCAAGTCTAACGTTTAAGGTTACGAGACAACAGTGCTCCCACTAACAAATTGCAACAATGTGACAGATTCTTAAGTTGTTTACAATAGCATTTTTGCGTTGGACTTTCCGTCGCTATAGAATTTGCCAAGCCAAATTGACGCATACCCCTTTTTTTCGTAGTGATATCAAAGCTGGGCACATAGACATACACATTTACGAAAAGAGTATTTGGACTTAATTTAATAATTTAATATGAAGACTTAATGATGTACAACTATTGAATTGGCTATAAACTTCATATAACATTGAAACTCACAACTAATCTAATGTTTGCATTGAAGTCACATCATTAAGTCATCAAATTAGGTCACAAAATAAGTTTTCTATAACATTGCTCATACATTTATATCCAACAATCTAAATAAACGATGTCAGATAGAAACTTTGATCCTAACCTTTGGATCGGAGTTCATTTAAGAGGTTTTTATAGTATCTGATTCCTTCTTCGTTCACACCTCCACTTAGCTTGCCACCTTCGAGTACAGAAAGTAGAATAATCGGTATCAAATAAAACAAGTAAAAAAAATGCCTTATCCTTATATTGAAATAGAATAATTCATCAATTTTATGAGAGATGCTTCAATTGCAATGAACTTGATCATCTCACACGGTAAGAGTCGGGGCCATGATATTGAGAATCGATAAGCATCGAGACCCATTTGGTCCATCAGCCTCACGTCTTCCTGGTTCAAAATTTAAAAACCATGATTACTATAGCAAATACTATAGCAAATACTATGAATTTATCTACAAATGTTGTTCTTTTTCTCATCGTGAAGACACTTTTTCAATCTTGACTATAATGCAAACTTGTGATGCGCACAATCACTTGTAAACAATGCTCATTGGATCAACAAAAACATTGAGACCCAAACTTGGAGCATCAAGGTATTACCCTTAAAACCGTACCATCAAAACTACCCTGGCTGCTTTAACTTTACCGACTATGTTATTATATAAACTGTTTTTTACTTGTTGATGTGCAAATACTTAAATTATATGTATAACTGTTGACAAATTAGGCATATATCTACGGTAAAAATCCTTGAGAAAAAACTGTTGAACTTAATTTCTGATTCGATGTGTTCAACAAAAACTAATAATAAGATGGAACCGCCACATTATATTGATCACCTTCCTCTTCCTTTACAGGCGCCCGATACAACTGTTCTTAAAAAGCGTAAACATTCTACACTCTTGAATCTATGGCATTGGCTCTTTCTTGTCCATTAAATTCGAGTACGGTCAATTTGCTTATTTATTCAATTAAAATAATTAAAAAATAGTGGGTCTCAATAAAAGGTATTGTTATTTAAATTAAAAATTTGATCTAATTTGTCGATCTAATAATGTGGCTCAATTGAAACTATTAGATCAACATTAAGTTCTAATGTTTGATGAGACCTACAATCAATTAAAAAAAACAGTGAATTAGGTTAACAAATTATGTCAAATAACATTATTGCTCAATAAATAGTGAAACTCAATTAAATCAATGACAATAATTAATTAAGTTAACAAATTTAGTCAATATTTTATATCTAAATAACATTTCTATTTGACGACACACTATATATCCAATACGAAAAAATATTTATTATAACCGTAATACCACGTGCAAGGTGACGTGGTATCACCAAATAATAATATTAAAACAAATAAACATATAAACTCCACAAAAATTAATAACTAATCTGTCATGTAAGCAAATAACTTCTCACACTCCTGTCATGTAAGCTCAAGTGGGGTTCACTTTTTCCATTTAGGGTTTTATTATTGGTTGGTGATACCATGTCATCAATTGTGACATGGTATCACCGTTGTATTTAATATTTACTCCATCTAATACTACCATTTAAGCCGGCCCAAAAGAAGTACCCTTCAAAATTACAACGCCTACTTTGTATTTCCAACAGTTGGGAAGTCAATGAGCCAAAGAACATCTCAGTTGCAATACCATTTGAAGGCTAAACATAAATAGCCAATAGCCAAATTTAAGATGGAATTGTTAACCACAAAATGTTGGCTTGCATTGCACCTTGTATCGATGATAAGAATCAGTGGCCATGTCTCCATTACTACCATCCCTCATCTTACCTGTGATTTAACGGCAAACTATTTCAAGAAATGAACGAGAGATGTAATTGCAATTGCACATATTCTTAAAGTAAAGCACAAAAAGTATAAACTGTAGACCCTCACTACATATTTTCGAAATGAATGGCGAGAATGATAGTGTAATACATTGTGTGTGTGTGTGTGTGTGAGAGAGAGAGAGAGAGAGAGAGAGAGACCCGGGTATCTCTGTGTGAAAGTATCCCATATACTTGGGCCTTTACCACCTTCATTAGCCGCTCCTTCAGCCTACAGAAAACCAAACCAAAATAAATAAGTAAAACATAATAAAATAAGTATATATATTACGCTAGTAAATCTCTCATAAAAGAAGTTCGAAGGAAAATAATAAATAAGAAATAAGAAACTTTGCAACATATTACATTCTCATTAGTTAACAACAAAGGGATCAGAAAGCTCTTGAACAAGGACGAACCTGATAAGCAGATGTACATGCCCCAAAGACGAAGCCTGCTGGGAAACTGCTACGGTTAAGCAATTTCAAGCTAAAAGTTGGTGTTAAAGCTTCAACAATAGATTTCACTGAGAAAGCAAGAACCACTAACCCTAAAAGGAGATGACCTTGAATAACCATGACTGATTTTGTTAACTAACATTAGCTTTGATCATCATGGTTTTATACATACATCTGCAACGCATATTCATGCCTTTTCATGCCCATGCAAGCCACGCCCTACAAAACAAGCTTCGTACGCTAGACTTGTCCGATGAATGGTCTATCTGCCAAGACACTCATTTTGTGTTGGTGTATTTTAATGAAAAGCAGTTTTTGTAATTATTTCCATTTGTTTTCATAGATCGATTCTCATTCTCGAATGTAATAGTTTGTTATAATCGAATTTAGTGATCGTGTTTCATCTGTAAAAAAAATTTATATTAAATTACGGAATGTATTTCTCTTTTGACACTGAATTTTTTTTTTTTTTTGTGGGAAACATACATATACTGGAGTATACTGATTGTACACCAAAATTTACAAGTAAGAGGTGCTCTCCAAATAAAACAATGGGAATTACAGCTGTAACCATTACATTCATTTCACAAAATGGAATCCATATAGTGGATGCCAAGAATCTGGAATTATGAAAAAGTACTAGTCCTTGAGCCCGCACTTTCAACTGAATCCTCCTTTGACTGTTATGGATGCCAAGAATCTGGAATTATGAAAAAGTACTAGCCCCTGAGCCAGCACTTTCAATTGAATCCTCCTTTAATAGTTATAGAAGACAACCTGCACAAATGCTCATCCTAGGTATTCATTTCAAATACCATACTATTATGATGGGCTCACGTTTTGAGCACTGAGATAGTTAATAAAGTGACAAGGAAATAAATAAGACACACAGAAATGGATGCAAGAGATTATAGTTGGACTATTGCTTACATCCACAACAAACAACGGTCGGGTATTTTTTCTATAGACTAAAACAACAGTACAAGAAGAATTATTTCTTGCCTCACAAGTACTTACTCCAACAAGAGAGAATGCACTCTGATCTCACTGATATCACTTAGATATCGCTTAACTCTCAGATTTCTTATAACTCTCTACTCTCTGTTTTTCGATACCTTAAGATCTGCTTGAGCAATCTTTTATATAGGGATCTTGGTAATGATATGAACAAAATAAAAAATCTCCCCATATCTTCTTAAATTTGCAAAAGGTCTGAACATCTTATCTGCTCTGCAGATGATTTCCCATGTGTAGCGAACAAAATTGACTTCTTTGACAAAGTCTCACTTTCAAGCCAAAAAAGGTGAAGACCTTCTACCCATTTTTCAACAATTTTCCACCTTGACCAAAAACCACTAATGCCATCTGAAAAATTCATCCCCAGTCATCGTCTCTAGTATGCCTCACAAGGCGCTCAAAAACATAAGCTTTGACTTTTGCAAATTTTCATTCCCAACATTTTCTTTGCAACTCCAAAATCCTTTGTCTCAAACTCACTACTAAGCTAAGTATTCTTCTTTTTGATGTCTGACGTGTTATTCATAGCTATCAACGTGTCATCAACATGTAATAATAAAAATACAAAGTAACCATATGAGACTTTCTTGTTGTCATTCTCGGAGGGCAAGAAAATTTGTAGATCTTCTCTCATAATTATACACGTGGAGAGCACGACATTGTGTAAAGGGGTGAATAATTTTTTTGATTTTAAGCTTAATCAATCACAAATTAAAACCTATTACTACAACAATTACCTTTTCTCACAATTTTTTAGTAATTAAACGTGATAACCCATTTTCAATCACCACGACCTCTTTTACCCATCACAATTGATGTTGTTAATTTTTTAATTAAACACTCAAAACATTTGTTGTTCCGAAAGGCGGAACCCGATATGGACTTTCCCTCACGATTATACACGTGGATACTAAGACACTACACCTAGAGAGGATGAATAGGTTTTGCGATTTAGTCCAAATCAATTATCAATCAGAACCTATGTCTACCTCAATCCACTGTGGCCTTTCCCCCTTTTATCCTAACTCATCAAGAGACTGCTCTAGCGAAGGCTAGCGATCATAGGATGATCCCTATAGGTTTTTTAAGCCTAAAACCATGAAAAAACTTGTTATCTTGAACACTAAAAGGTGTTGCTCAAAGAGAGGTCCAATTGTAACTCAAACTAAGTTTTTAAAACTCATAAATGACTTAGAAATATTTTTCTTTTAAAATCACCTAGGAGTTATAATCGGATCACTTCTAATTCCATTTTCATTTTCATCATCCTAAGTTAAAATAACTAAGCGTTCATCTTTGGTATCTAAGTCATTATCTTTGTCCTAAGCGTCAATGTGCATTCATATGTTCAATGACATAGCTATGACACTTGATCTCCTTCCTTAAATGACGGTCTCGGATCTTGAACTTGATAGCATCATAACCATGAAAATAGTTGAGATTTTACAAGTGGACTCCATGAAAATAGTCAATTACAAATATATGATCTAACAACATTCAATCTCATTCGGGGTACCCAAATCCCAAAACCCAAACCTAATATACTACTATGATGATATATATGTTAAGCATTTAGTACATCAAACATATAGTGCGCGTGTGTGCTAACAATCACAAGTGTATATGTATAAACAATAAATAACACAAGTCATTTATTGATGTGCAAACCCTCATTAGAAAAATTATGGTGAATCTCTACTAGTTCACAAAAACTTAATCCATTGTGTCCAAGTCAATCTAGATGAACTCGAGTCTTATACTACAACTAATACAATGGTTACATACTCCTTTCCTCCAATACATCTCTCTAACAAAGGGCCCCATTCGACATTTTGGATAGCTTCACTTGGATTCACCTCAACAAAAGAGTCATCTAGGCCTCTAGCGATCTTGGGCACACCAATTATCCTCAAAATGCACACACCAATGAGTTTGGTTCAAACTATTCAAGATCTTCAACACAAAGTTGTAAGGTTGGGTAGAATCTATAGAAGATAGCCTTGGTTCTTATGGATCTTGGGTTATGGTGGAATTTTTCTAGAGTATATGATAGATTTCCCTCTCGAAAGTCTGTCTAAAGACTTACCCTAGTAATAGTAAAGTAACTCTCTATTTTATAGGTTTGGAGTAATGACAATCTCAGTCAATAAAGAAACTCAGATTAACGACCGCTCGATCTATGGGAGGGCGGTCGTAGGACGGTAGTCTCTTGAATGTAAATCAAGTTTTAAACAAACTTAGGAGAGCAAACTATTGAAGCAACCATGTAGACTGCTCGAGTAACCTCAAGGACCGCTCGAACATCCCCAAAGGGCGAGCCCTAACCTCTTCCATTTGGATTTTCTCCTTTTTCTTTGCCAATTCATAAAGAGACCACTCTAATGAAGACTAGCAAGCATAGGGCAATTCCTATTTATTTTTTAAGCATAAAACCAAACAAAAAAATTGTCATCTTGTGCACTAAAGAATGTTGCTCAAGAAAGATCCAATAATGGTTCAAACTACGTTTTCAAAAACACAAAATGGTTTTAAAAAATATTTTCATTGAAAAACACCTAACAGCCATACATGGATTAACCCGATTCCATTTCACCCTAATCTTCCTAAGTTAGCTACCAATGGATCATCTTAGGTATGTAGGTCATTACCCTTGTCTGAGACACTATACCTCCCTACGTATGTCCCTTTGATCTCTCATAACACTGGACATCTCTATGTCAAGAGCATCCAATCTAAGAGGCGAGAGGTTGTGCTAATGATAGATACTACTTTGTATATATGACCTAGAACTGTGCTAATAACAATCCATTGGTCGAGTGCAACAACAACAGGAGTCCTAGGGAGTGGTGTACATGAGGTGCTAGCACATGCTTAATGGTGATATATGACTCGATGGTCTAGGCTAAGTGGTAGGAGCATGTAGCTCAACCTCTATCTCGTCTCCCTCTACCTTTGCCTTCAAGGTGTCAAAAGTATAATGCACAGGTATCTCGCTCTATCTCATCAACTCCTTTCCCAGAGGTCTCTTGGTTCTCAACATCTAATTGGTCTCTAATGGTAGTGCACACTTATCCAGACTAACTTGGGTGATAAGATATCGAAAAGACAGATTGTTCATAATGCTTCCCTCATCGAAAGCTCTTCAAATCACTCTAAAGATCACTGGTGGTATATAAATTTTCAAAAGAGTACCAATAGCATGTAATAGGTAAGCTCGGGGTGTAGAGAATGTAGAAATGTCTGCCTTCGGATCGATCTTGTAGTTGATAATCAAATTGATCAAGTGATACTCACTAGTTGTCTATTCCTCCCATCAAGATAAGGGATTCCATACAACATGGAAGTAACATCTGGAAACTTGGGTATAACACTCTCTAGTCTAGAGTGATAGGTATCATATGCTACTTGGGGAAGATGCAGGGTGGTGGCAATCAAGTCAGTGGAGAATTCAAACTACTCACCTTGAACATAGGCCTGAAAGTGCTCATTATCCTCAATTGTTTCCCAAATATGTGTGTAAAATTCTGTGACAATATCACTATTTGTAGGCATAGGGGATGCAAATAACCTACTCCACCTTCTCAACTCAAAATTTACCCCAGTGAAGTTGACACCTCGCTCACCCAACACATGTTTGGACGAGAATTCCCTCTTTTACATTTTACGATATTGTGGGGTCTAAAAACGGCTTCTCCCATTGGATGCATGTACCCAAGCTCTCTTTTTAACTCTTGGTGGCCTTTTCCCAAAATAGTTGGTGAAATAGTGTGAATATAAATGATAATCGCGAATTCGTAGTCGAAACAAAAAATCTCACTCAATATCAATTTTGATCTCAAGGAAATGCATTGGATATGCAAGAAAATAGGTGGGCTCATGTTACGAAGTGAATAAAGTTAAATATTTATGTGTAAATATGAATTTTAAGCTCGCTGGACGGAAACTTGAAGTAGGCCACTCGAGTGTGATACGGGGCCGCTCTAGCGAGCCTTGAAGCAGACCACTATTTGTCCTCTCTTACTTTCCAACCCACTCACTTGAGCCCTAAAATGCATGCATGGATGTTTGAACAACCTATATGCACATTCATGGATTAATTGGATCTAAATGTAATGTAATTTGTAATTTATCATAAAAATGCAAAATGCCATTTATCATAAAAATTACACATATTTACATTATAACGGCTCCATCCAAACTTCATAATTTCATTACATTACTCTAAATCATATAAATAATATAGAACTCAATTGCATGCATCATGGAGAGATGTTCCCTCACTTAGTTCAATTTCATTCACACGTTCAAATTTTGGTCAACTATGACTAATTTAAGTGCAACGTGTGTGAAAATCAAGCTTCAAAACAATTAGGAATCCGTTTAGTTCAAATCATTAAAGAGCTTTACATGAAATCATAATACATCAACTAAGTGAATACAAACCGGTTAGTGAGTGTTCTAATTATTTTTATTTTTAGACAACTCCCCATATCTTTTATCCATTCTACTCTTATGGCTTCTGCTTGTTTCTCAAAAGTGGGTAGATAATAAAGTGATTCTTAAGTGTCGGAATGTATAATTTAGTAACTCGGTTGATTACTAAGCTAGTCTCCTAAGGGAAAATGAAGGACAAATTCAAACGGTGATGAGCAAAAAAAGTAAAACTTTTGAATTTTAGAGAAAAGAGTTTTAAAAATAAGTAAACTAATAACAGTAATTAAAAAAATCGGTTAATCATCAACGTTCATCCCACCTAGAATAGTAATTTTGAACTAATCCTATAACTCATTCAAGATTGTAAACAAATGTTCTAAAGCGGAAAATATTCAACTAAAATCGATGAAAACAACTTATGTGTATTTAAATAGATTGAATTAATTTTGAAAGAATTACATTCACGTTGATCATAGTGATTTCAAGAATTATTCGTGTCAAATCTTAGTTGTCTGCGGATAAGCAAGAAGATATACATATCACTTGTGATTTCAACTTTAATTATTCAGTAAAAAACATAACTTAATATTTGGAAAAGCCCTAGTTAGTTCAAAATCCCTATCAAACCGAAATTTAACTACTTAAACATAATGAAAGTGAATTTAAAAAGTAGTATACAAAAACATGGTGATTTAAAGCAAATAAATAAAACTTGTATTAAAATTGGAATTTAAAAGCAATTAGAAGAAAAAAAAAATACAGTAAACATTAAACGGAATTGAAAAACCATGAAGTAAATAATGAAGAATCATGCTCGCAATCTAAACCTAAGTAAAGAACAATGACGAAGAAGGAGGAGGTGTAGCCCCTCCCCCCCCCCCAAAAAAAAAGAGGGAAAGAATTGTCTCTAAAAGTCCCATATATTTATATGAAAATTACGGTGGGAGAGAGCGATAGAGATATTATTGATTTTTAAGAGACCATATTTCCTTCTATATCTATTTCTTATTCCTATAAATCTCCAAAAATATCTCCAAGCTTTAACCAGTTAAAATCCCTTCACTATCTTGTCTCTTTCTCCTCCAAATAAAACCTGAGAAATCCTGAAAGATAGCCTTGAAGATTTAGCCACTCAATGCCTAAGAGAATGAGTCCGCATTGAATTTTAACAGTGATGAACAAGTAGGAAGCACAATTCAACCTATCGGTAGAACTACTCTCCATCACTAACGAATTGGTAGCTCTTCACAACTACTAATAGAATAACCTTCTATTTTTGATATATTGGTAGAACAATATCAATTTACAGGTAGCAAAGATTTTTGTTTCACTTCAACTGGTAGGAGTCTACTACTATTGGTAGAACCTCATTCTGCTCACTATTGAACCGGTAGAACTAGTCTTTTTCCCAATTCTTACTGCAATGCTCCCAGTTCCATATTTCACTCGCCCAACTTACTTCCAAAATTCTCTAAGGCATCAAAATGAATGTAAAACTTTGTCTTTATATCGATTTTCCAGCAAATACCAAAATTCTCTATAAAACACGAAACAAAACTAAAATTAAATATATAACTAATAAACAAAGCTAAGATGAATGGTTTTGAAATATAAACTCATGCAATATTATCCACTCATTAACTTCAATTACCACACTTATGAATTTAGTACTTCTACAAATATGCTTCTAACATGATTAGAATGAGCTCTTTGAGCTTTACATATGAGAAATGAACATTAACGCATAATTACTATCAACTATTCAAGTGCAATTATTTTTAACCATTTATTTATGTCTCACCTTTTATTTTTAAACCTCGACGGTGCGAGAAAGATTTTATTGATAAAAAATTAAATTATACATAGCTAGGGGGGCGTATGTATCTTATCCCTCGATATGATCAAATTACATGGAATAAAATTTGAAAAGAGAGCAAAATGAATACTTAGTACATATTAAATAAAAGAGATAAAATCTAAACATGCTGCTCCTAAAATAGAAGAGTCAGCTAAAAGACGCAACTTGAATGTGGGCTTCAGTAATGACAGCAGCCGTGAGAGTGAGCTAGGAGTGTTGATGAGCTGACAGTTGAAGCTGAGACATCCAGTAGCCTGAGCTGTAAGAAGAGAGCCGAGGGGACCCAACTGAAAGTGTAAGACCCTATATTAAAAATTAAACAAGGATACTATTATTTTAAGAGTTCTCCTAATATGAATAAAAGGATGGTAGAAACTTAGAATCATTGTTGAAAGGTTAATCATGAAGTTTGAGTTTCAATCGAATTGACTTTCGGGTCAAACTTAATTTTTGGAGGTGTTTAAGGTTGATAAGGGTAACTAAGTAATATATTAACTTCTTTTAGGTCAAAATAACATTACCATTGAATTTAAGAGGTCCAAAAAATATTGGGATAAACGTTTACCTCATATAGGGATTCAGAGAGGTAAAATAGTAATTTTAGTATTTCGGGTGTAAATTGACTTTGATTTTGAGATAAATCATAAAAAAATAAAATTTTTAGGTTAAAATAACATTAAAAATGAATCCGAAACATCGAAAAACCTTAGGGTAGTCATATGGGCCAAATTGGAGAAGTTTTGGGCCAAAACTGTAATTTTAGAAAAAATACATTTTTTGGGTCCTGTGAACAGTACACGGCGTGATTTTCAGCCATTATAACTCCATTTTTACATCCAGTTCTCTCATTTTTCTCACATCTCTCACCCAATACTACTCCATAAACCTTAGAATTAGAGAGAGAAAGAGAGAAGAAAAGAAGAAGAGAGAAGAGGGTCATTAGAGCTTGGGCTTTTGCTTGAAAACTTAAGATGAGATTCTTGAATTCACTTGAAGATTTGAAGGTGGAGCTCGGTTTCTTGGGTTTTGAGGTAGGGTTTTTCTTCCATTTCTTGTCCATTGATGTTAGGTTATTATACATGTAGATTTTGACTCTTAATAGTATATATTTGTTATGGGTTCCTTGTTTCTTGATATTTTTACAAACATTCACATGATTTGAACAAAATGATGGTTGAAAATTCATCAAATCATAGTTTTTGGAGAAATATGGGTTTTTCTCTATATCTTCACATCATCTTGATTTCGAAAATTCTAGAGCTTTGTGTTGGGTAGTAAAATGATTGTATCGATGATCTCATGCTTATTTCCTTTAAATTTGTCTCTTGAAACATGATTTACGAAATGAGTATGTTTCTTAAATTGTTCTATTATATATATATTGCTTGTGAAAATTGAGAAAAATCATGGAATTTGCTTGTATATGAGGTTTGAGCATATTGTTGGTATGTCACTCTTGTGTATGGTGCTGTGAGGGACTTGAATTACTTTCGAGAGCTGCAGTAGAGTGTTAGAGGTTAGTCTATCCCAGTGAGGGTGAGATGGTTGCCTAATGCTCGTAGCGGATCATTGTGACAGTGACCACTACTGTTCACGGATACCAGGGAAAAGGGTTAGTATACTAGACACATTGAAAGGATTTCGTCAATGCCGCATGAGAAGGTACACGTCCTTCCTAAATTGAAGTGTGATTGTTATTATAAATGGGTAAACGAGGTAGAATCGTCAGGTAGATTCATGAGAAGCGACCACCTACTTGAGTGGTACCAAATATAAATTATTGTTCATTGTACCAAATATTATTTCTCCAAGAGTTTCGGGTAGTATGGGATGCCGCGATAACTTGTGGAAATGGTGTATGGTGGAGTGGATTATGTTGGAAATTGTTTGTCAATTAAATGTGATTTTATTCTCTTTCAATTCCTTAATATTGTACAAACTTGAGATCTCCTTTAAAATGTCCTTATTTTATTTTGAAATTCATTTATATGTATGTGCGAAATGTGACCTACCTGTTTTACTTGATTTCAAAACCTTGAATGGGTTTGGAAGGATCCTCCTACAGAGCCTTGTGCTCACCCCCTACTTCCCCACCTTTCAGATTTTGCCTTTGACGAAGAGCTAAGAGTCCAGGAGCCGACACATTGGGAGACTCCGACAGAAGGGAGCGTGGAACCCCAGGTGGACGCTTAGAGCGACCCCCCTTTTTCTTTTGTTATAGACTTGGACAATCTTTTAGGAGAATTGTATAGCCTAGTTTTATTTTGTAAATTTCGCTGTGTATTATAGTACTTTTGTGGGGATGTAAAGGCCATAGCTTGGTCTATTCTTTTGGGATAACATGTAAATTTGATGGATTGATTTTATGGTAGTTAAATGGACTCGGTGTGGTCATTACAGTAGAATTGCACAGGTTGGGAGTTGGGGTAGAGCTCTTCATACAAAGGAGACTCCGCCCGAATTTTGTTACAATACCAATTATTGATGTACGAAATTTTCTTGTCGATGGATTTATTAGTTGCTCTCATGATATGAATGTAATGGTTATTCCATGCCAGCGTTGTTGCAGAACAAAGCTCATCCTCTTCTGCAAATGTTGAAGATGAATATCTAGCATAAACAATAGACCAAAGCTCAGAGCAGAGAAGAAGAATAATCAGCTGTTGCATCAATGGCCCAAATCTAGATCAACTATTGGAGTACTTTGACCTTAGAGCGTAGAGACTTAATTTGTCGCTGATCTTGCATTAGGAGTTGCCTCATATGTAGATTCAGAGAATGAGAAGAAGTGTAGGTTTGAGAGACTTGGTCACAGATTCCTTGATTGGTCAAAGAGTTTGCAACTACATTTCCTTCTCTATAGGAATGCTGTATTTGATACTCAAAACTTTGGAGAATATTAAAAATCTTGCGAGAGAGGGCCCAAAACTTCCAAGCTAACATAGACTGCTGCTTAATCAGGTCCACAAGGACTTGAGAATCTGTCTCAATAATCAAGGGATAAACCTCCAACCCATAATTTTTCACAAGAAGCAGACCATCGAGCAGGGCAAGAATTTCTGCTTCCATATTAGAACAAATTCCATATAAATATGATCTAGCTAGAACCAACTGACCCCACTCATTACGCAGGACTACACCACCACCTGATTGACCGGGATTGCCCTTTGAGGCACCATCTGTATTTAGCTTAAGTTTGGCCACATTGGCATCTTTTCTCACAATTGGCGCTTTTTTATCTTTTAAGAGATTGAAGTTTAATAAACATTTATTCTTGTGTTCACCTATCACCAACACTTAGAGTCACATAAGGTTATTAATCAATTAAACTAACAAGACTCTTAAGTATGAAGGTGAATGGTTAGTGTGTACTTGATTTATGAATTTTTCAATGGTAAATACTATCCAAGAACGCTAGGATGAAAGAAAATTTGGATCATTAATCATGCACTAAGATTTATGTCACTAAGTTCTCTATTCCCTAATATGACTCATTGCAGTACACATTTCAATTTTGATTTAAGGATGACAATTTCAACTTTGATTTAAGGATGGCATCATTATAATATAGACTGAAGTGTGAATTACTATGATCAATCAAAAAAATAAATAAAAGAAAGTCTTGTCCCTTTTTCTTTTCCAATGTTTTTGGATTTGTCAAATAAACAAACACAACTCAAAACATGCATAAACATGCAATAAACAAAGAAAAGAACAAATAAAACAATAAACATATATCCTAAAAATAAATGTAAAAAATGACATCAAAACTCTTACTGAATTTTTCAATTTCTTTTGTTTTTGATTTTTCATATAGAAAAAAAAATAAAAAATAAGCAAAGAAAATGTATATACAAAATATGATCCTAGGGTGTTTGATACAGTGCATGAATGATTACCTAGGTCTTTACTTTCTCATATCTCGTACTTCTTAGCAGTCATGACCTTGCTAGAAGCACTCAGGGCTTCCAACTTGGGTTAAGATGGTGAGTTTCTCAAAGTCCTCCCTATTCACCCATACTTATTTTCCCTTCCTAAAACTCGTATTAGTTTAGAGAATGGGTGGAGGACTAACACTTTTCTCTCTAGATGTGTATAGATCAATCTTGACCTCAAGAGTAGAAGGAGTTTTATGCACTCAAGCATTTGGTCCCTTAAATGTTGATGTATGACCATGCTTGGACTCACTTGACCTCTCTAAAAGCTTAAAAAAATTTAACACTTGGCTGTTCAAAGCTTTAGATTGATTAGCTAGATACATGAGCTTCTTACTTAAGACATCCTTGTTATGAATGAAATGTGCACTATAGTGACCATATTCACCACAAGTAAAACACACAAATGATTTGGTTTGGGTTTATATATCAACCTTTTTCTTTAAATGCTTACCCTAACAATGCTTAATCTTTTAATACTAGTGCTAACTTTTGGGGGTGTTGGAATTACCTTTTACAGACACGGTTTTTGAAGATGTGGGGTGGGGTGGGGTTCTTATTAGTATAGCCTAGGCCTCTCTTGTCACCCACACTTTTCCCTATAGACAATATATTGTTCAATTTCTCAGCGCAAAGGGAAAGTCTATTTGAGTGTTCTTGTGACATGTGAAGGTCTTTATCAATTTCAATCAATTTGTAAATGCCCTTTGTGCTCACTCTCGAGGAAGCTCACCTTGCCATGGAAGAACTTCTTCTCCTCCTCAAGCCCATAAAGATGATCCTAGAACTTCATTAAGTCCACATGAAGTGTTTTCTTCTCATCTTCACTCATTGTGAGCCTCGTGGTCAATGAAAGCAACTTCTCACTTTTGGTAGACACCCCTCATATAATTGATTGTATGCATCTTGGAGTTCTTTAGTACTTTCTATGTCATCCTCACTCGTAGAGACTTCAACTTCTAAGTCATCTAGCTTAGTGGTAGGACTTGA
This sequence comes from Ilex asprella, assembly GCA_023539305.1. Classification (NCBI taxonomy): domain Eukaryota; kingdom Viridiplantae; phylum Streptophyta; class Magnoliopsida; order Aquifoliales; family Aquifoliaceae; genus Ilex; species Ilex asprella. The sequence continues at coordinate 20,288,000 of CM042187.1, forward strand.
CTCAACTTTCCTAACTTCTTCTTTGGAATTTTCTCTTGGCGGGAGGTATGTGAACCTACGAAGGCTATAAAGTTCTCTTCAATTTTTTTAGAGAAAAAAATCATCACTTGTTGTGGATTCATTTTCACTTTCACTCAATTAGCCTTCAATACTTTCTTCCTTCCTTTGGGTTTGTCCTTCCTCTTAGTACTTGGACATTCTACGGCTACATTTCCATGCCCATGACATTCAAAGCATTGGAGGCTTTGTCCTTTCCTCCCAACCTCATGTCAGGAAGTTTTTCCCCCACTCTTTTTTTCTTTTCCAGGAGACTTAGGTCTACTTGTCCTTCCTTTAAACCTTGAGGACTCAACACAATTAGCTACTTAATATTATCTTTTCAATTTTCAAGCAAGATAGACAATGTCCTTTTCTCCTAAATGGGGTGATTCAGATTTATCCGCTTCTTCAATTTTGGAATTCAAAGCTACACCCTTCTTTTTCTTGGGTGAAAAATAGTTCATCTCGAAAGTCAAAATTGACCCAGCTAGGTCTTTAATCGATACCAAAGTCATACTGACACTGGTCTCTAACGAGGTCACCTTGGCATGGAATTTCTCTGATAGAGATCTCAATATTTTTCACTTGATGGCGACATTGTCGATTTTGGCACCTAATGCAAAGGAATATTTCATAATATCATATAACTTAGCATAAAAATAACTAAATATTTCTTTTTCATGCATGCTCAAAGTCTCAAACTTAGAGGTGTACCTTTGGAGACGGAATATTTTTACCGTTGTAGTTCCTTCATGAAATACCACAAGAATGCCCTATGCCTTCTTGGAGGTCTGGCAATTTACGATTATTCGAAACTCATTCGGTGTCACGACATTGAATATCGCATTCAAGCCTTTTGGGTTCCATCCCTCTTATTCAATCTTAGTTTGCAACCAAGTCTTTGGGGGTTTTATTTCAATCAATGCGTCATCACCTTCTATCGGTGTAGCGATGGTGAGAGGGCTCCAACCCTCTTGCACGGTTAACAATACTCTCTAACCTATAGATTTTAGAAAAGTTCTCGTGCGAGCTTTGCAATTTGTAAAATTTCTTCCATCGAAGATTGGTGGTTGTACAAGTGAACTGCCTTCCTTTTGAGACTCCATTCGACACTAACTCGTAGTAATCGACAAATCTCTAGGAAGCAAACAAATTAGGCAAGTAATCAAATTTGAAAATATGTCTGCAATGTGTTTACATGCAACTCAGGGCAACAAAGCTTTGATACCAATTGTCATTCCGGGAGGGGGAGAAACATTGCAGATCTTCCCTCATGATTATACATGTGGAGGTTATGACACTATCTAGAAGGGGGTTAATAGATTTTTCAATTTTAAGCTTAATCAATCACAAATTAAAATCTATTACTACCACAATTACTCATTCCCACAAATGTTTAGCAATTAAACCTGAGAACCACTGTTCAATCACCATGAACCATTTTATCTATGAGAATTAATGTTGTGAATTTTTTAATAAAACACTCAAAACAATCAATCTCATTCGAGGTATCCAAATTCAAAAATCCAAACCCAATACCAGCTATGGATGATTTATATTTATGTCAAGCATTCAACACATCAAACACATAGTACTCATGTGTGCAAACAATCACAAGTGTGTATGTATAAACAGTAAATGACACAATTGATTTGTTGATGTGAAAACCGTCCTCGAAAAAAATTGTAGAAAACCTCTATCGATTCACTAAAACTCAGTCCACTATCCTAATATCAATCTACAAGTACTCAAGTCTTATACTTCAACCAACGTAATGTTTGTGTGTGTATATATATATGCCCTAACATGAGAACACTATAGAAACTGAGGCTCAGAGATCGCTTCCTCCATTCTCTCCATCCTTCATATTTCTCGTTCTCTGTCTCACTAATCCTGAAATCTAGCCTTACCTCACGCCTTGCACCAACAAGCAACTGTTCTCACGCCTTACATGACAATTCCTCATGCCAACAGATCTTGCCCTCATGTCTCTCTCCAACCTCGTCCTCCATCTCCGACCTTTTCGTCAGATCTTGTGCCTCCAATCTTGTCACAAGTAAGAAACCTCAACTTCGTCATAGGTAAGAAACCATGTTGAAACTTGGTGGTGGTAGAAAGGACAAACAAGAGTGTAGACCTAATTTTTGACATTTTCTTTGTCTGGTCCTTAATTGATCTAATTCTCCTCTTCGAAGTAATAGTTGTATGTCAATGAGATTGATTAGTAAGTAATTACGAAGACAAATTTAAGAAAATTGGTTAGTAAATGTTAGTTGCTTGATTCCATAAACTAGAAACTATATAGGGTTGATTTGCTTGATTCATTTGCTTTTGTTTTTTTAAAATTGTTTGGGCTACAATTGTTATGTTATTTGTGCACACATGCTTGTCCCCATGAATCTTTAGCTTTTTTTATTCTAGTTTTTTTTAATCTGGCTTTTTTTTTGAGTTACGTAAATTGCTAGTTTAGCAATTGAAGGCGAAGAAATGGGAAATAATATAGCAGCTCTTGAACCTTCTGCAACACCCCCTTGAAAGTAACCAAATTCCAATATTTGTTGTTAAAGATCAATCTACCAACTCAACTCTATTGACTTTTGGTCAAATAGATAAGCATAGATCAGCTATATGAGATTACTTCAAAAATAAAAAAATTGATGGCAAGGTTAAGGTTGAGTGAAATGATTGTGGGAAGTTGTTTGTCAATAGTGCTAATAATGGAACTTGCCACTTCCATGACCACATTAAATGTTGTTCGATGAAGAAATTTAAAAATTTGAGACAAATCTTTTTGGTATCACATCAAAAAAAGATGGATACCCAAAAAACCATGGAAAATTATAGAATTGTTAAAGAGGCCAGGAGGAGGGATCTTGGTAATATGATCATATTGCATGAATATCCTCTTAGTATGGTTGATCATCATAAGTTTCAAAAATATTGCAATACTCTTCAACCCATGTTCAAAATGATATCCTGCGACACTCTTAGACAACATATCCTTCAATTTTTCAAAGCCAAAAAAGAGAAGGCAACGAAGTTGTTTGAAAAAGAAAAGTAGAGTTGCTATCACTACAGACATGTGGTCCTCTAGCAATCAAAGGAATGGATCAATGACGATCACCACACACTTTATTGATAATTCTTTGATTTACATAGAAGTGTTTGCTTACTTGAAATATTGACATTCTCAATACAAAATCTGTCCGATTGAAGATGATTGGGTGGTGGCAAGAGATATTTGTGAAAGATATCTGCTAATTTATACTTTCCAAATATTTGTGGGATAAGGGTAGAAATATCTAAGTGGCTTCAAAGCCCCAAATATGTGATAAAAGATATGACCTTGAATATGTTGAAAAAGTTTAACAAATATTGGAGGGATATTCACGGTGTTATGAGAGTATCCAATGTTTTAATTCATAGCATAAGTTGGGAATCTTGGAGTATTACAATGACAAAATGTATGTAAATGTGGAAGCTTCAAATGAAGGGATGAAGATTAAGGAGTTTTGCTTGGAATTTGTGGGCAAATATGAAGCTATGCAAGGAAGTAATTATGAACCTCAGCCTTCACCTCCCCATCTTCAATCAAATATGGGTTCCAAATACCCATTAATTGGTGATCTCTCTAATTTTGAGAAGTTTATGCAAACAAAAGGCATAATAAAAGCGCGGGAGGTCTGAGATGGTATGATGTCAATAACTTTGGATTTTGATATAATATACTTTTTAAAAGTCAAATGGTCCCAAGTATTCCTTGCTTCAAATGATTGCTAAAGATCTTTTTGCTATTCCTGTTTTATCGTTGTCTCGGAATATACTTTTAGCACAAGTGGGAGGGTGATCATTAGTCCATATCGCAAAATACTTCCTCCAACTACAGTAGAGGCTTTAATGTGCTCTGAAAATTGTTTCACTACAAGAAATAAGCTTATTAGTGGCGAAAGTATTAGTGACGAAACTTTTATCGTCATTAAAATTTAATGTTTAGTGGCAAAAATAAATATTGGCCAATAATCCAAAATATTTAGTAACAAGCTAAAAAAATTGTCACTTATTTCATAAAATAGAGTGTTACTATTGACAACATTAGATTTGTCACTAATATTTGAGGCGGGAGATATTTGGCACCAAAAAAAATGGAGGGAAATACTTTAGTGGCAATTAATTTAATGTCGTCACTAAATAATTAATCAAATGATAACTCTTTAGTCACGACTTATCCACTTGTCACTATTTTTATGAACCAAGGTGGTATTAGTGACAAAATTTAAATTGTTGTTAATAATCTGATCACTAATTTGAGGGCAGGAATTTTTTGGCGCAAAAATATGTTGGAGGGAAGGATTTAAGCGGCAATTATTTTAACGTTGTCGCTAAATAAACAATCTAGGCCCAACTATTTAGTGAGGACTTAGCCATGAGTCACTATTTTGTATGAATCAAAGTGCTATTAGTGATGAATTTGAACTTATCACTTATAATTTTATCATTAATTTTGAGGTAAAAAAATTTTGGTGCTAAAATGTGTGGGAGGGAAGCATTTTACCAACAAGTCTTTAATGTCGTCACTAAATAATCAATCTAACACCAATTATTTAGTGGCAATCTAACCACACTTCACTTTTTGCATAAACCAATGAGGTATTAATGATAAATATACCTTTGTCAATAATTATTTTCCCACTGATATTTATGAACTATAAGGTATTAGTGACAAATTTAAGTTTGTCACTTATAACAGTGTTAATCACCGTTATCAATGTAGAGATCTGAAAAATGATGATAATTTTTTTTTTTGCCGGTAGAGCACTATTCATGCACTATTTACCGGTAAGACACCATATATACATCATTTAAGTATAAGTCATATTTAGGAACATAATTTAAGTATGTAATAGAAGAGAAACATCCTTAGAATATTAAAATACATCTACTGTGCGAATTTGAGCCTAAACGAAAATAGTTTCAAAAAATTAGACGAAAAGGGCATTTCGGTTGGCCTAGGTGGAACCGGCCAAACCCGGCCACTAGCGAAAATATACATTTTTAAAAATTTTTATTTAAAATAATTTTAAGAACTTTGGTTAAAATAGAATGTCGAATTGAGGCGTTTCGGGACGAGTTATAGTGTAACGAGGTCTCAGATTCATCAAGAACAAAAAGGTCATTTTGTACTTTTACCCTCCACTATAAATATAGAACTTTTTATGTAAAAATATCAGTTTTTCAGCTGAAAGGGATCAGTACACGTTTTTGGAGGAAAAGGGGAGAAAAACCCTAGGTTCTTGAAGTTTAAAGCCATCAAAACTCATTCTTAGGCCAAGATTTTTGCAAGACTTCCTTCTAAGAAGTTGTTTCTCTCAACAAGAGCTATATTCTCACCAATCGGTTCGTCTATAATTCGAACACAACTTCCTTGGTTTGAGAAAAACCATTCTAGGTATGATATTTTACTAAGTTGGGAATAGATTTAAGTTTTCTTGCCTTCCTATGTATTAATTAAATTATTTAGGTGTTTACTTGATGTTAGAAAATTATTTAGTTGGTAGTTTAATTGAAAATCTAGAATTATTGGTTTAAGTACTTTTGTGTTTTTTGAGTTTCTTGATAATTTGTTGTTATGGTAAAAATATATATTGCTTATGTGTTCGATTATTATATTATACCTTATGTTCATGTAGAGAAACTTTTATGGTTTAAGAGTTATGATAAATTGATTGTTTATGTATTTTTAGTTGCTTTGAGAAATTGTGAAAGTAATTAATGTGAAGCTTAATTGTATGTTCAATCCATTGAATGGTGTTTTACCTTCATGTAGACTAGGTGTTTGATGAAATGTTTCATATAACTCATATTGAGAAAAATCAAGACTTCTTGGCATACATGAATCCTTGGAACATAGTGTGTGTTGAGTACTTGGTGTTATGCATTATGCGGGTGTACATCCTGTGGTGAAAAATTCAAAATCTGGCCAATGACAGTACTCGCGGGCTGACTGGGGCGGACCGTAAAGCGAGACATGGGTGGCATAAAGTTGCATGGGTGTGTCATGCATATTGACATTGCATAGCATTGAGGGATTACAGGGTTGTAGCTTTAAAATGTACACTTGCACATGTCACGCCTTAAATTTGTTCCTAGTATTAATATTTTGTCATACCAGCAGTTGAGCTGACCCATTCGTGGGATATCATATTTCAGATGAGGCTCCCGGTACTTGAGACTTGAGGAAGCCTTAAAGGAAGGAGAGAAAAGGGGCTTGAATGAATATTTGGCCCTTGGGGGCATATTTTGTATGTATGGGCATAAGCCCAAATGACTTGTATTTTAATTTGAAAAAGTAATGGATTATATATCTTGAGTTATTTTAAAGTGTAAGAGTGTAAACCCAATTGACATTTGTGATGTTTTTATTTAATGAACATCATATGTGTATATTTGAACAATTATATGTATATGTTGAAAATAAGGGGTGTATGTTTAATTTACATAGGTTGTGGCCACCGAGTGAGTGTGGATTGTGATAGCTTATGAAATATTGTGAATATTAGGAGGGAAAATGGCTTGAAAAACAAAGGAGGTTATGTCAAAATCTTATGGAAAGTTAAAAGATGTGTTAAGTGTGAAAAACACCTTTCAAATAGGTGGGAAAGATGTCAAAAGGGGGGAGGGGGGTTAGAAACCTTGAAAGAATAGGTTAAGAATGGAAGAAAAATGACTTGAAAAACTTTGGGAAAATGTGAAAAACGAATGAGAAACTAATTTATCCAACCTAATAAACTTTCATTTACTTTTCTTATTCTTTTTCCCTCACTCCCCGGTTTGTGAAAATTTTGGGCGTGACAATCAAAATCAGACCGGGCCGCCTGGTCGGATTGGTGAATTGTATCCTTCGATGGTATGGATCACTAAAAAGATTTCTTGTATAATCAAACTGTTGAAAAATTAGATAATCAGTCGATTTTGAC
>CM042187.1:20305012-20361385 GCA_023539305.1 Ilex asprella
TCGCGGGTCTTTTGATGTTCCTGAACAGTTTGAAGAACAATTGATTTTTGGTGAGGAGCCTTACCAAGAACATGTGCCTGATGAGGTTTTTGATTCAGTGGAAATTGATGAAATGCCATCATTAGAAAGAGATGATATGATCCCATTAGGATGTACTGATGTAGATAACATATTGCGTGACCAACCAATGGAAAATTTAGATGAAGAAGATGACAACTTCATTGATGACAGTGACAACGAGGAAGATTCCTGTAGTGATGATAATGACAAAGATGATACATTCATTAATGACGAATGTGACTCTGACTAAAGGTAAGGTTTCAGTGTAATTCATTTTATACTACGAAAATTTAACATTGCTGCAATACTTGTTTTTCCATTATATACACACATAGATGTGCATAACCATTTGTATTTATGCAATTGATATTCATTTGTTGTATTATTTTGTTGCTTCATTGCACACAGATGGCCGGATTGGGGAAACGAGGAGCTACTAGGCGTGGTGGAGGACAATTATCATTATTGCTTCCTATTTCATTACCATCTGATAAACAGACACATGATGTTGCTAATGGTGGTACATCGCCACTAGCACAAGAGTCCTATGGTTGCAAGAGTGTGCATATTGTTCCTTTGCCAAAGGAACAGGTCGAACATAATGTTGGTATATTTGTTTAATGGAATTGTGTTAAATATTGTTAAAAATATTGACTTATACAAGCTGCATTTTAATTTTTTATTGAATTGCCTTTACGTTTTAATTTTACTAACAAAATCATGTACCAACATTTTTCACACTTTATATTCAGAGTCATCCTCAACGAGAAGGAAACGGGGACCAACCCAAAATATTGCTCTTGCCAAAAAAAAAGTAAGTCGACGAGAAGCTTAATGTTGAGATGCCAGAAGAGCTTGGGTGAATAGTAGGATTGGAATGCCAACCACTTATAACAGAGTTGGGATGTATTGTTCAAAAGCATGCATCTCTTCAAGTGAAAAAATGGGCAAAGATTGACAAAGCCGATCGGGAGAGTTTACTCCAAATGACCAAGGTAAGTGATTTTCCAAGTACTCAAACATTTCGACTAGACTATGTATTTTATTTTATTGTTTCAAGAAATATAAAATTTTATTGAATGAATAAAAAATTTTACAAGAATCAACAAACAAAATCTGTTTTAACAAAAAGCAGAATCTGTTTTAACAACAAAACCAAAAAAAAAAAACTGCTACAACTATCAAGACAGATTCTCTGTTATCATAGCAGAAAATCTGTTATAGAATTCTGTTACAAACCAGACAAAACAGTTAAATTTATGCAAACCAAACAACAACTCTTCAGTTTATGGCCTTTATCCAACATAGCAACATCAGCACAGCAAAAACATAGCTCAGCAGCTTAACCATGTAACAAAGCAGCACAACATAGCAGTGCATCACAGCAGGCAGCACTTTTACTTGCTCTATCCAATACGAGTATCTTCCTTATATACACAAATCAGCTTCCTTCTAGTACGCAACACAGGGAATCCCCTACTATCCGTCATCAATACCATTCTGACTGCAGCAAGCAAACAATTAGCACTAGACAGATCAAAAGAACATCTATCTAGTACAACTTGGTTAGCAAGACAATCTGCTACCATATTTGATTTCCTAAAAATATGCCTCAGCTGATACTCCAAATATCCCTACAACTCCTTTATTTGGTCAAACAATGCCTAGCACAGCCTCCTTTGCCCAACACAACATTGACCAGAACAAGAGAATCTGATTCAATTAATACTTCACTATTTTTTGTAGGAATCGTTCAATCTCCATGATGAACATGTTAAAGATATTGCATTTGCCCAAATGTACACACAATATCAGAATCATCTCCATAAGCTACACAAGAACTACTTCTTGCCACACCCAACGACGGAAGTAGCAATGCAACATCCACCACCAGGCGTGCCACAAGAAGATTGGAATTATCTTTGTTCTTACTTTTCTTTTGATTAATTTAAGGTTTTTGAACTTACTATAGATACTAAAAAAAATCAATTTTACCTTTATTCGTTTAAAATATTTCTAATGTAAGATACTTGTTATATTTTAATGTAGAAAAGGAGTGCTCAAAATGCAAGAAATCGGCAATGCAAAACACACCTCATGTAACTGGGACAAAGTCTTTTGCTCGGATGGGTGTTGAAATGGTAGCAACATAATTCTTAGTTATAAAGTGTATCATATGCGTTGTGATATGACTCAATTAGTTTTGATTTTTTTCCTTTTTTTTTTGAAGGTGTCATAAACTTTATTTTATTGCATGATAGATGGAAGCAATATGGGGCTCAACCAAGACAATTACAATTTAGGTAAGTGTACTCATTTTTACTTTTGTAGGATAAATTTAAGGGTGTACAACAATTCCATTTGGAGTATTGCAACTTATGAACAAGTTCTTAATTCTTGATTCTACTAACAATTATGAAATGACTTTGGGGCTTTATAGAAGAAATTGTGCAGTATACTTGCTAATATTATGGTGTTTTGATATATAAATTAGAGATTGATATTGTGATTGACTTGACACTCAATGACAACATAGATTCATTAAATTAGTTTGTTATGGTTCTTAAGATTTGATGATAAGGTAATAATATGACAGTTGAATTTTTTGACTTTAAGTTTGAGTTAACTATTATTGACTTTAAGTTTTGTTTCTTGTGTTGCATAAAGTGAAGAGAAGTTTGGAAAAAAGATTTAGACATTACCAAGTTTATTTTTTTATGATGACATTTTTTTTCCAAGCTTTTATTATTTTATGTGATTTAAAATTAAAGAGTTGTGACAACTATTATGATGTTTAATTTTTGCCAGGGTGGTTATCTCTACGACATCTTTATAAGAATAGAAGACCATCTTCAAAGGACCAGAATTAATCCAAAAGCAGGGAGTACATTTTTTGTCCATCATGAAGTTTGTTTTAGATCTTCTCATGGTTATGAAAGGAACAAAGACCAACAATATATTGTTAATTTTTATTTTGTTGCTTGAGGAAAACTTTTTTTATTGCTTTTTTTTTTGAAGTATACGTCGGATTTTTTAAAATTTTATGATAATTCTGTAAGTTTTTGATTTTATAATTAAACTATGATTGAATTTCGATTTGTTTCGAATGATATTGAAATATTAGGATATTTTAATTATAGGTCAATTTTATACAGGGGTTTATGAAAGTTGTTACAAGTTATTATGTGAGTGACAACCACTACATCGTCACTGTAAAGTTTTTTAGTGACTGCTATAAAATTTGTCACAAAATACTTCAAAATTTTATAGTGAAAACAGAAAATATGGTCACTGAATAAGTCTTTAGTAACGATTATAAAGCTGACCATTAAAAGTAAACAAAAATTATTAGTGACAATCAAACCATTGTCACTACAACCGACAATTTAGTGGCAATACAACTTTATCCTAATTAGGGACGAAAGTTTGAAATTGTCACTAAACATATTAGTGACAACAAAAAGTTACCTCACTAATGATTGACAGATACTAATTAGTGTCAATATATTTCGACACTAAAATATTTTTTTTGGGCTGAAAATAGTTTTTAAGTGACAGAAACATACCTTTTAGTGATGAAAGTTTAAAATATTAGTGGCGATAAATTTTGCCGCTATTGAGGATGATTTAATGATGATATAGAATCGTCACTAAAGGTCTAGATTATTTGTGACAACTTGTGTAGCTTGTCACTATTAACTTTTAGTGACACATCTATAGTGACAACCTAGTGGCATTTTTTTTTCACCACTAAATAATTTTGTGACAAATTTAAGAGTTTCAGTGACGACTTTTTCTGCCACTAAAGTTGCTGTTTTTTTGTAGCGGTTATGAGCTAAAAAACATGGTAACTAAATAATATTTTTATGGGCGTCATAATTTATTTTTTTGCATAAAGTATGACTACTTCATTGTTTTTCCTCATAGGTTCATCCATTTCGACGAGCCCAAAAAGTTACACATTATTGAAAGATCTTGATATGGCTAATGAGGTATAGCTTTTACACTGAAGAATTCCCTTTAGATGAATTTGATATATTTTTTTCTTTTAATGCATTAGAAAAGTGATGTCATAGAAGTAGTTAATATAACCACCAATGATGTTTAGAGATGACTGAGTTGGTAGTTTTTTAATTTCAACCAATCAATTTTATTAGCAAATACAAAATATTCTCTTATGCAATTGTTATATTTTTTTATTTTTTTATTAAATTACAGGTGTTAAACTAGATGGAAGACAAATTTACTTTACATGAAACCTATAAGAATTGGATCATTATTGTTCTTGTTATGATATTATTTAGAATGTTGTTATTATGAATTATGTTGGATTATGTTGCAGACAAGCTTTTAATCTTATTAATATTATTGTTGTTGTTTTTGCTCAATTATGTCAAGGAGCTATAGCCTAGTACCATGCAAACTTTTCAGTATTGATCCCATAGACATTGTAGATTTGAAGTAATCATGTCATGATGTTGTATGTTTAGTTTATGCACATGATTGCCTTCTCTGGATGGTCTGTGTGGCAATAGCTTTGAAGGTTTTTAAATTTTGAGTCATGAACTTTTGTTAACTTATTTATTTGTTTTTGGTTTGATCATATCTTGTGATACACACATACAACTTGTACTTTAATTGCTAGGAATTTTTAATTTTTTTTATGAAAATAACAAAAATTAATTATTTTGGGAGAGGGTGAGGGCGGGGCAAGGCGAGGCGAGGGCGGGGACGCAGGCATAGTTGAAGTCAGGGATTGGTGGTGGGGATAGGGATAAAAATTTACCCGTGAGGCAGAGATGGAGATTAAAACTTGGCCCATTAACGGGGATGGATGGACCTTTTTTACGCGGGTATAGGGATGAAGATTACTCCCTCCTCCCTTCCTGCCCGGTCCATTGCCATTTCTACACTCGAGCAACCACAAAGGGCAAGCCTTGATCTCCTGCATTTGGCATTTTCCATTTTTTTTCACAAGTAATGAAGAGACCGTTCTAGCGAAGGCTAGTGAGTATAGGGAATTCCCTATTGAATATTTAATGGTGTTACTCTATTAGTGTCTGATAATGACTCAAATTATGTTTTTAAAAACACAAAATGGTTTCACAAATTTTTTTTGTTCAAAAACACCTAGGATACATATATGGATTAATCCTGATTCTATTTAACCCTAATCCTCCAAAGTTAGCTACCACAGGATCATCTTAGGTATCTAAGTCATTACATTTGTCCTAAGCTTGAAGGTGCATTAAGAGTGTCACGCCCCGAATTCCCACAAACCCGGGGAGTGAGGGAAAAAGAATAAGAAAAGTAAATGAAAGTTTATTAGGTTGGATAAATTAGTTTCTCATTCATTTCTCATGTTTTTCTAAAGTTTTTCAAGTCATTTTTATTCCATTCTTAACCTATTCTTTCAAGGTTTCGAAACCCCCCTTTTGACATCTTTCCCACTTATTTGAAAGGTGTTTTTCACACTTAACACATCTTTTATTTTTTCATAAAATTTTAACATAACCTCCTTTGTTTTCCAAGCCCTTTTACCACCTAATATTCAAAATATTTCAAGTTATCACAATCCACCCTCACTCGGTGGCCACAACCCATGTAAATTAAACATGCATCCCTTATTCTAAACATATACATATAATTGTCCCTATATACATATATGATGTTCATTAAATAAAAATATATCAAATGTCAATTGGGTTTACACCCTTACACTTTAAAATGTCTCAAGATATATAATCCATTACTTTTTTAAATTAAAATACAATTTATTTGGGCTTATGCCCATACATACAAAATATGTCCCAAGGGCCAAATATTCATTCAATCCCCTTTTCTCTCCTTCCTTTAAGACTTCCTCAAGTCTCAAGTACCGGGAGCCTCATCTGAAATATGATATCCTACGAATGGGTCAGCTCAACTGCTAGTATGACAAAATACTAATACTAGGAGCAAATTTAAGGGGTGACATGTGCAAGTGTACATTTTAAAAGCTACAACCCTGTAATCCCTCAATGCTATGCAATGTCAATATGCATGACACACCCATGCAACTTTATGCCACCCATGTCTCGCTTAATGGTCCGCCCCCCGTCAGCCCGCGAGTACTGTCATTGGCCAGATTTTAGATTTTTCACCACAGGATCTACACCCTCATAGTGCATAGCACCAAGTGCTCAACACACACTATGTTCCAAGGATTCATGCATGCTAAGATGTCTTGATTTTTCTCAATGTGAATTGTATGAAACATTTCATCAAACACCTTGTCTACATGAATGTAAAACACCATTCAATGGATTGAACATACAATTAAGCTTCACATTAATTATTTTCACAATTTCTCAAAGCAACTAAAAATACATAGACAACCAATTCATCATAACTCTTAAACCATAAAAATTTCTCTGCATAAACATAAGGTATAATATAATAATCTAACACATAAGCAATATATACTTTTACCATAACAACAAATTATCAAGAAACTCAAAGAACACAAAAGTACTTAAACCAATAATTCTAGATTTTCAAATAAACTACCAACTAAATAATTTTCTAACATCAAATAAACACCTAAATAATTTAATCAATACATAGGAAGGCAAAAAACTTAAATCTATTCCCAACTTAGTAAAATATCATACCTAGAATGATTTTTCTCAAACCAAGGAAGTTGTGTTCGCTTTATAGAAGAAATGATCAGTGATAATATAGCTCTTGTTGAGAGGAACAACTTCTTAGAGGGAAGTGTTGCAAAAATCTTGGCCTAAGAATGAGTTTTTGTGGCTTTAAGCTTCAAGAACCTAGGGTTTTTCTTCCATTTTCCTCAAAAAATGTGTACTGAACTTTCTCAGCTGAAAAACTGATATTTTTACACAAAAAGGTCTGTATATATAGTGGAGGGCAAAGGTGCAAAATGACCCTTTTGCTCTCGATGAATTCGGGACCCCGTTACACTACAACTTGTCCCGAAACGCCTCAATTTGACATTCTATTTTAATCAAAGTTCTTAAAATTATTTTATATGAAAATTTTCAAAAATTTATATTTACGCTAGTGGCCGAGTTTGACCGGTCCCACCTAGGCCAACTGAAATGCCCTTTTCGTCTAATTTTTGAAACTATTTTCGTTTAGGCTCAAATTCGCACAGTAGGTGTATTTTAATATTCTAAGCATGTTTCTCTTCTATGGCATACTTAAATTATGTTCCTAAACATAACTATACTTAAATGATGCATATATGGTGCCCTACCGACAAATGGTGCATGAATAGTGCTCTACCTGCAGAACAAAAAAAAAATTTCATCATTTTCAGATCTCTACAAGGAGTGTAAATAATTTAGCTTTGACTTTTGATCTTCTCCCTTTAATTACGATTTCAGATCTTCAATCTTTATTGCATCATAATTATAGAATAGATTGAGCTTTACAATGGACTCCATGAAATTAACCAATTACAAACATAGATGTAAAACTTGTGGTAGACACAATGATCATACTCACTTTTGTAATAACTTTTTGCAATCATGAAAGAATCTAACCTCTTGTAGCAGTACCTCGATGATTGCTTCAACCATACAATGATTTTTTATCAAGCAAACACGATCCTTCTTTCCTTGGAATACGAACCCTTTTGGATGGTGTATATAACTTTGTTCCTCTAACATACCATGCAGAAATGTTCTTTGGACATCGTGTTGTTCAAGCTCTATGTCAGTCAAAGAACCCATGGTTAACAACACCATAATTGAGCCATGTTTCATGATAGGAGAAAACACTTCGTTGAAGTCAACATCCTTGTTTAGTGCGTAGCCCTTGGCCATTAAGTGTGCTTTGAACTTGGAAGCTTCCACTTTTGGAGTTCTTTCTTGCATTTTAAAGACTCATTTGCAAGCAATGATCTTTTGGCCCTTCGACGTTCTCACCAGCTCCTATTTATGATTCTTATGAAGGACTCAATCTCTTCACTCATGACTATGGGCGCACATTGTGTTGAATTTTTACGTGGTTGGTTAGAGTTTATACTGATACAGCGTTTGAAATAAATTCTCACCCATCCATGCCCGTTGACATTTAGATTATGACTTGCACGTGCCACCAGTGTCAAATCAGTTGTTTCCCTTGTTCTCATCTTGTTCTTGCCATACAGAAAAGTGGTAGAAATCTCATTAAATTGATCGAAAACTACTACAATATCAATACTTATAGGATGGCATATGCTAAGGCTATATATCTCATTCCAACTCTTGGTCGTCCATAATCTGCCACAATAGAAAAAGAAACCTAGATGTCAGAAGAAGCGTCAGATCCGTTCTAGGGGCGAGAAATTAGACAAATTTATTGTAGTCATTTGGGAAGTCACATCAGGAGAAGCTATAACAAATTTATGTAGAACATGCAATGTTCTTTTTTTTTTAATTCAAATTGACAGTTTAAATATATATATATTTTTTGGTTGCCACTTCAATCTTTTTTTTACATCCTCACTGAGGATGTTTTTTGAGGTTATTAACAATTTGATGAATTTTTAAAATGGCCTAGAATGAATTTTGTCTTGTATTAGAATTTGTCATTGTTACTATGTTGTCCTTTAATGATCCCTTGTTTCTGTTATTGTGTTGCAGCGAATTACTTTTTGCAACGATTGTATTTCGTCGTAGGTCATTATAACAACCTTGTCGCGAAAACATACTTGTTGTGATGCAAAATAAACATCTTGAAAAGAAACAAACGTATTGATAAAATTATATTATTACATTGCTAACAAAATTATTTTAAATAAATCATCACAAATAAGATTGTATTTACCATATTTGTTGGTGACACAATAAAAAAACATCATGAATAAGTATATTTCATGACAAAAACTCAAATTGTCACAAATAATAATTTATGTTCAACACACAACAAATTTTGTCGCTAAAAATTTATATATATATATATATATATATGTATATATATTTGAAAAAAATACCAAGAAGTCCTACTTTTCACCACTAAAAACCATTAAGTTCTATCATATTTCACTTAGTATAATTAAGTCCTACTTTCAATGATTATTCCCCATAAGTCTTAAACTCCATTAGTAATATGCTTGTTCCACTTAAACACACTAATTTCATTTTTACTAATAATTTGTGTTAGTAGTGTCCCAAAGCAAATTAAGTTTTTTTCCCTAATTAGTGTATTACATTCAAAACACATAATTTTTTTTTTCTCAAAGCCACCCAATGTGGGTGGGGGGTTTGGCAAGACCCCTACCTGTATATATAACTAAAAGAAAAATTGTACAAGGGAGGAGGACATAGAGCCAAGCTACCAGAAGTGGAAGAAAAATCAAGCAAAGAAAGGTGGTGACTCACCACCAAAGGCATGAAAAATAAATAAATAGAAAAGCGAAATGGGGAATCCCCACAGAACAAAATAACAGAAACCATCAATTAAAATAAAACTCAACAACGCACGTGAGGGATCTGTTGAACGTCCAAGGCAAGGATGTCAGCAATCCCAGAAGGAAGGGATGACGAATCAGTGAAACGCTGATTGAGTTGCTGAGAGCAAGCCCAATTAGCCATGAAATCTGCAGCCTGATTTGCCTCCCGCAAGACGTGGCAGACGCGAGCCGAGAAAGAAGCACACAGAAGCCGAATCCGAGCAAGCAGGTAAGCATAAACCCAGTACCCTGAGAGGAAACCCAAGAAACCACTGTAGCTGAATCTGACTCCACTACCAACTCTGAAACTCCCAGATTTGAGGCCAACTCCAACCCTGCACAAACAGCCTGCAACTCCGCATATAGAATAGGCTGATGCCCCAAGAACAAGCCAAAAGCCTTAAGTACCCCACCCTGATGGTCCCTAATAACGCCCCCTGCCGCAGACATCCCCGGATTGCCTTTAGAACAACCATCAACGCTGATCTTTAGGCAACCCGTTACAGGACGAGTCCAAGCCACCAAGCGAGGAGGTCTAGGCCGAGGAACCAAGACCCTAAGAGAACCCACAAACTCAACTGACTCATCTCGATGCAACTGACTCGGAGCAAACCCAAAAGCAAGCCCAACCAACTGCATATCTGTCAAAACCCTCTGAATCACAACAGGCACCTGAAAAGTCTGGCCATCGAACCTATAAGCATTACGCGCCTTCCATAAGTGTCACAGAATGAAGCACGGTAGCAGTACCCGCACGTGACCTGCGGAAGGAGCACAACGCCGCCAATGTAGCATCAAAGCATATGGAGACTGAAATGGCCGACATCTGATCCCAAACATCCGATAAAAATGACCCCACACTTGAACTACAAGCGGACACTCCAGAAAAAGATGCCTAAGAGTCTCAATAGTCCCACCACACACACACCGGGATACTACATGGAAACCTCATCTCTCTAAACTATCGTCTGTGGCCAGGAAACCATGGAACAACCGCCACATAAAGAAGGAGATCCGAATCGGAATATACCTCTACCAGGCACAAGAAAATCCAGGCCGAACTGGAGCCACACCCCGAATATCAGCCCAAGCAGTCCTCAATGCAAAATTCCCATCCAAAGACAACCTCCATCTCATCTGATCAACCTCCTGATCCGAAATCGAAATCTGCACAATCTGTTCAACCACTGAAGAAGGTAAAACCCCCAATAATCGGCCTCTGTCCCACTGCCGACTCGCCCAGTAATTAGAAACAGGAACCCCATAAGCTGCCCCTGGATACACTAAAGCCAATGGGTAATCCCCCAACCAACAATCATACCAAAAACTGACCTCACCAGACCGTACTAACCATCTGATCCTCGGCTCAGCCACAGATCGAATCCCACACAACCGCCTCCAAAGAGGTGAAACTGGGTAACGAAATTTAATCAGCCCAGGATGGGTGGACCTACAGTACTTGGCCCTCATAAAAGTGGACCAAAGTGACTGTTGAGCACGAAAACTCCACCAGAGCTTCACCTCACAAGCCTCAGCTAAGTCTGAAAAAGAACGCACCCCTAAGCCGCCCTCCTCTACAGGGAAACATACCTCAGCCCAATGACACCAGTGAATCCTCCGATAAGTAGCTGTGTCCCCCCAAAAGAAACGAGCGAACAACCTCTCTAATTGGTGAAAAACATCCGCAGGAGGCCTCAACACGCGAAATAAGTGAATAGGCATCGACACGAGCACATGACGAATCAAAGTGAGCTTACCTCCAAAGGAGAGCAAGCGATTCGCCCATCCCGAAATTTTTTCACGCACCTTCCGAATCATATCATCAAAGTAAGAGATTCGGAGATGACCCAAGTAGATAGGGCACCCCAGATAAATAAATGGAAGGTCACGCCTCTGAAAACCAGTGGTTTGCCGTGCAATCACCTCTCTAGAATGCAATGCACGCGAACTAATATAGAAACTGCTCTTGGCCTGATTAACTAACTGTCTAGAGACAGCCTCATAGTGATGAAGAAAATCCATAACTCACTGCAAACTCGATCGGCACCCATTAACAAAAATAATAATGTCATCAGCAAATGCCAAATGGAAAACCGATATTCCAACTCCAGTACTATAAGCCACCCATGGAAACCGAGCATACAAAGAGTCCAAGCCTCAAGACAGACACTCTGCAGCAATGATAAACAAACAAGGAGAGAGGGGGTCACCCTGCCGCAACCCCTCCTGTGACTGGAAAAAGCCCTAACTGACCCCATTCACCATCACAGAAAACCACGGCCCCCAGATAGCCCGCCGAACCAAAGAAATCCAGTCCTCAGAGAACCCAAAAGCTCGCAACATTTGGAGAACGAATGTCCAAGACATCCTGTCATACGCTTAGCCATATCTAGCTTTAGAATGGCGTTCTCATCGCGGGAACCTCTCCCCAAATCATGCACCAACTCTTGAGCCAAAAGTACATTGTCCTGTAACACTCGGCCCCGCACAAACCCACTCTGCGTCGGTAATATGATACGTGGCAACAAGGACGAGAGACGAGAGACGAGGATCTTCGTCAACACCTTGTTACTCACGTTACATAAACTGATCGGACGAAAATCTGCCCAAGTAGAAGGTGACTCCTTCTTGGGCAAAAGGACTACCAACGTACTCATGAATCCCCGAGGCATAGGAGAACCCTGAAAGTAATCATGAACTGCAGCAAGCAAATCTGCTCCCACAATGTCCCAACAAAACTGATAAAAGTGACTGCAAAACCCATCCGGCCCTGGCGCACTATCTGAATCAAAGAGAACACGACTTATTTTACCTCCTCCAAAGTTGGCATAGCACACAACCCAGCATTATCTTTATCAGTCACAATAGCTGGAATAGATGCAAAGTCTGCAAACTCAACCTGACCAGCCCCCGCTGAGAACAATCCCTGAAAAAAGGATACTGCTGAAGCACCAATAGCACCAGGCTCAGTAATCCACTCTGCGTCATCACCCCGGATCCGATGGACTGAAAGAACATGCCGCTTCTTCCTTACCAAAGCAAGAAAGAAACGGGTGTTCGAATCCCCCTCTCGAAGCCAACGTACACGGGACTGCAATCTCATAAAAGACTCTTCACACTGTAAAGCTTGCTGCAACTCAGCCTTGGCCTTATGAAGGGCAGTCCGATCTGAAGGAGACCCTGACTGATCATGGGCCACCTCTCTCCTACTAACCTCAACCTCTGCCTCCTGAACTCGCTGAAACACATTATCGAACACTTTCTTGTTCCAGACCTTCAAGGTTTGTTTCAACCGAATAAGCTTCAATTGAAATGCAGACATCCCCGAAGCGAACACAGGAAGGGTCTAGCTCTGCCGCACAACCTCCAGAAAATCTCTGTGGCTAGTCCAAGTGTGAAGAAACTTGAACCTACTCGGCCCTCTGCTCTGACGCTGATCTCCAGAAATCAGCAGTGGTGAATGATCTGAACAAGTCCGGTTCAGGTGAGCCACCCAAAAAACTGAAAAATAAGAACTCCATTGAGCATTCACCACTACTCTATCCAGTCTCCTCCAAGTCCGTCCATTCATCCATGTGAACGGAGTACCCTCAAACCCAGCATCCTTTAAGCCACTGGACATCAAAGCTAGAGAAAATGCATCCATAGCAGACTAAGATTGTGTATGACCCCCTGGATCTCAGAGTGGGACTCAACAACGTTGAAATCTCCACCAACCATCCACGAACCATCATGAATGCTCCCAAACTGTGTCAAGGAATCCCACAATCCCTGTCGGACAGAAGTTACGTAACTTGCATACACAAAAGAAACAAGAACTGGATTAGATAAAGAAGAATGTCGTACCTGACAATGAACCACCTGACCATCATCCTGAAGAATCTCTAACTGAAAAGGGGAAGACCAAAAGGTCCCTTCTAATCGAAGAAGCCTGGCTGATCCCTCTGATGTTCCAAATGAGCGTACTAATCATCAGAAACAAGTGGAAGTACTACACTAAGTGTCCCTCGGCCAGGCCTACCACCTCTCCCTCTTCTGCCTGCTCTACCTCCCCTACCAATACGCTGAGATCTACGCAATGGAACCTGCCAGCCAGACTGTGAAGCATCATATGGCACTGAAGCTCCTCCAGGCTGTGAAAGGCCCTCCTGCGGGTCAGAAAAGGATCCAACATCACCACCCAAGGACTCGTCAGATGATATATCTCCAGTAGAGTGACTCTAAACTCCAGCAGACAATCTAGGGTTGAGAGGAATTTCAGTCGAGGTGGTACAATCCATGTGTCTCTCCACACCTTTATCTCCACACCTCAAACTAGTATCATCAGAAACTGACTTAATCAAGGGACTCTGGACCCCTCGAAGCTCACGAATAGTCGGACGAACAGCAGGAGTAGTCACTGGTCCATCACGGACTAGCTCAAAAAACTGTGTCAACTGAAGGGTCAGGGCACAAACTATGCTCCAACAAAACACTAGCAGGAATAGTATCCGAACTGACCACAACCATAGGCTTACCCACAGTACGCGGCTCAACAATAACCTGAACAGGAGCAACTGCAGCAGACTCCACAATAGTATCAACTACAGTAACAACATTTGTCACTCCGCTAGAGGATACTCTAACCTGTTCAGTACTCCTAAGAGGAATAGGAGCTGTGGCTCTCTCAATAGGAGCATCCTCCTGTGGTCTAGTCCTCTGCTGGCCATCACCTCGACCCTGCTGTGGCCGGTCTCCAATGACCTCCTCCCGGGGCAGGGAGTGGGTGATGCAGGTCTCCACTGAATGGTCTAAATGCCGACACCCAGTACAATACTGCGGTACCTCCTCGTAGAGCACATCCTGTCAAAATTCGGTCTCCAGTCTGTCTATCCTAATCCTCGGCACCCGCCGCCATATGACATCATACTCAACCAAAACCCTGGCAACTGAAGGCCTACTCAAACTCGCTGTGGCCTGGTCCACCAGTAAAGGCGTCCCAATCACCGAGGCTATAGAGAATAATGCATCATGAGAGCGCACAAAGTGGACTGGTAAATATGGGAATGAAACCCAGATAGGAACTATAGGTGACTCCTCGGTACAACGAAATTGCGGAGTCCACTTGAACATGCGCATCTCTCTGCCATAAACCGACCAAGCCTGCTTCACCCAAAGACGAGTGTAATCCTCCTCAAGGTCACACATTAAGAGCACATGCCGACTATCTAACAAAGATGCACTAACATGCCCCCTCAAACCAATCAGCTGCAGGAATCTCCTGATCATTTCCATCGGAGGGCGACCTCGAGTAAACTTGCCTACCAGGGCCAACCTGAAAGGAGCTGTGAGATTCTCAATCTCCTCGTCAGTGAAGTCAACTACTGGGGCACTCCTGTACTGTGTGACGGGGTGTAGAACTCGACGAGTGGTGGCATCAGAGTCAGGGGTGGCTGATTCCCTCAAAACATCTATGAATGACTTGTGGGGTCGGGCCGGGTCTGGAGCAGAACCTGGGGGTCGGGTCCAAGAATTATGGGTGGGTATGGCTGGTTTTGGAGCACAAGGTTGTGTTGGGTTTCGGCTAGGTTGATGTTTAGTTGTGGGAACCGGTTTGATGATGGGATGGGCAGATTGAGAGATGGGCCGAGATTGCTTATAAGTGCAACTCGCGGGGTCAACCTGGTGTAAATCACCGGCAGTGGGTGGTGGATAACTCCGTCGGTATGAGTGTGTGTGCCGGGAGGAGGAGGGTCGGGTAGTGGGTTTAGGCCAGCGGTTGGGTCATCACCGGCAGTCAAATTGGCCATGGGCTGAGGCACCTCGGTCAAATTGGTGATGGGTTTGGTTTGATGTTTGGTGGTTGGTGTTTGGTTTTGTCGGTGTGGCAGGATTAGGATTTTTCAGTTTAGTGTAGTGTAGGTTTTTGGTTTTTTGGCTTTTCGATTTTTCGATTTTTTGGTTTTTTGGTTTAGGGTTAGTGTTTAATAGGGTTAGGGTTTATTGTAGTGGTTTGGTGGGTTAGGATTAGGGTTTTGGCGGCTAGGTGGAGGAGGGTGGGTTCAGGCGGTAGATAGTCAGTCAGTGGGTTCAGGCGGTGGGCAGTCAGTGGGCTTTAGTGGGTTCAGGCGGTGGGCTTGGTTCAAAGGCAAAGTTAATCGATGGTCTAGTCGGTGGATTTGATGAATGGTCCAGTCGGTGGGCAGTAGGTGGGTTTGTCAGGCAGTGGGTTTGATGAATGGTCCAGTCGGTGGGGTTAGTGGGTTCAGGCGGTGGTTTGATGATGGGGTTTGTCGGCGTGATGGAGGTCCAGTCGGGGTGTTCGATGAATGGAGTGGTTTGATGGGGCTAGTTTGATGTGGGGTTTGTCGGTGGGGTGGGTTTGTCAGGCGGTTGCTGTGCAGTAATGGGTTGGGCTAATGACGGTGGTCGTTGGCTGAGGGTTGCGATGTGGAGCCGCCAAGATTTCTAAAATTGATAAAGTAAACAAGTCTATCAGTTTTATATTTACTGGTATTAAAGATATGAAATTCAACTCACATCACTAAACCTCAACCACAAAGACATAAATTACATAAATTCACGATGTAGAAATTAAAATGTAAATTCAATCATCGATACATGTTCGTCAAATTACTCATTTTTTTATTTCTTCTTCCACATATGAATTTGTAATTGTTATTTTAAGGCATATTTGAAAAAAAGAATTAAAATACTTGAAGCTACAACATTATATTTGAGCATAGTTTTTAAACCCAATTTGGACAGCAACCTGGCAAAAGAACTGAGTTAATGGGTCACTGTTTCAACCGGTTATATAATAAAAAAATAAAAAATAATTATTAATATTAATAAATACGCCAAAAATATATTGTAATTGTAAAAAACATGTTCAGTGTATGCACATTTTGTTTATGCATTGACGAAAAATAGGCCAAATATTCCAATTCTTCCCCTGGATCTTAAATTTTTCCTTCCAGTCTTCAATCCCTTTCATTGCATCTGTTAATGGCATTGATGGGATCCAAAATCTTAAACAAGCAACAATAAGGGTTTAAAACCCATCAATAATTGTTGTAGATTTTCAAGAATGGAATAAATAAAACACAACAGTAATAAAAGATTGCAGATCACTAATCTCCTTTATCTAATCAAGCAGCCAAACATGTGGAAACCCACGACCTAAGAGCTAAGTGTTGTTTCTTAAAAATAAGTGCAATATTCACCAAATATGTAACAAAAAATACCAAAATAGAGTGTGAATAGTCCACATATCAGATAAAGACAGATATATAGAGAGAGAGAAATGGTGATGATGTACTTGTGTCCGGTGGAAGAAATCAAGAAATACAAAGAGTTCTACGATGGTGGTGGTGGTGACTCATGGCTGCCTAAACTGAGACGATTAAGGTTGCTGAGGCACGAGAGAAGGATCTGACAGATTAGATGAGGTGGATAGAAATTAAGGCAAAAAAGAAAAAAAATTGAATTTACAAAGTTCTTTAATGACCCGCCCGGTTTGACTAAACTAGTCTGGTTTGAGCGATTATTTAAAAAACTGGCCGGTTCAATGGGTATTTGGCGGTTGTGGTGCTTGACCAATCTAAATTATCAACCGGCTTGGTTCAGAATCTAGTTCACCAAGTTTTCGGGTTAACCCGTCGGGCTAGGCCGGGTTTTAAAACACTGTATTTGAGGGATAAATAAAAAAAAATATTAATGTATATTAGAACTATTATACTATATGTGTTCCTTTCATATATGAACTCTTACTTGTAAAATATGAGATTTAATTGGATATTATTTTGAGATATAGAAATTAGATTGCAATAAATAAAGTTGGATATTAAATTATAAGTAAAAATGTAATTTGTGCATTGATGGGAAGGACAAAATTGGAACAAAGCAAACAATTAATGCAATTTAGGACTTACTTAGGAATAAATAATCAACATATTTTTTTTTGGGAACCTCAACGGTGTGAGGGAATTTTATTATATAAAAACTAAATTACACCTAATTAGGGGGACGTATACCCCTCGATGCAATCTAATTACAACGCACAAGGTCTTGAAGTTCCAGTTGAAAAGGAGCAACTGCTTTATCTTGAATAAGTTGAGGGCAGTAACTGAACAGTCACTTGAACAGTGATTGTATCAGCTACTGCAACCAGCTGATCAGAGGACCACCAGGAGACTATCTGGAAATTCTGAAAAGACTCGTAGCACTTCTCCTTAGCACAAGGTGGAAGATGAAGATCCATCAAGTGATCAGAGATCAAGAAGTTATCGTGGAAAGTGTCGGAGAAAAACCAAAAAGAGCCGAAATTCCAACGATCTAAACTAAAAATCATCAAGTTCTCCACACAGATGGAAGAGTTGAATGACATAGATCTAATGAGAGATGAAAGACAATTAATTGAATTCCAAATTTTGTTGAGATACCCTCCCACACTGCCTGTGCAAACTTGCATTGGACAAAGATATGGGAAGGCGATTCACAAGCCTTATAACAAAAGACACATCTACTAGCTAGTGAGACTCCTATTGTTTGAAATAGAGAGTCCATAGGCAATGATTTCTGCATTAGCTTCCAACCAATCAACTGTGCACTTGGAGGCACCTTTTGTTTCCAAATTGCAGCAGTTTTAAAACACTGTATTCGAGGGATAAATAAAAAAATATCAATGTATATTAGAACTATTATACTATATGAGTTCCTTTCGTATATGAACTCTTACTTGTAAAATATGAGATTTAACAGGATATTAATTTAAGATATAGAAATTAGATTGCAATAAATAAAGTTGGATATTATATTATAAGTAAAAATGTAATTTGTGCATTGATGGGAAGGATAAAATTGGAACAAAGCAAACAATTAATGCAGTTTAGGACTTACTTGGGCATAAATAATCAACATATATTTTTTTTGGAACTTCAACGGTGCGAGAGAATTTTATTAAATAAAAATTAAATTACACCTAAATAGGGGGACGTATACTCCTTGATGCAATCTAATTACAACGCAAAAGGTCTTGAAGTTCTAGTTGAAAAGGAGCAACTGCTCTATCTTGAATAAGTTGAGGGCAGTAGCTGAATAGTCACGTGAACAGTGATTGTATCAGCTATTGCAACCAGCTGATCAGAGGACCACCAGGAGACTATCTGGAAATTCTGAAAAGACTCATAGCACTCCTCCTTAGAACAAGGTGGAAGATGAAGATCCATCAAGTGATCAGAGATCAAGAAGCCATCGTGGAAAGGGTCGGAGAAAAACCCGAAAGAGCCGAAATTCCAACGGTCTAAACCACAAATCACCAAGTTCTCTACACAGATGGAAGAGTTGTATGACATAGATCTAATAAGAGATGAAAGACAATTAATTGAATTCCAAATTTTGTTGAGATGCCCTCCCACACTGCCTGTGCATACTTGCATTGGACAAAGATATGGGAAGGCGATTCACAAGCCTTATAACAAAAAGACACATCTACTAGCTAGTGAGACTCCTATTGTTGAAAATAGAGAGTCCATGGGCAATGATTTCTGCATTAGCTTCCAACCAATCAACTGTGCACTTGGAGGCACATTCTATTTTCAAATTGAAGCATCTTGATTATTAAAATGTCCTTTTGATCTTATACTATTCCAGACAAACTTAAGAGTAAACTTTCCATCTGAAGAATGTTTCCAAATAATCGTATCTACCTTTGTTGATAATTCCAATTGCACATTTATAATCTCCTGCAATAGTTGATCATCCATCAATTGATAAACCTCTCCCAATTCCCAACGACCTTCTACAAACAACTGAGAAAGTTTTGGAAAGACAGTAGGCATCACAGAGTTCCTAAGAATTAGTGGACCCTCTCCAGTCCAGTTATCACACCAAAAATCCACTAAAGCACCAGAACCTACCAAAACCAATGAATTATAGGAGACCAGATCAATCAAAGAAGTCAATTCCCTATAACTCTTGGGATGGTTATGTGCTGAGCTAGGTAGCATATGCTGGTTTTTCAAATATTTAGCAAAGAAATGTTTGGACTAGATTGACTTACCATTAAGCAAACTCGATACCTATTTCATTCTGAATGCTTGTTGCACATCCTCAAATTTCCTTATTCCTAATCCTCCTTCCTCTTTAGGCATAGTAATAACTTTCCAAGAACACCAGTGTCTTTTGTTGATATTTGTTTTACCAGACCAAAGGAATGAGGCTATAACAGAGTTCAACTTAGACATAATTCCTTTAGGCAAATTTAAGGAAGCAAGTAAATGAATAGGAATAGAGCTCAAGACCGATTGTATTAATACTATTCTACCCATAATAGACAACATCTTTGTATACCACCCTTCATGTTTCAACTGGAATTTTCTCAACAAATCCTCAAAATAAATAAGTTTAACTCTTCCTCTGATAATGGGGCAACCTAAGTATGTTAAAGGGCAATTCTTCAAGGGGATGTGAGCTGCATTAGAGAGTGAGTGTTTCCTAGCAGAACAATATAGATAGCTTTTAGACTAATTCACCTGCTGCCCTGAAGACACTTCATATTTTTTCACAAACTTTAGTAGATTAGCCATAGATTTCTTATTACCTTTAAAAAATATTAGGGTATCATCTGCGAAAAGCAAATGAGTTAGTTTCAGTGATCCTCTGCCAGTATGGTAATAGTGAACCAACCTTTGCTCATATATAAACTTTAGGCCTCTGCACAATACCTCTTTTGCAAGTATAAATAAATCGAGAGACAAATGATCTCCCTGTCTAAGCCCTCTTGACTTGGGGAAGACACCATACCTTATACCATTAATAGCTATAGTCACACGTTGATTATGAAGACAATTGGAGATAATACCCAAAAATATGCCCGAAAATCCAAAACTTCTCAATGTTTGAATCAGAAAATCCCATTCCAATCTATCAAAAGCTTTCATCATGTACAATTTTACAATTACATTTCTAGCCTCCTCCTTCCTATCAAGGTCATTCACCATAGATTGAGCTAGTGCTATACTATTTGAAATGCTCTTCCCTTTTACAAAGCCTTGATGTTCCTCTGAAATGAGCTTAGGCAACAAAGTACTCAACCTAGAAGTTAAAATCTTTGTAAAAATCTTATATAGAAAGTTACATAGGATTATTGGTCTAAATTTTGCAAAGGTCTTTGGATTCTCCTTCTTTGGTATAAGTGAAAACAAAGTGGCATTAACTAACTTAGGAACTTCCCCACATTTAAAGAAAAAATCGGTGGCATCAAGTAAGTCAACATTAATAATATGCCAAGCAGACTGGAAAAACTGACCTGAATACCCATCTGGACTAGGAGTACTGTAGACAGACATAGAGAAAATAGTCTTCTTCAGTTCTTTAATGGTGACAGGAGAGGTGAGCATACAATTGTCTTCATCATTGACCTGTTTAGGTATGAAAGAAAACAAATCTCCATCCAAGTTATGTATTTCAAAAGTATAAAGATTGGTGTAAAATTTTACCGCACAATCTGCAATTCTTTGTTCATCTTCCACCCATTGCCGTCATGCATCCTTAATTCTTGAAATTTTATTCCTAGTAACTTTACTTTACTTAACTTTTATTCCTAGTAATTTTATTCTTAATGCATCCTTAACTTTACTTTTGGCTAAAACATGGAATAATTTAGTGTTTCTCTCCTCTTGCACTGTCCACCTCACATTTGCCCTTTGCCTCCAAAACATTTCTTCAATCTTCAAAGCAGTATCCAGTTCAGCCCTAACATTCATAATATCCTGACCATTTGAACCATCTCTATCAAAATTCTCTTCAACTTGAGTCAACTGCTTTTCAAGTCTTTTAATGTTTTCAAAGACATTTCCAAAAGTTTCCTTGTTCCACTTCCTCAACTGCACCTTTAAATACTTGAGTTTCAAAATAAAATTCTCAATGGGGTTTGGAGAGTATTGACCAGCCCAGCCTCTGTCCACTAGCTTCAAAAAACCAGAGTGCTCAGTCCATATATTCTGGAATTTAAAACAGGTGATCCTTGAAATTGCTGCATTTTTAGTAAACTTTTTTGATTAACCAACAACTACACAACACCTTAAAAGGTGAAGGCAACTGAAGGCATTTTCAGTAAACTTAACAATAAGTGTACAGTGATCAGACTGCCCTCTCCCTGCATGCTCAACAATAGTACTCATAAACCTTTCTCCCTATTCCACATTATTCAAAGGTCTATCAAGCCTCTGCCACATGCTTGTCTTACCCTGGTGGTTGTTACACCAAGTGAAAGGTGAACCAATAAAGCCACAATTCTGTAGGGCCAAAGAGTTGATAACTGTTACAAATTCATTCATAATGGTCAAGCTTGGAGTAGCCCCACCCTTCCTCTCTGTGGAACAAACTATTGTAATAAAATCTCCAACAATCATCCATGACTTCGAAAATACTGGAACGCCAACTAGATAAATACCATTGTATGAAGATAAATATGATAGTACTTAGTCATTATTCGTAAGGAAAAGTAGGAATAATTGGTATTTTTCACTTTTTTTTTAAATAAAACATTTTAAACATCAATTTTCCAAAAAACAAAATCTCCTAAGTATCCCTTGTTTTCAACCAATAACACAACTAAAAACGAATACCAATACCCCAATAACAACATAAGTAACTTATAAGTTCTCATACACCCAACTTATATCATTTATCGAAGACTCTGATATATCCAACAATCATCCACAAATTTTTCAAAATATTTAGCTACATGACTAAGTTAATTATCTAGCTTAAATCAAGAAATCCATCATTCATCTGTTACAAAAAAATAGAAATACAATCATCAATAACTTTTTCCAAAACATATATATTTATATATATAATGAACTATAAAATTACTTAATTAGTATTTTCTCAATTCGGGATCCGTAGCGAGACACTATTTTTTCCTACAATTCGGGATCAATGGTCACCGGTGAGGTTTTTCACAAATTCGTACTCAAAACGGGCTGTTTTGAAGGATTTTAGGATAGTACTTAGGCGTTATGTATGTAAAATCACAATTCGGGATTCATAATTCTCCAAGTTCACTATATAGACTAGGTGACATTGCTACAATTGTCATGTACCTAGAGAATGGTGGAATATGCCACACAGTATCAAAGAGATTTCACAAGTATAGCGGAGAGATACTAATTACAATATAGACTTGTGCATTCTCAAAACTGTCCGAAATTATTAAATTCAAGAATCTCTACTGATAAAGAATACTCTACGTCTGATGTGAATTCTTGAACATATGCTAAGGTTTCATGTAGGCATGCATAGAAAAATACAAATTTTATAAATTACAAACATATTATATTGAAACCATAATTTTAATTAAGGTTTCAATAAATCTTTGAAACTTCGAACTCACCCATTCCCAAAAACAAAACAAAGCATTAAAGAAACTAGATAAGTGATATTTAGGGTTTATAACAAGGCGTGCGTGAGGATAATCTAAATTTTGACCGCAAGAACGTTGACATTGAAATAAATGTGGATACAAGTGCCTTCCTAAAGTTTCAAACTCCATTTTTTTTGTGGTAGTTGGATACTAAAGGGTAGCCATTATACGAGTTTTTATATGTCTAAAAACCATGCATTAAAAAACACTTCATGGGGGGTGTGTGAACAAAGTTGCTTCCTCTAATTTATTAATCTCCCAAGAGGGTGGGAGAGAAAATTGGTTGGGGAGTTATGCAATGGACATGCACATTGAATACTTTAATTGTTTACGCCAATGTGCCACCGAGGTTTCCCATCTAGGAGAAATCACGGTTTCACAAACATCTACTAATGAGGTACGATTGGAAAATCAAACTGCCATCTCAGTGCATTCATAAACAGCAACATATAAATAAATGTTATAGCCACCTTCGTTTGCCAAAGCTACCTACCCCAACATAATTGTTTTTTTCTTCAAAGCCACCCAATGTGGGTGGGAGGTTTGGCATGACCCCTACCTATATATATAACTAAAAGAAAAAATGTACAAGAGAGGAGGACATAGAGCAAAGCCTCCAGAAGTGGAAGAAAATCCAAGCAAAAGTAAGGTGGTGACTCACCACCAAAAGCATGAAAAATAAATAAATAGAAAAGCAAAGTGGGGAATCCCCACAATACAAAATAACAAAAAACATCAATTAAAATAATAACTCAACAATGAACATGAGGGGTCTGTCGAGTGTCTAAGGCGAGAATATCAGCAATCCCAGAAGGAAAGGATGACGAATCAGGGAATCGCTGATTGAGCTGCTGAGAGCAAGCCCAATTAACCATGAAGTCTGCAGCTTGATTCGCCTCTTGCGGTACGTGGCTGCAGCAAGCCGAGAAAGAAGCACACAGAAGCCGAAATCGAGCAAGTAAGTAAGCATAAACCCATCACCCCGAGAAGAAACCCAAGAAACCACTGTAGCTGAATCTGACTCCACTACCAACTCTAAAGCTCCCAAATTTACGGCCAACTCCAACTCAGCACAAACAACCTGCAATTCTGCATATAGAATAGGCTGATGCCCCAAAAACAAGCCAAAAGCTCTAAGTACCCAACTCTGGTGGTCCTAAATAATACCCTCTGCCGCAGACAGCTCTAGATTGCCTTTAAAACAGCCATCAATGCTGATATTCAGGCAACCCAATACTGAACGAGTCTAAGCAACTAAGCGAAGAGATAGAGGTTGAGGAACCAAGACCTTGAGAGAACCCACAAACTTAATTGACTTATCCCGACGCACCTGACTCGTAGCAAACCCAAAAGTAAGCCCAACCAACTGCATATCTGTCAAAACCCTCGAATCACAATGGCCACATGAAAAGTTTGGCCATCGAACCTATAAGCATTACACGCCTTCCATAAGTGCCACAGAATGAAGCATGGTAGCAGTACACGCACGTGACCTGCAAAAGGAGCACAACGCCACCAATGAAGCATCAAAGCATAAGAAAACTGAAATGACCGACATCTGATCTCAAACATCTAATAGAAATGGCCCCACACCTGAATAATAAGCGAACAATCAAGCAAAGATACCTAAGAGTCTCAGTAGCTCCACACATACACACACACCAGGATACTACATGGCAATCCCGTCTCTCTAAGCCATCATATATGGCTAGAAAACCATGAAACAACCACCACATAAAGAAGGAGATCTGAGTCAGAATAGGCCTCTGCCAGACACAAGAAAAATCCAGCCCGAATTGGAGCCACACCCCGAATATCAACTCAAGCAGTCCTCAATAAAAAATTCTCATCCAAAGACAACCTCCACCTTATCTGATCAACCCCCTAATCCGGAATCCAAATCTGCACAATCTGCTCAACAACTGAAGAAGGTAAAACTCCCAACACTCGACCTCTATCCCACTGTTGACCCGCCCAATAAGTAGAAACAGGAACCCCAAAAGCTGACCCCGGATACACTAAAGCTAATGGATAATCTTTCAACTATCAATCATACCAAAAGTTGACCTCAGGAAACCGTACTAACCATCTGATCCTCGACTCAGCCACGGATCGAATCTCACACAACAGCATCTACAAAGGTGAAGCTGGATAACGAAACTCAATCAACACAGGATGGGTGGACCTACAGTACTTGGCCCTCATAAAAGTGGACCAGAGTGACTATTGAACACGAAAACTCCACCAGAGTTTCACCTCACAAGCCTGGGCTAAATTAGAAAAAGAACGCACCCCTAAGCCGCTCTCCTTTATAGGAAAACATACTTCAGCCTAGTGACACCAATTAATCCTCCAATGAGTAGATGTATCACCCCACAAGAAATGAGTGAACAACCTCTCTAACTGGTGAAAAACATCTGTAGGATGCCTCAACACGTGAAATAAGTGAATAGACATCGACGCGAGCACATGACGAACCAGAGTTAGCTTACCTCCAAATGAGAGCAAGCGATTCACCCATCCAAAAATTCTCTCACGCACTTTCTGAATCATCTCATCAAAATACGAGATCCGGAGATGACCCAAGTAGATAAGGCACCCCAGATAAATAAACGGAAGATCACGCCTATGAAAACTAGTGGTTTATCTTGCAATCACCTCTCTAAAACGCGAGGCACGCGAATTAATATAGAAACTGCTCAAGGCCTGACTAACTAACTGACCAGAGACAGTCTCATAGTGATGAAAAAAATTCATAACTCGTTGTAACCTCGACTGGCACCCATTAGCAAAAATAATAATGTCATCAACAAAAGCCAAATGGGAAATCGAAACCCCACCTCCAGTACTATAAGCCACCCCCGAAAAAAGAGCATACAAATAGTCTAAGCCTAGAGACAGATACCCCACAACGAAGATGAACAAACAATGAGAAAGGGGGTCACCTTGTCGTAGCCCCCCAGCAACTGGAAAAAGCACTGACTGACCCCATTCACCATCACAGAAAACCACGGCCCCTAGTTAGCCTGCTGAATCAAAGAAATCTAGCCCTCAGAGAACCCAAAAGCTCACAACATTTGGAGAACGAATGTCTAAGACATCCTGTCATATGTCTTAGCCATATTTAGCTTCAGCACGACATTCCTACCCCGGGAACCTTTTCCCAAATCATGAACTAACTCCTGAGCCAAAAGTACACTATCATTGAGGCATAGGAGAACCTCGAAAGTAATCCTGAACTGCAGGTAGCAAATCTGCTCCCATAATGTCCCAACAAAACTGATAAAAGCAACTACAAAACCCATCCAGCCCCAGCACAATATCTGAATCAATAGAGAACATGATCTGTCTTAGCTCTTCCAAAGTCGGTATAGCACACAACTCCATATCATCTTCATTAGTCAAAATAGCTAAAATAGCCAAAAAGTCTGCAAACTTAACCTGACCAGCCCCCAAAGAGAACAATCCCTTAAAAAAGGAAATTATTGAAGCACCAATAGCACCAGGCTCAGTAATCCACTCTCCATCATCACCCTGAATCGGATGGGATAAAAGAACATGCCACTTCTTCCTCACCGAAGAATAAAAGAAACAGATGTTTGAATCCCCCTCTCGAAGCCTACGTACACGGGACTGTTGTCTTATAAAGGACTTCTCACACTATAAAGCCTGTTGTAACTCAACCCTAGCCTGATGAAGGGCAGCCCGATCTGAAGGACATTCTGACTGATCATATGTCACCTCTCTCCTACTAACCTCAACTTCGGCCTCCTGAACTCGTTGAAACACATTGCCGAACACTTCCTTGTTCTAGACCTTCAAAGTTTGTTTCAATCGAATAAGTTTTGATTTAAATGCAAACATCCCCGAAGCGAACATAAGAAGGGTCCAGATCTGCCGCACAACCTCCAAAAAATCTCTGTGCCTAGTCCAAGTGTGAAGAAACTTGAACCGGCTCGGCCCTCTGCTCTGACGCTAATCTCCAAAAATTAGCAATGTTGAATGATCTGAACATTTTCGATTTAGGTGAGCCACCTGAAATTAAAAAAATTAGAACTCCATTGAGCATTCACCACTACTCTATCCAATCTCCTCCAAGTACGTCAATTCGTCCATGTAAATGGAGTACCCTCAAATCTAGCATCCTCCAAGCCACTGGACATCAAAGCTAGGAAAAAGGCATCAATACTATGTATGACCCCCCAGGTCTCAGAATGGGACTCAACAAAATTGAAATCTCCACGGTCCATCATGAATGCTCCCAAACTGTGTCAAGGAATTCAACAATCCCTGGCGAACAGAAGCTACGCAACTGGCATACACAAAAGAAATAAAAACTAGATCCGATAAGTAAGAATGCCACACCTGGTAATAAACCACCTGACCATCGTCCTGAAGAACCTCCAACCAAAAAGGGGAAGACCAAAAGATCCAAATCTTTCCCGAAATAGAATAAAAACTGTGCTCCATGTGCAAATGAATCCAAAAATACTCCAACAGATCCCGGTTAACAAAAGGCTCCAAAATACAGAACTTCGATAAGTGGTGTGAGTGGATCAGTTTCTTAAGTCTTCTAATCGAATAGGCCTGACTGATCCCTCTAATATTCCATAGGAGCGTACTAATCTTCAAAAATGAGTGGAAGAACCACACTGAACGTCCCTCGCCCAGGCCTACTCCCTCTACCTCTTCTGCCTGGTGTATATCTCCTACCAATATACTAAGATCTACGCAACCAAATCTGCCAACTGGACTGTGAAGCATCATAAGACACTAAAGCTCCTCTAGACTGAGAAAGGCCCTCCTTCGGGTTAGAAAAGGATCCAACATCATCACCCAAGGACTTATCAAATGATATATCTCTAGTAGAGTGACTCTGAACCCCAGCAGACAATCTAGGGTTGAGAGAAATTTTAGTCAAGGTGGTACAATCCGTGGGCCACCCAACACCCTTATCTCTACACCTCAAACTAGTATCCTCAGAAAATTACATAACCAGGGGACTCTGAACCCCTCGAAGCTCACAAATAGTCGGAAGAACGATCGGGGTAGTCACAGGTCCATCACGAACTATCTAAAAAACTTTGTCAACTGAAGGGTCGGGGCATAAACTCTACTCCTGCACAATACTAACAGGGATAGTATTTGAACTGACCACTGCCACAGGCTCACCCATAGTATGCGGCTCAACAACAACCTGGACTGGAGCAACTGAAGCAATCTCCATAATAGTAGCTACTATGACCCTAGGGGGAGGAACAACAGTAACATCATCTATCATTGTCTTAGAGGATACTCTAACTTATTCAGTACTCCTAGGAGGAACAATAGGAGCTGAGACTCACTGAATGGGTGCATCTTTCTGTGGTCTAGTCCTCTATTGTAGCTGGTCTCCACTGACCTTTTCCCGGGGCTGGGAGTGGGTGATGCAGGTCTCCACTGAATGACCTAAATGCCGACACCCAGTACAATACTGCAGTACATCATCATAAAGCACATCTTGCAAAAACTCGGTCTCTTGTCTGTTTATCCTAATCCTTGGCACCCGCCGCCATGTGACATCATACTCAACCAGCACCCTGGCAACTGAAGGCCGATTCAAACTCGTTGTGGCCTAATCCACTAGTAAAGGCATCCCCATCACCGAGGCTATAGAGAATAATGCATCCTCGGAGCGCACAAAGTGGACTGGTAAATATGGGAATGAAATCCAGATAGGAACTATGGGTGACTCCTCGGTACAACGAAACTGCGGAGTCCACTTGAACATGCGCATCTCTCTGCCATAAACTGACCAAGTCTGCTTCACCTAGAGACGGATGTAATCCTCCTCAAGGTCACACTTCAAGAGCACGTGTTAGCTATCTAACAAAGAGACACTAGCATGTCCCTTCAAACCAATCAACTGTAGGAATCTCCTGATCATTTCCATCGGAGGGCAGCCTCGGGTAAAGTTGCCCACTAGGGCTAACCTAAAAGGAGCTACACGACTCTCAATCTCCTCGTTAGAGAAGTCAACCGCGGGGGCACCCCTGTACTGTGTGACAGGGCGGGGAACTCGACGAGTGGTGGCATCGGAGCCAGGGGTGGTAGATCCCCTCAAAACATCTATGAATGACTTGTATGGTCGGGTTAGGTCGGGTCTGGGGGGTCGGGTCCAAGAATTATGGGTGGTGGGTATGGCTAGTTTGGGAGCACCAGGTTGTGTTGGGTTTCGGCTGGGTTGATGTTTAGCTTGAGGAGGTTGGCGAATGATATTAGTTGTGTGAAGTGGGCCAGGTTTAAGGATGGGATGGACAAATTGAGAGATGGGTCGAGTTTGCTTATAAGTCTGACATGCGGGGTCAACATGATGTAAGTCGCCGGTAGTGGGGTGGTGGATAACTCCACTAGTATAAGTGCATGAGCCGGGAGGGGGAGGATCGGGTGGTGGGTTTAGGCCAGCGGTTGGGTCATCACTGATGGCCAAATTGGCCATGGGGCACGTCGGTTGACTAGTGGCAGGTGTTTGGTGCCCTGGATTGATGTCCTAGTTGTGGTTATTTGCTCGGTAGTGGGCAGTTGGTGTGCAGGCTGGTATTGCTAATGGGTGGGTGATTGTTGGGTTGGGCAGTAGAATTGGCTGGGTTGGGGCAGTGAGGGTGGTGTGGAGGAGGGGCTAGGGTTAGGGTTAGGGTTAGGGTTAATTTGGTTTTGGTTTCGCTGGTGTATGGATAGGCAGTCGGTGGCTTTGGTTTTGTTGATGGCAGTCGGTGGAGTGCAGGGCTGGTTTGGGATATCGGTGGAGGTTATGTCAGTTTGGGATATTGGTGGAGTGTAAGGGCTGGTTTGGGATATCAGTGGAGGTTATGTCGGTTTGGGATATCGTGGATTTTTGAACCGGTTGACTGGGTTTGTTGTGTAGGCAGTCAGTCGGTGGGCTGGGTTGGGGGGTGGCTGATGGGTTGGTCGGTCCTTGGTTGGTTGATGGAGGCAGTCGGTGAAGGTTTCTTTTGGAGGCAGTCAGTGCATTCGATTCTTTGTTGATTTGATGGAGGCAGTCGGTGTAGGCATGTGATTGTTGATGAAGGCAGTCGGTCGGTGATTGTTGATGCCGGTCAGCTGTCGGTAAGGATGAGGGAGTAGGCTTTGTCCCCTCCCTAACTTGACTTACCCCAACATAATTCATTCACACCATTTTAACCTGAAACTTTTGGCAAACGGCAACTTCATAAAACTCGAACGTTTTGGATTTCTTTTTTGGTAACGTAAAATGTTTCAGTTAGCTACCAAACGAAGAAATCTAGTTTCCTATTTTTTTTTTTGTTCGTCCGCATTGGTTTCCAATTCCGTTTATATCTTTGTGTCAAAATGAATTATATTTTTCTGCTTAGCCTCTTCCAAGTAGTTAACGAACTTTATACTTTACAATGAAGAAAAATGCTACACTAAATGTTTGGTTGAGAGAATATAACTATTGCCTTCTCTTTCAGATGGCCAAAGCAGAACTTTGCTATAAGTTGTAAGCAAGGCAATTGTACTGACACAGACTCTTTCATTGATTTGTGGAATAACAACAGCAACAAGGGCTAGACTTCATGCCAAAATTTACAAACAAATAAGGGGGAAGTTACAATTCATTTGAAACAAAATTACCACTCAAAAATATCAGTTACAACTAAATGAATTCAAGTTATGACTCACAAAAAAGTTGGGATCAATTTTAAACAATTTCATTTTTCTAGTAACCTCCATGATTGAATGAGTGGTATTCTAACCCATATGAATAATTTATGACATTCGCGATAATAACACTCAAAGAGAAACTATATATTTGCATTAAGTACCATTCATTAAAATAATTTATGACATTCGCGATAATACCACAGTGACAACAACCATATTTTCAACTATCCCCATATGTCTTTTTCGGTTTTGCCCTCGTGTTGCAATCTTCATCGCTCCATGATTGTTTGTAATTGAGGAATCTATGAACTATCTTAGCATGTGTGGTTCTTATCTGTTCCATCGTCAATTTTTCTTCAATTTTCTCGCCGCTTACTATTTCCTCTATTATGTGACACACATGTAACCCACTGTTGAGCCTGCAACAAGCAATTTATTTTTGTTAGCTTCAACTAAAGTATGTTTCATCTTTGAATAATAGCTTATTTGATCTCATGATGTTCGAACTAGATCGTTGCCGGAGACATTTATTGACCGAATTCATTCGACACTCGTTGTCTTGTGTAATGGTTTTCATACTATTTTTTCTACAAAAAAAAGTTCACATTAAAAAAAGGATGTCATAAGTTTTAAAGATCAAATATATGTGATACCTAGAGTAAAGAAAGATTATCTAGGTGTGAGACCTGTAGAAGACTTACTTCCTCCGCATGTTTTGGTCATTGAGTTGTACAGTGTTGACCACCTTAATAATTCGGTTACATTGAATTTTCAGCAAAAATACTTGACCCCAGATTATAGGATGCTCTAAGTCTAGTGGCCAACTACAACATAGAACTAAAAACTCATATCTCTGACTTTCCTACCCAAAAGGCATATTTGCTTTACGCTTTAGGAAAATGATTTGATCTTGATTTGCCGATGATAATATTTGGGTTTAAACGAGCTTTTTTAGAAGGGAGAGTATCAAACAATTTTTCATTTGGATCTCTAATTACTCATATCTTCCAAGGGCAAGGAGCGGCTATCTTGAGGATTGACCAGCTGCAAAACCCCATGAGGGCCTTGAAAAAGTGTTCGATGAAGTAGAATCAGGCCTATATGAGTATGTTGTAGTTGTTGAGGAGCAAGCCCTAGTTGTTTGTCCTGAAACTAGTACATCTAGGTCACCAAAACCCGAGTTAGGTTCAGATATCCTTGTAGTTCAGATGGCATCACTTGTTGATATGATACCAATGTTGAACGTACCATGATTGAGCATCACCAACGAACTTTTCAGAGGTTGGATGCACTAGATGATAAGATGGTGAGCTTAGAGGAGACCTAGCAGACTGTGATGAGAGCAGTGGCACTTAGAGTTGAGCGATTTAGGAGGTAGCTGAAGGGGAAGCAGATTTTAGGCAAGTCTAAGCTAGATGACACAAATTCGGATCTAGAGATGCTCTGATGCGACAGAGAAGATAGTAGAGATACTACCAATGAGCTATTGCTTTATAGACTTAGTATTAAGTCATATGTGAGCATGAGAGTGTTTAATTTATTCAAGGCCTGTACTAAAGTACTCTATTTATTTTTTATTGTTGACTTTTAGTTTTTGTTAACTTTTTCTTTGTTTAGTAGTATTTTTTTTTGTTGTGACATACTCTTGATCATATGCTTGATTGAATATCATATTTGATCATTGATTTATATGTCTTGTTTCTCCATGACTAAGTCTATGTGCATGAGTTGGCTAGTTGCTATGCATTCATATCTTCTTGTTATACTATGATTCTATATCATGATTGTTATGGGACGTTATTGGATTGACATTTGTGGTAACTAAGATAAGAATATGTCAGGTGACTTGATTATTTACGGTGCTTGTTGCATGTTGTCATTGGGATGATATTTGTGACAAAAGGAGAAGAATATTTTAGGTACACATGAGAATAATCAGGGAGATTTGCTCTTGATTAGGCTAGATATGTTCCATATGTGTATACATGATGCAAGTCACATTTATTTATTGTTTATTTTTCAATTTTTATTTTACTTGTGAACACCAACTAAGGAGAAGAACTTGATATGTTTTGAAGTTTTGCATTGATAAATTAGTTGGTTCTCAAGCATACATATTTGCACTTGCATCATGTATAGATACTTATTCCTTATGCTTCTTTTGGTGCTTTCCGTACATATGATTTTGCAATTTATTTCTCTAACATATGATGCGTTTCACGAGGTTTTAGTTTGAGTAGTGATGTGCAAGACTATGATCTTCAAACAAAGACATAGATCCTTATACTAGATAGATATTTAGGATGTATGCATAAGTGTTGAGATTAGATTTACAGTTTTTTTGTTTAATGGTTTGAGGTTATAAGATTTATTTCAAACTTGTATATTTTGTCACAAAATTGCTAAAAGGGAAGATTGTTAGATAATGTATTGTAATTGACTAAATTTGTGGAGCCCATTGTAAAATTTCGACCATTTCCATGGTCATGACACTATCAAGTTCAAGATCTAAATGTGTCACTGAAGGGAGGAGATCAATAATCAAAGCTACATCATTTAACATCTGTATGCACATTCATGCTTAGAACAAAGGTAATGACCTAGACACTTGTGATGAACACTTAGTTATTTTAACTTAGGATGATTAGGATGAAAATAAAATTGGTAGCGATACGATTATGACTACTAGGTTATTTTTTTTTAAAAAAATCTAATTCATTTATGAATTTTGAAAGCATAGTTTGAGTCTCAATTAAACCCCTCTTTGAACAACACCCTTTAGCGCTCAAGAGGACAAGTTTTTTGCAAAATTTTAGGTTTAAAAACCTAATCTATGGTCGCTAGCCTTTTCCAAGAGCGGTCTTCTGATGACTTAGGATTAAAAGAGAAAAGGCCACGAGAGATCAGTGTAGGGCTTGCTCGAGCGGTCCTAAGGTCACTCGAGTGGTCCTAGTCCTTGGCTGGTTTTAGATGTTGTTTTTCACTTCAATGCCAACGCCCTCCCACCGATCGACCAGTTGTTCGTGAATCTAAGTTTTCTTATTTATTAAGACTACCCTTATTCTGAGCGTATAAATAGGGAATGCTTTTCCCAGATCCAAGTTAAGCCTGTTGTGAGCTTTTGAAGAGAAAAATCTATCTTTCAACCTACCTAGATCCTAAAGCTACCGCTACTGATTCAATCCAACCACATAAATTGTTGTTGAAAAACTTGTTGGTTGAACAAACCCATTGAGTGTGTGCATACCGAAGATTGTTGGTGTGCCCATAATCGCTCGAGGCCTAGACGAATCATGCAACAGGGAGTTCCAAGTGAAGCTACACCAAACGTGGGAGAGAGAATTTCAGTGGAGATACATAGTAATGAAATGAGTATATACCCGCGGTATTGGTTGAGGTATAAGTTTCGAGTACTTATATGTTGACTTGGAGAGTAGTAGATTAGGTTTTGGTAAAACCCAAGTGGTTTCCTGCGATTTTTCTCAATGAGGGTTTTCTGTTTCCACAAATTGCTTGTCTCTCTTATTGATTATTGTACACACTTGCATTTGTTAGCACACACTTGCACTATGTGTTTGAAATTTTGCTTGTTTGATATCTTATCATCCATAGTTGTGTATTTGGGTTTGTGGGTTTGTTGGGATCGTTGTGATATTGACATGAGTAAATTAACTGCAAATTAATTAAAATCAATCATCATGGTTCAAAGGGTTGATGGTGTTTAAAAGGGGCTTTCATCATTAATTTGCACACTAGATTGAGAAGGGGAAATTGAGGTACACATAGGTTTTGATTAATAATTGATTTGGACTAAAATTGAAAAATATGTTAACTATCCCCCCTTCTAGGTATAGTGTCTTGGTCTCCACGTGTATAATTGTGAAAGAAGATCCACTATGGCTTATCCTCCCAGAAAAACAGGAATGACCATAAGAAATACTAATTCGGTATGACGTGCACCATTTCCTATATGTCAGATGTGAGGAGGATAAAGGCTCAAATGGAAGAATGAAGTGATAGATCGTTTGAATCATTTTTCCAGTATATCGGGCCTTTTGAACCATTATGCTAGATGAGAAACTGGAATGAGGATTTCTTAAGGAAGATGGGGCAAGGAGGAAGTGGAGGACATCAAGTCTACCAGACGGCTATCTGGAATGTCCAATGTAGCCATTAAGGTTGCAACGCCTGTATCCGAAGAGTAATACTATTTGGACCTAAAATATTGACCTAATTTGCTGACATAATGATGTGGCTGTAGCAGAACCATTGGATCAACACCAAGTTCCAATGCTTGATGACCCACACAGCCAATCCAAAGGTCATAGTGAATTAGGTCAGCAAATTAGGTCAGTAAATTATGTCCCAATAGCATTGCTCATATCCGAAAGCCTATTCGGTATGCCAGATGGTCTTGCGAACAGGATACATTTATGTGCCAAACTCACACATTCCTTCATTCAATACGCTGAGGATTCATTTGGTTATCGTATTATAGAGAGATAAATCATTTTATTGGATTAAAATTTGTCTAATTATGTTTTATACTACGTTTGTTAGTCAAATTTGATTATTTATTATGCATTATATAATTTTAATAATCTACATCCATATTAATAGGTCTATTTCAATACCACTAGGAGATGTGGTATTATAATTCAGGTGGGATGCATTATGTTCCAAATTACTTTTGTATCCCTAGAACCTGATAAACCGCCTCTTTATCTCCTTATATCAGCGCAGGTCTCTCACTATCTGCATGGAGTTCATCTCTTTCTCTTCATCAACACAAAACAAACATGCAATGACACAAATGATCCAATAGTTCACCTGGCAAAAAAACTTGGTTAGTCCACTCTAATGGAATCTCTTGTTCTTTGGTTTCTACCATGAGATTTCACATATGTTGAAAAATAAACTTGTTTTAGAGTTTTATTACAATATTAAGGTGTGTTAGTTAGGTGTGTGTTAGTGGACAAGGAATATGCAAGTAGTGGAAGACAAGAGTACTAGTAAGGTGTTAATTCTCAAATAATGGTGTCTTAATATTGTAAAGGTTGCTAGAGTTAGTGGGTGTAATGGTACCTTAATGTAATATTAGGGATTATACGTATGACCTATATAAATAGAGTACATGACCTAGAGTTCAAGTAAGTAAAGTTGAGTAGAAATGAAATAGTCCAAGTTAAGTGTGTGATTATAATCAACTTGTAAGAAAATTATTTTTTCTTCGAGTGTTCATACCTTCCTCTACTTCCTTCCTTTTTATTTTTAGTCCTTTTGACTCCAAGAAGGTGGTATCAGAGTAATTTTCTTGTTGTAGTAATTTCAACACTTCCTTGAGGTTATATCCTCTTATTTACATAGGGGTTAAATGTTATCCTTATCCCAAATTGCATGGTACCCTCAATCGATTAGAATCTAATGATACCAAAAATTAATCCAGAAATCAGCTCGGACCTCCGGAGCAGGTCGGGAGGTCATCCTAGAAGATAGAGTTCGGGGAACCAAAGCACAGCCTCATCCAAGTCGATGATGACGGGAACAATGCGGGGACAGCGGGATAGACAGCGTACGCCCTCAAAAATAGAAAGGATAAAAGGGAAAGCTAGAATTAAGGCTCGAAATTCTCAACTAACCACAATCTTCTCCCTAAAATATCGGAGAGAATCCTAGAGGTGAGGAAGAAAGATCCCGCTGAAAATTCCCTCGAGATAGGAATTGTAATATAAATATGGTACGGTCTCTCCATCAAAAGGGAGAGAACTTTGTTTTGTACAAAAAAGCTTCTTGTAAAACATTTGGGAATAATATGAGCCATAAGAGTAAGAGCCTCCATTAACGAGTGGATTAGCCGAGTTCCCCTGCCGGTGAACCACTATATTTTTACTGTATAAATCCCTTTACCATTCCAATCTCTCAAACACCATATCGCATCCCCCACG
The DNA here is from genome assembly GCA_023539305.1 of Ilex asprella. Lineage (NCBI taxonomy): Eukaryota > Viridiplantae > Streptophyta > Magnoliopsida > Aquifoliales > Aquifoliaceae > Ilex > Ilex asprella. The sequence goes on from CM042187.1 coordinate 20,341,536, forward strand.
AGCCTTGTAGCTCAGATATGAATTATCAAGCGTAATCCACATCTTCGGCTCATCCACATAAATTTACACCATCAGAATCATTAAAGAAATATATTTCCATTAGAATATTTTTGAAAAGGCTTCACGTGTCCTTCTAAAAGTGAAGCGACATCATCTGGAAAGGCCGAGCTTTCCAGGCCATCGAATGAGCTGGTTGAGTAGTGTTTGGCCATCTATGAGATTCTTCCTCCAGAGGAGCTTGGTGAAAGTTAGAAGTCAGCTCAGGCGGTCTTTAGGCGCAAGCTGCATTAGATGATGCCAAGCTTCGATTATGCCCTTAAAGAAGTTATGATGCTTATTGGTTGGTTCAGCTCCGGTTTTTGAGGTCTGTCTGTTCCAGGTCTGGCTGCGATGAGTAAATAATGGTCTGCTAATGGTATCATCATATTTCATGGGTTTTTTTAGTTAATATTGGGGTAGTTCATGTTGTGGATTTTGTTGGGAGGACCTTCGGCTTTGTGTGAGATTTTTTCGGTTTCATGGTGAGACTTTCGGCTTTCTATGTGAGATAGGATCTGAATTAAGGCTTATGTTTGCTGATCATGGGTTGATATGAAACAACTTCAAGCGTTCTAACAGTTATTTGCAATGGTGAGCAAAATTCATATGATTACGAAAAGGTGAAAACTGAAAAGTTGCTGCTGATATACGTGATTTACTGCCCTTGGATCCGTTTCGTATGAACATAAGTACTCCAAAAATCAGTGGTTGAAATGAGGATCTGAGGATGATTTTGGGTTCAAAATTCAAAGTTCACGTGAGATAGGATCTTAAGGTTTATATGTATATTAATCAAAATTAAAAGGATTGCTAAGCAGATATAATGAAAAAACTATTTTATAGAGAGTGCTTTTTTTTAGAATAAAAAAATGAGATTTAGACTTAACGTGAGTGTATATTTTCAGCGATGTTTTCATTGTGAGATTTAAATTTATATTCACAAAATGATGGACATATTGTGCATAGTTTGCAGTGTCACGCCTGCATGTGCACATGCGAACTTTGAGGAGTCCAAATATTTGATTATCTTCACAACTTTTAATATTTTGTTTTGGAGTAAAACAGAGAATAATGTGTCACTAGGATAACGCTAGTTTTCTTAATGATACCAAGACATGAACTTGTTTCCATTAATTTATGCCATATTGGTAGTTTGTACATTTGCAATTTTTAACTGAAAAGCAAGACATTAGTACCGAAAGATAGCTATAATTTATTATTTTATGTACGATATGCATTTCTTTTTTTATGGGTTTCTCATTGGTGTTGATGTGATTCCAAATTTTCAACATTTTTTAATGTATGTCAGTGTAGCTTATATCTCATTCTGTTTTTATTAATATTTTAAACAAAAAAATATTTCTATTTTATCATGCAACGTCCCAAAATTCACTCAGGAAAACATTACTATCTAAAAATCATCAAATAATGAGAGCAACTACAATAACTATTAAATAATAAATCATTTATTTATTTGTCAAAAAATAAATACTAAAACCAATAAAATATCATAATTTCTCCAAACTTTCAATTCAAAACCAAATAGTATCTACCAGCGGAATAATAAAGCTAACTGAAACATTGTTTCAAAAAAATCACTCCAAATGCAATAATCAGAACTAAAACGAAGTATCTCTAGCCTCCACTTCAGGATCCTCATACTGAAAAAAATATTCATTACAAAGGTGATACCACGTGGCAAGGTGATGTGGTATCACCAACTAATAATAATAAAACAAATAAACTCATAGACCCCACAAAAATTAATAACTAACCTGCCAAGTAAGCAAATAACTTACCAGCCTCCTGCCATGTAAGTCCAAGTGGGGTTCACCTTTCCCATTTAGAGTTTTATTATTGATTGGTGATACCATGTTATTTAGTGTGACATAGTACCACCGTTGCATTCAATATTTACTCCTCATACTGACCATCTCCAGCCTCGAGATCAATTTGCTCATCTAACTTGACATCCTCATCATAACCAAAATACATAATGTGTTGTAGAGGGTGAGCAAAAGCCTGTAGGAAATCAGTTTCAAACCCAGACAAGGTTTAAAACAATAAAAAGGATGCAAGTCTCTTTTGAAAAATAACATATATACCATTTTGAAAGTAAAACAATGACAATTATGATGATCTCAATTGTACGAAAGTACAATAAATCAATAAAAGGAATAAACGTGCTATAATCAAAACAATCAATTAATAACTCAGTAGCATCATCTCATATTCTCATGTATGTTGGTTCATCCTCATTCTCATGTGTTTTGGTTACTTCCCATGAATCTACACAACGATTCTACCTAGTTCGTCTATCACAATCACACAATCTCAATCATTCTCCACATGGACAAATTACAAATCACTTTAAGAATAGTGTATACCCTTTCCCACGACATTGAAGAATCCTTTCCACGAAAGGTATACTACCCTTCAGCCTCGAACTTACGTTAACAATAGTGGTTGTTCTCACAAATAACAATTCACTACAACTGTTAGGAAATCATCTCATTCCCATTGGGATAAACTAACCTCTAACACTTGATGACAGCTCTCGAAGGTAATTCAAGTTCATTATAACAAACCATATAAGAGATGAAACCATAACTTTCTCAACAACCACAATATTAACCAAATCACAATTTTCTTTACCAATTCAAGTATCATAATTTCACAATTCTCAACATATTACAATAATAAGGAATTAAAATATGCGAGCGATCATCTCAGGAAAACATTCACAATTTTGATATCAAAATTCTAGGGTTTAGCCAAAAATCATAATTTCTTGAAACAAGAATGAGTATTAGATGAAAAAAAAAATTAATCAAGAATAGGACTTTAGAAATCAAGAATTCTAGTAGTTTTCACAATCAAACATATATTTAGCGAACTAGGGTTTTCAAAATTCAAGAACAAGTATTCCTTGAACCCAAACATTTATTTTGTTCAAAACTATGTTTCAATGATAAAGAAACCAAGAACACATAAATATTTACCATATAACTATCAAGAAGATTAAAAATATACATAGATAATGCCCTAAGTCTCAATAAAAGTACTCAAGAAGAATCCCCTACCTCGATTTCGTAGTTTTTTTTTGTAAAAACCTAGTGTGTTTGATCTGTTCCAACGTGAAAATTCTCCTTAATCTCGTGTTTGTTCTCTCCATTCGTGCTCTCCAATACTCTCTAGGGTTAGAACTTATGAAATAGGGCAAGGAAAGACAACCTTGGGTATTTATAGTATGAGAAAACAGTCCAATCGGTGCAAATTTGGTACTCAAAATCGCGACCTCACGTTGAAACTAAAGACTTGACGTTCGAATGTCATTTTGGCTTATGAACGTTGTTTGCTCCTAGTACTTTTGCTTTTCCATTAGAGTTTTGTCAAACACAAAAGTACTGGAACTGTCGTTCGAACGAATCCATTCACGTTCGAATGGACTCCCATTTTTTAGCTGAAATTGCAATGAAGTTGTGGCCTGTTTAGAAGTCGATTAGAAAATTTTCATGAAATACTATTTTGTAGCCCTAGAAGTATAGTGGCTACTGTAAAAATTTCAAATCAAACAGACATCAAGATAAAAAGTTGTAATTCAAATGCTATGGCAATGTCAAATTTCTTCCTACCCGAATTCTATCTAAAAATTACTTTAACTCCGGAATACTTCCTAACTTCTACTACACACCCTGTTACCTGGCCTAAAATTTTTATTTCTACTCTTAACATCTATATAGTTCATGATTACATCTTTACATACATGAGCATTTCAAAATATTTATGTTACTATATAAAGATACGAATGTAGGAGTTTACAATTTACCCCCCTTAAAGAATGTTTCGTCTTAAAAACTTACCTTAAGTAGAGATCATATGTGAGTACTTCTCTCACATCTCCAGCTTTGGTTCCTAGGTAGCTTCCTTCATCCTATGATGTTGTTGATTGGCATAAAATATTGCATATTTAATGTGCTAATACATTCTTTTTTACTTGCTTTTGGGGATTAAATGAGTGGAATTGTGTTACTTGAACTATTAACGAAGATTTGTGGTGTTTGCTGATAAAAGGTGATAAATGGTGTTTTTTAAAGCCTTCTCATATGGTTTGAGGTGAATGATGATGAAATGATGGCTTGAAAATAGCTTAGCAGATTAAGAAATCAAGAAATCAGAAAACAAGGGAAAACCTACCGATATGGCATATCGGTAGGAGTTGGCTACTGGAGTTCGACCTACTGGTATGCCATACCTGTAGGTTGCACTAATACAACCCAAATTTTGCAGGTCATACTATGCTACCTTCAGGGTCCCACCAGACATTCTTCTACCTGCACCTACCACTCCCAACACCATGAACGACTTGCACCTTCTCTTTGACTTTTGGAGCCTTGGTGATCAATGAGAAAAGAGAAGAGGAGAGATGCTGGGTGTGCAGACAAGATCTACACCACCCCTGTACAGTCCACTCTTTTGCAGGCCTATGATGGAAGATCACATCACCTAGCTAGGGCATCATCACCCCATGGAGATTTTTTGGCATAGAGATACACCAGAATGGGCATTCATTGTAATATATATATAGAGAGAGAGAGTCTAGGAAGAAGATGAATAGTATTAGAGAGAGAAGTTAATATTTTTACATTTTCTTCCATGCACTATCTTCCAATTTTATGTAAGAATCTTCTAAGTTTTATTTGAAGTCTTTAATGCCATTTATTTCAAGTTACTTTTGAGTTTAATCTCTCATTAAGGCTTTCACCATTAATGCTTTCTATGTTCTTCAATTTCTTAGTTAGAAATGGGTATTGAATGCACTTTAGTTTAGCTTATGTTTTTTAGCATTTATTTAGCTAGAATCTTCATTTCTTCATAATGTATTCTCATTTAATTGTTGTCTTTATCTTAAGCATGAATAGCTAAGCTTTTTAGTTGGCTAATCCAAAGGAGACCTCCTCTTGGGTATGCCATTTCAACTTTTTTTTTTCTTTCCTCCTCTTAGAGTAAGGTGGTTCGGTTTGACTGGGTAGAGGGTGGATGAGATTGATATTCCGTAGACTTGTTACGGTTTATGCTTAGATCCTCACTTCATCTTGTCCCTAGTTTCCCACGAATTGGAGGAATGATTCGAGTTGAATTGGTATTCCCATGGGAGTGACCCCATGGATTAGCCAACACTTATTCCCCACTTAAATTTCATCACAACACAACCCACAAATTGACTCCAAACAACAAACGATTACACATTTTTCTTTCACCAAAATCACCTTCATGAGGATACACCTCCTTCCCTGAGGAGACGACCTTGGAGTAATCTCCAAGTAAAACTTGACATACTAAAGTCTTCTTGTGCTTGGAAAGCATTTTTGTTCATTCACATCTTACATTTCCATTATTCCATTTTATTTTCTCCTTGCCCTTTCTTTTGGCATCATCCTAAGGGAGAGTGATAATCTTATTCACACATACATTATATATACATTGAGGGAGATGTTAGGAAGTTAAAAACATACAAGGAAAAAAAGTCAAGCAGTTGCCACAAGACCTTCACCAGTTTGATTACTTTATTTCGAAACACCTTCTCTTTGGTATTGAGAATATTCACCGGTTGTTCTTCATATATTACTCCATCTTGAATTTCAATTCCTTCCAAATCTACAACATGTATTGTATCAGATTTTCACTTTCTTAACATTGACGCATAGAACACGTCATGTACCCCTCACAACTGGGCTGGTAACCTAAGTTAATATGCTATTTTGCCCACAGTTTTGATCACTTCAAATGGTCCAGTGTACATTAGGGCTAATTTTTCCTTCTTACCAAATCTAAACACTCCCTCTTTGGGTGACACCTTGACATAACATAGTCCCGCTCTTGGAATTCTAAGGGTTTTCTTCTTTAATCCACATAGCTTTGATATGTAGTCTTTCGCTTATTAGTTGAATTTTCTTAGTAGTCTCTTGAACAATTTTTGATCCAATAAGCTACTCTCTCTAACTTCTAATTGATAAGTCGGGGACCTACATGGTCTTCAATACAATGCCTCATAAGGAGCCATTCCAATACTTGCCTGATAGCTATTGTTATAGGCAAATTCCACCAATGAAAGATGTTCACTCCAACTCCCTTTTATGTCAGGAACAAATGCCCTCAACATATCTTCCAAAATTTGGATATCCTTCTTAGATTGTCCGTCTGTCTGAGGATGAAAGGTTGTACTGAAACGCAATTTTGTTCCCAATGCCTTCTGTAAGTTTTTCCAGAATTTAGCCACAAAGCGACTATCTCGATCAAACACAATCGACAATGGTACCCATGTAACCTCACTATCTCCTGAATGTATAATTGGTATAAATTGGTATAAATAGGTTACCAAGTTATCTGTGGTCTTAATAGGTATAAATTGGGTTGTCTTTGTCAATCTATCAACCACCACCCAAATTGCGTTATGACCCTTGATGTTCTTGGGTAATCTTGGCACAAAATTCATAGTAACATGATCCCACTTTCACTCAGGAATCAGTAAAGATTGGACCGAACCTCTCGGTCTTTGATGCTCAATCTTTACCTATTCACACACGGCGTACTTTACAACGTACTTAGCCACATCTTCTTTCATCACTTTCCACCAATATTGACACTTTATATCTCTATACATCTTATTACTACTCTCCTCCAACACTTCTTCCCTTACTTGGTCATTTTTTGGTACGCATAGCCTTCCACAACACTGTCACTCATCATTATGTATGGACCAGTTCTCAACAATCTCATCCTTCTCCAATATACCCCGGATTGTTTCAAAATATGTATCTAATCGTTGAAACTCTACAATCTTTTGTCAAAGAATTGATTGAGCTACAAGATTAAATAAGCATGGTCGATTCTTCTATTTATCCACCAACAGATCAAATTCCTCCAAAGTATTAATCATCTTCCACGTATTAACATCAAGAATATTGATTTCACCCTGATACTTTCTGCTAAGTGCATTTACTACCACGTTAGCCTTCCCCTGGATATTAGTTGAGTGTGAAATCGTAATCTTCTAGATATTCAATCCACCTTCTTTGCCAAAGATTCAAGTCTTTTTGTGTGAATATATACTTGAGGCTCTAATGATCAGAAAATACTTGAAACTTTTCTTCATACAACACCTCCACAACTTAAGAGCAAAAACTATAACAGCAAGCTCCAAGTCATGGGTTGGATAGTTCTGCTCATGAATCTTTAGTTGTCTCAAGCCATAAGCAACTACCTTACCTCTCTGTATTAGCACACATCCCAAGCCTCATAAGGAAGCATACGTCTAAACATCGTATCCTTTCCCACTATTTGGAATAATAAGGATAGGTGTTGTTATCAATCTTTCTTTCAATGTGCGGAAGGCTAGTTCACACTCTTGAGTCCATAAGAATCTTTCACCCTTCTTCGTAAGACGGGTCATTGGCATAGATAGATTTGAGAACCCTTCCACAAACCTCGTGTAGTAGCCTGCTAAGCTCACAAAACTATGTATTTCTGTCAAATTCCTCGGTGGTTCCCACTTCATCACTGTTTCAATCTTTACGGGGCCGACAACTACACCATGTTCTGACACAACATGGCCAAAAAATTTCATTTCCTTCATCCATAACTCACATTTACTCATCTTAGCATATAATTTATGCTCTCTCAATGTTTGTAGCACTTCCTGAATATGATTTTCATGTTTCCATGGTATTTGTGAATAGATTAATATGTCATCAATAAACACAATATCAAATTGATCTAGAGACGATTAGAATACTTAGTGCATCAAATCCATAAAGAATGCAGGAGTATTAGTCAATCCAAACGGTATTACAGTATATTCGAAATGACCATACCTAGTACGAAAAGCTATCTTAGGAATGTCCTTCTCCTTTATCCTCAATTGATGGTACCATGTGCGTAGATTAATCTTGGAGTAATACTTAGAACCCCTCATCTGATCAAATAAATCATCAATCCAAGATAATGGGTATTTATTCTTCACTGTCACTCGGTTTGTAGTCTGTGCAAAACCGAAGTGTTTTATCATGCTTCTTCATAAAGAGGACCGAGACACCCCAAGATGAAGTGCTTAAATGAACAAACACAATTGCTAGTAACTGGTCTAATTGCTTCCTTAGCTCATTTAACTCCAAAGGTTCCATCCGATAAGGTGTACTAAAAATGGGTTTTATTCCTGGATATAAGTCAATGGTGAACTCGATTTCTCTTTGAGGTGGTAAGCCAGACATCTTATTCGGATAATACATCTGAAAAGTCCGACATCACAGATATCAACTCTCGCAGGGAGTCAACTTGTTTCTCTCCCATTAAGCTAGCAAGAAATCTTAGACTACTTCCTATTTTTGCATGTAAAAACCGTTTACGCGTCATAGGAAAAGTGTGGAAAACATTCCGCTCATTTGTGAAGTTGAATACTACTCCCCCCCATGATTGGAAAACTACCCTTTTTTAGAAGTATTTCATCACTGCATGGTATGTTGACAACAAGTTCATTTCAAAGATCACATCATACCCCTGCATGTCCAACACTACCAAATCTACCCTTAGCTCTTGTTCCCCTATCCAAAGTGTGCAAACCCAATACACCTTAAGGGTTTCCAATTGTTCACTAGTGGGTAAGGCAACATTCAACTCATTGCCTAAATTTTCACATTTCAATCCCAGTGTTTTAACATATGCTAAGCGTATAAACGAGTTAGTAGCACCAAGATCAAATAATATACGTGCCTAAGAATTATACAGTAAAATGATACGTTCAACCATAGAATTGGCGAGATCATCCTCCATTTTAGTTATTTCAAAGACTTGGCCTTGAGTTGTACCAGTTGGTATAATTGCACCAAGGTTCTTCTGTGGTAGTAGCCTCTGAGGTGGGGCTTGTTCACATTCTGTTGTCCTGCTGGCTAATTGGTCTTTGGTGCAAACGATGGAATATTATTTTTGAATTGCCTAAAACCTCCACATACAAAGCATTGACGCGGGCCAATGTCTGCTCTGTACCCAACTCCTCGAACTGCTTGATTCCTTTACTCTGAAGCTTGATCAGGTCGGCGGTATAGAGTTTCCCTTTGTGTGACTCCACTGCTACTACCTGCTCTCAAGGGACCTCCTCTAGAAAAATTTTGTCTTTGTCTAGCCTCCTCTATGTCCCTCTCCACCAAGATCGTCCGTTGCACTAGATCGTTGTATTCTCGAATCATGAGTGCAACTAATTTCTGGTGGATGAAATGCCTCAAATCTTGTTCAAAGCATTTAACCCTCTTTGCATCAGTGGCTACAAACTCAATCGTGTAGAAACTCAACTTATCAAATTTTATTTCGTATTCAGTCACTGTTATGCTACTCTACTTAAAAGCCTAGAAGTCTGCACTAATCCTATCCTTCACATACTCAGGGAAATATTTATCTTGGAAGATGTGATCTAACATCTCACAAGTCATGGTATCCACTACATGCATTCGCTTCACTGAATCCCTCCAGTGATCCACTTCTCCTTCAAATAAACAGGTCGTTATCCCCACCCGGAGATTAGCAACAATCCTCACGCTATAACAAATTTTCCTCATTTTCCTAAATCACTTATCTGCCTCCATTGTATTAAAGTTTCCTAGGAAAGTGGGTGGGCACTATCGTAAGAATTCTTGCAACACCGTCATCCTATGGTTTTCATTAATGTCTCTTTATCCCACCGCCAATGGTTGTACCGCCACATTCTGGCTGTGGTTTCCATACTAGTTCTGTACCAGAGTGGTCAACTCTTGTAGGCATTGGTAGATACCATTCATAGCACTCGTTGGATGTGGTGGTGGTGGGTGTCCAATACCAAATGTGTAATGCCCCAAAATTCACCTTGAAAGACATTACTATCTAAAAACTATCCAATCATGAGAGCAACTACAATAACCATTACATAAACCATTCATCCATTTGTCAAAGAATAAATACTTAAGCCAATAAAATATCATAATTTCTCTAAACTTACAATTCTAAAACAAATAGTATCTATCAACGGAATAATAAAACTAAATGAAACATTATTTCTCAAAAATCTCTGTAAATACAATAATCAGAACTAAAATGAAGTGTCTCTAAGCCTCCACTTCAGGATCCTCACACTAAACCTCTTCACCCTTGAGATCAACCTGCTCATCTAACTCGACATCCTCCTCATTATGAAAAATTATAATGTGTTGTAAGGGGTGAGCAAAAGCCCGTAGGAAATTCACTCAAATCCAAACACGGTTTAAATCAATAAAAAGAAGGCAAGTTTTAATGATCTTGAGTGTACGAAAACACAATAAATCCATGAAAGGAATAAACATGCAATAATCAAAGCAATCAATTAATAACTCAGTAGCATTATTCCATATTCCCAGGTATGTTGGTTCATCCCCATTCTTATGTATGTTGGTTGCTTCTCAAGAATCTATGCTACGATTATACCTCGTTCATCCATCATAACCACACAATCTCAATCATTCCCTGCAGGGACAAATCACAAACCACTTTAGGAAGGGCATACACCATCTCTTATAACATTGACGAATCATTCCTGGGAAAGGTATACCTTCCCTCAGTCCCGTACTTATATGAACAATAGTGGTTGTTCTCACAAACAACAACCCACTATAAGTGCTAGGCAAGCATCTCATCCCCACTGTGATAGACTAACCTCTAATACTCTACGACGACTCTCGAAGGCAATTCAAGGTCATCACAATAAATCATACAAGAGATGAAACCATAACTTTCTCAACAACCACAATCTTAACCAAATCACAATTTCCATGACCAATTCAAGTATCACAATTTCACTATTCTCAATATATTACAGTAATAAGGAAATAAAATATGCAAGAGATATCTGAGGAAAACATTCATAATTTCAATATCAAAATTTTAGGGTTTAGCCAAAATTCATAATTTCTTGGAACAGGAACAAGTATTAGATGAAAACATTATTTAATAAATAATAGGACTTTAGAAATCCAGAATCCATGTATTTTTCACAATCAAACATATATTTAGCGAACTAGGGTTTTGAAAATTCAAGAACAAGTATTCCTTGAACCCAAACATGTATTTTATTTAAAACTATGTTTCAATGATAAAGAAACCAAGAACACATAAATATTTATCATAAAAATATCAAGAAGACAGAAAATATACATAGATAATACCCTAAGTCTCAATGAAAGTACTTAAGAAGAATCCTCTACCTCAATTTCGTAGTTTTTTTGTGAAAACTTAGTGTGTTTGATCTGTTCCAACATGAAAATTTCTCTTAATCTTGTGTTTCTCCTCTTCTTTTTTACTATCCAAGACTCTTTAGGGTTAAAATTGATGAAATCGGGCAAGAGAAGACATCCTTGGGTATTTATAGTATGAAAAAATAGTCCAATTGGCGCAAATCTAATACTCAGAATTGTGACCTCACGTTTAAACTATCTACTTGATGTTCGAACGTTATTTTGGCGTTCGAACTTTGTTTGCTCCAAGTATTTTTGCTTTTCCATCAGAGTTCTGTCAGATGCAAAAGTACTAGGACTAACTATCGTTCGAACGGATCCATTCACGTTCGAATGGACTCTCATATTTTAGCTGAACTTACAATGAAGTTTTGACTTGTTTAGAAGCCGATTTGAAAATTTTTTGGGAAAGACTCTTTTGTTGCCCAGAAAATTTAGTGTCTACTGGAAAATTTTTAGATCAAACAGACATCGGGATAAGAAGGTATAATCCAAATACTAGGGCAGTGTCAAATTCATTCCTACCCAAATTCTATCTAAAATGTGTTTTAACTCCGGAATATTTCCTAACTTCTACTACACACCCTATTACCTCACCTAATATTTTTATTTCTACTCTTACACTCTATGTAGTTCATGCTTACCTCATTACATATATGATCATTTCAAAATAATTACGTTACTATATAAATATAAAAATGTGGGGGTTTACACATCTACAAAACAAAAACAATTCATCGTTTACTTTATGTGTGTCAATAACAATGGATACCGATATAATGGATATTGATATGCTCCGGTGGAGACTGTGTAGGATTACTTCCTTGATAAGATTAATATTAAATATTTAATGATGGATTTTTACCACATGATCAACAATTTAGGTTTTTTTGGTAATGTTCTATTATAATGGTGCATAATTTCTTTGTGAATATGGAATGAATTTTCAAGTGTCTGTCAATGAAGAGGTTCAAACAATGACAAAGCTACCAAGAGGACATGGAGTATAGAAGAAGAAAAACAACTTCTTGAAGTTCTAAAGGATATTATTTCATCTGGTTGGAGGTATGAGAATGGGACCTTTAGGACAGGTTTTACTTGCATCAACTTGAAAAAACTCTAGTTCAAGCTATTCTTGGATGCGATCTATTGAATCAAAACTTAGAATATGGAAAAGGCATTACAATCTACTTACAACCAAGTTAAGTACTAGTGGATTTGGTTTCAATGAAACCAAAATGAGGATTGATGTAGAAAGTGATCAAGTTTGGGAGGAGTTTGTTAAGATAAATAGTCAATTTATAAAATTTAATATTTTTGTGTATTGCTGAGGGAATTAGGATGAAATCCTTCCCTAACTAAAATGAATGGTGGGACTTATTTGAGAAGGATAGAGCAACTTGGAAAACATGCCGAGGGTTTAGGTGACACATTTGAAGAGTTAACTAGAGAGCAAGCAAGCTACGAATGTAGATGAAGTTGGAGTACATTTTGATGGCGTCAGTGTGTCTAGTAATGCCACTTAAAACTTGAATGAAACTATTAGTACCTAGCAAGGTAGACAAAATCAAAGGAAGAGAGGTGGTTAGTACCTAGCTAGGTAGACAAATTAAAAGAAAGAGAGGTGATTCTGGAGAAGGAGATATAAACAAAACACTTACTAGTTTCCTTTTTGAAAGTACTCATGTGCTTGGGCGACACGGCTAAACTTATAGGATATGCACATGCAGTCGATGAGTTATGCTTTAATGATAGACTACGGCTTGGACAAATGATTATGGATGATAAAAATAAAAGGTAGACTATTCCTTCAGCTTGCCTGATGCTGCCAAGCCATATCAACTAGAAATGTTACTTGCTGGTGGCATGTGAAGTGTTAATGTTTTATTTCTTAATTGTTATTTTCAATTCAAAACTATTAGTTATTATGACTTTTAAAATTTTCAATTTGTAGTTGTAACTTTGATCAAGTATATGGATCTGGTAGAGTTTTGAATAAATCTATCAAATGTTGGTTTAGGATTTATATTTCATTTGAATAAATGGCTACTTTAATTTTATTGATGGTGTATTAGTAGATGTATTTGTCAAGTTGAGTTAACGATTTTAATATGTTGATATTATTACTAAATCTACAACCAATGCATCTGATATGTCAAGTACAAGGCTTAATGTTGTTCTTGGCTATGAAAGAAGTGAGATAATAGTTTGTTATATGCTTTAATCATTTTACATAATTTAGTTCGCACGAATGAATAAAAAATATGAAAAATTTGTAATGTCAATGACATTCTAGTCATTATTATTAAGTGATATGTATCATTCCAAAATTTTTAGCTTCAATTGATATGAGCTTTCTACTACAACTCCTATACACACACTTTTGTCAAATTAATACCCCTTTAAAATGAAAAATTAAATGGATTACTTTTATCATATATACTAAATATCTGAAAATACAAAAATCTAATGAAAGCATTTCAATTCCCATATTTTTCAAAATAAACATTACAAATAATTCTTATACAACTATTTGTCCTCATGATTTACGCTTGTTCAAAAGTAGTGCACCAAACTAGGCATTGACTTAGAGTGACTATAGGGATGTCTAGCATTAAAATATTAAAACCATAAAATAGATTATGTTGTTATGGGAGGGGAACTCGATATGAATCTTCCCTTACAATTATACTTGTGAAACTCAAGACTCTATACCTTGAGGGTGAATCAGTATATTACACGTGGAGCTAAGACACTATACCTTGGGGGTGAATAAGTATTTTAGCCTAATTGATTAGTAATAAAAGCCTAACTTGCCACAATTACCACTTTTCACAAACATTTAGCAAATAATAGTGAAAACCTGAATTTTTCTAGAACTTGGATGGCATAATGAATCTCACCGTTGGATTCATCTTACGAAATCTAGTTACCCAGTCAATTTTTTGAATTCTGAGAAGGTTAAAGTTTTTCATTTTACGATGAGATTGTGTCTCACGTGATCTAAATAAATGTGATCATATTTTAATTGTGAAACATGAAAAATAATCTAAAGTTAGTTCAAATAAATTTTTTTTAACATAATACTGAACGGGATTTAATTGATTTGGGATAAAACTAAATCAGGAAAAGACAAGACGTGTAGCGCAACAAGGGCCAATTGCTAAGGGGAATAAATGGGGAAGAAAATTAGATTTTTCTCCCCATTTACACCAGATTTTATGATATAGAGAGAGAAATAAAGAAGAGAGAGAAACGCAAGGAAATCTCAAGCTTCTTCTTGAGATCTAGGGCCAACCGTTCGTCGAATCGATTCGGGTCATGAACAAGAGTTGTACTATGCGACAAGAGCTATGTCTACATACCAAAAATTACAGATTTCGCCGAAGTTTCAAGAACATAAATTTTTGAAATCAAGGTTTAAAGTTTGATTTGGGTTTCTTGGAGCTTCCTTTACGTTTATTACACTTCAAGAGGTAGGGTTCTTCTCCTAGCTAGGTATATTTTCAACCTAGGGTTAGCGTATGAAATTGGTGGCATGATTAGAGATGCAATCTCTTGATTATATGTACTCATAGTGTGACTAGAGTATGGAAAAGGGTATAAGAATGTGTAAAACCAATTTTTTTGCATGATTTGGGTTTTTTGAAATTGCTTTTATGTGATTTCATGAGAAATGTAATGAAATTGGCATGTTATGTGTTTATATAATTGGCATCGATAAAATGCCTTGGATGTGTTTAGTATGTTATTTGAATGAAATTCATAAAACATGTTTTCATGATATTCTAAATTTTAATTATGTGCTTGTTGATATAATTGACAATTGAGAATATTAGTTAAGATGGAGTATTGTTCATAATGTGCTTATGAAATATTGAACATTATATGAAAATTATAATCATACATTACATTTGTATATGCATAAAAAATATCACATTCGTGGGCATGTGACAAGAGTGTGGGTGTGTGCATGATTTTGAACAAACACCATTCTTGGTGGATTATATGTAGACTCAGGAAAGTCAGTCTCAGGTTCGACTGATTCGCACAAGTTGCATTAAAAATAAGGGTTGGGTTTAGCAAAAAGGGCTAGAATATCCCTCGAGTGCAAGATCCGGTGATTTGGATACGCACTCTGTTGGCATTTAGTCCATAAAGTGTGTCGGCATATGCGGAGCAGTTGGTGGAAATCCATAGATGTTGTGTCGGTTGGGTGCCCGTTGGTAGAATTCCATAAATACCCACCCCAAGAAAGACCCAAAATTTATAAATGGTTATTGAATGTGCAGCATCAATGGCGGGGGATTGGAATGGATGGATGCATATGCATGACATTGCATATGGTATAGGAGACGGTGGAGGGTTTGTGTTGCAATACATATGTGAGTATCATCTCATAACATAGCATGGCATTGTGGAATCCATTGTGATATGCATATTCTTAAATGAATGTTTGATTGTTTATTAAATTACATGTGAACATTTCATATGTATATGAGTTAGGAAGTAGCCTCTTTAGGAGATACCCTATTGAGTGCGATTCACCCTTTGTGAGAACAACATTTCATGTGCAGGACAAGTGCCCGTGGACGACTCTCACTTGGGCTCTTGTTGATGAAGAATGTAAAGTTGTGGCTTTAAATCACATTCTTTGTAAAACAATTGTGTAATTAGTTTTGGGCTAGTAATGTTGTATAAAGGATTGTATAATGAAGTCATATGGACTACATGTTTTTGTAAAAAACGTGTTAAGTGAGTTGGGTGAATGTTGTATAAGTTTGGCTGAATTAAAGTGGAGGATTGGAAGAATTTGGAAAATTTTGGGCCTAGGTACCGGTACCACGTTGTTGAAGTGGGATAGGTACCGGTACCTCGATATACAAGCACCAGTACATAGATTCCAGAGGGCTCAGGTCCATTACAAAGGCTTCAGATAGCGGTACCCAAATGGAAAATGGGCTCATGTATCGATACTATGACATATACGTACCTGTACCTAGTAACTAGAAAGAATTGGAAGCAAGAACCCCAAGTACTGGTACCCTGTCACTCAGGTACCTGTACCTGGTGGACAGAACGCTAAGGTGTTGATACCACATGTATGAGGTATAGTATCTCTTCCAAAATTTTCAAATTTAAAGTATGACTTTTGCCAAGCCTTTGGGCCTTGAGCCTTATAGTTTAAAGAATGTAATTGGTGAAACACTGAGGACAAATTGAACTGTATTGGACCTTGGAATGGTCATATGATGACGTGGTGTCGAGTAATGCGGCATACATGGGTATTTCTGCTAGTTGATGGGTGATAAACAAGTTGAGAAAGGACCACGGACTATGGGGCGTCACAGCTTGGTATCAGAGTCTAGGTTCTCGATTTACCTACAGCTTGCGAGGCATGGGTCCAGGCCATTGCATCTATTATGCATTCACATGTTGTGTGCTATGTGGATTATATGCATGATTAAATGTGTTTGAAAATGAGACACTAAGATTAGAAAACATAACCTTCGGGTCAAAAAAGAAAGAACGGGAAGGTTCAAGGTAAAGGTGTCAATTAGTGGGTGGCACATAACCTACTAGTGAGACAAGGAGAGAAATCTTAATGTTTTGACTTTAATCTCAAACTCGGGATACTAAGTTAGTACCCTATTGCTATCTTTTGTGTGTGTAGATGCAAAATATAGGAAGATGACACCGAAATGGCCGAGGAGATGAACGGAACAACACGCAACTACAGCCGGCCTTTGACCAACAAGCCTTCATGGAGGCTTTGACTAACACTTGTTTTCAAGCCAGTGCCAACTTGAGCCAAGGAAGCTCGAACAACCTCCAAATATTCAAGGCACATAAGTCACCAACCTTTCTAGGCGCGGTGGATCCGAAGGTGGCTGACAATTGATTCCAACAAATGGAGAAAATCTTGAAGGCTATAAAGATCACATCCGATGCTACTAAGATAAGATCACCTGTTTTTTATCTTGAGGGAGAGGCCCACCTATGGTGGAATTGGGCCAAGGGCTTGAAGAATGTTGAGGCAATGCCTTGGGGAGAATTTCGTGAGCTTTTCATGGGCAAGTACTTTCCGTCGGCTGTTCGGCAAGTGAAAGCTCGGGAATTCTTGAATTTGAAGCAAGGAACTATGATGGTGATGCAATGCATGGCTAAGTTGAAATAACTAACCTGTTACGTCAATGATTATGTATCCACAAACATGACCAAAGTGAGGAGGTTCGAGGATGGCTTGAAGTTGTCCATCCGGGGAAAGATTATGGGCCACCACCTATAAGATTTGGACTCAATGGTCGGGAGGGCCATGACCGTTGAGAGAAAAATAGAAGACGCCATGAGCATCCGGGAGACGGGGGCAAAGGACAAAAGGAAAGAGGGCTAATCCTCTTCTTCTTGTTCGGGAAAGAAGAAAAAGACTTTCACCCCTCAAGGATATTAGGGATAGGGCCACGGAAATCAAGACCCAGGTCAAGGTCAACCCTCCCAAGGTTGGAGAAACTTTAGGACCATTTACTAGGCAGGTTAGAGAACTTGTTTCATATGCCACTAACGGGACCATATGAAGCTGGATTGTCCTTAAAGGTAGGGATTCCAAAGCTACAGGTCATCTCAGTCATAATCATTGGTGGAGCGTCCATAGAGATATTTCATTCCTCTGTACCCCTCCATGGGCTAGGAAAGTCAGTTTTAATTTTAAGGTGCTACACAGGCCCCTACCACTTCATAAGCAGGGACTCTGCAATAAGGCCAGATGGGCTAGGGAATGGGCCAAGGTTGAGGTCGAGGCCGAGGATAGGGCTTGCAGCCCAAGACTTTGAAGAACCAAGGGCAATTTTATGCCATCACACCTTAGATTGAGTCGGTGGATAAATAAATGATTCAAGGTACATTTCTACTATCTCGCTTAGGGGAAGGGCATTATTTAATTCTAGTGCATTGCGTTCATTTATTTCTGCATCATGTGTAAGGAATTTGGGCTTAGAGATTGAGACCTTGGAAAATCCATTTCATGTGATTTCTCACCTAGGAGCTACAATATCATTGATCAGAAATGTCAGGGTTGTGAGCAAGAGATCTCGAGAATTCTTCTCGTCGTGGACCTTAAGGTCATGGATATTTTAGAGTTTGATGTCATCTTTGACATGGATTGGTTGGTAACACACCAAGTAGTCATTGATTGTGATCGAAAAAGGGTCACTACATATACACCAGATGGTGTTTGTTTCAAGTTTCAGGCGAAAAATACTATGTCTTTTCCCAAGCTGTGTATGACTGTAACACCCCAAAATACACCCTGGACGGCATTACATTCAATAACCATTCACACCATGAGAGCACTAAGATAAACCATCAATAAAGAAGACTTCATAGCCATGATTCATAACATGTACATCAATATCCCAAAAGAATATGCCATCTTTGGCCTTTACATTCCCAATGAAAAATTTACTATTATAGCGCAGCGGAAATTACAAAAGAAACTAGACTACACAATGTTCAAAAGAATTTTCTAGTCTAGTACAAAAGAAACCACAGTTCTAAATATCCACCTCGGGATCTAGGTTCCGGCTCGTCGATGCCGAGATCCTCCTCTAGCACTAAATCTGAAAAATGTAATATGTAGGGGGTGAGCACGAAGCTCTGTAGCCACATTTCTCCCAAACTCAAACAAGGTTTTAAAAAAAAACATAGAAACGGTCGGTCTCATTTCACAATTAACATATATAATATTTGAAATAAAACAGGGACATTTTAAAAGAGATCTCAAGTTTGTATAATAATAAGGAATTGAAAGAGAATAAAGTCAACTTTAATTGGAAATAATTTACAACATAATCCAATCCACCATATACCATTTCCACAAGTTATCGCGGCATCCCATACTACCCGAAACTCTTGGAGAAATAATATTTGGTACAATGAATAATAATTTCTATTTGGTACCACTCAAGTAGGCCGTCGCTTCTCATGAATCTACCCAACGATTCTACCTCGTTCACCCATATATAATCACAATCACAGGCCAATTTAGGAAGGGCGTGTACCGTCTCATACGGCATTGACAAAATCCTTCCAAGGTGTCTAGTATACTAACCCTTTTCCCCGGTATCCGTGAACAATAGTGGTCATTGTCACCACAATGATCCACTACGAGCATTAGGCAACCATCTCATCCCCCATTGGGATAGACTAACCTCTAACGCTCTACGGCAGTTTTCGAAGGTAATCCAAGTCCCTCACAACACCATACCCAAGAGTGACCAACCAACAAATATACTCAACCTCAAATACAAGCAAATTCCATGATTTTCCCCAATTTTTACAAGCAAGATACATAATAGTACAATTTAAGAATACATACTCATTTCGCAATTCATATTACAAGAGACAAGTTTAAAGGAAATAAGCATGAGATCATCCATACAATCATTTTACTACCCAACACAAAGTTCTAGAGTTTTAGAAATCAAGATTTGTGAAGATATAGAGAAAAATCCATATTTTCCC
>CM042187.1:20366385-20405637 GCA_023539305.1 Ilex asprella
ACGTCTTTGAAACTCAAACTTTCCAATCAATATGCGTCTCTAGTATTCATCCTAGTATTAAAAATCTATATGGTTTATCCTTACCTTATTATACATATCCACACATTCACAACAATATTTTACTATATATATATATATATCTATACAAATATATAAAAAAAAATACGGGATGTTACAATGACTCTCGCTGGCATGGACAATTGATGGATTGGCTAGCAAGTCACACCCTTGAGGATGAGGCGAGATAGGAGTTGGGTCTACCTTGGGTGGTTTGTGAGTATGCGGACGAGTTATCGAGGTTGCCTCCACATTAGGATGTAGATTTCACTATTGAGTGACAACCGGGAGCATCCCCTATTTTGTGACTCCTTATAGAATGACACCTGCGGAGTTGCAAGAACTCAAAGCCCAGTTGTAAGAATTCTTGGACAAGAGTTTCATTAGACCGAGTACTTCACATTGGGCTCCTCTTATATTGTTTGTCAAGAAGAAGGACAAGACCCTTCGACTATTTATAGACTATCAACAATTGAATAGAGTTATCATCAAGAATAGGTACCCATTTTCGTAGATTGATGATTTATTTGATCAATTGAGAGGGGCACGGGTCTACTCCAAGATAAATCTGCACACGAGATACCATCAGCTGAGGATAAGAGAGGCAGATATCCCTAAAACGATATGTAGGATGTGATATGGGCATTTTAGAGTTCATAGTGATGCCATTTGGATTAACGAATACCCCGACGACATCCATGGACCTTATGCATAAGATGTTCTAACTCTACTTAGATCAGTTTGTCGTGATCTTTGTTGATGACATCCTCATCTACTCCAAATCTAAGGAGAAGCATGAACGTCACTTGAGTATTGTTATCCAAATCTTGAGAGACCATTGGTTGTACGCCAAGTTCAACTAGTGTGAATTTTGACTGACGATGGTGAAATTTTTACGACACGTGGTGTCGGCTTCGGGTGTGTCAATTGACCCGGAGAAAGTTGAGGCAGTCATGAGTTGGGAGAGGCCCAAGTCAGCCTTCAAGATATGTAATTTCTTAGAATTGGTGGGATATTATTTGAAGTTCATTGAGGACTTCTCTAGATTAGCTATGCTTATGACGAGATTTACCAGGAAGGAGGTCAAGTTTCAATAGGATGACTCGTGTGCGAGGGCATTGTAAAGTTGAAGAGGAAGCTTACTTCAGCTCCTATTCTCATAATTTCGGAGAAGGGACAAAGGTACACAGTGTATTGTAATGCCTATAAAGACAGATTTAGGTGTGTGTTGATGCAGTCCGGGAGGGTGGTAGCTTATGGTTTATGGCAGTTAAAGATCCACGAGCAGAACTATCCCACGCATGACATGAAGTTGGTGACTGTTATCTTTGCCTTGAAGGTATGACACCACTATCTGCATGGAGTGTAGCTCGAGGTGTATTCGGACCATAATAGTCTGAAATATATCTTTATACAGTGGGACCTTAATATGAGGCAGCGCAGTTGGATAGAGTACTTGGAGAATTATGACTTCACTTTGCAATACCATCCCAGTAAGGAAAATATAGTGGCTCATGCACTCAGTCGAATGTCATGAGGAGTCTTGGCTAGTGTGGTTTCCTGGGAGTGGCGAATGCTCAAGATTGTAGGACAGTTTAGGCTACACTACAATGATTAGGCTCAAGGCACTTTGGGGAGTCTAGTGGATACGTCATCCCTATTGATCAGAGTGATCGAGTCCTAGGGGCAGAACACATAGATATTGTCCATCCGAGACTATGTACAGTCGGTTACAAGTGACGAGGACTTGACCATTCACGCAGATGGTAATCTTCAATTTAGGGGAAAGGTTATGGTTCTCTAGTCTACAGATCTAAGATAGGAGATTCTAAGGGAGTTTCATTGCTCCTGTTTTGTTATACATCAAGGTGGCATGAAGATGTACCATTATCTTTTCTGCTAGTACTATTGGAGCAGGATGAAAAGACATATTAGAGACTTCTTTGGAGGTGCCTCATGTATCAGCAAGTCAAGGATGAGCACTAGAGACCGACAAGGTTGTTCCAGGCTTTGGAGATGGTTATGTGGTAGTGGAAGCATGTCACTATGAATTTTGTGATCCACTTGCCATTGATGTCGCGTGGGCATGACATGGTGCGGGTGATTGTGGACTGGCATATGAAATCGACACACTTTTTTGGCCGTGTGAATAATCTTCACACTAGAGGAATTATGTAGGTTGTACATTCGAGAAATAATCTGGTTACATAGGGCACACTTATCTATAGTATCGGGTTAGAATCCCAGGTTCATGACCTATTTTTAAGAGGGCATTCCAAGATTTGAAGAGGCAGCTACTTTTTAGATCCAATTATGACTATCCTAGAGAGGGGTAGAGATATACATTCTATTGTGATTCCTCGAATGACGAACTTGGATGTGTTCTAATGCAGTCCGGGAGGTGGTAACTTATGATTCATGGCAGTTGAAGAACCACAAGCAAAAAATATCCCATACAGGATATGAAATTGACAGTTGTTGTCTTTTCTTTAAAGACATGATGCCACTATTTGTACAAAGAGCAATTTGAGGTATTTTCAAATCACAAGAGTCTGAAGTACATCTTCACACAGGGGGCCTCAATATGAGTCAGCACGGGTGGCTAAAGTATTTTGAGGATTATAACTTCACTTAGTATTTCCACCCTCGTAAGGCAAATATGGTGGCTGATGCACTCAACTGGAAGTTACAGGGAGTTTTAGCTGGTATAACTTCTTGGGAGTTACTGATGCTGCAAATTGTGGGGCAATTCGAGTTACACTACAGGGATAAGACTCAGGGCATTTTAGACATTTTTGTGGTTACGTCTTCTTTATTGAGTAGGGTGATTGAGTCCCAAAGGTAGGACATATAGATATTTTCCATCGTAGACCGTGTACATTCAGGTACAAGTACAAGGGTTGATCCATCCATGCTAATGATATTCTTCGATACAGGGGCAGGGTTGTGTTTTCCCTATCTGTGGAGTTGAGAGAGAAAATCCTCAAGGAGTTTCATTGTTTCCATTTCCAATACATCCTAGCTATACAAAGATGTACCATGATCTTTGCTTTCAGTATTATTGGAGTGGAATGAAGAGACATGTCAAAGACGTTGTCCGTAGATGTCTCACGTGTCAACAAGTCAAGGCTGAGCACTAAAGACCAACAGGGTTGCTCTAGCCTTTGCACTAAAGACCAAGGCTGCCAGTACCATTTCTATAGGTTGTGCATACAAAAGATAGTTTGGCTACATGGGGTACCCGTATCTATAATATTGGATCTGGATCCCCAATTTAAGGCTTATTTTTTGGAGAGCTTCTAGCCAGTGATGGGGACGCAGTTGATGATGAGTACAACTTTGCATCCCTAGACGGACGGTCAGTCAGAGAGGACTATCCAAGTTTTTGAGGATATGCTTTGGGCATACATCCTTGACCTCAAGGGTAGTTGAGAGGATCACATACCCTTGGTGGATTTTTTAGGCAAGTATTCATATGGCACCCTATGAAGAATTATATGGAAGGTCGTTCCATTCTATGATGTGTTGGATGGAGGTTGGAGAGGGACCTTCCATGGGTCTGGACTTGATTAGAGACACCTTGGAGAAGGTGTACATTATATGGAAGTGTCTTCTCATGGCTCAGAGCAGGTAGAGACCTCTGGAATTCGAAGTTGGAGATCACTTCTTGTTGAAGGTCATGCCTAAGAGGGGAATTGTCAGGTTCTGGAAGCGGGGAAAGCTAATGCCAACGTATATCAAACCTTTCAATGTACTGAAGAGGGTTTATGCAATTTCTTATCGAATGGCATTACCGCCAAATTTATCGGGTGTTCAAGGATTGTTCCATGTCTCTATGTTACGGAAGTACACCCCAGATCCTGCACACGTGATGGAATAGGGTGAGCTAGATCATGACACTTATGGGACCTTCGAGGAGTGACCAATGCATATTATGGATAGTCGAGATCAAGTTTTTCATGGCAAGACTCTGAGGTTGGTAAACGTGTAGTGGCAGCAACATTATGTGGAGGAGGCGACATGGAAGCATAAAGACACTATCCGCACTCCTTTTCCGTTACTATTTGAGGATGGAGGTACATTTCATTAAGTCATAGTGTATTATAGGACATGTTGCATATAATTTTAAATCTTAATTAAAGGGGTAAAAGGATAATTAGTTGATAAAGCACGGTCAAAATGTGAATTTTTATATAATTTGAATGACGAAACGAACCTCACCGTTGGATTCGTCTCACGAAATCTAGTTACCCAATCACTTTTCACTGAATTTTGATACGGTCGAATTTTTCGCATGTTACAAAACGATCAGGTGTAGCGTGATTAAAATTATCTTGAACATAATTTTTTTGCGACACCCAAGAAATAATTTAAAATTAGTTGAATAAAAAATATATTAAATTAACATGATATGAGATTTAATTAATTCGAAATAAAATTTGACCCGTTAAAAATTTGACGTGTAGCACGACGAGAGCCAAGCATTACGGACATATAAAAAGGAAGACTTTTGAGGTCTCACACCCATTTTTGTCTCCAAGTTTCAGCCAAGAGAGTGAGAGAGAGAGGGAAAAAAGTTTCTTCATTTCTTCTCCATCTTCTTTCTTAGATCTAGCAAAATCCAAGCGACCACTTGTCTCTAATCAAGAATTAAAGTTGCTAACAATGGCAAGGGCTATGTATGGGTACCAACCACGCTCAATTACGATATCTTTTGAAAATCAGCATGGTTGGTACGATAAACTTGTTGGTACAATTATCATAAACTTGTTGTTATGTTGGAAGTAACATGCATGCTAGTTGTGTAAACTGATGTATCCTCTATGGATTTGTTTAAATGCCTAAGTAAATACAAGTATGTAAGTTGAGTTAATTATCTTGGGCTCGGGAAAGTCGGACTAAGATCTGACTGAGTCGCGTGGGATATTAAATGGATAAACGTGCCGAGTTGTAGCAAGAAGGGCTAGATTTTTCCTTGGTTACAAGACTCAGTTACTTGGTTTTTAATTTTTTTGGTAATGAAATTCTAGAAAAGTGTAACGGTGAAAATGGAATTGCATGTGGGGTGCCCTAAAAATTCATTGATGGTGTGGTGTCTCACTAATGAAATATCATAAATCATCTCCCCACAAAGGCACAAAAATGAATTAAATAGTCATTGAGTGTACACGATGAACACTCAACATTGCATATTTAATGGCCTCATTTCATGATTTTTAACTTAACTTTGCATTTAATTACTTAGAGCTAGTTAGAGTTATGAATAATCTGAAAATTTTGAGGTTGTAGGTAATTATAGAGTAAATAATGGCTTTTGGAACCCTGCAACTAAGTATGAATGTATGGTGAAGAGATGAACACATCAAATGAGGATTGGAAGGCTTTGAAGGTGAAGAAACCAAGAAAAATGGATTTTTGATGAAAACCTTCTGGAAGGTTTAGCCCATTGGTTTTCCAAGGTTTTGACATAGTACCGCTATTTTTCTCATTTTTTACCATGACCCACTTCGAATCTGAAAATTTACAAAAGATGAAAGTTGTACATCTGAATGTCTTCTTATTGTATCAAAATTTCAACTCAATCCAATGGTTGAATCAAAAGTTATAACAATTTTACTAAAAGTGGTCTTGAGCTATCACCTTCCGGAAGACCTTCCAAAAGGTTTTGCCTACTGGAATCGACCTTCTGGAAGGATTTGTCCAGAACGCCTGTAACTCATGCTCCACTTGCTTGGGGGTCCCACCTATGATTCTCCCACTTGGTCCCTGACATATTCTACATACATACATGCCTCCTACACCCCAAAGTTAGCAAAAGAAGATGGAGGATGGAAGAAGAGGAGAGAGAAAGATGGCTACTAGGGGAGTTTAAGCCTAGCCAGGCTTTCAACTCAGCCTCCCATTAATGGGAGGCCTGTACACAGGATAGGGGGACCCTCCATGAACGAAAATGCAAGTCTTCTTTCACCATATATTCAGTATTCCACAAGATTCTGAAAGGGAGGAGGCTACCTAAGCTTAGTAGTAGTGTAGAGAGAGAAAGCTTGGATTTTGACATTTTCTTTACCCATTTTACTTGTTGTAAGCTACATTCTACTTGTAATCTTCATTTCTTGCATTGTAATCTTAATTTCTCGCTCATTAATCTCTTTTATTTCAAGTGTAATATAGTTTAAATTCATGTTCTTGCATTTTGCATTGCTACAGCTAGGTTTCTCTGCAATTTTTTGAATTTTAACTGGGCATTGTCTTTAATCTTTGATTTTGGTTATGAAATGAATTTCTCTTGGTAGTTTGCTTTCTCCTAGATTCAATACAAGTTTTAAATTCCATTTCAATACCATGTCTCTTTTCATATTGGATGTATTTTCTTTTAGCATGAGTAGATAGATTTTTAGTTGGCTAATCCAAGGGAGAATTCCTCTTGGATATGCCATTTTAACTTATTTTATTTCCTCATCTCGGTGTACGATGGTTTGATTTGACTGGGTTAAGAGTGGATATGGTTGTGAGCCTTTGATATCCCACAGGCCTGGTCACGGGTTATGCTTGGATCTCACCTCCATCTCATCCCTAGCTTCCTATGAATTAATCGTTCATCTATGTACCATTGGAGGAAGGTTTTGAGTTGACTTGGCATTCCCATTGGAGTGAACCTTTTGGATTAGCCAACACTTATTTTCATTTCCTTTTCATTAAAAACACAAACAACAAAATTCAAACTCAAAAGATTTTACACTTTTTCATTTTCACAAAATCAGCTTCACACACTTGAACTTTCCTTCCCTAAGGAGTCGACCTTGGAATACTCTTTCCAAATAAAACATGACATTCAAAAGACTCCTTGTGCTTGGGGAGCACTTTTGTTCGTGCACACAAATTTTGTACATTTCATTCATCCATTCCATAGTTCAGTTGCCCCTTTTCTCACATCATTCCGAGGGAGGGTGACACTCCCTTATCCTTATAAGCCATACACACGTTGAGGGATGATGTTAGGAGATTAGGGAAAACAACAACGGAAACAATCAAGTAGTACATAACATCAATGGCGGAAGCTTGGAATGTCCGAATTCATACGCATGGTATTGCATGTGTGTAGGAGCCCGGGATGGGGCTCGGTGTTAGTATTGCATGCCTGAGTTCCATCTCATAACTTGGCATGATTTATAGCATTTGTTCAGTATAAATATATTTGAATGAATGCATGACATAATGTTGCACATGACATTTAATATGCATTTTGGGTTGGTAGGTATTATCTACAGTAGTTACCCAATTGAGCGTTGACTTACCCTTTATGGGAACATTTTTCAGGTGTCGCACATGTTTCCACCAAAGACCCTCCTATGAGCCGTTTTAAAGATTGAGACAAGTTATGGCCCTTATTTTTGGATGTTGTAGTTTTGTTTTCATTACATTGTCCTGGTGTAAATTTCTTAAACAAAACCTATACTTTGAATAAAGGCATGCATATGAGACCTTTTCGGACATTTATTCTTTTATGAATGAATGTATGCGTAGATGACGATTATGGGTATTATTTAATGTTATGGGATTCAATTTTGATGATTGGACCCGATGTAGTCAATATTGTATAAATGCATAGGTTGTGTATTAGGTAGAGCTCCCCGTACAATGGAGACTCTGCCCCAATTTTTATTAAAGTTACAGACCCCGGTGAATGGGGTATCAATATGTGTTATCAGGTTAAGCGGTATCACGGATTATTCTGCAGGTTGATGGGTGTTCAACGGGTTAATTGGGACCCTTGGAAAATGGGGTGTCACATAATATAATTCTTATTTCATATTACGAATAAACAATAACATATTTTGTTAATATTTTGTATTTACCCAACAACTTTTGGATCTTAAGAAAAAGTCATTTGAAGGATCAAATTAAACAAAAAACTGAAAAAAAAAAGAGAGCATAAATTCATATTTATATCGACTTAACGTTGAAGCAGACAATATAAGATTACTTAACCTTATGTTTGAAGGGATAATGATAGTGGAGAAAAATGGCTTTGATAATGGCTTCTTGTTGGAGAAGAATAAGATGATATGTTTGAAGGGAGAAAACAATTCAAAATTCAAAAAGAATTTCCATATAATGAATACGTGTTAATTTCAAATCGTCAGATATTATTGGTTGAGAGAATTTATGACCAATTAATCCCTCTAGTAATCCTCACCCAAGGCGGACTGGTTGAAATATTAAATATAATAAATATTATTTTTTTTTCAAATATTATAAGCACGATTTAAGTGATGGCTAATACATCATAAAAAAAATTAAAAAAGTCAAAATGTGTACTTGGACACAATTAAATATTGAAAATAAGGACTAAAAGACCTAACATTTAGAGTTATGTTCTTTAAGGCCAATAAGTCTAATTTGTTGTACTCCGTCACAGTTCTCCATTTTTTTTTTACTATACCTACAATTTTTTAGGTCACATTCTCATTTTACTTGATATTTTGTTTTTCAATGAATCCCAACCTTTTGAATGGTGATACATTTCCTTTGAAAGTGATGGGATGATTCTGTGGATTGATGGGGAGACGACATGTGGGCTCGACGAGATAAACGTGGAGCCTCCATGGAGTGATGCGTGTCCTCAACGGAGCACCCTCGAAACTTTTTGTGACTCACACGTGTACTCAGCGTCCCCGAGATGCTACCTGGTCGACACGTGTCCTCAATGCCTATGTCCCCCTATATAGCATTCACATGACATGTGTCCTCTGTGTATACGGTCCCCAAGATGCTGCTTGATCGACACGTTTCCTTGACGCCTATGTCCCCCAATGCACCGATCGCTTGACACATTTCCTTGGCATTTCGTGTTCCCCAAGGGATTCTCCACCTAGCATGTGGCCTCAATGTCAAGTCCCTACTCCACTGAGGTGTTGCAAATTGTCCTGATGGTTGGCCCTTGACAAATGGTTAAGTCCTTAAAAAAGATAAAGAGAGGGATCAGCTGACGCAAAATCTCACCCCAAGCAATAGAATAGTGCTTTTCCAACTCTCTCTCACATACTGACTTGATCGTCGGAGGGCTCACGTTAGAAAAAATTTGGCGCCTTGTCTAACCTTTCTTTTTGAGTGACATGACCTAGTTCGATAACTCACAAGTGAGAAGCTATTTCGTAAAGAGCTTCATCACCATTCATTTCGACTTCTCAACATCCATTCACTGCAGAACCTTTGACTTTCTAGGTGAACTCGAGTTCATTAGGGAATAGATCCGTCCTTTTGTACATTGTGCCAAAATCACCTCGCACAATGTGGCACTGTCTGTGGGTAAAACAAACAAGTTTTTTTAGCAACAGTGACCATGGTGAACACATGTTAAGGAAAAGGTCATCAGTAAAGAAATACAGACACGCCAGCTCTTTCCATATCAAGAACGGAGGATCGTGTTGAAAGTTTCAACAAGGAACATCCAAGCCACTCCAGAGAAGGAATCCACCAGATTGAGCTATGTTTTGGGGGGTGAAAGGGATGGGTCCCTCACTCGTTAACTCGTCGATCTCATCGAAGAACGATTAAGGAACCGCCTAAGGTAGATCAAGGAGAACAACATAAATGTTCTCAATACACTCGAAGAGTTCGCATTCTATGGCAGGGTTTCAAGAAGCATACGATTTTCTAGGGGGGCCTTTATCAAGGAAGTGGGGGCCAGTGACTTGCAGAACTGCCTTAGCAATGGAGCAGGAGGCTCCAAGGCTCTGAAATGTGTGGGGGTCAATGGATAGGACTTGGAGGTCCCAGCTAAAAGGGGTCAGCCCTTAGCCTGGAACGACCTCTATTAGAGACTATTCGGGCGAGGGGGCATAGAGGAGTCTAATGAGGAGTCAACCCTCTATATGAAGGATGGAGGAGTCAAATGACATGCAATGTGTCGTGATCTAGGTGAAAGGAGACACCACAAGGATGAGGGGGACTTAAGGTCCAAACTGGACTCCATGAGGATGGACAGGTCCATTCCCGACATCGATACGGGTGACGAGGCCATTCTATCGTCATTCACAAAGAACATCGTAGTGATAGAGGTACCAAAGAAGTTATGCCACGATTCAAGGTTTATGATTGATGTTCCTGCCCAAAGGCACATCTCTGATAGTAAAAATAGTTGACATCCTTGTACCGCCAAGATCATAGACTATTGGGTCAGGTGTTCTCGATGAGGCTAGGCGATATAGCCATGAAGTGGTTCGAAACCCTCCCACCAAACAACATAGGGTCCTAGAGATAGCTGACCAGACAATTCTCCATGTAGTTCATCATGGGAAGAGAACTCCTCAATGATGTGGGCTCCTTGCTAACTCTCTTGTGGAAAGAAAGAGTAACACTCTGCATATATGCCACTCGTTATTGGGAAGAGGTGAACGAGGTAGAGGGATGATCCAAGGTCATTGCGGTGGCCTCTTTCTAACTTCATTTGTCCTGAGACACAGATCTTTATAGGTCCTTGACGAAGCAGATGCTAGTGGACATGGGAGAGTTGATGGCCTGCATTAATAAGTACTTGATGATAGAAGACAAGTTGGCAAGGAGTAAGGGAGAAAGCTTGGCCCCTAAGAAAAATGATAAGGAAAATAAGGGAGTCCCTCTTAAAAAAAGGTATAATCCCGGTGATGGGGAATTCCTTTAAGGGCATCCACACCATGTTCAAGGAACCTATTTACAAATTGTTGCACAAGATCAAGAAGGAGTCATTCTTTAAGTGGCCACCTAAGATGCAGGGAGATTCGTCAGAATGCCAGGTGATCATACCACAAGGATGTGGGGCACCTTATCGAGGACTGATGAGTGTACAAGTCCTTGGAGAAGTTGATCCAGGAGTACATCGAGAAGGAGACACCGAGGGAGACAAATGATGTTGATGACCATGATATTGTCATGACAATGTAATCGATGTCGTCCATGTCTGCTCCATGGAAAGGCAGATAACCAACACTCTCAGATCTGACCTAAAGAGAGTGGCCTTCACTAGAAAGGTGGTGAAGAAAGACGAAGGCCAAACAAGTAAGAGGCCGCAAACTGATCAAGCAAGCATCACCTTCTCGAGCAATAACCTAGTAGGTGTATACCTACCCTCATGAATATGCCTTGATCATAACTCCGCGGATTACAAATATTGATGTCAAGAGGGTCCAGGTTGATTTGGGGAATTCTTCGGAGGCAATGTACCTTGTTGTGGTAAAGCGAATGGGCATCAGGCTCAAGGATTTTACCATCGTCAAAATACCCCTCGTCGAGTTCAATGGGTCATTTTCCCTACAACTAGGAAAGATCACTCTACCAGTCACCACGTGACCTGTCATGATTGACACGAAGTTCGTGATGATCGATTCTGATTCACCATACAACATAATTATGGGACAGACTTGGTTACACTTGCTTGGAGCAGTGCACTCCACCTACCATCAGAAGTTGAAGTTCCCCACTCTGGAGGGGATAATGGAAATTTGTGGAGACCAAGCCTAATCAAAGAGTGTTTTCATGCTTCCACAAAGGCTGAGGTTACGTCCAAGGAAAGTCAACGAGCCCCAGAGGAAATGATAAAAAAATAGTAACTATAGTCGTGGCAGCTGGGCGTCGATGAGCTGCGACTTAACCCAGCTAACTACTCAGTGGAGGACCTCCGGAAGGTACTCTTAAGAGAGGGGACAAATAGAGATACTTCTTGATCGCCTCGACTATGTCCATAGCCGAGCAGGAGGAGATGACATGTTTCTTGAGGAAGAATGTGGGTGTGTTTGCGTCACCATGCCCAGACAGTGAATGAAAAGATGGAGAGGCTCTTAGAAGCTGATGCCATCCGGGAGGTGCAATTTCTGGAATGGTTGTCAAATATCATCTATGCGAAAAAAAAGTGTGGTAAAATGGCGCATATGTGTGGATTTCAAAGTTTTGAACAAGGCTTGTCCAAAAGATGATTGTCTTCTCCCCAAGTTTGATCAGTTAGTCGATGCCATGGCGAGACACGAACACATGACCTTCATGGATACTAGAGCAAATTACCATCAGATCCCCCTCCATTCTTCAGATCAGGAGAAGACCACCTTCATCACTTCAAGGGGGTCTACTATTATAAGTTCATGTTGTTTGGATTGAAGAATGCAGGTGCTACATACTAGAGGGTCATGAACCGAATGTTCAAGTGGCAAATGGGGAGTACCATGGAGGTGTATATTGATGATATGTTGGTCAAGAGTAGAAGCCGGAGTGGCCACATCGCTGGTCTAAGGGATGTCTTTGCCACCCTCTATAAGTATGGGCTAAAGCTGAATGTAGTTAAGTGTTATTTCGGAGTATGTTTAGAAAAATTCTTAGGGTCTTAGTGAGTCGGTGGGTCATTGAGGCCAACCCGGAATAAATACAGGCTATCATGGATGTGCGTAGGCCCTGAACCATGCAGGACATTCAAAAGCTTACAGGGATATTGGTCGCCTTAAATTGTTTTATATTCCTGTTGGTGGACAAGTGCAAGCCTTCTTTCGCCATTAAGAGGTTTGGGAAGAACAGTTGGAATGAAGACTGCGAGAAGCCACTCAGAGGGATCAAGTAGTATATAAGTGTCCTTCCGACCCTACCAGTCCTAGAAAGAGGGGAGATAATATTTCTCTACTTAGTCGTGTCTGAGTTCACAGTCTGCGGTGTGTTAGTCCACTGCCATAAACATGAACATAAGCCAATATACTATGTGAGCAAAGCTTTGCTAGACCTGGAGATGATATGCTTGCCTTTGGAAAAAGTTGCATTAGCATTGGAAAGTTGAGGCATTATTTTCAAGCACATCCCATCATTATCTTGACGGATCAACCTTTGAAGCCAATCTTAAGGAAGGTGGATATCTCCAAAAAGATAGCAAAATGGGTTGTAGATTTGGGGAAACACGACATTCATTATAAACCCCACACAACGATAAAGGATCAAGTACTAGTAGGTTTCATTGTCGAGTTTATGTAAGATGGGCCACTTCACCCCGAGGAAGAACCCTCTGCGGATGGTCAGGTGCACTCCTGGAGACTGTGCGTGGATGGATCCTCCAACATCAAAGGGTCCAAAATTGGGGTGTTATTGGTTACGCCAAGCAAAGTGGTCACGAAGCAAGCTGTGTGGTTTGGTTTCAAGGCAACCAACAATGAGGCGGAGTATGAAGATCTCATCTCTGGACTAAAACTCACTGGTTCTGCAGGGGCTGTGGAGCTGACGGTCCTTTGTGACTCCTTACTGGTGGTCAACCAAATCAATGGAGAGTTTGAAGTGAGCGATCCAATGATGAAAGCTTATCACTATAAGAAAATAATGTTACTACCCAAGTTTGAGAAGGTGGAAGTGAAATAGGTCCCAGAAGACAAGAATGCCCACGCCGACGCTCTAGCATACCTAGCCTTGGCATTGGACACCGACATGATGCGAAGGATCACAGTGGAGTTGTAACAACCAGCAATTTTCTTTTATATATGTATATAGATATATAGTAAATGATTGTTGTAAAAAGGTGGATATGCGTAGTGATGTGTGTTTAAATTTGATAGATTGAAAATGTAGAAATTTAGAATGTTAGTGAAAATAATAGTTGAATTTTAGTTTTAATAATTGAAAATATGAAATTTTAGGTCCTAGAACTTGTATTAAGTAGGTTGGTGTAGAAATATGTGTTGGAGAGGTTTGAGATGGTTTTGGAATGGTTTAAGATGGATTGGAAATGAAAATTGGAGAAAATGGGAAAACTAGGCAAAAACCGTATCGGTACTGCTTCGTACCGGTACTGTGTTCCATAGCCAACTAGTCCAGAGAGTTCGACGTACCGGTACAGTATACTGGTACGGCCGAAAAAAGTCTGAATGTTTTAAGTCGCGATCTCAATCTGATTTTTGCCCTGTAAATACCTAATGTCACCTCTTGTGGCTCCATTTCAGCCCCTCCAACCATAGAAACCCTAAGAGAGAAAGAAAGGAATAGAAGAAAGGAAGAGAAAAATAAGAGTTTAAAGGGGTTATTCATGATCAAAAACCTAGTTTCGAAGAACACAAGGTAGGGGATTTCTTCTCTTTCTCTTTCATTGAGATTAGGGTTTATGTATACATATATATTTTGGTCTAAATGTTATATATATGATATAAAATCATCCTCTCTTAGTCATTTAGGCAAAGATTACATATTTTTAACAATGTTATGGTTGAATACTCACGAAATCCCTCTTTTGTTTTAAAAACCCTAGATTTTGGAGAATGATGAATTTCTTCTTAAATTCTTCCTTCCTTATTAATGTTGGAACCATAGAACTTTGTGTGAAATAATAAACGATTTGGTTGTGATCTCTTGTATTTTTTTATAGTTGATTATTAAATTTATAACATGATAAAATTGAGAATTTTTACAAATATGCTTGTAATTGAGAATATGTTGGTTTCCTTATTGTATGGTTGTTGTGAGGGACTTGAATTGTCATCGAAAGATGCCATAGAGTGTTAGAGGTTAGTCTACCCCGGTGGGGGCGAGATGGTTTCCTCACACTTGTAATGGGTTGTCATTTAGTAATGCGACCACTATCGTTCACTGGAGTTTGAACTAGGGTTGGTATACCTTTCCTGGGAAGGTACTCGTCACTGCCATTCGTATGGTAGATGCCCTTTCCCAAAGTGTTTGTGATTGGATTGTGATTGGTGAACTAGGTATAGTCGTTAGGTAGATTCAGGGAAGCAATCAACATACATGGTATGGGATGAACCAATATATATCTATAAAACTATATGAGGACATGGATTGTATTATGTCGGTGCCGGTGTATTTGTATGGGGAAATGCAACGGCAGGCGCCTTTCTTAACCATTTGATAATGGTTTATTATTGAGAAATGTTTTTTCTTTACTATTTTCATTTAATTATCATTGTTGTATAAACCTGAGATTCATTTAAATGTCTCTGTTTTATTTCAAAAGTTGTATATGTTATTTTATGAATGAGACAGACCTGTTTTACAATTCTAAACCTTGTTGGAGTTTGGGAATATTTTGCTACAGAGCTTCGTGTTCATCCTCTACAATTAAATATTTTCAGATTTTGTGCTAGAGGAGGAGTTGGGAGTAGAAGAGCCGGTATACTATGAGACTTCGCTAGACTGGAGTGTGGATCCCGAGGTGGACGCTTAGAGCACCACATTCTTTTATACTAGACTAGGATATTCTATTGAAAACAATGTAAAGTTTAGTTTACTTTTGTTATATTCCGCTGTGCTACATTAGTAAATGCTTAGTTGGACCTATTCTTTTGGGGATGTTGTAACACCCCGCATTTTCTTTTATATATGTATATAGTTATATGGTAGATAATTGTTGTGAAAATGAGGATATGTATAATGATGTAAGAATGAATCACATAGGTTAAAACATTAGAAATGAATAATTGGGAGACAAATGGATTTGGGAAGTTTAAGTTTCAAAGGCGTTTCAGATTTGAAATAGTTATTAGATAAGTTTTTAAATGTTTTTAGGTCAAAATAATGTTTCCATTGAATCTGGAAGGTCGAAAAACCTTGGGAGAGGTAATATGAGGTGCATTGGAAGCTTGGAAGTACTCCGGAATAAAAACACAAATTACGTAAATTTTGGGTATAAAATATTTTGGACACCTCTTAGTATTTTGGCCATAACTTTCTATCCTTATGTCCAATTAATCTGAAATTTTACAGTAGATATTAGACATCTAGGGATACAAAAGTGTATCTCATGAAAATTTTCCAATTCGACTTCTAAATGGGTCAAAACTGCCCTCAAAGTAGGACCACAAATCTGGCAGTCGAGTGTACAGATACGCGTACCAGTACGCCGCACTCTAGAGGCTTCCTCGTACCGGTACGCCCGTTAAAGATCCCACTGTTCAGGGTCGTGATCTAGGTCATATTTTTGGGCCTATAAATATTTTAGGTCGCCTCCTTAGTCGTCCATACACCATTCTAAACCCTAAATAGCTTGGGAGAGAAAGAGAGGAAGATCAAAACACATAGATCAAGATAGATTTACACCCCATAGAAATCAAAATCGAAATTTCTCAAGAACACCATTCTTCTCCTCTCTTCTTTTACACTTTTACTACACCTTTACCCACACCTCTTGGAACCCTAAGAGAAGACAAGAAGGAGATCTTTGTAGCTTGGGTTAGCTTAAAACTCTTGGATTTAAGGTAGGAGATTTTCTTCCATTCACTTACATTGAGGCTAGGATATTATACATGTATGTTTTTCACTCTTATTCTTATATATATGATATGAAATGCATGATTATTGATATCCTTGCAATAAATGTCATGTTTTGAACATTATGATGGTTGGGTAACTATTAAATTTCTCTTTTTCATTTTTCAACCTTGGTTTTAAGAAAAATGAATTTTTCTCGAAGTGAGTGCTTTTTCAGCTCTCTTTCTCGAAGTGAGTGCAAAAAAGAAATAGAACTATTCAAGAAAAATGAATTTTTCTCTATATTTTTCCTTTGTTCTCACTTTCAAAAAACTTAGTGTTTGATATTATATAACAAAATGATGTTATGATGATCTCTTGGGCATTTTTCCTTAATTATGCTATGACATATTACATGAGAAATTGTGGAATTTGGTAATTCCTTGAAATGGTTGTGAGTTGAGTATATTTTGGTTTCCTCATTTGTATGGTTGTTGTGATGGACTTGGATTGCCTTCGAGAGATGCCGTAGAGTGTTAGAGATTAGTCTATCTGTAACACCCCACATTTTCTTTTATATACGTATATAAATATAAAGAAACTACTCGTGGAAAAAGTGAAGATAAGTGTAATGATGTGTGTTGTAATTTGATAGGTTGGAAAAGTGGAGATTTAGAATGTAACTGTAAATCATAGTTAAAACTAGTTTAGCTAGTGAATGGGTGACATGAATTGTAAAAGAACTTCTAGCAACTATATTTGGGGTACAAATGTATGTGGTGAAAGTTTGGGTTGGTTTTGGAAGGGTTTAGGATGGATTGGAAATGAAAAATGGAGAAAAATGCAAAACTGGGCAAAACCCTACTGGTACAGTCTACCGGTAGAGTATTGTACCGGTACAGTCTACCGGTACACTTTGGTCCAGAGAGTTCGAGCTACCGGTAGAGTATTGTACCGGTAGAGCCGAAAGAATTCTGAAACTTAAATGTCGCGATCTTGGCCCCATTTTAGCCTTATAAATACCCAAGGTCGCCTATTTTGGCTATATTTCGGCCACTCCAACATTAGAAACCCTAAGAGAGAAAGAAAGGAAGAGAAGAGAGGAAGAAAGGAAGAGAAAAATAAGGGTCTAAAGGGGTTGTCCAAGATCAAAAACCTAGCTTCCAAGAACACAAGGTAGGGGTTTTCTCTCATTCACTTACATTGAGGCTAGGATATTTATATCTATGTATGTTTTGACTATCAATGGTATGGATGTATGCTATGGAATCATCATCTCCTAGGATTTTCGCAAATATTACATATTTTGAACAAAGTTAGGGTTTAATACTCATGAAATCCCTTTTCTAGTTTTAAAAACCCTAATTCTTGGAGTGCGATGTATTTCCTTCTTGAATGTTTTCTTTATTATGAATATCGAAACCTTAGTGCTTTGTGTTGGTTAGAAACATTATGTTATTGTGATCTAATGTATTTTAATAGTTGGTGGTGAAATTGTTCAATGCTATACTTTGGGGATTTTGCTTATAAATTGGAGATTTGTGAAAATTGTTGGGCATTTGAGAACATCTTGGATAATGTATGGCTTCTGTGGTTATTGGGATACACCTTGAGGGTGAGAGGTTCCTTGTAAGGATGATCATGCCAAGAGAGGACAATGTGTGACATTATCAAGAGGTTCCTTGTAAGGATGCTTGAATAACTCAAACCTTGAGGGTCAGAGGTTCCTTGTAAGGATGCTCATGCCAAGAGAGGAAAATATGTGACATTATCAAGAGGTTCCTTGGAAGGATGCTTGAATAACTCAAACCTTGAGGGTGAGAGGTTCCTTGTAAGGATGCTCATTCCCCCGAGAACAATATTGTATCATGTGTTGGGAAACGGTTGATATTTTGGAACTGGATGTTTAAGGGAATTAGTTGTTATAAAATATTTATATTAATATTGTTATTTAAAACTTGAGATCCATTGATAAATGTCCTTGTTTTTACTTCAAAAATTATGTATGCTTTTTGTGAAATGAGACCGACCGTTTTATATGCTTTTCTAAACCTTGTATGGGTTTGGGAGAATTTTTCTACAGAGCTTCGTGCTCACCCCCTACAGTTGAACCTTTTTCAGATGTTGGGTCAGAGGATGTACTCGGTACGAACGAGCCGTATCTCGGGGAGTCTTCACTAGAGGGATACTTGGATCCCGAGTGGGACAGCTAGAGATGTCGTTTACTTTTGTTCTAGACTAGAGTACTATTTTGGAAACGATGTATAGTCTAGATTTCTTTTGTAATTTTCGCTGCGCTATAATAGTAAATTTCCATTGGGAATGTAACGGCCAAAGATGGCATATTCTTTTGAGATATTGATGTAAATGTTATGGATTACTGTTAGGAAGTCTTTTATTGATGGTTTATCTTAGTGCTCTCATGGTATGAATGGTGATTGAATGTAATGTCGTCCAGGGTGTATTTTGGGGTGTTACACTATCCCAGTGTGGATGAGATGATTTTCTAGCACTTGTAGTGGGTTGTCATTTGGTAATGAAACCACTATCGTTCACTGGAGTTCGAACGAGTGATAGTATACTTTTCCTAGGAAGGGACTCGTCACTGCCATTGGGATGGTAGATACCCTTTTCTAAAGTGCTTGTGCTTGTGATTGTAATTGGTGGACTAGGTATAATCGTTCGGTACATTCATGAGAAGCAATCAACATACATAGTACGGGGATGAACCAATATACATGGGATTGTGAGTGGGTCGTTCTTGCCGGTGCATTGATATGAGACAATGCATCAGAAGGCGCCCTTCTTAAAGGACTTAAAGTTTGAAAAGATTATTGTTGCAAAAAATTATTTTATTCTTTCCTGTTGATTGTTGCTACCGATTAAACTTGAGATCTATTTAAAATGTCCTGCTTTCCTTCAAAAATTTATATATGATATTTGCGAAATGAGACCGACCGAATTTTAAATGTTTTCCAAACCTTGTTTGGGTTTGGGAGAAATTTTCTACAGAGCTTCGTACTCACCCCCTGTAGTTGAACTTTTTTCAGATGACGGGCCAGAGGATGTACTCGGTGCTAACGAGCCATACCTTGGGGAGGCTTCACTAGAGGGATACTTGGATCCCGAGTGGGACATCTAGAGATGTCGTTTATTTTTTTGTTCTAGACTAGAATATTATGTTTGAAACACTGTGTAGTCTAGATTTCTTTTGTAATTTTCGCTGCGCTATAATAATAAATTTTCATTAGGAATGTAAAGGCCAAAAATGGCATATTCTGTTGGGATATTGATGTAAATGTTATAAATTATGGTTATGAAGTCTTCTTTTTTTATGGTTTATCTTAGTGCTCTCTTGGTATGAATGGTTATTGAATGTAATGCCTTCCAGGGTGTATTTTGGGGCGTTACAGATTTAAACGCCATAACTTGGCTTATTATTTTAGAATGATCTTGTATATGTTATGTATGATGAATGAAATATTTTCGTACTGATGGTTTTATATAGTGCTCTCATGATGTAAATGGTTGTTAGAATGTAACGCCGTCCAGGGTGGTTCTTGGGGTGTTACAGGAGTGCTTACCAATTCCAACATAGACGATGCTCTAGGAGTAATTTCAATTTAGGAAGGGGAAGATCCCTATAACTGGATTGACCCTCTACTCAAGTTCCTTGTGTCTAGAGACCTCCCAGAATGTCCCAAGAGTGCATTCCAAAGATATGAAGTTCTAGAGTAACTAAATGCAAACAAACATAAGTTATAAGTGAAAGAAATGAATACCCATTTTATACCAAAGGAAATTAAGAACTTTGGTGCATTAATGGTAAAAACTTTTAGAGAGAATTACACTTGCATTCAACTTGATGAAAAACAACATTCATGACATTAAATGAAGTTCTAAATATTCATACCATGGATTACAAGACAATGTATTGAAATAAATGCAAAAATCTCAATTTTCTCTCACTAGACACTCTTCATCATCTTCCTCACCGCTTCCCTCTCTATATTTCCCTCTGTAAGTCTATAATCTTTCTTTCATATAGAGAGCTTTTCTTGCCAAAAAAACATGTATGGAGTCTCCTGTAGCACCTTGGTGTGATTCCTAACATAGGAACATGAATTAAGGTGGGCTGGTGCAGGCTGTGTAGGCCTTGTCTCCACACCCAACATCTTCTCACTCCTCTCTCCAGATTTAACATCTATACTCCAAAAGTCCAAGAGAAGGTACATGAGGGGATATTCTGTGTGTTAGACGTGTCAGAGGAGCATGGGAGGTTTGTTGGTGGGACCCTCAAAACAGCAAACCTGAGTCGCAGAGAATAGAGCAGAATAACATAGCGCACTAGCACGTCGAACTCTAGAGACTTCACCTCCTTTTCTAGATTTTCTGATTTCATCACTACAAAGCTTTCCTCTAGCCATTCTTTTACCTCTAATAATCTCAATTCATTTGGGAATGCCTTAAATAGCCTTATTTAGCACCTTTTAACTCCAACCATCAAATACCATCATTAATAGCTCAATAGATACAACTTCAATCATTTAATCTTCAATAGCAGTTAAAATAGGATGATTAGCATGTGAAACTATGCAATGTTTTGTGCTAATTACACCCCCCAACTTAGGTTTTGCTAGTCCCTTAGCAAAAAGTTATTTCCAACATAAGACAATAAGTATCACACACACTCAATTCATTTAATTAACCATTTATCCAATCAATCAAAAGCTGAAATCATCATGCAATTACAAAATAACATAAACAAGAATGAATCAGAAAATGTGGTTTCTTCATTAATGTGTTCTGAATTTGGAGTACATAGAGTAAGACATCAAAAGAAACAAAATAGCCCTTCAACTCCATTCTAAATCTATCCAATCTAACACCAAAAGAAAAGATAAAACTACAAAGCCATCTAAACATCCTCCTCATCATCATCAGAATCATCACCCTCCTCAGATTCCTCACCTTCATCATACTCCTCACTTTCCCAGACTCCTCACTATCATCATCATCAACATCCTCCACTTCCATTGTTGACTTGGAGGCAAAGAGAGCAAAAGTAACGGGAGTAGTGGCTGGTGGAGTGGGGAAAGTATGAATGAATATCTCTCGCACCATGGCCATCATCCCTTGCATTGATGTCTCAAGTGCATCCAGACGCTGATGGTTTGAGCGTGCTGGTGCAGTTGTGGATGGCCCAGTGGATGAGGATGGTCCCAGAGCTTCAACATCCAACTCTTGCAGTCTACCTTGCTCTCCCTTAGCCATTGCTTTTCTCCTTTTACTACTGGTTTTCCTAATAGCCCCAATCTCAGGAGGAGTGATCCTATCGAATGCATAGCCCTTGACTTTGAAATGGTTGCACATCCGGGTTACCAGGCTCCCGTATGGCAAGTTGGTCAATGGCTTCGTTGTCAAAGCAAATTCCTTCATCACTTCCCATATAAAGAGTGCAAAATCAATTTTCATCCCTGAAACAAAAGCATCCAGAAGGGCCAACTTCTCCATATTTGGCTTCTTTTCTGAATCCCAAGGAAGCAAATTGTAATGGAGAAGTTTGTTAAAAAGCCCATACATATGCTTCAACCCTCCAATTTGGAAAAGTCCCTTGAATTTGGTGGGGTCCTCATACATAAGAGCCACGAACTCCTCTCGAGTTTTGGCTCTAATGATATTGTGCAGATAGCAATCAATGTCAGATGATGGTCTCTGGTACCCTCCAAGAAGGGTGATAATGATGTCGGGAATCACATCGAATTTCTTGCCACACACATTGGTTCTCAACACTTCCCCCTCATCCACCTCAACCACTCGGAGGAATTGGCAGAATTCCCTAACCATTGACACATTATATCCTTCCACTTGCTTGAACCAAAAGCTCATGTCATGCCCCTCAATGATTTTCATAGCTTCATGTATGGGGGGTGAGCGAGATTCGATCGAGGAAACGCTTACAGGTCACACTCTTCCCTTGAATCCACCGGCGTCGAGCATTGATCCTAGCCTTCTTCCTTTGCGCATTTGGGTCCTTGCTGGACCATTCATTGCTTCTCTTATGGCTAGTAGGATCCTTGGGCGGAGGGGAGCTGGGCGCAGGTCCAGGTCTCTTGGTTCTTACCATGCACAACAATAGTGCCCCCATTGAGAAGAACACAAATAAGAGAAGGAGAAAACCCTCAATCAGGTCAAAGGCCTCAATAAAAACCTCTAGATGACAAGCCATCTGAGTTCCTTGAAGAAATTGGTGAGCTTTGGAAAATTTGGGCGAATTTGGCACCTAGGGTTCACAGGCGTGGATTGAAAAAAATTGAAGCTTAAAGAGAGGATGGATTTGTGGATTGACAGAGGGAAGAAGTGATTTGGGGGCCTGGAAGAGAGTTAGGGTTGAAAGTAGAAGTGGAGAGTGAAGGGTCCATCAAGAGATTTAAATTAAAAACCCGTATATTTTTTTGGTTCAGTGTACCGGTAACTCTAGAGACTTAATCGTACCGGTACGCTTCTGCTTTGTTTGCCAAAGTAATCCTGCTGAGCAACACCTCTCCACTTCATTCCACCTAGGACCACCCTAGACATTTTAACACATTACTTGTAACCTCTACTCTATTGCATATAATGTATTCCACATATAAACCACAATCCAAGCCATCTTGCCCAAGTTATTACTGCAATTGCACAGTGATTTAAGTCTTTGATGCAAGCAACAAACAAAGGATGGATTTCAATGGTTAGCTATCAAAATGGACACCCTAAATATACATCATATAATTCATCATCTAAGCATTCCTAAATTATATCAAATATCAAAAAACTTAAGCAATATTCCCCCATTTCGTAAGCATGGAACTGTTTAACACGTTTCTCAGATGACTGAACTAAACACACATGAGTAAAACCATAGTCTTAGACACTAGTCTAAAGTATGCACCTACAAATTGATTTTCGAATTGTGTGTGGGAATTAAACAAGTAATTCGAGCATTTACACAACAGAATTCACATTCGAATAGCTAGCAAAGTTCAGTTTCAATGCGAGACTCACCAAGGGTCACTCTTAAGCAATAAAATACACTCAAGTTGTCTTGGTATGCACTTCATGTGTACATGTGAGATAGAATCTTGTGTTCAAAATAAAGTGTGCTCATATGTAATTCAAAAATTGAAGCTCATATGAAAATGAAGCGACCTTGGCATAGTCTCATGAACAGAATGCTAGGGCATTGTAATAAGACTAACTCATCGTTTCTGTTAACATTATGCACATCCCATGCTTTTCTAGATCAGTTAGGACTTTAAGGGTTACAATGGGGCCTTGGGGTAATATCTAGGTAAATGAAATGAAGGGTATAGGATAACAAAAAAGGATGTTCCAAGTGCATGACATTTATTTCAAAACATATCCCTTTTCATGGGAGTTTCATTCATACACCATCTCCACACTCTTTGTTTCTTTTCTTTCTTTCCTTTAACATTTTCCTTTTCTTTTGATCATTATTTTCTTCTTTTTCACCCATTTTCTCCTTTTCTTGGATTTTGGTTGTTTTCCATTGAACTCTTTGAGTTTCAACCTCATTCATCCATTTTGCTTGAGTTCCACAGCACCGTTCCTCATTTTCTTTTATGATCACTCATACTCAGCACTAGGAACAGCCAAGGTAAGGTTGATTTTTATCATTTTGCACTGGCTTGGTCACATGTGAGGCATGGAAGCGAATTACAATTGAGGCTCAATCACGGCACTAGGGATGAATTTTTCACAATAAAAAGGCAAAGGCTCGACATATTCAAGAATGGCCTAAGATCACTTCCAGGTCCGCATGGGGTGGCATTATATGATCAAGACAAATCAGTCTACTATCCAAATGCACCTAACCAAAACAAGCACAATGAGGCTATTGAACAAAGTTGACATTGAAAAATTGTTCTTTGAGTAATTGTAAGTTCCCTCCAAAAAGGTTTGGCTCTAAAGCTCTAATGGGTCATTCCTCATCTCCACTACTTATGTCAAGCTTAAAACATGAATCCACTCCATAAGTTTCCGAAATTACTCATTCACGAGCCACATACAGTTAAGTTCAAAAAATAATACATATGTGATACTCATGTCTAGGATCAACTTCCATAGAATGCTCATGTGCACAAAGTTCACAACAAAGATCAACATGTCATCCAACTCACACACTCTTCATGAAGGAATACAAGTCAACAATCAAATATTTTTCATCAAAATTTTTCAAAAATTTCACATATTTTTCACTAATGCAAGCAAAAATCAATATTTTCCAACAACCTTGTATCATACAAATGGTGCACCTCACCCCCGAACTTAAATCATGCATTGTCCTTAATGCAACAAAAAGACACCATGTGCAATGAAGGACAGTAAAAAGATGAGTAGGGTAAGAGTACACCTCGCAATTGAGATTTTGACAAAAGCACCAGGATTTGGATCTAAGAGAAACCATGCTATACAACCAAAGAAAGTAAGTGACATGAAATAAAAAC
The DNA here is from genome assembly GCA_023539305.1 of Ilex asprella. Classification (NCBI taxonomy): domain Eukaryota; kingdom Viridiplantae; phylum Streptophyta; class Magnoliopsida; order Aquifoliales; family Aquifoliaceae; genus Ilex; species Ilex asprella. The sequence continues at coordinate 20,391,144 of CM042187.1, forward strand.
ATTATATGTAAATAAAAGAACTATACATGAAAAGCATAAACACTAGCTAATCCTCCACAAACTCCAGATAAACGGGATCCGTTAAATCTTCGTCAACTTCTTGTTCTTTAGAACCCTCGAAGAATAACTTGAGTCTTTGGCCATTGACCTTGAATGTCTGGCCATTCTAGCGGTTGGTCACCTCAACAGCTCCATTGGGGTAGGCCATCTTGATAAGATAGGGGCCATCCCAACGGGATCAAAATTTTCCTTTAAAAATTGAGAGACGAGAATTGTATAAGAGCACTTTTTTCTCGGGCTCAAATGATTTCCACATGATGGAATTATCATGAAAGATTTTAGCCCGTTCCTTTGAAATTTTGTAACTCTCATACGCATCTTGGTGAATTTCTTCTAATTCATTCAACTCTAACTTTCTATGTTCACCGGTCATTCTCAAATTTAAGTTTAAAGTCTTAATAGCCCAATAGGCCTTGTATTCCATTTTGACTAACAGATGGCAAGCTTTTCCATAGGCAAGCCAGTAGGGAGACATGCTCAACATAATCTTATAGGCAGTACGGTAGGCCCATAAGACATCGGTCAATCTATCGGACCAATCCTTCCTATTGGGGTTAACCCTTTTTTCTAGAATAGTCTTGATTTTTCTATTGGCTAGCTCGGCTTGGCCATTTGTTTATAGGTGATAGGCGGTGGATACTTTGTGAGTGACGCCATATTTGAACATTAGAGATGCAAATGGCCTATTACAGAAATGGGATCCACCATCACTTTTCACTTTCCAAGGCATCCTAAACCTCGAAAAGATATTCTCCTTGAGAAATTTGACTATGACTCGGTGGTCATTAGTCTTAGTTGGGATAGCCTCCACCCACTTTGACGCATAGTCCACTGCCAGGAGGATGTACAAATAACCAAAAGACATAGGGAAAGGACTCATGAAGTCGATGCCCCAACAGTCAAATATTTCTACAACAAGCATGGGGTAAAAGGACATCATATTTCTATGGATCACACTACCCAATCGTTGGCCTCTGTCACATGCCTTATAAAACAAAACACGATCTTTAATAAGGGACGGCCAGTAGAAACCTGATTGAAGAATTTTGGCGGAAGTCTTCTTTGCTGAAAAATGCTCGCCGCAAGCTTGTGAATGGCAAAATGAAAGGACTTCCCGTTGTTCGTTCTCAGGTATACATCTCCTCATGACCTGGTCAAGGCAATACTTGAACCTATATGGGTTATCGAAATAGAAGTACTTCACATCTGCCATGAATCGTCTTCTATCTTCTTGGCTCCATTACGGCAGTATCTGTCCTGTTTCAAGGTAATTACATATGTCAGCATACCATGGACATATAGAATGAATTGAAGGTAAATGCTCGTCAGGAAAAAAGTCAGGAATGGGAATATGCTCACTAGTTTCCTGCACCACAAGTCGGGATAAGTGATCCACCACCACATTCTCAATTCCTTTTAGTGAGGAAGGGTCTTCCAGGTATAACCGGAATTTGGGAACTAATATTAGCGACATGATGTGTATCTAAGACAATAAAGTCAACGAAAAAGTAAAATTTATCAATTTGAACCAAAATATCTTCCACTATTCCCCTTAGTGTGCAGAAGCTACGGTCTGCCAATTGAAGCATAATTGAGGTGGGCTTCAACTCCTCAAGTTGAAGTTATTGATACACCGAGTAGGGGAGGAGGTTGGCACTAGCCCCCAAGTCAAGCAATGCTTATTCCACCCGACAATTCCCTATGGTGATGGCAATTGTTGGACATCCAGAATCTTTGAACATTTCTAAAATATCAATATAATTAGGCACCTTGATAGGTGGCTTCAAACGACTCGAGAAAGGGGCAGGCATAGGAGGAATAAACATGTTGTCATCTAACACATTTTTTTCAACCACCTCTTCTTCTCTCTTTTCACTCACCTCACCTTTTTCGGCCACACTTTCTTTGGTCTCACCATCATTGACCTCTTTTTATATTGGCAATGAGGCTTTGGGTGAGATTGTTGGCACCATAGCCTTTTCAATTTGCCTACCACTTCGAAGAGTGGTGACTGCCTTGAGTTGTTCACAACTCTCTTTGGTGGGCTCAGTCAACTCAACCACATATTAGCCTTTGGGATTTTCTTGATGTTGAGCAGAAAATTTTCCCTTCTCTTGTTGAGACAACCCTATAGCATTAGTGATCTTGGTGATTTGGGCTGAAATGTATTTATTGAAGGTGGTTTGGCTTTGAATGAAGTTGTAGACCACATCCTCCGAGTTTCTCTTATGAGGAGATTGGTAGATGGGAGGATTTGATGGTCCTTGTTGGGAGACATTTGTGGGGGCGGATTGGATGAATACCCTTGCGGATTGGACTGGGGGTATTGGGAACTAGACGCTTACCCTTGACCTTGGTAGTGGTTGTGATATTAACCTTGCTTAGAAGGCACGGGTGGTGCATATGCACTAGAACTATGAGGGATGGGGTTCTCATTCTTACAACTAAAATTAGGGTGATTACTCCACCCCGAATTGTAAGTGTTAGAATTTGGAGAAAATAATTGTCTCGGTTGATTGAAGGCATGGACTTGTTCATGGTATGCTTCCTTAAGCATCGGAATGCTAGGGCACTCCGATATGGAATGCTCGACACTCTCACAAATAGAACAAACCTCCTCGGTTCGTGATACATGAGACACCTCCCATCTCCTATTCACCTTGAGACTCTCTACTTTCCTAGACAATTTAGAAATTTGTAAAAGTAGGTCTTCCCAGTCTCTTAAATCGTAAATCCCTCCCCCTTTAGATTGGCCACTCCCTTTAGGCAAAGACATTGGTACATCGGTAGGATCAATGGTGTGCCATGACTATGTATTTTGGGCCAATGTATCAAAACACTCTAAAGCCACATCGGAGTCTTTGCTCAAAAACTCCCCGTTGCACATCATATCGATGGTCTGGTGTAATTCCTTCATAGAAGAAACTCACCAATTGCCATGGTTCAAAGCCATGGTGTGGAAGGGACTATAGCAACTACTTGTACCTTTCCCAACATTGGTAAAATTGTTCATTGGGATTCTCCAAAAAAATTTGAATTTGTGTTTTAGGGCGGTGGTTCTATGCACTGGGAAAAATTTGTTTAAAAACACAGAAATCATTTTTTCCAAAGATGTTACGGTACGGGACCTCAAGGATTGCAACCAAGTTTTTGCCTTATCACTTAGAGAAAAGGGGAATAATTTTATCATTGCTATCTCTTCCGTATTATAATTTGGGATAAAGGTTACAACTATCTCTTTAAAATCCCTTATATGCGAATAAGGGTTCTCATTCCCGATTCCGTGAAATTCAGGAAGTAGTTGCAACATCCCTGGTTTAACTTTGAAGAGATGAGCCTGGACCAGGAGGAGGATGCATGAAGGTGTGGTGCTACGTGTTGGTTGAAGGAACTCCCGCATTGATCTTGTCCGAGGATCAATTTGGATGTTGTTCCCTTCATTCCTAGGTGGAGAAAAGTGCACTCGTGGGTTGGCCATTCTAAGTTGCTACACTCTCCCACCCCCTTGAACATTAGGATTGGCACTAACATTATCAAAATTGTCACCCGCATCCTCGGGTGGGTCTTGGTCAATATTCATGTTAGGGTCTATGGGTTGTCTAACCAATCCGTTTTGCTCTTCCCGTCCCCACATGCAACAAAAGATCTAAAAACTAAATTTATACACATACAAGAATACGTACACGGGCAACGTACCTCAGCCCATGATGAAGATCACTGGACTTACCTCCATCCTCCGAAAATCACCTTCTTGGTTGGACACTTGTCTTCCTCTACAACGGTATGAAAAATAATTGTTGAAAAGCTTTGTTATTTCCTAACCGTTGTCCCTAAATACTATCCCTCGGAATGTGTAGTGTATGAACAAAGGAGAGTATCACTCTCCCTGGGGATAGTGTCAAAAGAAAAGGCAAGGAGAAAGAAAAATGGGATGGTGTAAATATGATGTGCATATGAACAAAAGTGCTCCCCAATCGCAAGAAGACTTTTGCAGGTCGTGTTTTACTTGGTGGTATTTCAAGGTCATTTCCACAGGGAATGAAGTAAACCGAAGGGAAGGTGATTTTGAGTGAAAGAAAGTGTAAAATATTTGTGGTTTGAAAGTTGTTTGGTGAAGTGTGCTTTGGTGAGAATGAAGTGAAAAAAAAATGTTGGCCAATCCAAGAGGTCACTCCAATGGGAATACCATCTCAACTCAACTCCGAAGGAACTTCGACAAAACTTACTAAAAAGGTAAAAATGGAAGAAGGAAGGGAGTTCTCCATTTAAATAGGGCCAAGGGCCATCATTGGTCACTATGAATGAGGGGAGGCACATTCAATGAGTCACAGACCCCAAGGAAGAGAAAACAGTTGCACAAGGAAATAAGGGTTAAGCCCTTTCATCTACCTCCACCATATCACCTGGACCATACAAAGATCAACGGCTGGGGGGCAATTGATGGGACGCTTTCGTAGATTGATGGGGAGACGACATGTGGCCATGAAGTGACACATGTCCTCGATGGATCACCCTCGGAATTCTTTGTGATTAACACATGTCCTCAGTGTACGTCATCCCCTAGACGCTGTTTGGTCGACACGTGTCCTCGGTACCTATGTCCCCAGGTGCACCAGTCACTTAACACGCATCTTTGGTGTACATGATCCTCGAGACGCTACTTGAGCAACAAATGTCCTCGACGCCTATGTCCCCCGGTGCACCAATCGCTTGACACATGTCCTCGGCATCTTCGGTCCCCCGAGGGACTATTCACCTGGCACGTAGCCTCGGCATCAAGCCCCCACTCCATCGAGGTGTTGACAATTGTCCTAATGGTTACCCCCTATCAAATGGCTAAGTCCTAAAAGAAGATAAAAAGAGGTTCAGTTGACACAAATCTCACCCAAGCAATATTACAGTGCTTTTCCAACTCTCTCTGACATATTGACTTGATTGTCGAAGGGGTCACGCTAGAAAACACTCTGGTGCCCTTCTAACCCTTCTTTTTGAGAGACAGGACCCAATTCAATAACTTACAAGTGAGTAGTTATTTTGTAAAGAATTTCATCACCAGTCATTATGACTTCTCAACATCCATTCGCTGCGGAATCTTCGACTCTCCAAGAGAGCTCGAGTTCATCAAGAGAGAGATATATCATTTTGTTCATCATGCCAGAATCACCACCCACAGAAAGCCCAATAAATCTTCTTAAAGCTATACCACTGATAGTTTACCGTCTGAAGGAGCTTCTTGCTGCCATAAAATTTTTCCTTACATCACCACATAAATTTTTCCTTATCTCAGGGTGTAGATCTTTTTACTGTAAGTGGAGGGCTCTTCTTACTTTGGCTTATATCATGGTGTAGATCTTACTGTTGTTGCTCTATGGAGTTTTTGTCTCATCTGAATGTCGATATCAAGTTTTGTATTTTTTAGTTTTTCCCTATGTTGTACTTGGATGATCAAATATTCGATGCAATTCATTTGAAGACTTACGAAATCAGTCTTTCTTTTTCCCATTGGGTCCGTTTGGTTAGCAATAAAAAGATGATGAAAAATGAAAAAGATAGAAAGTGAAGTAAAAGAAAAGAAAGTGAAAGAAAATATATTTTCATGCCCCATTTGGTTAGAATGAAAAACTTCAAAGAAAATTTTAAAAGAATTTCATTCCATTGTTTGAAAGAAAGGAAAGTTATAAGAAATTTTTTCTAATTGTCTAAATTATCCTTAATTATTTTAACTCGGACTAAAGAAGAAAAAAAAATTATTATTCAAATTTTTAAAAAAATGGCTCATAATCTAATTCAGAGACAAGAATCGACTCAAACCCTGATCTCTGGACCAAATTATATGGTTAATCTAATATGTACAAAGGTTTTTTAAATTAATAAGTAATTGAATATTTTTGTGAAAATAAGCATACAATGGGAAGTTAGGTCATTGAACACAACTTTCTTGCTTTTTTTTTTTTTGGAAGAAAAAAAAGTTAGTTAAATGTGAGAAAAAAAAAAGTTCGTTAAATGGGTTAATTGCACTAGAGGTCCCCAAAGTATGGAGTCTATCTCATTTTGATCCCCAATGTTTTAATTGCGCCATTTGAGTCGCTAAAATATTGAATATGTTTCTATATCGTCCTTCAAACATATAGCATCCAGATTGCGAACGTTATTTTATCATAAACTTGTCACGTAATAGCTAATATATGGAAAAAAAATTTTGAAAACTCTTAAACAAAATTTGGGTAGCTCTTGACCAGAAGAATGTGTAATATGGGTAGCTTTTGACCAAAATTTGGATAACTCATGGTCAAAACCGTGTAATTTAGGTAGGCATTTAACCAAAATTTGATTAGAAATTTAGTCAAGAGTTATCCAGATTATTTTTTTGTTCATATTTAAGTACCATATGACAAGTTTATGATAAAAAATCATTAGTAATCTGGACACTGTCTGCTTGGGGTGACATATAGAAACATATTCAATATTCCATGGACCAAAATGATGCAATTGAAACATTAGAGACCAAAATGAGATAAATTCCATACTTTAGGGACCTCTAGTGCAATTAACCCTAGTTAAATTTTCTCTTTATTGTATTTTCTAACATTATCTTGCTAAACAAATGGACCATTTGTCTTTCCTTTACTTGCCATTAGAAGGCACTATGTAACAAATAATTGTTGTCTCTAACAACACTCTATACCAAAAAACAATAATAATAATTTATTTGGGAAAATCTGTCAATCAATATGGACCCATTTCTTTTTTAAATGACAAAATTTCCTCTAGAATCATGACTAATGAACAATATTAACTTGTATAAATAATTTATATACTCAAATTAATAATTAGAAAAAATATTTATATAAAAAAATACAACACAAACAAATTATAAATCACCACCAAAACCAACATCTTCTTTGGGACCCTAGTGGTGTCTCAACCCACCCCAACGGCTCTATAGTGATACCCTCATCCATAAAAAATGTCAACACTTAATGACTTCTTCTTATAAAAAAATTAATTATTTTACAATTTGTATCTGCGATGTTGTATAATTTATATAAGTTTGATGTTCCAGACGAACAATTTCTAATATATATATATATAATAAAGTAACTTATCTTTTTGTCTTTAATTTTTTGCAACTAAGATCTCTTGATGATTATTAATTTGACGGTCCTCATGTCAAAATATTTTAAGACTCCTATCTCTTATTAATATCTCTCTCCTTATTTCATACTAACTAATACAAAGACTCTTATCTCACATTTATCTCTATCTCCCTATCCCATGTTACAACTTTCTCCCTTCCTCCCAGCAACTCTAACTCTCTCACCTATCTCTTGCTACCTCACCCAGCAACTCTAACTCTCTCACCAAATATGTATATTATATTAACTTGTTAGTATTTTCAAAATGGTTAAAACTATGAAAGCAACTTTGAATCGTTGTTAAAGTTGTAGTCACATAAGTTTGAGTTACGGGCGTATTGACTTTTGGGTTAAATTTAATTTTTGAGGTGTTTAAGGTTGATAAGGGTAACTAAGTAAAATTATTGATTTTTTAGGTCAAAATAATATTACCATTGATCTTGGAGTATAAGAAACATTGACATAAACGTTTAATTTGTATAGGAATTCAAAGGGGTAAAAGTAATTTCGATGTTTCAGGTTTAAATTGATTTTGATTTTGAGATAAATATAGAAGTAAATGTTTTTTGGTTAAAATTACATTAACAATGAATCCGGAACGTTGAAAAACCTTTAGGTAGTCATAGGGATCAAATTAGATATGTTTAGGGGCAAAATTGTAAGTTCTGACAAAATGCATTTTTTAGCATGAACAATATTTTCTAATGGGAATTGTTGGGTTTAAAACCCCAAATTTAGCCTATTTTCACATTTCTCACCCAAAACTCATCCACCCACCTTAGGACTAGAGAAAGTAAGAGAGAAGAAGATAGAAGAAGGGCTTTAGGGCTTGCGCTTGAGCTTGGTTTGAGAATCTTGGAGATTAAGCTTGAAATTTTTTATGCTTATGTGGGTTTTCCTCTCTCTTTCTTGTACATTGTGCATCTCATGTATTTTCTTTAGCTAAAGCTTACTATGTGTTAGATGGAAAAATATTTGTTATAAACCTGAATTTAGTGTTAAGTATGTCATGAATTGTGAACCCACATGCATAAAAATGATTTTACCACCGAGTGTTAGATCAGTTGGTGAGGGACTGTTCTAACTTAACCAAGGCCTCGAGTTCAAGTCTTGGGAACGTAGTTGAGTTCGGTAGGGAGAGCTTTGCCCCCTTGTGGTCCTACCTGACTCGAATCCTGATTAGTCGGAGCCCAAAGTGACTTTCGAATACCGGATGGTTTGACCCAAAAAAAATGAATTTAGTATTATGGGTTTGAAACTCTAGTTTGATGTTAGTTATGAGTAGTTGATAAAACTTATGATTTCGAGGTTTTGAAAGTATGCTATGATGTTGACATAATATGACTTTTTCTATTGTAAATGAAAATTATTTTAGTGTTATGGGTTTGAAATCCTAGTTTAGTTATGGGTATTTGATTAAACCTGTGATTTAGGGGTTTTGAAGTATGTTATAATTTTGTACATAATATATATGACTTATTCTCTTGAAATGGTTATGTTGATTTGAAAATGTAAATTTTGAGATTGGAGCCTACTGCATGTTTGATAAAATGTCTAGGTTATGACATGTGTTTCAAAAAGATTTATGGATATAGAAATTAATGATTTTTCAAAAATGTATGCTCGATACAGACAAGCAGAGGGTTAGTAGAAAGTTGGGGCCTATGGAGTGGGTTTCCAAGGTGACTGCTAATCCTAAGGGGGATTGGTTATGGTAGTGGTTTTCAGTGATGGCCTATGTGGTATCAAAAATGGTTCCCTACACGTTCCCTTTAAAAAGCAATAAGGGCAATGAGACCATTGGGTGCAAGACCCAAAAGGTTCCATGGGGATGATTCATGTGTGAACCAGTGTGATTAATTATATTGTTCGTATGCGAGGCATGCATGATATATGCTATAATGGTTTGGCTTAAAATGCATAAATCTTTAATTTATATATTGTATATTTCTAATGATGATGTTTTGGGAGATTTTTATAAATAATCTACTTATTATCTTGTTCTTATACTAAATTATAGAAAATTTTCATTACTTATTCGTATGGTTTGTGAAATGTGGTATTTAAAACTTTCTAAAAGCATGTGAAAATGATTATCTTATTGAGCGTGTGGTTGCTCACCCCTATCATTTAACATTTTAGTTATGGATATATGTCTGTGGACTACATAGTGGGAGTATCGAGATAGTGGTTATGATTTTTATATATTTAGTTAGAGAATATAAATAACAATGTACGATGATGTATATTATTGATTTGTAAGTGATTTATATGTTGATTAATTTTAGGGAATATGTATAGATTGGGACCTTTTAAATGATTTACTTATAAATATTTTAGATATTCTATATATTATGTTCATGACAAAAAGTTTTGGATAATTAGATTATAACCCTGGTTTGGGAGGACTTCGTAAGCCTCCATTTGCTACTCCAATATTGAACGGTAATGACTTATTTGTGGATATCTTGAGAAGAATGTATATGATTGATATGATGTGAGAGAATAGTTAGATATAATTATTATGTTTAATGCTCTCACAAGTAGTTCTCAACAATAATCTAGATGCCCGATTTTCAAAGAAAACTATGCCGTAATTTTTTTTAAAAAAATAATTAATTTAAACTAAAGAGATAATTTTCTAGATGTTTTTACAACAAACCATCATGTATTTTTGGAATAAACAAAGTAATTTTTTTTAATCACGCTTTTGTGAAATTTGGGGCGTGACACACATAACCTTGCGCCTACAACACACGCATATCTGCAACCACACACTATAACCATACGTGTGAGATCCCATATTTCATATGAATATAAATTATATTAACTTGATAGTATTTTTTTAAAATGATGAGAGAAACTTTGAATTGTTGTTAAAGAAACAGTCGCGTAAGTTTGAGATATGGGTGCATTGATTTTTCAGTCAAATTTAATTTTTGAGGTGTTTAAGGTTGATAAGAGTAAATAAATAAATATATTAATTTTTTAAAGTCAAAATAATATTACAATTGAATCTAGGAGGTCCAAAAACCTTGGAATAGACATTTAGCACATATAACGGTTCGGAGGGGTAAAATGGTAACTTTAGTGTTTCGGGTGTAAATTGACTTTTTTTTTAGATAAATCATAAAAATAATTTTTTTAGGTTAAAATAACATTAAAAATGAATCCAGAACGTCTAAAAACCTTCGGATAGTCATAGAGATCAAATTGGAGATATTTAGTGACAAAATCATAATTTCAAAGAAAATGTAATTTTTGGGCCTATAAACAGTAAAATTCAGGACTGGTAGGTTTAAAACCTCAATTTCAGCCCTTTTTGTTCCATTCTTTCATTCTATTCTCACCAAATAACTCTTAGAATCCTAGGAGAAGATAAAGGGAAAGAGAAAAGGGAGGAAGAAGGTCTCTAAAGCTTGGGTTTTGCTTGGAAATCCTAGGAACTTGACTTGAAATTCTAGATTTCTAGGTGGAGTTTTCCTCTCTCTTGCATTTACATTGTGAATCTTATGTATTTTCTTTAGGTAAAGCTTACTATGTGTTTGATGTAAAAATACTTGTTATAAACCTTGATTTAGTGTTGAGTATGCCATGAATTGTGAACTCACATGCAAAAAAATGATTTTAGTGTTATGGGTTTGAAATCCTAGTTTGATTTTAGGTATGAGTATTTAATTAAACTTGTGATTTGGGGGTTTTAAAGTATGTTATGATCTTGTACATAATATGACTTATTCTCTTGGAAATGAAAATTATTTTAGTGTTGTGGGTTTGGAACTCTAATTTGATTTTAGCTATGAGTATTTGATTAAACTTATGATTTGGGGTTTTTGAAGTGTGCAATAATTTTGTACATAATATATATGGATTATTCTCTTGAAAATGGTTATGTTGCTTTGAAAATACAACTTTTGATATTTAAGCCTACAACATATTTGATAAAATGTCAAGGTTATGACATGTATTTTCAAAAAGATTTATGGATATAGAAAATAATGATTTTTTAAAAATGTATGCTCGATACTAACAGGCAAAGGGTTAGTAGACGGTTGGGGCCTATTGAATGGGTTGCCAAGGCGGTTATTAGTCTTAAGGGGGATTGGTTATGGTAGTGGTTCGTATGCGAGGCATGCATGATATTTGCTATGATGGTTTAACTTAAAATGCATGAACCTTTAATTTATACATTGTATACTTCTAATGTTGATGTGTTGGGAGATTTTTATAAATGCTCTACTTATTATCTTGTTTCTACACTAAATTATAGGAAGTTTTCATTACTTATTTGTATGGTTTGTGAAATGTTGGTATTCAAAACTTTGTAAATGCTTGAGAAAAGAATTATCCTACCAAGCGTGTGGTTGCTCACCCCTATCATTTAACATTTTCAATTACGGGCATATGTTAGTGGGTTGCAGAGTGGGAATATCGAGACAGAAGATAGTTGTTATGATTTTTATATATTTAGTTAGAGTAATTAAAGAACAATGTACGATGATGTATAGTATTGAAGATTTGTAAGTGATTTATATTTTGGTTAATTTGAGGGAATATGTATAGATTGAGACTTTTAAATGGTTTACTTATAAATATTTTAGATTTTATGTATATTATGTTTCATGATGAAGAATTTTGGATAATTAAATTATAACTCGGGTTTGGGAGGACTTCGTGTGCCTCTATTTGCCACCCCGGTATTGAACAATAATGACTTATTTGAGGATATAATGAGAAGCGATGTCTATAATTGATATGATATGAATGACTAATTAGATATAATTATTATGTTTAATGCTCTCATAGGTAGCTCTCACCAATTATCTGAATGCCCAATTTTTTAAGGAAACTCTACCGAAAGTTTCTAAAAAAATAATTTATTTAAACTAAAGAGATACTTTTCTAAATATTTTTGCAACAAATCGACATGTATTTTTGGAACAGAATAATTGTTTTAATCACGCTTTTGTATAATTTGGGGTGTGACAATATGTCTCTGCTCTCTCTCTCAACTCTCCCACTACTGTCTCAGAAAACATAGATCGGCCATACCTAGCCATCAAGAACCTTTGAGTCATGATTTGTTCATCCCTCTTTGTATCTGTAGAACACACTGATGAAGTGGATTTGGATGGGAGAGAGAGTCTTGAAGACGGCGTCGTTGCAGATCGTTTATGAAAATCGAAGAAACATTTGAAATATTCAATGTAATACTGGATTTGAGATGCGATGTTGAAGCCTCTATGAACAATAACTGGTACCTTCCTCTCTTTCTCTCTTGCCCCTGTCTCATTTTCTCTTTCTCTTGCACTTTCTTTCACACACGAACCCTTAACTAGCACTGCCACCATCAACACCGGAGACCAGCCCCCTCTCTCTCTCTCTCACACACACACACGCACACACATACACACTTCACACACCCTCACTCACAAATTTGAAGCTACAAACCCAAACCCCTTTCCTGCACATAACTTGTTTGTTGAAATTCTTCGCAAAAGTAGTATGTCAGTATCCAACAACATAGCCATGTCCCGTTGAAGTCGATTCATTCAAGGGAAATAATGGTGTCATGAATAACCTGGTGTGGTGATCTGTTAATTGGATAATATTTAGATAAGCTTCTTCAGATAAAAGTATACTGTTAACATTGCAATCAAGTGATCAGTAGCTACACCATTCAGCGTTGGAATGAGAAAAACATGGATTTAATTGCTACACCATTGATTTGTTACTTATTGCTTTAATTTTTTAGAAATATTTTTTTGATTTAATGGTTTATTATTGAAATTGTGGAGGTCTTTGTTGTTTTTTCTTTGTTTGAGATATAGACGAAGAGACACCATTTCGAGGCAAAGGCTGACGCTGGAGCATCACGACCTGTCCATAGCAAGCTGGTACCCTTCACAAGCTTTATGTCTAGACTTCAATTTTCAAGTGCTTTTAGGTTTATATGGTCGTTTAAAAGCATTCAACAACTTAAATATTTGAGTAGATGTTCCCATCACTTATAACACACACAACACTCACACACCTGTTTGTGGTATTGCTTCAATGAATTGACTATGTGGATTTATCTATTCTTTATTTGAATTTTTCATTCCCCCTCTTTCACAGTTTGGTTGAACTATGCTTTCTTTAATGTAGTGATGGGAGTGAATATAAGGGTTACGAAAAATCAAAATATTGGAGCATAAGGGTTGAGGTCAATGGGCTTTCTGTTTGCTTGGTTTAAACTCCACTTGATTTTCTAGGACAAAGGTAAAATGATGTTAGTTAGTTAATTCGCTAAACAAGGATCACTTGGCCAATGATGCTTGCTTGACATGCTATGGTAAATAAATTTTAATTTGGTCTATATTGTATTTTAGTTTGTTAATACCTGTCATGTTTTATTTGAGAATTTGTGATATACAATTAAATATATATTAATTAGAAAAATAGGTGTTGGTTTTCAGTTTTCTTTTATGTTGTTCTTTCTCTAGCTTCCAAGTACACATGGGTGGAGGGTTTCATGAGTCCATGCTTTCTCTTAAAATTTTTTAATAAGGCTATTGCTGAGAGAAAGAACCCAAATTCTAGAAATTGAAATGTCATCAAATGGACTATTCTTTTGTTTTCTGGATTGAATTTTTTTTATTTGTTTCACAATTCCCACATTTCATAATTGGGTTGGCGCTCCACTTCGCTACGCTCCGCTCCGCCCGCTCCGGCATCTGCCTCCTTGCCATTGTGCACACAGCAAACATGAGCCACACATATTCTAACACTTGAGGCATTATAATGAGATTAGAATTCTCTACTATTTGGAAATTATTTTTACTTTTTGAGTTCTTCTTACCAACATTTACTTTTAGTATGTTTTAGATCCTCATAACTCTCCTGGCTAACAGGTTGTGAACATACGGTGTGTGGCCTGTAAGCACACTTGCTATAAATTTTCTAACACAGTGAGAATGGGTTTGACTTTTTTTTTTGTTGGGGGCAACAATGATGCTCAATTTGGTTTTGTTTTTGCAATAGGTTGGATTTATCCCATGTGACGTGGCTATGGTTATTAGTTAGGTAATATTTTTTTATTCTTTGTGTTGTGTCACAGTGACAATGGTGATCAACTAAACTTCGTTCTTTGCCTATGGCATTTACTGAAATTACAACATTATCAATTTCAACTTCTTTCCATAGATCATTATTTTTTTCATACTATTGAAATGATTTTTTTTAGTGCCTTCAGGCACAAGTAATTAATATATATATATATATATATATATATAACAGAAGTGTGTTTGAATTTTATC